>JAZHRO010000031.1:157420681-158028863 GCA_037157565.1 Thalassia testudinum | reverse complement strand
TGAATGTTATGTAATATTTATAATGTGGGATGCAATGTTAAGTCTAGGAACTTGCATGAATAGACATCTTATCATGAATAAATGTGTATTTATCATACCCCCATGCTTATCTTTTGCCAGTCCCTAGTAAAACTAAACTATATGCTATGTATAAAAATAGAATTAGGACTCGATCCCTTAAGCATAAGTTATTAATTAACATGAAGAAATTTCAACTAAGGTCCTTAGCTAGGAAGACTCAACAGTGCCCAGGTGCTTGTCAAAATGCAACCACTCAAGTCCTCACCTTATTTCGAAAAGGAAAGGTACATTTTTTTCTGCTTTATTTTTCTACTTTCTTCTTTTTCGATTTTTTTTTAGTTAAGAGTTTCGAGGCAACTTTCTACGGCTACCCAACCCACCCAAGACTCGAAAATAACTTTAAGTTCTAAGCATCTTCTGAAAAGTGATAGACTCACTAAATGGCAATCAAAATGGACTTTAGCTTTCTATGACCTTAGATGACCTAAAAATTCTGCATCAAGGTTTATCTTTACGATCGATAGCTTTCTCCCTACTTCTAAACTTTTTTATGGCATCAACACAAGGGTGAACCCAGTGTATATCTCCACAGTTTATTCTACTTCCGCGCTTCTTCCCTAAGTGTTTTTGGAATTATTTATGCATTTTTGTGAGCTAGGCGCTGGACAACCATCCAATGGGCTGTAACCCACGATAACTTGCCAGCCATACTCATGCGGTGAAGTATTGCTTATTTTATTATTATTATTTTGCTTGTTTTCCTTCTTTTATTATAGATTCTGGCATTCTCATAGGCATCATTTCTAAGCTCCTCCAACTCAGGTAGTTGGAGTTTCCTGGTCTTCCCAGCTAAGTCTAGGTTAAAATGGTGAGCATAAATTTTGTGAGAAAAATTACGGTTATGGAAAACCCATCATCAACAGTTACAAATCTTGCTTACCAAATAAAATTTACCAAATCTCAAGGTGAGTCCTGGGTCGAAGATGGGGAGGCAACGTTTGTTTCTTTGAAATTCACGTTTTGCTTTGTTTCTTTTAGGTATTTTCAGGTCATTACAGTTTTTTTGGTCTTTTATAAATAAGAACATAATATAATATAGCAAACTAACTATGCTAATCTAATTGCAAAAATAAATTGAGTAGAGAGATGAAGGAGATCCAATATATGGAATAATAGTTATTACAATTACACTAAACAAGAATATGCTAAAAGTATTGAAAGAAATTAAGGTGAGAGGAAATCTCCCAAAGAGGATGTTTGGCCAGACAACGGTGCTTGGCAGCGGCTTAGATGGAAGAGGTGAGGTGTTGGACATCAGGGATGAGATACAAGAGGAATCCAGGTAGAGGAAAGCTTCGCCAAACTCGTAGGAATGGGGATGAGGTGGCCGAGATAATCAGCTTCTTGAATGCAGGTGAGAGGATAGCCCTTCAGTTACTTATGAAGGTAGTGAGAGGTAGGTTAAATATTTTGTGGATATGAAAGATGTCTACACTAATAGATGATGGTAACACCATCATTTGTCATAACTAGCTTTAATTAGTCGGAATCAACATACAAATGCTCCTGAATGATCTTCGGAGAACCATAATTCAACTCTAATCTATTTTGAGAAGAAAATAATAAATAGGGTTAATTCTGCAATTTTATCATCACATCACAAGAACAAAGTAACCACAGGGTGACCTAGCAGTTAATCAAAGGTCAATTGAGCATAGAAGTCCAAAAGGTGGGTCCACACTAACAGAAACAGGGTTTTGCACATTTCGAGAATCAAAACAATACTCAAAACCCTAAATCTCAACCCCACTTGAATTGAAGAGGTTCTGGTCAGGATAAAATTAATCAAAATATCCTAAAGTTCATATAAAAATATTCTAGGATGTTTGGTACCTTTGATTTAACCATCTAAACCCATTTTAACCTAGAATAGAAATTCAGACAAAAATTTATCCTGATTTGGATTTCTGTGCAAATTACCTAGTCAAACGAGATCAAAAATCAAATCCAAGTTCACCAATAGATTTCTTGGATCCAAATTAGGTTATTACCAAAACTTGGAGCCAATCAGGGTTCATCTTGACCTAGTTTGCATTTTAGCCCTTTAAAACTCTATTCTTACATTTAGCCCCATAGGTATCAAGCTTATTACATTTAGGTCCCTAACTTCTTGTCATTTTATGTACTTAGGGCCCTATAAAGTACAACCACACACTAGTATTTGGAGGTGTGCAAAGATTGGCATGAACCCCCTCTTCTTCTCCCCGTCGCACCATTGTTAAGCACTCGGAGCTTCTTTGTCCATCATCGCATCTCTTCGCCAACGGAAGTCGCAACCCTCTTCCTTGTTCTATCGTCGTCCTCCCTACCAAAGGAGATGATCCCTATACATGTCGTCACTCCAATTCAGCTCATTGGAGTTCTTCCCCTTCTTCAAGTCCGGCTGATCACGACCGGCCTCTCCTCGCATCTACGTCGTCTCTCAGGTATTGCTCTTCCTCCATATCTTCCGCTATGCTAGTCGCTCTGAAACGGGTTTTAAAATCGTAACATTGCAATATAGGATGAATCAGTGCAAAACGCAAATAAAATTTGTACCTCGAATATCAGAAATGAAGTCCAAGGTCGTTCGCTGGGAGCAAGTGGCAAATATAAATCTCAAGATCACAATTCTAAACAAGAATATATCAAATTAAAACACTAATAAGATGATTATATAAGAGCAAGAATCAATGTAGCAAAAATGTTAGGATAAAATGGTGATTTGAATCACCAAATTATCCTACTTATAATGATATTCAATGAAGCAATCAGTATCAGATGATCAAATGTCATGCAATAAGTGCACTGCACTTCTGTTGAATCTCAGATGTTTGCTCAGCCGATCAGATGGCTTAACTCGCTCTTCCTACAATCCAAAGGCATTGCTCTTCTTCTTTCTCTTTTTCCTCTTCTCTTTCTTCTTTGCCTTGGCTTTTCTTTTCTTTCTCTTCTTCACACATAGAGGGGGGTTTCTTCTTCAAACAGCTAAGTGTCAATCGTTAATCTTCAGAAAAAAACTACCCAACCCCCGCACTCTCGCTTTCTTTCTTCCTTTGGGATCCACTCTCCCAGAGCCTTGCACAGTATTGGGCAATCAAATTTGGTTCTAAGAGCATTCGGGACCAGGGCTGTGGGCATGGGTCACAACTGAGGAGTGCACAGGTTAGGTGGGTCGGGTCAGTGCCAAGTCTACGTGCACAGTGTCACAGGCGAGGTGCTTATGAAGGGGTGGCAGGGGACCTCACCTCTCAGTGACTTGAGGCGATAAGCCCTATGCAAGAATTCAACTTATTCACTTCGATCTATCTTTCTACTCCCGATGTGGGACTAATCCCACAAGGTTCTTCTGCATGTAGCTACAGGTGTGGAAACACGTCCAATTGATGCAACTACTAACAATGATGCCTGTAATTGATGCCCTGGAACTCTTCTTGGATCAATCCATAACGCTTGGGGCTTCCACCTGGGCTTGCAAGACCTGAAGCAAGCTTTAAAGCTTACTCAAACTCATCGCTAATGGCATGGAAGAGCTCAACACCTGAAAACATGAACAAGGCCTTTCGGCTGCGTCAAATACACTCGATAGGATCACCATGGGATGGCGAATGTGATGGTGTGCATGGTGAGGCAAGTGCGTGCATGAGAAGGTCGTACGACCTCAGAACGGAGGTGCAGTGAGGGTGGAGTTTGGGGGAGTCGTGGAGTGGCAAATACCGTGAATTGGTAGAGGTCTTTTTCCCTCCGTGTGATGGCAGAGCTTTTGGAGTCAGTGGCGAAGTGGATGGAGGTGTGGAGCGGTGTAGGCACTTTGTCGGAGATGTGGTTGGAGTGTAGGAAGATCATGGTGTTTGCGTGTGTCGAGGGGTCTTTTCGTTGGGATTTTTGGATAAGGAACTAACCTAAGGATCTAAAGAAGCTAAACTAACCCTAATCTAATCGATGAAGGGGGGAGAATGCCACTAGCTTTGATCAGCCGGTGTAGGGGAAGAAATCACTCTGGTAGGGTGATGATGGCAACGACGACAGAGGGAGAGGCACCCGCTGGTATGGTGCGATGCAAAGGAAGTCGAGGAGAAGGAATCCCCCACTAGTATTGTCATCGGACGATGAGGAAGGCCAGGAGGAGTCGCCAGAGCTTGCGGAGCTTCTCGGCCAGAGCGGAGAGAGTAACTAGAGTACTCACTTAGTCCTCAGGATGGATTGCAACCTAGTGGTAACCAGAGTACCTGTCTAAAAAGTAAAAGAATCGATTTCCCGCTAGTTTCACGAGGATCTGATCAATGAACAGTAGTGGGAAATGATCCTTCTTTGTGGAGGTATTGAGTCTTCTATAATTAATGCAGACTCTCTACGAGTTTGCTATATGGGTCGGTATGGTTTCTCCGATTTCAATTGTGATCACGGTGAGTTCTGCCTTCTTAGGCACAATTGGATTGGACTCACCCACCGACTGTCGGAGATCGGGTAGATGATCCCTACATTTAACCACTTGATGATCTCCTTTTTCATGACATCCTGCAGATTTGGATTTAGGTGTCTCTGCATTTCACAGGATGGTCATGAGCCCTCTTTGTTATGGATGTGGTGTGTGAAATATGAGGGGCTAATGCTAGTCAAATCATCAAGAGTCTATCCAATGGCTCTCCAATGCTGTTGGAGGACAGTAATCAAGTGTGTTTCCTGATAAGATGTGAGTCGGGAGTTGATAATTACAGGAAACATCTGATTGGACCCCAGAAAAATATATTTGAGATGGTTAAGGAAGGGTTTCAATTACATAAATAGATTATTAGCAGCAGCAGGTGGTTCAAGGTGGGTGTCGGGAGCAAAGGAAGAAGCTATGGGTGTGTTTAGGTTAGGTTCAAGCTCCTCTAATTATGGGTTCTGATCTTCATGTGGTTGATCAAAATTAATCAGGTTTTCCTCGACACATGTGTTTTCAACCATGACCTCGATATTGCAAATTTGCTCAATAACTCTGCAATTAATTCCTTGTTGGGCCTTAAAGATGTCGATCTTTAGTGTCTTGCTCCCAAATTTTAACTCAATTTGGCCTTTTCACAATTAATATTAGCCCTAGTTGTGGCCAAAAAAGGTCTTCCTAATATGATCGGTGTATTCTTCAAGTTCTCAGTAGCATCCATGTATAAGATAATGAAATCCACGGGAAAGTAGAAATCGTGTACCCTAACTATGACATCCTCGAGTACTCCTTTTGGTGACTTAATAGATCGATCAGCTAATTGCAAAGTCATCTCTGTCGGTTTAAGTTCAGATTCCTCAAAGTGGTCTAGTAGGGATGTGGGTATCAAATTGATGGAAGCTCCTAGGTCCAATAAGGCTCAATCAAACTGTATATCACCAATATCATAGGAGATCAGAGGGGTGCCTGGGCCTTTTGCCTTAGGCAGGAGTTTGCTCAAAATTATGCAGCTGGCTTGCTCCGACAGTATGATCAGGTTCTTGCCTTTGGTTTGCAACTTACGCTTGGGTGTACATACGTCTTTCAGGAATCGTGCGTAAGTCGGTACGTGGCGAATCGCATCCATCAATGGGATGTTTATATGGACCTGCTCAAAGAGCTTGACCAGGTCCTCCCTAGGTGCCACAAGTTTGGTTGTCATCTTTCCCTTGGTCAAGGCATCGGGTAATGGAACCTTAGATGGTTCCTCTAGAATTGGCTCAGGCTCTTTATCAGGGATGGGTGTGTCTTGGATGACCAATCTAGGGTTAGGGTCTACAGTCTTAGAATGTCGTGGCAAGGAAAAGGAGGGTCTTGTGTTGCTTTGCCACTACGGCTGGTGACAAAATTTAATCCTGCCCAATTTTGGTTTGGATTGGGCAAAATAGGTGTCTACTGCTGAAATCCCGAGTATGAAGTTGAAGCATCCATCCTGTCAGGTGATGGAGCAGAAGGGGCCTGATAAACAAAGTGATCTTGGCCCTGATTTTGGTTTATAACGTGCCTCTGGTTTGGCATGTTATTCAGGTTTGGAAGAGGCTGGGAAGGGAGTGCACCAGGCTGGTGAGCACTTGCCAGGTAGGCCAATTGATTACACAGCTCAGAGATCTCTTCTTTGTGTTGTTTTTGCATGTCAACCAAGGTCTAGAGAATCAAAGTTGTCTGATCTTCTTTAGGTGGTCTAGATTGAAAATTTTGATTAGGCCTTGGTTGAGTGGGTTGATATGGTCGCTGGTTTTGCGGTCGAGGTTTGAATTGGGATCGCATATTCGGGTCATTTCCCAACCACGCAAAGTTAGGATCATTCCGCCATCCAGGGTTGTAGGTGTTGGAGAAAGGATTATTTTGGACAGCGTGGAGATCCTCGTAGGTATGAGGAGCTTTGAGATAATTAGGGTACGGGGGTTCAGAGTTCCCCCAACTGTGGTGGGCTGATACAGAGTTGCCGCTGAAGCCATAATTAGTTGGGGGTGGATATGCATCCATCCTCGAGGAGTGGTAGATGTTGTACGTAGCCTCCCTGCTAGTGGGTAGGTGCGCGTATGTGCTTTGAGGTGTAGTAGTGGATTTGTGTTGATGACGAGTGATGTCGTCCACCTTCTATTCGATAATGGATACCTTATCCAATTGATTGGCTACCAACTCCAGATCAACGGATGCAGAAAGGCCTTGGGATTCGTGTACCCCTCGATTGTTGATCAATGCGCAGGTGGATGTTCGGTCGTACGCACCCAGTGACTCATTGTTCTGGGAGTTCTCACACATGTTCTCTAGAATCTCCCAGATCGTGTCTGTTGGTACTAGAGCACCGCGATCGTTTATTTTGATGATAACAAAACACGTGTCATTTAACATTTGCACTTGAAGTCTTAGATTTCAGGTCAATTGCAAATGGAGACGTGGTTAGACAGAGTTCGAGCTCGCATCCATGGCGGATTGGAGGAGCTTGACGAAGAATAGAGGAGCTTTGTAAGAAGCGATGGCTTGAAGAAGGAAGGAGATGAAGAATAGGAAGATTTCCTTTCCTTGTAATCTTTGTATTTTTGTTTCTTTTGTTGCTCTTTATTTTGTTACTTAGATTCATGTTAAAGAGCCTCAAAGTATCCTAACAGTAGTCCTAGGAACACCTTCACAACCCTAGGATACATAGGTTTTCTGTAGAGAACTTAGAAAACCAATATAGGGTTCAAACAACCATTTCAGACATCTAATCTGAAACTCAGAAGTTTGATAATGACTTTTAAGATGTCTGACTGTTGACTCAAACATCCGATGATATTTAGGCTGGACTTAGTTAGCTATGTCTGATGAAATCAGACGTCCAGATCTTAGTCCAGATGTCTTAGAAGACGTCTGATGATTTTGCCAGACGTCCAATTAGTGAACCGTTGGCTGCCTGAATAAACAATGAAGGAAGTGATCGTTAGCCTCGTATTAGACGTCCGTAGAGGACCCCAGACGTCTGATACATAACCGTTTTGCCTCGGCTGACCCAAAATCTCTTCTCAGAGATTTTATAGCCGTTGCACTCCCTTGGGAATCCATTTCCACCGAAAAGTAGGTTTCCAGACATCCAGACATCATTCTAGACGTCCTGTGTGTCGTCCGATGCACTTCCACTAGAACCCTGTTTTGATCTAGTTCAAGTTAGGAAGGAGACCCGCCTACAATCAGATGTCTGACTTTGTTCCCAGACGCCTTAAATTGGTTTTCCAGACGTCCGATGCCAGGATCAGATGTTTGATAACCCTATCAGTGTAATGATTAATCCTGATTTTGACCTGATTCTCTTGGAGCTTGCACCCAACGGCTATGAAAGCCTTCCAAGGCCTTCCTAGGGCCTCTATAAATAGAGGAGAACCTTTGCCACTCATACACACACCAAGACACACTAAGCAAACCACTTTCCACATCTTTTGTGTCCAAGAGAAGAAGTTGAGGCTCTAGCTCTCCAAGCTTAAGTTGTACATCTAGAGAGCATCGATCATTTGCACACCCGCTTTCCTGCCATAGCTCACGAGAGCACCGTTGCACTGTTGCGTGGCTCACGCACCCATGTCATCGATTCGATGCACTTCTAGCAAAGGGATGCATCCTAACTCCTATAGAAGGCTAGTTTATGAATATCTGTCGCTCTATAGGACTTCTATTTGTATTTTACTTTGTTATATGGTTGGGTATTCGCATTGCGAATTCCCGTCTCCATCGAGGGACAAAATCCTTCTCGTGAAGAGAAGGGGATGAGGAATGCTACCCTCACACTTGTAGCGTGGTTGTAATTGAGGTTGAATCACCCTCGTTTACGTGATTCGTTTATTGGATTTGATCAACTTGGTTGATCGGAAAATCCTAACTCGAGAGGGTTAGGTGGTGGTTTTCATCCAGTTTGGGTTTCCACCTAAAAATCATTGTGTACATTGTGTGATTGTCTATTTTGTGAGATTGTTCTATTTATAATTCCGCATTATTTTTTATGTCACACTGATCTCACCCCCTCCAAGTAGGGATTTACAATCGGTATCAGAGCAGGTCTTGCAGTTCGACGTTACACACTGGCAAGAGATCAGATGGAGGGAAGCACATCCGTGATCAGAATATCCGAGGGGCAGTCCATCGTCCGACCAACCTAATTCAACGGAAGCAACTACAACTACTGGAAGCTGAGGATGAGGATGTGGCTTCAAGCCACAGACTTCGCTCTATTAGGACGTTGTGAAACCCCATACGAGATCCCAGAGTGACCCGACGCAGGATACTCGCAGTAGCAAATCCAGGAACTCTCACTCAACGCAAAAGCTATGAACGCGTTGTACTGCGCTTTAAGCCCGGAGGAGTTCAACAGAATCTCGCAATGCACCACCGCATACGAGATCTGGCACACACTCGAGGTAACTCACGAAGGCACCTCAAAGGTAAAGACTTCTAAAATAAATTTACTTTCTCAAGAATTTGAATCTTTTTCTATGAAGTCTAACGAATTTTAAGTGAGATGAATACTAGGTTCACACTCATAGTAAATAATTTGAAAGCTTTAGGGAAGGCCATCATTAAGGGGGAGCTTCAAGGAAAGCTACTCCGTTCCCTTGGATCGGAATGGGAGCAGAAGGTCACCATGATTGAGGAGGCAAACGAGGTGGAGGAGCTCAACATGGAAGATCTCCTAGGAAATCTAATGGCCTATGAGACAAAGTTGAAGCAGAAGAAGAAGGATACACCGGAGCCAAAATCGAAGAAGACTCTCGCCTTCAAAGCTGCATCGGATAGTGAGGTAAGTTTCGACGATGAAGACTTTCAAATTTTACTTAAGAAATTTTCCAAGTTTTGTAGAGAGTCAAAGAAAGAAAGGAAGGAGAAGAAGGAAAGCCCAAGACGTTGCTACCACTGCAACAAGAAAGGGCATCTACGACCAGAGTGCCCTCTTCTCAAAAAGGAGAAGAAGAAGGAAAAAAAAAGAAGTCTAAGAAGAAGGCATTCCAAGCAACTTGGGATGACTCGAGCTCGGAGGAAGAGGAAGAAGAAAAGTCTGTGAAGGATGAAACCGCTTGCTTTGGTTTCATGGCCTTTGAAGAAAGCAACAGCAAAAGCGGAAGCGACTCCGACAACTAGGTAAATTCCGATTTACAAAATGCTTTTAATGAGCTTTTTGAAGTTAGTAAATCACTTAAGGTAGGAAATAAAAATATTAAAAATAAGCTTAGTTTCTTAAAAATGAAAATGAAAGGTTAGAAAAACAACTTAAGGATTTGGAAGCTAGTCCTAAAAATGATGACTTAATCAATGAAAATACTAAATTGATTGAGGTAAATGCTAGTCTAAAGTTAGAAATTTCTGATTTAAAGACAAAGATAAATATTATAGAAAAAGAAATCACATGTCTTAGGGAAAATTATAACAAATTAATCAACAAAGTAGAAAATTTGCATAGCCCTAAGGTTGAGAAAGAATCTCCGTCAAGGAGCCCTGCAAATAGATCCAGATCCAAGCTCACTTGGATACCGAAGAAAGATTTGGAGTCATGTTTTGTAGGTTTCAAGGGTGACTATACTACAAGAGATTGGACCTACAAGCTCAAGGCTGGTCAACTCGAGTTGGGAGGACTAAAGAGTAGACCAAGGAGAAGGACAAGAAGACCGACGAGATAGCGAACAAATGATGGACACGCCGCACGTCATCTGCCAGACTGGAGACTGGCGTCGATGCTCGAGCCTCCAAGCTACGGATGGGAGCCCCATTCGATGTGGCCTCCATGATGAGAGCCTCATCATGAGCCTTAACTAGCTCATTTTGACCCAAGAAAGAGAATAAGAGCTCCTACATAACCTAGAGAAGGGCTTAATTCAAGGAATAAGTGTTCTAAGAAGAAAATAAGAAATAAAGGGTAAAACTGCAATTTTACCGTTGCAGTACATAAACGAGATTTCTCAGAGGGAAAACATAGGTCAAATGGTATGAATAAGATAAAAAGTGGGTTGGTTCAATCAGAAATGGGTTCATATTCAATCCAGGAATTAATGACATCTAGTAACCCTAAAATAGACCTGCTTAATTCAATAGGGTTCTGGTCAGGATAAAAATTAACCAAACCCTCTAAAATTCATGAAAAAATATCTCCTAGGATTTGGAACCTTCAATTTGACCTTTGGAACCTATTTTGACCTAGATTAGGGTCCTATCTCATTAATTGACCTAATTTGGGTTTTTGTGCAAAAAGTATAGTAAAACGTTGTCAAACCTAAAATCCAACTTCACCATTGGATTCCTTAGGTCTAAATTAGGTTTTCACCAAAATTTGGACCTAAGGGGAGGTCATCTTGACCTACTTTTCAAATTAGTACACCAATTACATCTTGGCCCCTATCTTTTGAAAACCATTACATAAACCCCCTAACTTCCTCACCACTCTTACAAATAGGTCCCTCCACCATTAATGCGGAGGAATCCTTCTTCGGCGAGGAATGGAGGGGGAATACTTCCTGATTCCTCAGAGATCTCCCAGATTTGGAAGGGAGATTCTTTGAGGAATTCCCTTCCATTTGAGCTTAATTGCAATATTTGATTTGCATCCAATCTCTCGTGCGAACGCACGAGAGATTTGGATCTCCAACTACCTTCCTTCTTCGATGAGAAGTCGGTGGTAGAAGGCTTGCCCTCCATGCACCAGAAGCTCAGCCAACAACTATAAAAGGATCCCCGGTCCCCTGCGAATCTCTTAAGCTTGTTTTGGCCTTAGATTCCCCCAGACTTCATCTCCCCTCTCTCCAGCCAAGTAGCCTGCAAGCTCTGATGATTTGTCCTCCTCCCTCTCGTCACTTTGCTGCCATACCAGCAGCAGGGTTCACTTCACCTCGTTCTTCCACATCGTGCCGCACCAGCACACGCCTTCCTATCCTCCTCCTCGTCGCCATTATCTCCCCCTCAGGGCCGTCTTCTCCGACGACGGCACAAACGAGCCATCCGTCTCCTCTGCCTCCCCTTCGATCCAAGTACTCCAGATAAGCTCCTCATCTTCCACTCTTTCCTTTCCCTCATTCTATTTCACAAAATACCCCTCGACTGCCACTGTCCACCCGCATCTTCCCCATCTTCGGCCACCCTCCGGCGAGATGCATCCGTCACTCCACACCTCCATATGTCTCGCCACCAACCTCACAACCACCGCCACAGTCCACTGAACATCTTCCACCCATCCACAGGTCACCACACGCACTCCACGCTTCCCCCAACCTAACCCATAAATCCGACCATAGAGTGACCTAGGCACACACGCCTAGGACACCCCGCGGCCTGCCACCTCTCGCCACACATTGGCCATGACATGGCGAAGGTCCTCCTATGGTCTGATAGAGTCACAAGGCTCCTTTTGTGTTGTGCAGGGTCGATCTCCCAGCCGCCATTAGCAACGACTCGAGCTCGATTATTCTCCAGCTCCAGGCCGCAATCGTCAGCTCCCAAGCTTCCAGACTGTGCGGGTTGAGAGTGTGCGCAAGTCCAGCCTGATAGAGGGTGCCACGAGACCTGCAGCTACATCTATTGTGAAGTCACTCTCCTGCAGTTGCCAGCAGGAGTAGGTAGGACTTTTAGTCCCACCTCGGTAAGTCATGAGTTGTCTGAGTGGTTTAAGTGGATTTTGTGTTCCCAACTATTTGCCAAGAAATCAATGGGGTGAGGTCCCTCGCCTCACCTATCATGCCTCATTCGCGCCATATAACCTGCGGACCTGGCACCCGGATCCAATTAACCTTTCCATGCATGCCTCGCACACCACACCCACGCCGATGCACCTGGACTCGGGCGCACGACCGACCCGATAACCCGACTCTGGGAGAGCGTACCAAAAAGAGATACACAGAGAGAGACGCGCGGGGAGGGTAGGGGAATAGGTTTTGTTGCATGGTGCTTGTGCAAGAAGAGGATGCTAAGGGAGAAAGAAGCGCAGCAAGAGAAGGAAGCAGGACTTATCCACTGCAAGAGAAGGAGAAGAAGAAGAAACACACACTGTAGCAGAGGTGCGGCAGACCAAGAGAAAGAAGAAGAAGAGAGAGATTGAGATCAAGGGGCAGACAAAGAGGAGAAGCAAGAAAGCAAAAGAAGAGGAGGAAGAGAAAGAAGAAGGAAACTAAAGAAAAGGCAAGGACAAGACTTAGCTGCAGGAAGAGAATCAAGAAGGGAGAAAGCAAAGGAAAAAGAAGAGGAGCAGGAGCATCTAAGGAAGAAAAAGAAAAGGAGAAACCATAGCTGCAATAGAGCAAAGCAAAGACGGAGGAGAAGATTCTGAAGGCTAATTTTAAGACGTTAGATCAAATATCAGACATCCAATTCTTTTTTAGCACTCTTTCCATAACATTATCCTATCATTTTTGTTGAACTAGTCATTGCTTTTTATTAAAAATTATGTTCTCAAGTTTTGGAATACTCAAATTGCCCCCTGTGTTCGACCTCAGATACTTTGATTTTTGAGTTGTAAATTTCTATTTGTTTTCACGGAGAGTTCATCTATATTACAACGAGATATCTGTTAAAACATGATCTAGCCGGGTAAACGCTTCACCACCTCCATTTGGGCCATTTTATTGGCCATGGTAGGTGAGGTAAAATCCTTTACTCTATCCTTTTATCATTAGCATATAGATATCGGGAGGTAAAATTATGAGCTAATTGTCAATTATTAAGGGGGAGATGTAAATTAGCTATATTTCCTTTAGTAAGGGGGAGAAAAATAATAGCTATCTTGTTATTACAAAAAGGGGGAGGACATTACTCTTGTTAAAAGAAATTCAACCCATTTATAGACGAGCATATTTTAAGGGGGAGTTATTGGAAATTTAAAATCAATTAAACCTTTTTGATAATGTCAAAAAGGGGGAGGATTTTTTGCATTATTATTTATGATTTTGTCATCATCAAAAAGGGGGAGATTGTTGGTGCTAGAGCACCGCGATCATTTATTTTGATGATAACAAAACACGTGTCATTTAACATTTGCACTTGAAGTCTTAGATTTCAAATCAATTGCAAATGGAGACTTGGTTAGATGGAGTTCGAGCTCGCATCCATGGTGGATTGGAGGAGCTTGACGGAGAGCAGAGGAGCTTCGCGAGAAGCGATGGCTTGAAGAAAGGAGATGAAGAATAGGATAGATTTCCTTTCCTTGTAATCTTTGTATTTTTGTTTCTTTTGTTGCTCTTTATTTTGTTACTTAGATTCATGTTAAAGAGCCTCAAAGTAACCTAACAATAGTCCTAAGAACACCTTCACAACCCTAAGATACTTAGGTTTTCTATAGAGAACTTAGAAAACTAATATAGGGTTCAAACAACCTTTTCAGACGTCAGATAATGACTTTTAAGACGTATGACTGTTGACTCAGACGTCCGATGATATTTAGGCTGGACTTAGTTAGCTGTGTCTGATGAAATCAGACGTCCAGACCTTAATCCAGACGTCTTAGAAGATGTCTGATGATTTTTCCAGACGTCCAATTAGTGGATCATTGGCTGCCTGAATAAACAATGAAGGAAATGACCGTTAGCCTCGTATCAGACATCCGTAGGGGACCCCAGACGTCTGATACATGACCGTTTTGCCTCGGCTGACCCAAAATCTCTTCTTAGAGATTTTATAGTCATTGCACTCCCTTGGGAATCCATTTCAACAGAAAAGTAGGTTTCCAGACGTCCAAACATCATTCCAGACGTCCTATGTGTCGTCTAATGCACTTCCACTAGAACCCTGTTTCGATCTAATTCAAGTCAGGAAGGAGACCCGCCTACAATCAGACGTCTGACTTTGTTCCCAAACATAAACTAGTTTTTCAAACATCCGATGTCAGGATCAGATGTCTGATAACCCTATCGGTATAATGATTAATCTTGATTTTGGCATGATTCTCTTAGAGCTTGCACCCAACAGCTATGGAAGCCTTCCAAGGCCTTCCAAAGCTTTCCTAGGGCCTCTATAGAGGAGAACCTTTGCCACTACACACACCAAGACACACTAAGCAAACCACTTTCCACATCTTTTGTGTCCAAGAGAGAAGTTGAAGCTTTAGCTCTCCAAGCTTAAGTTCTACATCTAGAGAGCATCGATCATTTGCGCACTCGCTCTCTCGCCATAGTTCACGAGAGCACTATTGCATCGTTGTGTGGCTCACACACCTGCGTCACCAATTCGACGCACTTCCAGCAAAGGGAAGCATCCTAACTCCTATAGAAGCTTAGTTTAAGAATATTTTTGTGGCTCTATAGGATTTTTATTTATATTTTACTTTGTTATTTGGTTGGGTATTCACGTTGCGAATTCCCGTCTCCATCGAGGGACAAAATCCTTCTCGTGAAGAGAAGGGGTTGAGGAACGCTACCCTCGCATTTGTGGCATGGTTGTAATTGAGGTTGAATCACCTTCATTTAAGTGATTCGTTTAGTGGATTTGATCAACTTGGTTGATCGGAAAATCCTAACTCGAGAGGATTAGGTGGTGGTTTTCACCCGATTTGGGTTTTCACCTAAAAATCATTGTGAACATTGTGTGATTGTCTATTTTGTGAGATTGTTCTATTTATAATTCCGCATTATTTTTTACGTCACGCTGATCTCACCCCCTCCAAGTAGGGATTTACAGTGTCCTCATGTTGACCCATGATGCTACCACCACAGGTTGCAGTAACAAAGAGCTTGATGTCTTCATGGAGTTCGTGGTAAAAGGATTGGACTTGTTCCCACTTCAAAACTCCATGATGGGGGCAATTACGCATGAGATCTAGAAAACGATCCCATGTCTCATGTAGATATTCTTCTACTGCTTGGGAGAAGTGCGTGATTTGGTGCCGCATTGTATTTATACGACCAATGGGGTAGAATTTATCTAAGAAGGTGGTCTGAAGTTCTCCTCAGGTGTTGATCTTGTGTGATTGAGTTTGAAACCAGTGAGCGGCTTTGTCAACCAGAGAGAATGAGAAGAGTTTCAAGAGTAATCCGTCCCGATTCTATACATCTGCCTCAAAAGTGTGGGCTAGATGTTTTTGGTTTTTGATGTGCTAGAAAGGATCCTCAGAGTTCAAGCCATTAAATTTTGTGGTCATATGAAGCATGCTAGGCTTGAGATCTACCTCAGGTCATCCAGCGGGAATGTTGATTCGGGGTTCAATCTCCACCGCTGTAGGATTATAGTGATCTCGCATTTGGGGGCACGGTGGTGAGTTGATGATGGCATTGATTTGATTTCGGAAATCATGGAATTGTTACTCAAGGTTAGGTTGATCTTCTTGGTGATCCATAGCTGATAAGGGGGAAGTAGGTTCTGAATCAAAAGATATGTCAATGTGATCAGGTTGTTGCACAAACATGGAAGTCGAGGCTCGACCTCGATGAGAATGAATGACTAATGGAGGCCTCAAGGATGGTCTTAAGGACCTCCTCTCGAACATGCACTGATGGTGTAGATGAGGGATAGCAGGTGATGGACCCAATCAAGACACCCAAAAATTTTGGATGACTATTGAGGTTCGAGGCAGATGGTACCCCTAATTCAGAAAGTCATCCACCTGAGAATTACCTGGGCAGCCAGAAAGGGAGAGTCTCGCGAAGACCCCTACACGGTAGAGTGCCCCCATGAGTTACAGGGCTTCCCCCACCCAACCTCTCCTGTCACTGAGGATCCAGGTAGACCAGAATGGGGACTTGACCTCTTAAGTCTATTGGTTTTAGATTAAGAGCAAAGTTGCTTATGATTTCACTTGACCTTTAAGATGTTTTCGTGCAAGGTGACCTAATTTGAAGATTGGTTAACCCAATAAGGTAGGTCAACTTCACCTATTTTGTCCTTTGAGAAATTTAGGTCCCTCTTTTAGTGTTCAAATTAAATTAAGAGCCTAGGGTTTGCTTGAATAGATCAATTCACCCAAGGCTTAGGCATACACTATTTGGGAAGGTTATTTCTTGATTAGGCAAGTGTGTCTCTAAAACCCTAAACTGGAGACCCTAATTGGCTCTTGATTGGTCCAATTCAATTTTGTCCAAATGTGGTACCTAGGGCTCAAGCAAGAAGGTGATAGCCCTAGATACCTTAAAACCCTAAGTAGGTGCACAAATAAAGATTGGGTGTTTTCTAGAAATGAACCAAATCAGGAAACTTGTCGTGATTGAATCTAAAAATAGAATGCAAGTTGGACCTAATTGATTTCTTCTTTTAGCTTTTTAGAATCAGGGGCTTAGGACAGATTGGATTTTGTTTTACCTACCCCTATAGTGGCTGATGTGTGGCTGATCTTCCTCCAATGAATCCCTGAAACAAATCACAGTCAAAAGAGATAGAGCAAGTTAGTACCAAGACAGGAATTGTAATCAAGAGATCGAATTGCGTTTTGCTCCCTGGCAACGGTGCCAAAATGTTAGTCGCTCTGAAACGAGTTTTAAAATCATAACATTGCAGTATAGGTCAAATCAGTGCGAAAAGCAGATAAAATTTATAACTCGAATATCAAAATGAAGTCCGAGGTCGTTCACTGGGAGCAAGTGGCAATATAAATCTCAAGATCACAATTATAAACAAGAATATATCAAATTAAAGCACTAATAATATAAATATATAAGAGCAAGAATCAATGTAGCAAAAATGTCAGTATAAAATAGTGATTTGAATCACCAAATTATCCTATTTACAATGATATTCAAGCAAGCATTTAGTATCAAATGATTAAATGTCATGCAATAAGTGCACTGCACTTCTGTTGAATCTCAGACATCTGCTCAACTGATCTGATAGCTTAACTCACTCTTGCTACAGTGCAAAGGCACTGCTCTTCTTTCTCTTTTTCCTCTTCTATTTCTTCTTTGCCTTGGCTTTTCTTTTCTTTCTCTTCTTCACACACAGAGGGGGGTTTCTTCTTCAAATGGCTAAGTGTCAACCGTTGATCTTCAGAGCAAAACCCCTCAACCCCATGCTCTCTCTCTTTCTTTCTCTAGGATCCGCTATCCTAGAGCCTTGCACAGTACCAGGCAATCAGATTTGGATCTAAGAGCACCTGGGACCAGGGATGTGGGCGTGGGTCAAAGACAAGGTGTGCATGGATTAGGCGGGTCGGGTCAACTTCAAGCCCACGTGCACAGTATCATGGGTGAGGCGCTTGTGAAGGGGTGGTGGGGAACCTCACCTCCCTATGACCTAAGGTGATAAGCCTTATGCAAGAATTCAACTTATTCGCTTCGATCCGTCTTTCTACCCCCGATGTGGGACTAATCCCACAGGGTTCTTCTGCGTACAACTACAGGTGTGAAAATGCATCCAATTGACGCAGCTACAAACAATGATTCTTGTAATTGACACCCTGGAACTCTTCCTGGATTTAATTCGTAGCACCTAAGGCTTCCACCCAGACTTGCAAGACCTGAAGCAAGCTTCAAAGCTTTGCTCGAACTCGTTGCTAATGCCGTGGAAGAGCTCAACACCTGGAAACACGAACAAGGCCTTTCGACTGCATCAAATACGCTCAGTAGGATTGTTGTGGGATGGCGAACGTGATGGTGTGCGTGGTGAGGCAAGTGTGTGTGTGTGAAGGTTGTACGACCTTGGAATGGTGGTGTGGTGAGGGTGGAGTTCTGGGTAGTCATGGAGTGGCGAATAGGGTGAATTGGTAGAGGGCATTTGCCCTCCATGTGATGGCAGAGCTTTTGGAGTCCGTGGAGAAGCGGATGGAGGTGTGGAGCAGTGGAGGCACTTCACCAGAGATGTGGCCGAAATGGACAATGACGGTGATCGCGTGTGTCAAGGGGTCTTGTTTTGGGATTTTTGGATAAGGAACTAACCTAAGGATCTAAAGAAGCTAAGCTAACCCTAATCTAATGGACGAAGGGGGGAGAACGCCACCGGCATTGATCAGCCTGTGTCAAGGAAGAAAGTGTTGGAACCTTGTTCCGCATCTTGTTTTTGTGTTAACAAAATTATTATGGATTAATGTTTTCCATTAAGTGTTTTTCAGATTCAGGTGAAGGAGAAAGGCAAACAAGAAAAGATGGAGGCATGATGGTGAGAAGAAAAAGATCATGTCATGGAGGATGACAAGGATGTGTCGTGGAGAAGAAGATCATCTTCGACCGTTAGTTTCTCTAGTTTAGATTCTATATTTATAGATTGTATATGCCTCTTAACAAAGAATCACAACTTAGATCATAAAATCAATTAGAGATAAACTAGGATTTGTATTGCGAACATTTTCAAAGTACGTAATAAATTAAAACACTTAAAATAGGTACTTGTAAGAAAGTACCGGTATTGTTCATCAGTACTGGTATTTGCAAGGCACAAGTTTGAGAATTCGTCTCAAACGTGAACAAGTACCGGTTCCAACCATGAGTATCAATACATGTTTGCCACAGGTTGAAGCCCTATTTCTGGCCTGAACCTTACAAATACCGGTACCAATGATGAGTACTGGTACAAGTAGGTTACTGTGCCCAAGAAATTTCAAACCTGGGAGTCACAAGTACCAGTACCAATGATGAGTACCAGTACTAGGACTCATGTATTGGTGGAAGTGAGCTGCTACTACCGGTACAAGTACTTTAGTACCGGTACCAGCTAGCTGTTGGTCCAAATCAGAATGGTAGAAATATTAATTCCAACAATGTGAACGTTGGGAATTAAATCCCAACGTCTAGTAGATGAGTATCCTAGGTCCTAAACTCTATAAAATGACCCTAGGACTCTTTGTTTGCACACAATATATAGAAGAGACATAAGAGAAATTGCTAGAGAATATAATTCATATTTTCCACCACATATTCAAGAGAAGAAATCGTGTTTGCTGCTTTCCAATCGTGCTACAGGTTTTCAAACACATTGACATGTTTAGTTCACGCAATTCAACACAATTCACGTCCATCCTAAGCTATCAAATCGGTAACTTTATTTTAATTATTGTTGAGAGGCGTAGGAACGTAGTTGTAAGAGTTTTCTTTCTTACACCTGTATTTCATTTTTTCTTGAGCATTTGGTCGTTGGGTTGTAATAAACCCATTTTTGTATTTGGGTTGAGGTAACCCGTTAGTTACCTCGGTTTAATAAATTGATTCTCTCGAGGTTGAGAGAATTAGGTTAAAAACCCTAAGCTGGGAGGCTTAGGTAGTGGAGTACCTAAGGGAGGGGAACCACTATACATTTTGTGTCCTTTTGTGGTTTGAATTGATTATGCAAATCTTTCTTGTTATTACTAATATTGTTCTTAAGTGTTTGTGCGCGTAGCCATATATATATTCCACATATCTTTAGATCCTATCAAGTGGTATCAGAGCGGGTAGCAAGAAGAAGTAAAAACTCTTGCTCGCGATGGCATCAACCTCAAGGCACACTGAAAGACAATCGTCAACCCGTCCTCCCTATTTCGATTGGACGGACTATGAGTATTGGAAGAGGAGGATGCAAGTCTTCCACAAAGCAATGAACGAGGAGTCTTAGATTCTCATTCAAGAGAAGTACACGGATCCAGAGCCGCAGAAAGGTGTAGCTTGGACAACGGATCAAAAGAAGAAGATTGCGGGAAATGCGAAGGTGATGAATGCACTCTATTGTGCGTTATCAAGGGAAGAGTTCAACTAGATCTCTGCATGCAAGTCTGCCTACAAGATTTGGAATACTTTGCAAATCACCTACAAAGGTACTAACAAGGTAAAAGAAACCCATATTTCTATTCTAACTGAAGAATATGAGTGTTTCAGGATGACAAAAGGTGAAGCGATTAAAGACATGTACATAAGGTTTAGGGAAATAGTTAACCTCCTGAAGGACCTTGGAGTGAAGTTCACAGAAGAGCAGCTTGTAAGGAAGATCTTAAGATCTCTTACAAGTGATTGGTCTCCAAAGACTACAGTGATCCAAGAGGCAAAGGATCTATGCACTCTCCCCTTGGATGATCTAATTGGAAGACTCATGGCATATGAAGTCCAATTGGAGAATATCAAGAAGAATGAGGAGAAGGCAACAAGCAAGAAGAAAAGCATTGCTTTTAGAGCAATCAAGAGGACTCGGACTCAACAACATCAGAATCCGAAGACGAGGAGATGGAAATGCTCAATAGGAAATTCCAGAAATTCCTCAAGAAAAAAGGTAAGCAAGTCAATAAAATTTCAACTAATGTTATTTGCTATGAGTACAAGAAAAAGGGCTACTTGCGGAAGGATTGCCCTATGAATAAGGAGAAGGAAGACAAAAGGAAAGACACAAAAGAAGTCAAGAAGAAGAAGAGGAGAGTTTTAAAAGCAACATGGGATGATAGTGACTTCGACATGGACACCGACTCTAGCAAATCGGATGACGACGAGGTCACTCATCTATGTTTGGCAGCAATTACGGAAGATACGGACAATGAGATAAACCCTGATTTTTCTTTCGAAGAATTATTAGAAACTTATGAAGAACTATATCATAAAGCTAAGTCATTTAAAAAGGAAAATAAGGTTTAAAGGAATAATTATCAAACATTAGAATTAGAAAAATTATGTTTAGAAATAGAATTAGAAATGTCAAAAGAAACTAATAATCGGCTATATGCAAAGATAGTAGAATTAGAAGATATTTACGAGCACTTTGAAGGGTATTTAAATAATCTTAAAATAACAACTAGGCTAAACACTGAATTTTGTGATTTATTAAAATCAAAATTTCAAGGTAAAAAGAATATACAAAATAAATCACATCACCTAGGCATGCATGGATGTATCAAAAGGCTAAAAATCCTAAGAATTATAGATCTAACACTAAAAAGTTCTATAAATCTCAGGATTTGAAAGGTGCTAACTCTAAAGGACCCACAAGAAAATAGGTACCTAGAAAAGATATTTGTTTTGCAGGAGTAGATCAAAGTAATCAACGAGTGTTCAAGGCACATAATGGAACACTTCAACCTTTCTATAGGTTGAATGAAGACGAAGAATGTTGGATGAGAGATGCCTGGTATCCACAAGCTCCATTTTACTATTGGTAAATTTTATGGTATGATATTTCTTCACTTTTTTTGTGATTGACAAAAAGGGGAGAAAGATAGAGGGCAAATAGTAATATTTTTAGGGGGAGCTTATATTGAGGGGGAGGATTTAATTAAAAGTTTTTTCCTTCATATAACATTGTTAAAAATTATTTTTATTCTTATAATTACCTATTTGCAAGATAGTTTTATCAACACCAAAAAGGGGGAGATTGTTGGAACCTTGTTCCACATCTTGTTTTGGTGTTAACAAAATTATTGTGGATTAATGTTTGCCATTAAGTATTTTTCAGATTTAGGTGAAGGAGCAAGGCAAACAAGAAATGATGGAGGCATGATGGTGAGAAGAAAAAGATCATGTCATGGAGGATGACAAGGATGTGTCGAGAAGAAGATCATCTTTGACCTTTAGTTTCTCTAGTTTAGATTTTATATTTATAGATTGTATATGCCTCTTAACAAAGAATCATAACTTATATCATAAAATTAGTTAGAGATTAATTGGAATTTATATTCCGAACATTTTCAAAGTACGTAATGAATTGAAACACTTAAAATAGGTACTTGTAAGCAAGTACCGGTACTGTTCATCAATACTGGTATTTCCAAGGACAGGTCTAAAAATTCGCCTCAAACTGTGAACAACAAGTACTGGTACCAACCATGAGTACTGGTACATGTTGGCCACAAGTTGAAGCCCTATTTCTCGCCTGAACCTTACAAATACCAGCACCCATAATGAGTATCGGTACAAGTAGGTTACTGTGCCCAAGGAATTTCAAACCTGGGAGTCGCAAGTACCGGTACCAATGATGAGTACCGGTACCAGGACTCATGTACTAGTGCCAGTGAGCTACTAGTACTGGTACAAGTACTTTAGTATAGGTGCCAGCTAGCTGTTGGCCCAAATCAGAATGGCAGAAATATTAATTTCAATAATGTGAACATTGGGAATTAAATCCCAATGTCTAGTAGATGAGTATCCTAGGTCCTAAACTCTATAAAATGACCCTAGGACTCTTTGTTTGTACACAATATATAGAAGAGACATAAGAGAAAATTCTAGAGCATATAATTCATATTTTCCACCACATATTCGAGAGAAGAAATTCTGTTTGCTGCTTTCCAATCGTGCTACGAGTTTGCAAACACATTGATGTATTTTGTTCATGCAATTCAACACGATTCGCGTCCATCCTAAGCTCTCAAACCGGTAACTTTATTTTAATTATTGTTGAGAGGCGTAGGAACTTAGTTGTAAGAGTTTTCTTTCTTACACCTGTATTTCATTTGTTCTTGAGCATTTGCTCGTTGGGTTGCAACAAACCCATTTTTGTACTTGGGTTGAGGTAACCCATTAATTACCTCAGTTTAGTAAATTGATTTTCTCGGGATTGAGAGAATCGGGTTAAAAACCCTAAGCTGGGAGGCTTAGGTAGTGGAGTACCCGATGGAGGGGAACCACTATACATTTTGTGTCCTTTTGTGGTTTGAATTGATTGTGCAAATCTTTCTTGTTATTACTAATATTATTCTTTGGTGTTTGTGTGCGTAGCCTGTTGAAAGCGTAGAGCATGTTTCTGATGGAAAAGCATCGTAGTATAGTGCGCAATACGATCAAACAAAGAAATTATTTTCTAAAGATAACGAGACTTGAGTCCCGATCGTTCGTCTCTGAGAGGCATTTGTTTTACTTTAGAATTCGATCCTTTACCACTCTACCTTATTTAAATTCGCACGCTTGTTTCCGATCTCCTGATTAAGATTTCACCTCTTCTATTATGAACCCTGATTACGTGAGCATGTGTTAAGTAAATCACAAAGGTGAACGTGTGAGTTTCTGTGCGCACGATTCTAGTGAGGTGGTGACTATTTACGGAAAATGCATCTATTGTTAGATTCTCTATATTTTCAGGAAACGACATGCTTGTTGCAAAATAGATAAACAATTGAAAACAGGCAACTCGAATCACGCAAAAAGAATGGCAATCATTAAGCTCATGGTTATTTCAAACATATAGAGATATATATAAAAATACATTTTTTGCATTCATTCCATTGGAGAGTTGTTTGCAACAAGAACTGTAGAGGAAAGCTTGTACATAAATGCTTAAAATGGAAATATAGCTACCAGAAGATGATCGCATACAAGAATCTACAGGGGGATTTTGCATGCATCATTCGAGGGGAATAAGGACTACGCTACTAAGCAGTAACAAACAGCAATAAAACTATGAAGCGCATAAACTACTAATCTAGATCTAGCAGAACAAAAGGGCATTCAGGGGTGGTCCCCGATGGCCTTAGAGTGGTCGGGAGGAGAATGAGGGATGGCCAATGGAGCTTAGGCTGGCCCTTGGAGAGAGAGAGGAGTGATCCAACATCTCAGCATGGTCTCCTTCATGGTGGTGGTGAACTCGTGGAGATGGAGTGGCTAGCCTAAGTCGTGGTCGATGTGAATGGAGCCAAGGGAGTGAATGGGTGCCAAGAATGTGAATGGGTGCAAATGACCGCCCATTGGGTCTTTTTATAGACCCAAGGGCTTCTCTCTAGAGAGGTGTGGAATTCTCTAGAGAGAGTCCAAAAGTGGCCAGCCATATGGTTATGAGATCCAAAAAAATGTCGATCTCATTTTGAATGCCTCTTGGTTGCTAAATTTGGCAACCAAGAGGTGGCACCACTTCAAGAGAGTTCTAGAGAACTCTAGAGAAGTGTGTGTACGTGAATGGGTGTGTGTATGTGTGTGGTTGTGCTCTAGGTGTCTAAGAGGTTTAGGTTAGGTCCTAAGGGGTTTGGGTAGGTGTATGTGTTGAATTAGGGTTACAAACCCTAATTGCTAAGGGGAAAATGCAATCAAACTTAACCTAAGTTTAATTGAATGAGTGTGAACCTAATTAAGAGTGAAATAACTCAATTAGGTTGGGTTTAGGTCAATTGGGCTCTCAATAAGTCCAATTGAACTTGTGTGGGTTGAGATCTAAGCTTAATTGGACTCAATGAGTCCAATTGACTTAGGTGAAGGTAATTGACTTTGATTTAAGTCAATTGGGTTTGGTGAGGACCTAATTAGGTCCTTAGGTAGGTCTAGAGGTGATGTACTAGGGTTGGGACACCTTAATTTAGGTTCCTATGGGGTTGGGATTAGGTCTAAGGAGTTAAAGATCCAAGATCAAGGCTTGAATCTCAAAATAGGGATTGGAGACCAATACCAAAGATCCAAAAATGTGATTAGATGACTTTTACTCAAAAATCAGAAGTCCAGACTTCAGTTCTGGACGTCCAATCTGAGTCAGGGGGAAATCAAGGTTCTATTTTGGGTATTCTGCAGAAATTGGACATCTGACAAAGTGTCTGGACGTCCAATAACACTGCAGAACTGGGTTTGAGGTGTGCGGGAGATGGCTAGGAGTCCTGGACGTCCTATAACTTATCTGGATGTCCAAATAAGGGTTGGAACTAGGGTTTTAAGGCTTCCTAGGGTGTTGTGACCTAATCTAAGGGTGGCTAAGGCTTGGGGAAGTCTCTAGGCTATCCTAGGGCTAGGATGGACCTAAGCTCTTCATATTTTACTGCTTTATTCCTACTTAATAGAATAGCAAACCTTTAACTCCCTTACATCATTATTCCTACATCTAATCTAAGCCTTTTACTCTAGCTCTGCTACAACTCCCGTTATTCCTGATCCACCTTCAGATCCTGCTCTAGATCCAACTCCTGATCAGCTTATTGCCTGCAATTGACATAATGCACTTAATCATCACATTATAACATTATTTCATGCATAGCTAAAGGAAAGCAGTAAAGATGCAGACAATGCTTATGCTTGCATGAATTACCCTAACTTATGCTAAGTTCTAGCCAAATCTAGGTCAATTAATGCCTATGATTGCTGTGCAATCATACCCTCATATCTAAATCTTGCTAGTCCCTAGTAAATGCAAGAATAAATTATTTACAGTAAGGGTCCCTAATGGACTGATTATTTTATCAAGTGTATACCTAGAGATTTTTCTCCTTTTATTTTCATCCTATGCTCAAGAAATCCAGACAATTGTGAAAGTACAGCTATATAGCTTTTGCAACGAATTCGAGTGAAAAACTAATACACCTCTAAAGCCTGTACTTGACCCCTAGTAAAAATTCTAGCAGGATAGGCGGACTTCATCCGTCGAGGTATCAAAATATTCTATGAATTCCACCCCAGATTTAGGCTTAGGTAGAGAATCTCTGAGGGAAAAGATTATATATTTGGTGGCTCACTCTCACTTGGTGCTACATAGAGACTAGTACTACAGAATCTAGATTCCCAGACTACTAAGTAACTCAACTTAGAGAAAGGCAAGAAAAACTATGCTCCCTTTTGATTCCCTTATATTCATTCTCTCTTTCCCTCTTTTTTCTTTTACTTTTCTTTCTTTTTCTTAGTGCTCACAACCTCACCTGATTCACATATATGACCTGTATTTGATGGTCTCACTAACCATTAACACTTTAATTGAGTTTTCATAACCCTAAACTAAGTTGGAATTCTTCAGCCAGTATTTGGGTGGTCAGAAACACAGAAAAATATGTTAAGGCCGTATTTGGTGGATCTCAAATTTATTTGGTGGTATTACCTTAATGCAACTGAATTAAATATTCACTCTTTTTTTTTCTTCTTTTTCTAATTTTTTTCAATTTTGTTTTCATTTCATCTCTTTCTCTCTTCTTTTTTTTTCCAACATAACACATCCATGTACTTTATTGAGGAGGCATTATTAGGGATTGGTGGTACTCAAGAGACGTTGGGTAGCTTATTTGGTGGAAGTGCCTACTCACAGCATCGGGAGAGATGGATAGGACGGTGTATTTCTGACCTTGGCATCAATACCCTCCTTCAACCGAGGATTCTGTAAAGAATGGTCATAACCATCCACCTTAGCCCTAGTTTTATGAAAACTCGCTTTCTGCGTATTTGCCTCATTTGGTGGCTCTCAAAATTCACTCAAAAATGTATACGCAGGAACCGAGAGCGGAAACTATGCCTAATCTCTGAGTATCATCACCTAATTATCTTGGATTTCTTGCACTAATCATAGAGCACCAATACACTCTACTCTCATCTCACAATATTTGGTGGATTTTTGGAAGAAAATCTGCCTGACCCCCAAAACAATATCCAGGGGTTCAGGAAAAGAGGCACTGCTTCTTCTCGATAGACTAAAGACGTTTATCAGCCTTCACCGTGAATCCATTGCAAATTCTTCATGTGTGTGAAAAGTTGTACTGGATTCTAGATTACAGGAATCAACTAGACGATAAAATTCCTAATGCATTCTCTTAACAAAATAATCTTATTCATGAATGCAATATGTATATATGCTATGAACAAGTAACCTCATATATTTGTACTTCATGAAATTCCCGTATCAGGTTACATTCAGCTTGACCCTAAATTTAGAGTAAGAGGTGAGCGGGTGAGTCGAAAATGGCTATTGCGGACAATTTCTAGCTCCAATGAGAGCATTGGAGGTGGAGTCGGTTGTTCTTTTATCTAGGGTCCTAAAGTACGTTTTCATGTAGCTCCGAGGTCTTCCTAAATGTTGGAATAAAATTTTTCAGTTTTGTTGTATCTACCCCCCCATGCCTAAGTTTTTGCATGTCCTCATACATGAATAAAAAGCAAATAAATACTGCAGGGAGAGAATGGGTAAAAATCACCTGTAATTGCTCCTGAAATTATATTTAGCACTGGCCAACCTGTAGCATGCAATATACAAAAAGGAAATATGCTAAAAGAAAAATATGCTATATATAAAAATGGTTATGTATAAATGATGGTGAAATGTGAGATATATGCTATCTATATGTGCTGAGTTTAATGCCTCCAGCTGGGCGAGCACTCAATCACATGTCCTCAATAAGATGAACAATCTCGTCAGGTGAAGGAGGTTCCTGGGCCAAAAATGGCTTGAGGCGCTGGCCATTAACCGTGGATATATGCCAAGATTTGGGTCCTTGATTTTGACTGGCCCATTATGATATGGATGGATCACAATATACGGGCCAGTCTAATTGGACTTGAGCTTCCCTGCGAACAACTTTAATCGAGAATCAAACAACCAGACTCGCTAGTTGGGTGTGAATGCTTTCCTCCGAATGTGGCGGTCATGAAAGGCCTTGGTCTTGTCCTTGTATATTAATGCATTCTCATAGGCCTCCCGCTGGATCTCTTCTAATTCGTTGAGCTGGAGTTTCTATTCTTGACCTCCTGCATCGAGGTCAAGGTTGCATTTTTGCACCGCCCAAAAGGCATGGTGTTCCAGCTCTACAGGAAGGTGACAGGCCTTGCCATATACCATACGATATGGTGACATTCCGAGTGGGGCCTTATATGCGGTCCGATATGCCCAAAGTGCATCGATTAATTTATCGGACCAGTCCTTCCTGTTTGGTCTAACCATCTTCTGGAGAATCAGCTTGATCTGACGGTTAGACACTTCAGTCTGCCCATTGGTCTGCGGGTGATACGAGGTGGTTATACGGTGATGTACCCAGTATTTCTTTAATAACAACTTGAAATGGGTGCGAATGAAGTGGCTTCCCCCGTCGCTAATCAGAGCGCGGGGTATTCCGAATCTCGTGAAGATGTTCTGCCATACGAAAGAAATGACGGTCTTATGGTCAGCCCGTCTCTCCCGGATGGCCTCGACCCACTTCGAGACATAGTCAACGGCTAGTAATATGTACTCGAAGCCATGCAAGTTCAAAAAAGGGCACATAAAATCGATGCCCCAGACATCAAACACTTCTACAACCATGATGGGCTGGAGTAGCATCATGTCTCTCCTAGCCATAGAACCAACCGACTGGCATCATTTGAAGTGTTGGGCGTATTTGTGTGTATCTCTGAAGATGGTTGGCCAAAAAAATCCCGACTGCAAAATTTTTGTAGCGATTTTCCATCTCGAGAAATGGCCACCACAAGTATCATTGTGGCAGAAAGATCACACTCTAGGGATCTCAGAATCTGGGATGCATCTTTGAATAATCTGATCCGCTCCAATGCGAAAGAGCAGTGGGTCATCCCAGAGGTAGCATTTGGCTTCTGCAGTGAATTTGAGTTTCTGGTCCTTGGATAGATTCGCGGGAATCTTGCCTGCGGCAAGGTAGTTTGCGATATCCGCGTACCAGGGGAACTCAACAAAATGAACTGACAAAAGAGATTCATCCGGATATTGCTCGTGGATAGGCAGGGAATAAGGAATGTGGTCTGGGTCCAATCTGGATAGGTGATCCACCACAACATTCTGTTTTCTGGCCTTATCGCAGATTTCGATATCAAATTCCTGCAATAGAAGGATCCATCTAATGAGCCATGGTTTGGCATCCTTCTTTGCCAATAAGTGTTGGAGGGCGGAGTGGTCAGTGAATATGATGGCCTTGGACCCTACTAAGTAAGATCTAAATCTCTCCAACCCGAATACTACTGCTAGAAGTTCCTTTTCTGTGACAGTATAATTGTGCTGAGCCTCATTCAGCATCTTGCTAGCATAGTATATGACAAAGGGTTGTTTCTCCCGACGCTGGCCTAAAACAGCACTGATGGCAAAATCAGAAGCGTCGCACATCATCTCGAAATCGAGTGACCAATTGGGTGGTTAGAGAATCGGTGAATCAGAGATAGAGCTTCATAAAGTCTCGAAGGCACTGAGACACGAGGTATCAAATTCAAATGGGACATCGATAACCTGGAGATTCGTCAAAGGCTACGTAATTTTTAAGAAATCGAGTATAAATCATCGATAGAAACTGACGTGACCCAAGAATGATCTGATCTGCTTGACTGAGCTGGGTGGCTGTAAGTGGGAAATAATCTCCGATTTAGCTTGATCGACCTCGAGTCCATTTTTACATATCCTATGCCCTAGTACTATGCCATCCCTCACCATGAAATGGCTTTTCTCCCAGGATAGTACTAGGTTTACCTCAATACACCGTTTCAGGATCTTGGTGAGGTTATCAAGACAAGATTCGAAATCATCTATGAAAATGGAGAAGTCATCCATGAATACCTCCACATAGTCCCCGATCATGTCAGAGAAGATGGCCATCATATAATGTTGAAATGTCACTGGTGCATTGCAAAGGCCAAAGGGAATCCAATTGAAGGCGAATGTTCCAAAGGGGCATGTGAATGTGGTCTTGTCTTGATCTTCAGGGCTAATCGCTACTTGATTATACCCAGAGTATCCATCCAGAAAGTAGAAGAAACTACGTCTGGCTAACCGTTCCAAGATCTGATCAATGAATGGCAAAGGGAAGTGATCATTCTGGGTAGCCGTGTTTAGTTTCCTGTATTCGATGCTGACCTGCCAAGATGTCGCAGTGCAGGTCGGGTTGGATTCGCCCTTATCATTCTTCATGACGGTGAGTCCTGCTTTCTTTGGCACTATCTGGATCAGACTCACCCACTGGCTGTCTGAGATTGGATATACAATACCTACATCCAGCCATTTGATGATCTCCTTCTTAACAACCTCTAGCATCTCAGGGATAAGTCGTCTTTGAGGTTGTCTTGAAGGTTTCACCCCCTCATCCATGTAAATGTGATGAGTGTAATACGAGGGGCAAATATCGTGGGGATCAGCAATACTCCACCTGATAGCAACTCTATGGTCTTGAAGCGTAGAAATCAATTGATGCTCCTGTTCTTGGGTTAAGTGGGCATTGATAATGACTGGGTATGTCTCACTTTAGCCCAAGAACACATACTTGAGTGAGTCAGGTAAGGGCTTCAATTCAATTACAGGTGGGTCAGAGTCATAAATGAGAGTGGGAGGAGCAGAATCGAGGGTGGGAATTTGCTGATCCATGTGAATTCCCACTGAGTCGCTCCCTGTGGAATAATCGGTTGTGACCACGTTAATGGGAAACCCGTTAGCTGTAGTCACGTCTTCCTGCAACAACAGGGGCGATTTAGTAATGTATCGATCAGGATAGCTGGATTTAGGGGTGATATGGTTAGAAGCACACCCTAAACTGTCAGATCCTTGGGGAGATATGTGTAGTGCAATGGTTTCAGTCCCGTGTGGATCGAGGTCCAACAACCCTGATAGTGTAGATGAATGAGAAATTGGGTCGTCACAAAGGAGCCCAATGTTGCCACAGTATGCCAAATCTTCGTCTTCACCATCCTCCTCTATTTGATCACAGTTGAAATTCTTTACTGCCCTGAATATGACAAGTCAAAGTCTCTCATTGCCTAGGGCTATCTCCATACACCAGGATGCACAATCAATGTTCGCTCTGGCTGTCGCAAAAAATGGGCGACCCAAAATAATTGGTGCATCTCAAAGATTAGGAGGAACTTCCATATCGAGAATGAAAAAATCTGCGGGAAAGCAGAACCCGTGGACTTTCACAATCACGTTCTCAACCAGCCCCCTTGGTGTTTTGATTGTTCTGTCAGCCAGCTGAATCGTGACCGAGGTGAGCTTCAACTCCCCAAATCGAAATCGATCAAATACGGCAGTGGGAGTTAGGTTGATGGACGAACCCAAATATAGAAGGGCCCAATCAAATGGAGAATCCTGCAAGAAGCAGGATATGAGTGGGGTACCAGGGTCATTATTTCTGGTGGTAGGTCAGCTAGAATCACGGCGCTAGCCTCTTTCGACAGTACCGCCTGTCATCCAATTCTCGACTGTTACTTCGGGGTACAATAGTCCTTGAAGAACCTAGCGACAGTAGGAATGTGATCGATTGCCTCGAGGAGGGGGACCTGGATATGTACTTACTTGAACATCGATTTCAAGTCCTCAAAATTCCCATGTCCTTTTTCCGTACTGCATTTCGTGTCAGAGCCTCAGGAAAAGGGACGGGAATCTCAAGGTTAAGTGGCCTCTTACCCTTATCTACCGCAGGTGGCTCCTGAGATGAAGAAGGAGTCAGACCCGCATATGGCGAAGGGTGGGAAAAATCATGACCCACCTGCCTATGTGGTGCGTCGAATGTCTTTCTTCTACTCCTCAAAGAGACAGCATGTGCATCGGCTTGCTGTCCGTGAGGTGGTGGGGGAGCGAAAGGGGCAGAATACATGGGGTTCTACAAGACAGCATGTGCTCACCCTCTCCTTGCGACTCGAATCCGTGCCTGTGTCTCACTCAAGCTCTCTCGCCCACTGTGCTACGCTCACAGATGGGCGGGCACTTAACTTACGCGCAGATGTGTCCCAGCCATTGGATCTTTATCCAATGGTGGGGAAATGTTGATGCGGATGCCTTCAGCGAGTGTGTGCAGATGGTTGGGCGGCCGAGATGGCGTCACGTGGCACCATCTTGGCCGTCCTTCTTCTGGTTGATGTAGATAGTGCCACAGGTGTCGGATTGAGTCGATTTTTGCACTGTTAGGCTGCGATTGTCGATCCGAATCCATCTGTGCAGTCGGATTTTTCGTTTGAAGTGCAGATTCACACCATCTTAGTCCTTGATCTTCTAGGATTCCCCGATCTCTATCTGATGCTACAGATGTCTGATTAGGGCAATCTTGGAGTCATTGTACTCCAATCGTCGCCCTAATCACATCTGTAGGTTGGATCTTCGATCTGAGGCCCTGATAAAAATTTGGCCCTGTCTCTGAACATAAAAGGAGACAATTAACCTCCATTTTATTCAAACTAATCTAATTGCAAGATGATGCATGTTATGCAATATCTATAGTATGCAATGCAATTCTATGCTTAAGAACATGCATAAATAGACATCTTATGTAGTATAAACATGTTTACATCAAGTGGCTTTCTATGGCCATTCAACTCACCTAAGATTTGATGAGAACCCTAAGTTATAAGCATCTTATTATGAATGTGATAAACTCATTGATAGATAGTTAAAATGGACTTCGGATTTCTATGCCTCAAGGTGACCTTTAAAAGCGAATTCTGCCTAAAGGTGTATCTTTACAACCGGTAGCTATCTCCCTACTTTAATTTTTATGTGAACACAAGGGTGAATCCAGTGTATATCTCCCTGGTTTATTCTACTTCTCCGCTTCTTCCTAAGTGTTTTGGGAATTTTTAGTGCATTTATTGAGCTAGGTTCTAGACAACCGGTCGATGAGCTATTACCACCGACAACTTGCCTGCCATACTTGTGCGGTGAAGTGTGGGTTTTTTTTCTTTTCTTTTCTCCTTTTCTTTTTTTTTAAGTAGGTGGCTTCCCTATTCTCAGATTTACCTAAATGTAGCAAAAAGGGAATAGTCTAGTGACTAGGCTCTGGAAAACCTACCTATGGGTTGTTACCCACGATAACTTAGCAGTCATGTCACCCTAGAAGGTTCATTAGCCACCCAATTTCTCTTAGAACCTCCGATTAACGAGTCAGTGACAAGATAATGTGTAGATGCTTTAGGCTTAAAGTTCCATCAAATCAGAGGGTGGATTGATAAGTCATGTACTTATCACCGAAACTTATTTACTCCAATTACAATAGAATTAAGATGGCGAGGACTCAAAAAATAAATCCACATTTTAGTGGATACACAGGCCAATTAAGTCCAAAGACTTGAAGGGTCTTTGTGTTCAGATTCTAATGTAAAATTTCCTAAGATTGAAATTTTCTTAAGCCCAAGTTCTCTTTCCTAATTCCATAATTTTTTTATATATATAAATAAAAGACAATAAAATAAATCTACGGTGCTGACAAATTAATTCAGAGATGAATATCCTCCCCCCCATGCCTATCTAATGCAATGTCCTCATTGTATTAAAAAGACATAAAATAGAGTGGAATAGAGGAGAAAGCACATGAATTGCATGAATGTCGGGTCCGCTCCGAGATAAAGAAAAACTGTATATGTGCTAAATTTGGTGTCTTTAGCTAGGCACACTATACAAAGAAGAGAAATAAAGAATTCACACGTGTAGGTCAAAATCAGAATAGAAAGAAGAAACCTCTGACCTACCAATAGATGTCCACAAATGTGGACCAAATTATCATGCAGACCCATACCCCATATTTGAGAATATCTAAGGTTCTGGATAAAAATTACCCAAAACCTACAATCAGTATGCAAGCGGGGTCAGGCCTGCGATTTATTAGGATGCAACCCAAGACCAAAGAGTCAGGTTACATAGAATTCGATATCAAATGGATAACCAATGAATGTGTTCTTGGGTTGGACATCCTCAGAACAGATGTAGTAAGGGTCATAGTTTGATGGTTTCAAATGAATTGGATCCCTTAGACTTTGTCTTCTTTTTCCTCCAACGCTTGCTTCCCAAATCAGAACTTCCTACCTTCAGTTCTCCTCAATCAGAATGTCAAGATTCAGGACCTCTTGCATATTCATCACCCCGTCTGAAATTTCCAAGTCTAAAAGATGTGGCTGAATCAGAATTGACTTGGATCTAGTTATCTCAAAAATAGAATCATCGATAAGCTCAATGGGGTGTAACTGACAATTAGGGCATTGGATTGAATCCTCCAGAAAATACAATTCTAGATCCGTAATGTGAGCCCAATAAGATCAGTTCCCTCAGTTATTGGGCTATCAAATGATCTATCAGATTCCTCATGCCCAATCGTCTCACAGAAATCATGTTCTCTAAACTCACGTGAGACTTCGCAACTTGAATCTGCACCATCAGAATCAAAGAAATCAAAATTTGTATTAATGTATGTCTCAAAATCATCCATCACTTTCAAGTCCATGGAGACATACATTTCCTCGTACCTTAGCTCAGGATCTTAGGTGATGAAATCATATCATCCTTAATAGGTAACTCTAATTTAATCTGGTCAGCCTCGTAACACGTGTCCCCCCAACAAGTGCCTCAGCGAGTTCTGACATTGGCTCTCTTGAAGGGAGTTCATCCTGGGAATCATCCCAAGATTGAACCAAAGCAACCACAAATCTCATTCACAATTTTGCTAACTTCCCAAGTAGAAACTCACCTGGGTTCTTATCCTTAACATCTTGGAGCCAATCCAGTAAATACTTGTTCAAATCATCAATCATCTCAATCAGGGGCTCCAATCTTTCATTGCAAGGTATTGGCTGAACTTCTAAAGATTGAATGGTATTACTCAAGTTATCAAAAACCTTATTTTGAACCTGGTTAACCTGAACCAAATGAGTTGGTTCAGGGTTGGGTAGGTTTGGGATCAGTGCAGAGGAGTTAACGAATTGAGATTCGTTATACCCTTCCTGATAATAGGTTATTTTAGATTGTTCAAAAGGTGGTGATGACCTAAAGGCAATGTAATCAGAGGATGGGTAAGAATCATTGTATCCTTCTTGATTGTAGATCGAATTAGGTTGTCCATGGAAGGTTGACGATCTATAATCGATGTTGCTCTGAGAAGGATAGAAATCACAATCATAGTGTTCAGAGTTAGACCCTAAACACGGAGGTCCGAAACTGTATCCCCAATCCAAGTTATCCCAATTAACTGATGGTCGATTATAGTACGAGTCAGGATAATCGTCATGCTGAGGATAACTCATAACAGGAGGGAAAGAGCGAGAATGCATAAAGAATGTGGAAGGATTCATGAGAGAAGGGAGGAAGAAAGGTGTCCTACAATACAAGCAATCAAACCTGTCCTTAAGTGAGCTAGCCTAAAAACCTACAAACTCATAAAACCCATCTTGAGATAAAGAAACAATTTGATCTACTTTTGTCTGTTCAATCCAACCAGTTAGAAGGAGGGCCTAGGGAGAAGGTTCTTCCTTCGGCTCGTGCTTCCGGTTCCTAGTGTACCCCCAAGCTGCGATCGTTTGATTCTACTCCCTAGCTAGACATCAGATTGAATAGTAGAAACAGACTAATCGAAAATAATCTCGTTCTAGGCTCTGAAGAGCGAGTCGAATCCTTAAGGCCAACGCCTACTCTGTTTTATTTAGGGCTAGGTTTGAATGTGCTTTGGAATGTGATGGGCCCTTCATCTGGGTTGTGCCCTTAATGATTGATTGATGTGTGTGTGCATGAACAATCAGTGGTTTTCAAGCAAGATTTTTTTTTTTTGATACGGCGAATTTTAGGGTTCAAATCTTGCTTAGTAGCTTTTAGGATTCAACTTTAGGTATTTTCAAATAAGTTTTGTTGGCACACCAAGTTTTGAAAGTATAGGTGAAGATGTTTTCCTTTGAAATTTAAAAGAATGTGGCATGCCTGGTAATCCCTAAGAGTTGAACCTAAATGGTAGCTACTTGATGAGTTGATTTTAATTGAAGTGGTGCAGCCCAATCAACTCAAACAATCGGCCTGTTGCACCACTTAATTAGGCACACAAGTGATTACCTAATCTGATTTCTACTCAATTATGTGTTTGGATGTGTGTACCGGTTCCAAAGATCGATTTACCGGTTGAGTTTGAAAATTAGATGAGGTTGTGTATCTCTGTGAGATTTTTTTTTATTTTTCTTTTTAAATGGGGAGGTTGAGGCATGTGTGGGTGTCAAACAAACAAACAAAACTAACCTTAGAGTTTATAAGCATACCTAGGTTGATTGAAGTTTGTATTATTACGTGGTGGAATGAAATCTAATGGGTGGGAGGTAGGGTATAACTTACAAAACCTTCAACAGCACTTTGCTCCAATCTACTGCTTTTTCTCATCTTGAAAGAGTACTTGCAATCACAATAAGAAAGGAGAGAAGTGAGGTAAATGATTTGTAAGTTATAAAATGTGAAAAAAGAAAAAACAAAGAGTATCGCCTCCCCGACAACGATGCCAAAATGTTGAAGCTACGGGTTACCATGCTATCGTGTTTGGTTTTGAAAATGAACAACTTGTGTTCAACAAATAAAATTTATACTGGAATAGAAATCCCAGGTCGAACTCAGGGAAGCGGACATTTGATTAAAAATACGCATTTATTTTATTTGTCATGAAGTAGAATAATTGATTAGAAACTATCTATCTATTTACAATAAATAGAAGAAAGAGAGCGAGAATGAGAAAGAGAGACAATATTACAAACAAAAACCAAAAAGATATGTAAAATGAACATGGAATTCATTACCAAAGAGATTGTTCGTTACACCAAACATTACGACTAGAAAGCAGAAAATGATTACACTAGAAAATAGTAAATCTACTCTAGAAAACGTTAAAAAGAATGGAGAGAGAATTATCTTCCTTGACGGTCGCTTGGAGGACGAGCCGGACAGGACAATGCCTGTTAGATGGGGAACGGAGCAGGATGAAAGAGGACGAAGCAGGAAGAATGAGAATGGGGCAGCACGTCGTCGTCGTCGTGGGATCCACTTCCGAAAAAGGGACGAAATTTGACTTTATCTCTTGAGAAGCATCCCGAGTGTGGGACAAGCTTCTCTGGAGCTTTGGAGAGGGAGAGAAGAGAAAGAAGGGATGAAAATTTGTATGGAGGGGGTCCCCTTTTAGAGTTGCAAGGAGTGAGGGCAATTTGGTCTTTTTAATTTGAAAAATATTAATTATGGACCTTTAGTGACAGATAAAATCATCGCTAAAGGTTCGAATGTGGCCTTCGTGGGCGGCGCTCCCATGCCCGCTCACCACCCCCACGTGAAATGTGCATTCACGTTCTTGAAATCTCAGCCGTTCGATCGTGAGATCAAACGGTTGAGATGCGTCCTCACCGCACCTTCTCATCGCGCGCTTGCCGCGTCTGATCCCGCATTACGTGCAGGTGTCTGATGCGATGTGAGCGTTATCAAGCATGCATGACTGCTCGATCACGATCAAGCGGTCAATTGAGCTCTCTCGCCGCACCTTTGTTGCTGCTCACGCAAGCTCGAACGTGCACCGTTGCGTCGCATAAGCGCGTTCGACCAACGCACTACAAGTGCGTTTGTGTTGCAATTACGATTCGTGCGTGCACATCCACAGCCGTTGGATGCACATCCAACGATGGAAAATCGATGAAGAAGAGAGGGTGCGACGGGTGTAGCGGCCGGTTGGGTGGCTGAGATGGCACCACATGGTGCCATCTTGACCGTCCATCTTCTAGATGATGGAGATGGTTCCACGGTTGTCGGATTGAGTCGATTTTTGTGCCGTTAGGCTGCGATCGTCGATCCGAATCCATCTGTGTAGTCAGATTTGTCGTTTGAAGTGTGGATTCACACCATCTTGGCCCTTGATCTTCTAGGGTTCCCCGGTCTCTATCTGATGCTACAGATGTCTGATTAGGGCAATCTTGGAGTCGTTGAACTCTAATCGTCGCCCTGATCAAATCTGTATGGTTAGATCTTTGATCCAAGGCCCCGATAAAAATTTTCCCTGTCCCTGACATAAAAGGAGACAAGTAACCTCCATTTTATTCAAACTAATCTAAATGCAAGTTTATGCATGTTATGCAATATTTATAGTATGCAATGCAATTCTATGCTTAAGAACATGCATAAATAGACATCCTATGTAGTGTAAACATGTTTACATCAAGCGTATTTTCGGGAGCATGTTCCCATTTTATCTAGATTATAGGATTAGTCGAATTGTTTGAATTGCATATAGGTTAATTAGTTACCTAGCTAGATTAGGTTTATTTGCTTAATATTATTATTTAAAAAAATAAAATTTTTGAACTGCCTACTAGAAGCTACATATCATTAGGGCGATCATCTAGGATTGAATGAGCAGCATTTAGTTTTTCTTAATTGCATTGCAGACATCCCTACATTGAAGAAAGCTGGAGTAAGGTATGCTTTTTTTTCTTTTTTCTTGAGCGTCAATTACCTGTCATGCATCTGCATTAAACCTAAATCTAAGACCACTAAAGTGCTTGAATCGAATTAATCCAGTGGTCACTTTAAAAGTTGTGACTGCTAAGAGGTTGGACCTTAAAATCTGTGACTTAAAATTGTGTGCAAAAGGATATTATTTGCGAGATTTTAAAACTCAAAACACAAACGTATGATTGCATACCTGAGACAATGTGCACCTCACACATAAGGTCACTAGATAAATTTCTACCTCTCCTCTTTGCACCTCAAGGGAAGTTAGTCAGAAATCAACAAGCCTATCTACCAAGTTACTTCGGTTCCTCGTGCGTGGGCTCTATTCGAGACTTCCATCCCTTGGGAGTAGGTTGTAGGCACCAACGAAGGTCGGCTTAGGAAGTGTAATTCTTGCAAAACTTGTTTGGCCACCAACTGAACACCTAAGACCTAGAATCTACTAAAGACATATCCCAATGTATTTCCATTTGTTTTGACAGTGGTAGAACTCTCTAGAAAGTTTCTGCTTGTGTTCTGATTTCTTTTAAATCCTAAGAGAGTTAAACCTATTTGGCTTAAAGAAATGGATCACCCTTACTCCTATCATTTAGATTATCGGAGTCAATACTTCCCATCTTTTAACCAGGATCCCATGCCCCGAGCGTATCCATCCTTTGATGGGTACATTCACAATTCATGGGATCATTTATATTCCTATCCAAGGAGTACTGGCCCGATAGCTCCCACTTTTAAGCAGAGCTTAGGAGCGGGATTTTCCAACCCTTGAATCCCTACTACTATGCAAACACCCAACCCTCCCACCTTTCATGATTTTCCGTATCGAGGTTGGACCGATACCCCTAGGCAACTAGAGCTTGAGATTGACTATCCTCCCCAATCTGATAGTAGTAGCCTATCCTCTTTCATGAAAGAAATGCAAAAACAACAAAAGGAAATGATGGAAACTATGGGAGAGATGTTGAGGAATAGTCAACAATTGAACAAAGAAATTAGACAGCTTAGCTACGCACTTCCTAGTAATTCTGATCCCTACCCATACGACCATGATCATGAAAATAATTCTGAGGAAACTAATGACAATAGGGATCCTGTTTTATGTAGCTATCACTTAGACTCTCCCCATGAGACACGGCCACTAGAGCAGAACGATCCTAGTAATTATCCACTCAAGGTATATTGGAGTCAAAAGAAAGCGAAGATGGTACCTCTTGAGAACCTTGACCCTAATGACAGTATTTTCCTTAACGCTGATAACCTAGGTCAAGGTTGTGTTGTTCCTATCACTTCCCCTATTAACTATCTGGTGGAACCCCATTCTACCCTTAGTGAGTTTAATCCTAACCCTCCACTTAGGGAATCAACACCTACCATCCTACATTTTGAGAATTTAAATGCACCCAATGGAGGAGACCCTAAGGGATTGGAGGATGAATTAGATCAGTTTTGGTCGCAAGGGTACAAAGAGTCTATTTTAGAGGAGGATGATAACCCTATGGAGGAACCCAACCTTAGAATCTGGAGTGAATCATAGGGGGATTATGTGTTATTTGAGGACTTGCCCCCCTGAGGATATAAATAATCTAATGAAATTCGGATTCTTCCCTTCTTTCGATTTTGAGAGTCATCCTCCACAAAACCAGGAGTTGATATTGAAGGAGGACAAACACAATAGTGAGAAGCCTAGGGGAGACTCTCAGGGACAAAACACGTCAATTGAGGATTTATGTCCCGAGAAGAACAAAGAATTGAGTGATATAGGCTTACTCCAAAACATTAAGACGGATCCTCCGTCAGAAATAATTGATGATATTGAAGCAACTCCTTTCTTTACTAATGAATCACATATACACCCTGACAAAAACTCAAGTGAACCAAAAGAATCTGGGGATGAAATTAATGATAATGATTATGTTCTTTCGACCCTACCATCAAAGGAATTAAATTTGGAGTCCGCCATTGATTCACATATACTGGAAGGTGAAAATATGACTCCAATCATTAATGATAGGCAGGGTGACTTAAATTTTTCTGCAATAATTCTTTGGGAGAATACACAATCTAAATCAATGTTGGAGTTGGACTTGACACCGACTAACCCTCCTTGGACTGAACCATTACCGCCTAACACCACAAACAACCCTTACACTCCCTAACCGATCCTTGGCTCAAATCTCTACTCATGTACATTCTTTCTAGAGAACATATCAGGCCAGTACATCCTCGGGTAGAATGGCGAGTGTGGATTGATACTTGTACTTTTAGTCTCGCCATTCAAGGGTATGAAATAATAACATTTGTATCTTTTAAAACTCATCCTTCTATGGAGGATCCTTGTTATCCTCCACTTATTCCATTTCGGGAGGTCCCTTTTTATATTCCTTTTGTTATCCCTAGACCTCCCCAGGTAGCCTATGAGGTTATCTGGTTTCATGTCTTCTGGCGAGCATTTGGAATGACATTGTATCATTAGCTCGCCAACATTCGTGGCTACCTATTTTTTAGGCCTGCATTGTTACACATATTTTTAGGGTCTAGCTTTTTCGGTCTGGAACCAAACTTACAGGTCCCCTATAAGTCTGGCTACCAACAGAAAATGTAGTGCTTGTTGGGAGGCAACCCAGCATTCAGAATAACACCATCATCAGGTGATTTCTTTCCTTTCTCCCCTTATTTTAATTTTACAATGAGGACATTATAGGATTTAGGCATGGGGGGATGCATTTTGCATTTTAGGAAGTATTCATGCATTTAGGTTAGCATATAAAAAAAAATATCCTTTCCTTGAGCTGAATTGGTTAGTCCTTAGCAAAACATCTTTGTCATGGAGCTGTCATTAAAGATTTTTCTTCTTAAATTGTTTCTTAAGTTTAGAATCCAGTACATTTACTTCACTTGCACATAGACTGGGTAATGGATCTTTGAAGAGAACCAATAAGCATTTTTAGTCTACTAAACCCTTGGACAGTTAAAAGGGAGTCAGGCATACTATATTCTATTAGATCCACCTCATATTTGTGAGAAGAAAGTAGAGAGATTACTGGTGCATTAAGTCTAGTGCAAGGATCTTAAGTTCTAGATAATTAGATGAGGATACCTCAAAGTTAGGCATAGTTTTCACTCCCTATTCCTGTGTGCGTACATTGTGTGAATTCCTGAGAGTCACCAAATAAGGCTGATACACAAAGATTGAGTCTTAATAAAGCTATGACTATGGTGGATGGTTACGACTGTCCTTCATAGAGTCCTTGGCTGAAGGAGGGTAATAGTATCAAAGGTTAGAAATACGCTTGTCCTATCCATTCCTTCCCGGTGCTGAGAGTAGGCACTTCCACCAAGTAAGTCACACAATATCCTCTTGACCATCATTATCCCTAATAATGCCTCATAAATAAAAGTTTGCATCAAGTTATGTTGATTTATAAAGAAAGAAAAAGAAAAAAAAAAAAAGAAATAATTATATTTATAAAAAAAATAAAAAATAAAAAGTAAAATAAAAAAAGAGAAAAGAGAGATAGAAAAGAAAAAGAAAAGAGTCCAAGTTTATAGTTTTATCTTCGCGACGATGTTTCTGAGGCAATAAAAACACCCATCGCGATCCACGAAATATGACCCATACCTACCTTTAAGTATTTCTGATCGTCCGAATACTGGCTGAGAACTCTAACTTAGTTGTAGAGTTATTAGGACTTTACTTGAAGTGTGAAAGCCATGTGAGGCTAGCAAACAGTGAGTACATTTATAAAATCTGGTGAGATTTGTGAATCTCAGAAAGAAAAGAAAGAAAAGTGTGAACACAAAGGAACATCAAGAGAGAACAATGTTCTGCCTCTCTTTGGGTTGACTCATTTGATAGTCTGGAGAGTTAGAGTCTGCAGTACTAGACTACAGGTAACACCAGATGAGTGTGAGCCACCAAATATAAATCCATTCAACTCAATATCTCCTACCTAAACCAAAAAGCCGGGGTCAAATTACAGATTATCTTCTGCTTTATCCTCGAGGGAGGTAGTGGTCTATCTCGATAGAATTTTATCAAGGGTTAAGTGCGAACATCAAATGTAAGTTGGCTTTTCATTGGAATCCGTTACTTAGGCTACTATCACTTCACATGAGTTTGGATCTCTAAATTTTTTGAATAAGGAAAGAAGAAATCTTCTAATTACTTCTATTATTCTTCACTTTTGCTACAGACTAGTAAAATCTTAGGCATGGGAGTATTTGATGAGTCCATTTTAATGGACTATTGTTATGCCTAAGTTAACTTTATTCTAACATTTTATGTTTGTTAATAACTACATTAGGTCATAGAATGATTGCATGCATCATTACTTAAGTTTGCATATATTCTATTACATTTTATAGCTTATTGTATATAAATAATTATTTTATAAAATAAAACCTCCTCTCGCGCACGCGTGTTGCCAGTCGCCGCACCCCCTCCTTACGCACCACCTTCCCCTCACAACAATTCCCATCCCTTATCCTAACACACCACCCACTCCATGTCGATCTTTTCTTCAACTGCAGAACAACACTTAGGAGATATCTTCTCTCTCTCGGTGGGGGGATGGCCTCTCATTCTCATCTTCTCCACCGTGAAGGAGGCGAGCACCATCCAACGAGGGTATAGATCGTGGCTACGGCGTATACTATGGCATAGATGTTCTCCACCATTCCCTTTAACCCACCACGCCTTCATTAACTTTGCGGCATGCATGGTGACAATGTGCATGCCTCCACCACTACCAGAACCATTGCCTAAAACCATCATCATCCTCTCCTTCCTTCTTCCCTTTTCCACCCTCGGTGTGAACCCAACTCCACATCCACTACGACCAACACCAACCCAACGACTCATCATCCTCTCACCATAGCAACCTACATGACCTATTGCACCTCCTCCAACATAGCCATCCTCAACCTCCTGGCAACTGCTCTTCCTCTTCGTTTTCTTCTTCTTCCTCACCCTCCTTCCCCTGTCACTCGAAGAAGGAACCCAAACAACAACCCACCAATGGTGCTCACAACCATCACTCGCCGACGTGTCACCACAGGTACGAAGGCCTCGACTCCACGCACCGCCACCGGGCTTCAGTCGGCCGGTCGCCACGCCTCCATGAGCGTGAAGAAGAGAGAAGGGAATTCCTCTATTTCCCTTTGATGTAAACATGTTTACATTGCATAAGATGTCTATTTATGAATGTTCTTAAGCATAGGATTGCATTACATACTATAAATATTGTATAACATGCATCATCTTGCATTTAGATTAGTTTGAATAAAATGGAGGTTAATTGTCTCCTTTTATGTTCAGGGATAGGGTAAATTTTTTATTGGGGCCTCGGATTGAAGATCCAACCGTACAGATGTGATCAGGGCAATGATTGGAGTTCAACGACTTCAAGAACTCCCTAATCAGACATCTGTAGCATCAAATAGAGACTAGGGAATCCTAGAAGATCAAGGTCCAAGATGGTGTGAATGCACACTTCAAATGACAAATCTGATCGCATGGATGGATTCGGATCGACGATCGCAGCCTAACGACGCAAAAATTGACTCAATCCGACAATCGTGGCACCATCTACATCATCCAGAATATAGATGGCAAAGATGGCGCCACGTGGTGCCATCTCAGCCGCTCAACCGGCTGCTGCACTAGCCGCACCCTCTCTTCTTCGTCGCTTCTCCGCCGTTGGATGCGCATCCAATGGCTGTGGATGCACACACCTAAATCATAAGCGCGACACAAACACACTAATAGTGTGTTGGTCGAACGCACTCGTGAGAAGGCGAGGCGTGTGTTCGAATCGTGGCTAGCGGGCAAACGGGTGTGGTGAGCAGGCGCGGTTGACCACTCGATCATAATCGAGCGGTCACGCACGTGCAATAGTGCTCACGCTATATCACAGGTGACGAATCGATTTTCTGCTTTCGATTGAGTCTTGCAAATGAAATATTGCTTTGTAGTATTTAAGTGGTGGAAAAATCGACTAATCAACAATAAAAATAACCACTCACAGAAGAGCGAGTCGTGTCCACAGGGAGGCAATTATGTAATAAACTCTCGATTATTTCGTATTCTTTCGGTCAAGTGCCAAATCCCTAGTCAAATCCGACATAAAATGCGATGGAAAGAAGATTCACAATTACTCTAAAATATAAGGGTATATGTGCAATTTTTCCTCACTGAAATATTCAATAAATGTATGATGATTTTATGTAATTTTCACTTGACATATACTAGAGAAAATTGGTGCACATGTTGATCCCAAAACCAATCTTAAAACAGGTGATTATCAATAACATGCAATTATCAGAAAGCATGAGGGTGCATTCGTAATTTTACCATAATAAAATAATCATAAATGAAAATTAATTTCTGGTGGCAATGGCAATAAATGTAATTTTTAATCTCCCTCAAAATAGAGCATTTACTTTCTCTCTTGCTTGCATGTGGGGAGGATCGTCGGTGGGGTTGTTAACGCACTAGGGAGGTTGGCGAAGACGAGGCCTATCCGATGGAGGCCGCGGTGTCGACGGAGATGGTCAAAGGTGGCTGGCCGACGGAGGAGAAGAACATTGGAGGAGGAACTGGAGGTGGACCTGCGGAGGTGCTCCTGCTGCGTGTGGTGTAGGGTGCGCTTAGAGTGGCCTGTGGTGGTGTGGCGATGGCTCTGCACGCAGGGCTAGAGGTGTAGGCATAATGCTTGTGGGGAACGCTAGGCGCTAGAGAGGGGCGCTGGCTTGAGGCGATGTTGGAGGGACACCAACTCCTGCAAGGGTAGCTTCTGCTGGTGGGAGAAGGTGCCTGCGGGGACGATGGAGGCACGCCTGCAGTAGGGGTGCGCAAGGAGGAGGCGCTGTGCGGGAGAGAGGGTGCGGCGCCTGCGGGTCTGGTAGGGGCGCAGGTGGGGTGGTGCGCCTGCAAGGGTGGCTGTAGATGAGCGGTGGAAGATCTGGTGATGGCGGGTGCAGGCAGAGGTGGCATGAGCGCCTGCAGCGTTGGAGGGGGATGCGCCTGCAGGAGCACTGAAACAAGGTGGAGGTGGGTGCGCGGAGGTGATGAAGGTGTGGTGCTTGCAGGGACAGGCTTGGTACACAGTGAACACGGGTTATGCGATTCTGGATGATGGGCGCGCGCCTGCGGGTGCGCAAGGTGGACGGTCTGGTGATGGCACTGGAAGGGAGGATGCGGTGATGGTGTTGGATGGGAGGATGGGGTGCATAGTGCACGTGGGGAGCAGTTAGCTGCAGGGGGGAAGATGCAGATGCCCCTCTCCTTTCTCCACCTCCTCTTTAACTCCTCTCTCCCCACGTGCGTGAGTTAAGGGATTTTCCAAATCCCTTTGCTATTTTTGGCCGGTGGGCATTGTGGGGTGCGTTGCGGCTGGTTATTTGAAAAAGTAATTTACCCTCCCCTCCTTATTCTTTTGCCAAATCTTCTTCCTGCACATAAAAGCATAAAATTATTACATATTAAGTTATAGAATGGTAGAAAATAAATGTAAACTTAAATAATGATGCATGCAAACATTCTATAACTTAATTTAGTTATTAACAAATCTAAAAGGTAAGATTAAAGTTAACTTAGGCATAATAATATCCCATTAAAATGGACTCATCAAATACCCCCATGCCTATGATTTGCTAGTCCCTAGCAAAAATGAAAAATAATAGAAGTAATCAGAAGATTTCTTCTTTTCTCATATCAAAACTTTAGAGATCCAGACAAATGTGAAGTGATGATAGCCTAAGTAACAAATCCAAGTGAAAAAGTCAATTTGCATTGGGAGTTTGTACTTCACCCTTGGTAAATATTGCTGTCGGGATAGGTAACTACTTCCCTTGGGGATAAAGCAGAGGATAATCTGTAATTTGACCTCGGCATTTGGCTTAGATAGGATATATCGAGTTGAATGGATTTGGTAGGAGATATCGAGAGATATGATGCCTCTAAACTCAATTCTTCCCATCAAAATCTTTGACGTTTTAGGCATTGATTTCATGGGACCCTTCCTCCCTTCATTTAGACATCAGTACATTCTCATCGCTGTTGATTATGTGTCCAAGTGGATCGAGGCTATTCCTACTCGAACCAATGACCACAAGGTGGTCATCGATTTTGTCAAGAAGAATATCTTCAGCCAATTTGGGATTCCGAGGGCCATCATCAGTGATGGTGGCACTCATTTCAATAATGCCCAGTGCCATAATTTACTGGCAAAATACGGGGTTAATCACAGAATCTATACACCTTACCATCCTCAGCCAAATGGATAAGTCGAGATCTCCAATCGAGAGATCAAGAATATTCTGTAGAAAATGGTTCGGCCTAATCGCAAAGATTGGACTCAAAAGCTTGAGGACGCTCTTTGGGCCTAGCATACCACATATAAAACACCCATCAGCATGTCTCTGTTTTGTTTGGTGTATGGAAAGGTGTGCCATTTACCTATAGAAATTTAACATAGGGCATTCTGGGCAATCAAACAATGTAATCTAGATTTGAGTTTAGCCAGGAAGACCAAGAAACTCCAACTATCTAAGTTGGAGGAGCTTATAAATGACGCATATGAGAAAGCCAAGATTTATAAGGCTCGAACCAAAGCTCTTCATGACCAATTGATTTCCGGCAAGAGCTTTGAGCTGAAGTAGAAAGTCTGACTCTTTGATTCTCGACTTAATCTCTTTCCCGGCAAACTTAGGTTGAAATGGAATGGCCCATTCATTATTGATTAGATATTTCCAAACGGGGCTATCCAGATCCCTGACCCGAAGATGAGTAATTCATTCAAAGTCAACGAGCAACGTCTAAAGCCTGTTATTGACCGCACTGTTCCAAAACTTGTCTCAGACACGGTTGCTCCAGCTATGTTATGACTTCTTTGGCTAGACTACGCCTAGCTGATGGGATTAAACTCAGTAGTTGTACAGTCTAACTCAGAGCTAACCCGAGCTTCATTTTCAAGTGATATCTTCTGCATTCTACCCTTCCTTTCATGTCTTTTATTCTCAATGCTGACATTGCATTAGCCAAGCATGGGGGGGTGGATTCATTTCTGAATCATTTTGTCAGCTTTGTGGAATTCTTGTAAATTCTACTTATTTTCTTATATGTACATAAAAAAAATTGAATTAAGAAGGAATACTTGGACATTAGGAACTTTCAATCTTAGAAAATATTATAGTAGGATTTGAACACTAAGACCCTTCAGGTCTTTGGGCTTAATCAGCCTAGGTATCCACTAAAATGTGTTTTTGTTCATCGAGTCCTTGCCATCCTGAATTCTATTATAATTTGATTAAATAAGTTTGGGTGATAAGTACACGACTTATCAACCCACCCTTTGATTTGAGGGAACTTTAAGTCTAAGCATCTAGACACTATTCGTCATGGACTCGTTATTCGGTGATTTTAACGAAAATTGGGTAGTTAATGAACCTTCTAGGGTGATATGGCTAGCAAGTTATCATGGGTAATAGCCTATAGGTAGGTTGTCCGAAGCCCAGTCACAGGACCACTCTCTTCTTGCTGCCTTTAGGTAAATCTTAGACGAAAGAAGCCACCTACTTCAAAAGAAAAAAAAGTTCAAAAAGAAAAGAAAAAGAAAAAAATAATAATAAAAGGAGAAAAGAAAGAAAAATAAACAAAAAGAAATAAGCCAAACTTCGCCGCACGAGCATGGCTGGCAAGTTGTCGGTGGTAACAGCTCATCGACCGATTGTCCAGAACCCATCTTAAGAAATGCACTAAAAATCCTAAAACACTTAGGAAGAAGCGGAGAAGTAGAATAAGCTGGGGAGATATACACTGGATTCACCCTTGTGTTGACCTCATAAAAATTAAAAAGTAGGGAGAAAGCTACCGATCGTATAGATACACCTTTAGGCAGAACTCTTTTTAAGGTCACCTAAGGGCGTAGAAACTCAAAGTCCATTTTGATTGTCGATCAACGAGTCCATCACTTTCACAAAAAGATGCCTAGAACTTAGGGTTCTTATCAAGTCTTGATCGGGTTGAGTGGCCGTAGAAAGCTGCTCTGTAACCTTGAACTCAAAAATCCAAAAAAGAAAAAAAATTAGAAAAGAGGAAAAAGTGACAAAGAGATCCCTCTTTGAATAAGGCGAGAACTTGAGGCAGTCTACATTTTGGCAGATACCCATGTGCTGTTGTGTCTTTGTACTTCAAGTCCTAGTTGAAATCCCTAAGTGTTGAAAATAACTATTGCCCAAGAAATCTGACTTAATTCTCTTATAAATAGCATGTAGTTTTGCTAGGGACTAGCAGAAGATAGGCATGGGGGTGAGATGCAAACATGTTTATATCACATAAACTGTCTATTTACATGTGTTCTTAGGCATAGAATTGCATCACATATTATAAATATTGCATAACATGCATCATCTTGCATTTAGGTTAGTCTATATAAAATGTAAGTTAATTATCTTATTTTATGGCCAGAGATAGGGCAACTTGTTAATCGGAGCCTCGGATCGAAGATCAAATCATACGGATCTGATCAGGGCGACGATTAGAGTTCAAAGACTCCAAGATCACCCTGATCGGACATCTGTAGCACCAGATAGAGATCAAGGAACCTTAAAGATCAAGGGCCAAGATGGAGTTAATCCACACCTCAGATGACAAATTCGATTGCATGAATGGGCTCCGATCGATAATCGCAGCCTAATAATGTGAAAATCAGTCCAATCCGACACCCGTGGCACTGTCCACAATACTCAGAAGATGGACGACCAAGATGGCACCACGTGGCGCCATCTCAGCCACCCAACCGGCCCTAAGGACTTGCCTCCACTTCTCTTCTTCACCCGCTCAACAAATCTCCACTATTGGATGCCCATCCAATAGCTGCAGAGCCGTGCACTCAAATCCTCCATGTGACAAAGATGGGGACTCAGCGCAGTGGCCGAGCACCCCTTCACGAGTGAAGGGCATGTGTTCTAGCTGCACCAAGTGCCTAAATTCAGACGGGCGCGAGCGCAAGTGCGATTGGGCCGTCAGATCAAGATCGAGCGGCTGAGGGGAGGAGGTGTGGCGCATGGAGGATCCTCCGATCGTGTACATTTGCATGTTTGCACGCCTCAGAATGGTGACGCACGTTTGCACGCCTCATCGCACGCGAGTGCGTGCAGAGGAGTTTTGAAGGAGAGGGCGCACGCTTTTCAAGCCGTCCGATCTCTTGATCGGACAGCTGGGAGCCTTTGAACGTGTGCGGGTGTTGAGGCAGCAGAAGGTAGGGAGAGGAGCGGGGCGTGAGCACATCGGCCATGTTCAGGCCTTTAGTAACGGATAAAGCCATCACTAAATGCCCTAAATTGATGTTTTTGAAATAAAAATGTCCAAAATGCCCCCACTGCTTGCAACTATAAAAGGAGACACCTACCCTATGAATTTCTCATCCCTTCTCTTTGATGAGACACTCATCATGATCTCTAATTACCCCTAATTAACTAGTCTTCCTAGTTAATTAGCTAAGGTGATGAACATATAAGGGTTAATTATAGAATAAGGGATACTTAGTCAAGGACCTTAAAATAAGTTAAAAATGACATTTTATCATTCAATTAACATTATTAATAATTTAGATAATAATTGGACTCGAAATCCTATTAATCATTTCCTTAATTAATAAGATAAGTAACTTAAATATAATGTATACTTGAGTATATAATAACTTAAGTGATTTTACTTAATCTAATAAATTAACCTAAAAAGGTCAAAAATGTAAATTCAAGGTGTAAACATAATATTTACCTTATTTACTAACATATATAAAATGTTGAAAAAGATTTAAGTTAAAATAAACCTTCAAAACCTGGGTTTACATTTTAGTCCTTAATATTCATTACAGTTGGGTCCTTATTTCTCACATAGGTCCTTAGGTTTTATTATTTTTATGTCCCTCTTCATCTTCTTCTTCTTCAGCCGAACGAACGACTGGCGGCAGAGAGTCACCCCACCGCACGATCACCGCCTTGCAGACATCATTCTTCATTGTCCAAGCTCTTGCAGCTTGCGCTCACCACCTCCACTTCATCCATCTGTCTAGATTAACCGAGAATCCTATTTTCCAATTGGAGATAACCTCACCATCGTCAAAGACAACGACGGAGGTTAAGCTCCTCGAGCTCCTTCTTCGGCCAGACCCCGCCACTCTCTTCGCCGCAAACTGCTATAAATACCCCCTCACACCTCTGATTTTATTCAAGTTGGCTCCTTTCCCTCTTCTAACATTGCAGCCAACCCAATAAAAAATGGCTAGTTTTGTCAATCTATACATACAATTTTAAATTTTCTGGACTAATCGGAGCTCCAGCGAGCTTCGACGAGCCATTCTTGAGTTTCAGCCTCTAGAACTTGTTGAGTGGCTCCAGGATAGTATAATAAGGATCACTGATTGTTTTGAAGATATTTGTTTGAGGATTTAGCCACTGGAGCTATAGATTTGACTTCATCTTCCCCAACTCCGGCGAAGTGGGAGAAGTCTGTTAGGAAAGATCTAAGGAGCATTTAGTGAACTCAGAAGCTTCAGTGCGATGCACTGAAGCTATTTAAACCCTCAGAACATTGTAACAAACTCTAATTAATTATGTCGAACACACACCTATTTCAGTTCAGGCGGCAAGCCTGTAACCCTAGAAATTAAGGTCAGAACACAAATTTAAAGAACTGAATAAGTTCTGGATGATGAGAAGACTCTATTTGAGGCATTAATTTCTTGGGGGGAAGCTTAGAACCGAAAGTCAATTTTCGATCTTCCATAGTCAAACATGGGTCTGTTAATAGAGTTCTGAGATCGAATTGAGATTTTGAGGAAGTGAAAATTGTTTCTGGGATCTTATTTGATGAACTGAGAGTGATTAAAGTAAGCTCAAATGATTTACTTAGTGAAGATTTAGTTTCTGTCAATTTGGGTTACTTTCAAACCCAAAATAAGAGGAGTACTATTTTGATGAAATTTAAGCCTAAAACCTATCTAGACTGATCTATTATAACCTTTAGAATTAATCTAAATTTATTAGAAACACTTTGAAGTGTCTGTTGCACTTATTGATGTCTGAAAAATCAAACGCTGAAGCTTTCAGAGAAGTGAATAGCTTCTCTGCTAGTTCTGAAGGTCTTGAGAACTTAAAACCTATTCTAACAGATGCGGAATCACTTATAAAACATTTATAGACCTTTAAATAAAAGAGAGAAGTCCATCTGAGGACTCTCTTGATTTAATTTTACTTTTAGGCTAGTAAAAACCCCGTAGGAACCCTTGATTTCATCTTTTAAATTGAAAAGGAAAACATCATTAAAAAATTAAATTGACCTTAAAATTGTGTAGATTACCCTTAGAGCTTGCCAACAAACTTGAAATCACTCAATTTGGAGCTCTGGGCAGAAAGTTATGATAATTTGAATTCGGGTTTGGAAGGGGTAGGATAGTCCCACCTCGGTTGTTCACGAGCGCGCACCTAGGGATAAAAGGAATTCGTTTCTCTGGCTATGCAGTCGTCAGCACTCGGCGCACCGATTACCGATTCCATCTGATCTGAGCACTGCATGTGTGTGTGTGTGCGGGCTTATGCATGCGGGTGTGTGCCCTTGGGGGCGTGCTAATGAGATTGTGCCCTGGGAGGGTGAGAGTGGCCTGGGAGGCTGGATTGAGCCGAAATGGCTCGAGACTGTGAACCGATAAACTAATGAACCAAAACAAACCTAATTGAGATTAGGCGAGGACCGAGTAGGGTCTGGTCCCACCCTGGTCTCAGGGTAGTGTGTATCCTTGAAAGGACCTCCAGCAAATAAAATAACTTTTTGTTAAAAAAAGTAAAAAAAAATCGGTTCAGCTGAAAGTTTAACGAAAAGAGAAGCTGCTGAAGGATGTTAAAGTTAAAATGTTAAGTGTTGAAGCTGAAAGCTAAAGAAGAAAGCACAGGCGCTAAGGAGTATTAAGGAAAAGAGACTAAGGAATAAAGGAGAAAACTAAGGGAAGAAGAGAAGGCACGAGAAGACTAAGGGAAGAGAAAAAGAATAAGAAGAGAAGGCAGGAACAACAGAAGAAAGAGAGTTCGAGAGAAAAAGGAAAATAAGAGAGAAGGAGATGAGCGGCTGAAGAGATAAATGAAAATAAATGAATTTTTCTTGCATCATTATCTTTTTGTTCTTAATTGTAAAAGGCATAATTTAATAGGATAACTTTTAATTACCTTAATTTCTTAGAATGAAATTAAATTGAAAAACTAGCATGTTTACTTGTTAATAAAGTACAACATTTTGAGTAAATATGTTTTGCATATGGAATTTTGTATATCCTTTATAGTTAAATATTTTGACAATATTCATGTTTTGAAAATCAAACTAGTTATACCTCCTAAACTTATAGAAATTAAAGAGAATTGGTAAATTTGGAGAAAATTATTATGCCTCCCAGTGAATAACCTGGACTCAACCAGTAAAAATTTCTAAAATGTTAGGTTAATTCGACCCTATACAACACAACCGACACAACTTCAAGTTAACCTAAGTGATTTCTTCTACTCTTAATTAAGTGAAATTAACTTAATTACTGAGTTGAGTGAAACGCACGCATCATTTTAATGGTGCCGTTGCCGGGGATCGAACTTGGGTCACCCGCGTGACAGGCAAGAATACTCCACAAGGCCTATTGGGCAATTAAAGTCTGTAATTTGGACCTTTTGAAGGCTGGTGAAAATCGTAGATTGCAGCTTAGTGAACTAGAGGAATTACGTCGTGATTCCTATGAAAGTTCAAAGCTGTATAAGGAGAAACTTAAAGCCTTCCATGACAAATTCATTTCCCGCAAATCCTTTGCACCTGGTCAGAAGGTGTTGTTATTTGATGCTCGTTTGAAGCTCTTCCCAAGTAAACTTAGGTCTAAATGGCAAGGGCCATTTATTGTAGTTAGAGTCTTCGACAACGGAGCTGTCGAAATCACTGAACCCAATAAGGATCAACCCTTCAAAGTCAATGGTCAACGTCTTAAACCTTTCTTGGAATCACATCCTTTGGGTCTTGTTGGAGAATGTTACCGGCTCCACTAGGGTTTTTTTCTATCCATCCACCACACTTGTACATAGCTGTTTCCTGTTTTCATCCTTTTTGATTTTCTTATACACTTACTTTTAAAATTTCACTCCATATCATATTGATTACCTTCATTTAGCCTGACTAACCACTTTAACCTTTGGTCAGAGTTGAAATCGTCCGCACAGAGATTTTTAATCTCCTCTTTTCGACTCCTTCCATCACCCTATACTAAATGAAGTGTAATATTTTTCACCCTTTTTACAATGAGGACTTTGTAAAATTTTGGCTTGGGGGCGTGTTGAAGTGAAATTTTCACTTTAAGTGTTGGTTTAAAAAATAAAAACACATAAAAATTAAATATCCACGAAATTTAAAAAAATAGAAAATCTAAAAATGATAAAAATTTAAAAAAAATTCAAAAATTTCATAAAAATTTGAAAATTTTTAAAAATTTTCATATGAAAATTGAAAAAATATTATTCACATAAAAATAAAAATATATAAATACAAAAATTTGAAAATAAAATTCATAAAAATAATAAGAGGAAAATATTCATTATTATTAAAGAAGAAAAGAAGAAGAATGTATATATATATTATAATTAAGAACTTAATTTTCTTTTAGGTCAGAAGTTTAAAATGTATATAGAATATATAAATATTTAAAAGCATTCAATTCTTAATTAGATTTTTACTTAAACGTTTTGTAAAAACACACTTCTGTGTTTGAAATTTTTAAAACAGGATTTTATTTGAATTTAGGAATCGTTTAAATCTTTTAAAGATTTATTTTTCTATTCTTACTTGAATTAAGAAACTAAGTGTGTTAAGATTTAAAACTTAAGATTTGGAATTGAATTATAACTTTTTAATCTATTAGATTAAGTAATCCTTTGGGTTTTGAAAATTTGTTTTTATAATAAAGTTAAGTAAAAGGTCAGATATTCAAAGTTAATTAAATAGAGAGTTAGTAGAATTTTAGTTTACAAAACTTATAAGCTAGAGATAAATGACTAGACTTGGTAAATTTTGTCTTGACGGATCCTAGAGGAGGAAATTAAGAATTTGAATAACTTAAGAGTAAAGGGCTTTGTTGTCCAAGCTCTAGTTTGAGAGCTAAGTAACCTAAACATCTAAAATTCACTCACATAGAATTGTCTTGTTGACATCTGAGATCGCGAAAACACAGAGGTTAAGAGATCAATTCTGAATCCTCTTTAGTCCAAGGATTTCCGCGGGGCGGTTCTTGAAAGGGTGAAGGATGTGCCACTCACCTAGAAAAAGGATTTGGAGAATAATGGTAGTAAGAAAAATGAGAAGGGGGGAAAAGAAAAAAAAAACAAAAGAAAAGAAAAGAAAAATAAATAAAACACCCTGCAGTTAAGTGCCTCGATAAAAATGGGTGCTTATGCAGTTTTTCCAGAAATAAATAAAAGCATCTCAATACAAATGGATGCTACCTTCCTTCCATCAAAAATAAAAAGAACACCTCGCTACAAATGGGTGTTCTAACCTATAGAAAAAGAGAAAAGAAAATATGGAGAAAAAAATATTAGGAATAAGAGACCCAGTGGTCCACCGGGGAGATATACACAAAAAGTGTTGACCTCGGGATAGAAAACTGGTGAGGAGAAAGCAACCAAACCTGAGTAAGGCCAAGCCAAAGGCTTGAATTGGAATAATTGGGATTGGAAAGTGATGTCTTAAGATCTGGATTTTTGCTACTTTGGATGTCTTTAGGACAATTCTCTTCACTAAGCACAGACGTTTTAAAATCATAGCTACTGAACCTTGGTATTGGGCAGTGAAGCCTAAGAAATTGGGTTTTGAAGATTATAAGTTGAGACCTAAAGGAGAAGAATTGACAGAATCCTAGGTCTAGAAGTTAATCTTTAGTGTTGTAGGCTAGTAAATTAGAGTTTTACTACTCTAAGTTTGATTAATAATGAGTATCTGAAAGAAGATGTGGTTGGACATGGTTAGGCTATGTTAATATGGTGATTTTATCGTTGAAATGCATATAGTGGTTAACCTAAATCGAGCCTAACCATCTCTTTACAAAATTTTTAACCTGGCCTACTTGATTTTATCTTGGTCACTTTTAGGCCCAGGGTCGAACTCAGGGAAGTGGGATTAGAAATGAATGAGTTTCTATGCCTTTCCGACAATGAATCTCTTCCATTCGTTTATTATGTTTTTGGTGTTTTTCTATTTAGATTTTTTTTCTGATAATTCTTGTCCTTGAGGCACACCCTAAAAATTAGGTTCTTGGCTTTGAGCCAAATTAGGGTTCCAAACTAGTCTTGCTATTTGCAAGACTGAGTACCTGCAAGTCAAGGATTATCTTTTCCCTTTTATATATTTTTTTATCTTTTTAATGGTAGGAAAGAAAAAATAGAAATAAAGTAAATATAGTATATATATATGTATATATTATATATGTATAAAGGGGTGGGGGTGGAGGCGGAGATGGCGTGTAGCGCGGTGTCAAGTAAGTCGTCGTCTAGAAAGACGCAACCAACAGGACGAAGTACCGCATGGAGTGTAAGGTGGATTGGTGGAAGATGAGTGCGAACATGCTTTCTGTACGCGTGTATCGGGGAATATCAGCAACTGGTGCAAATATTCCCGCGATACCACGTATGGTAAGTGATATGAAAAAAATATATCTGTATGTATGTAAATATATATATCTATATGTATATATATATATGGTTATAACTATATAGGTATATGTGTACTTATATATGTACATATGTATATATATATATAGGTATGTAAATATATGTATGGATAGATGTGTGTATATATATATATATATATTTATGTATGTATATATAACTATATAGATGTATATATATATATGTATATATATATAGTAATATATGTATATAGACATATGTAGATAGATATGTATATATATATATATATATGTATATATAGTTATATTGATATATATGTATTTATGTATAAGTATATGTGTGTATATATATATATATATATGTATCTATACTTATACTTAGTTATATAGGCATATATATAGGTATATATATATTTATGCATATATAAGTATATGTATATATGTAAATATATATGTATATATATATATATATATATGTATGTATATAGACTAATACATAGTTATATAAGTACTAATATATGTATAGATATATGTATATATATATATATGTATATAGTAGAGTATAGGTGTGTGTACGAGAGTGTGAGTGTGTGTGTGTATGTGTGTGTAGAGAGTGTGAGAGAGTGCTGTGAGAGAGAGAGAGAGAGAGAGTGCCTGCTGTGAAGAAGGCTGGAGAGTTAAGTCATCCGCATGCAGCAGGGTGTCGTCTGATGGCCACAGTGCACTGCACTGCTTGTAGGCGTGCGAAGATGAGCTCTGGAGGGAGTGAGCGCGAGGGAGAAGGACCACATCGCACCGCGCAGCGTGAAGAGGAGAGTGCGGGCACGAAGAAGCTGACAGGCGTACGTGGGAGAAGAGAGATGCGGACGCAAGCAGACGCGGGCGCATGCAGACGTGCGGGCGGGCACTGGAGCAGGCGAGGGGAAGGATGCTGGCATGGGCGTGCAGAGACAGGTTGGCGCCAGTCGCGACGCGCCTGGTGACCGGTTAAGTGAGAAACTTACCGGTCACCACACTGTAGCCACAGTGTTCCGCTGACTAGTGTGAACAGTGGCTACAGTACGTGGCCGAGCTATGCGACCAGGTGTGCCCGGTGCTGAGTGCAGGAGGTGTGGAACGGCTCGGTGCACGTGCGGAGAAGCTGCACCGGCTGGGCTTGAGGGCGAAGGAGTGTGACAGGGCACGTAGAGAGGGAGGCGAAGGCGACCTGCAGGCACGCACTGGAGGCGAGGGTGGCCTGCAGGCACGCGCAGTGGAGGTCTGCGACAGGGGACGTGGTGGCCGGCGCCTTGCTGCTGCTGCTGCGGAGCTTTGAGCTTCAAAGCTTGAAGCTCCTGTGGCAATGGCGGGTTGTTTCAAACGACGAAATCAGGGAAAAGAACCACCACACCCACCGGCTCTTTGATGAGCTGGGAAGTGGTGGACTCACGGTGGTGGTTATGCACCACAGTGTGGTACTCCTGCCCGCAGAGTGGCTCCTCAGAGGTGGAGAGGCTGCGTATGGAGGGAGAGGGGAGGGGACGGCCTGGAGAAGAAGAAAAGAAGCTGCTGTGTGTTTTTGGTGGACCAGGCTCTGCCACAAGGAAGAAGGCTGAGCTCTTTTTAATGAGCAAACAGGCATGCGCAGCCATGCCCTGGCTGTGCATGGCTCTGCATGGATGGTAGGGAGTGCTTGTGCATGCGGCTGCAGGGCAAGCTTGTTGCGGAGCATGGCGCGAAGGGGAAGAAGAGGCCATGCCTGCAGCCGTGCTGAGAAATTCAAAGTCAAAAAGAAATAAAAAATGAAGATGGAGATTTTGCAAGGCAACACTTGAAGAATTTGTTAATTGCAAGGCCATTTTATTCACTCTCCTCCCCTCTCAATTAAATGCATGCATGCGTCAATTTTTACAAATGCGACTATGGTTGCCTATTATGCACTGGTAATGCTAGGAAATAGCACAAGATGGCACAATTGTTGGTGTATTTTCGCTGTGCAATCATACCCTCATGCCTATCTTTGGCTAGTCTCTAGCAAAACAGCATTTAGAAATGATCTTCAGCTGAAGATTTTCTTCTAAGGCGATATAGGTGTGTTTATTGTTGGATATTGTGAGAACCAATTGCAGAGAAGACTACCAATACTTTAAGTCTCATATGACATAGATCATCTCTCGACTAACCAGGACTCTTGATATTTAAACCTTAAGTACAATTTCCAGGACCCAGGAGGTTTTTGCCATACTCGAGAGCTCAAGAGATTATGGCTTATGCTTAGTGAAGGATCAAGACTAACCAGTGAACATTAAGACTCAAGCCCAAGGTTTCATGAATTTTGAAGTAAAGGTTGGTCCCAATTTTAGCTCGTGTCTTCGGATTGACCCTTAAAAAGATGATGGAAAAACTCAACTCCCATTTTCTGATATTTGTGGCTCAAAGAAAACAAGGTATTTGCTCTGAAGAACTTTTTTGTAGGAAGATTTTACAGACATTTGTGAGATATACTGACTTATTTGCATCTTTTTTTTTGTTTTGAAACACGTGTCAGTATATCTCTTACAACATTATTTGGAGGAGCACACTTTTCTTTTTAGTGGGAGAGTTCCTTCTTGGTGGAAAGAGTCTTTCCTAAACACAAGACTAAAGCCTGGGATAAAAAGTCTACCTGCGCGCACAGGTAAGGACTCCACCTTCCCTAATGAGGATCTTATGCTCACCTAGTCTTTCTTGATATGTGTAGTGTGAACCAAGATTACTTAGGCTCTCAAGTAGAAGCAAACCAACGAATCCTGTACTAGTGTCTCAGGTACAAGAATACATCCTTAGTTAGGAGAGATTCCGATCTATCTTGTCAATGCTCAAGTGAATTAAGCTTGAGCCTGAACGAATCAAGCTGCTGTGGCCTGGAAAGTCTTCAAAATAGTGGTTGAATATCCATAAACACTTATTGTATTTTTCTTTCAGCCTTTAGATCATTACTAAACACCATTTTCATTTTTCATTTTTTTTTTATATATATATAGATGGAAACTGCATGATACTATAAAATACCCAGATCCTGAGGATGCCTATCCACCCCCCCAAGCCAAATGATGCCATGCCCTCATATGCATGCAGGGTAGGGTAGAGGAAGGATGAAAGATCAGGTAACGAGAGCTGAGGTGCAGGGTATACAGTAGGGTGGTAGGGTGGGTGGATGGTGGGTGGTGAAGTATCTAGCATTTCTTGGGACGAGAGTGTCCCAGGCTGATCGGAAAACAAGTCAAGAGGAAGAAATTGGCCCTCAGATTTGCCAAGAAGAGGGGCTTCTTGGATAGATGGATCCAAAAAGGAAAGATGGATCCAAAAAGGAATAGCCCCAGTGAGAAGTATGTGGGCTCAAGGTCCCAGTGTGGAGTTGCAATTTCGCCTGATTTGGCGGGAAAGAAAGGGAAATCCGATCTTCAAGAGTGTGGACCAGCGGTGAGTAGCCCGGATATGACTCAGACCACGAGGTATGGGAAGCGGAGAAAACCTTGTCAGAAGTATGGTTAGGAGAAGGTACGGGAATAGGGAGGGATGGGGGAACGTCACAATATGCGTTGGTCAGGAAATCGTCAGTGTTTAAAGGTAATCTGCAGCAGTCAAAATAGGTCCCAATTAGTCCGATACACGCGCTGACGGCCATGTCATCGTCAGACATGTCATCCTCGATGCAATCACAATCAAAGTTCTTGGCTGCCTTGAAGATGTTAAGTTTGAGCTTCTCAAATCCAATGGCAATCTCAATTCAACCCGACTCGCACTTGATATGGGCACGGGCTGTGGCCAAGAAAGGTCGACCAAGGATGATCGGACAATCAGTAAGTGAGCTAGGAACTTCCATATCTAAAATAAGAAAGTCAACAGGAAAATAGAGACTGTTGACCCTAACCACCACGTCTTCCACCACACCCTTCAGAATTTTGACAGAACGATCTACCAACTGTAACGTGACAGGGGTGGGCTTCAGATTTCCTAAGTAAAATTTTTTGAGCATGATGGTTGGTATAAGATTGATGGAAGATACTAGATCAAGCAGGGCACGGTTAAAATTGAAGCCTTGGATGCTACAAGGAATCAGTGGTGTGCCCGGATCTTTCTGCTTCGGTGGTAGATTTGACAGTATAGCATAACTTGCATGAGGCGAGAGAACCACCAGATTCTTAGTTTTCTTTTACTGTCGCTTAGGCATTGTGTAGTCTTTGAAAAATCGGGCGACAGTAGGTATGTGGTCAATAGCCTCTAGTAGGGGTACCTTGATTTCAACATCCCTGAACAAATTACACAGGTTTTCAAAGGCCTGCGTATCTTTCTTCTTGCCTTTTGGCTCCCTCGGTAGAGCCTCAAGGAATGGGACTGATTTTGGCACCAATTAGGGTGTATCGTCCTCTTGCGAATGCGGTGCGCATCCCGAATGAGAGGGCGATGAAGAAGACCGGCCAGGATCAGGTCGAGGCAGATCGACGGTTTGCTTACCGCTCCTCGTAGTGATAGCATTGGACGATGCGGGTCCAGTGGGATCATACGGCGGAGGAGGGTTCACAATAGGGACATAAGAGTGAGGTGCTGCAGTGGGATTAGCCTAAAATCCTGGTGGAATGCTCGAAGCCTACAGAATTTGATGAACCTGCCTCTGAGAAGGTCGTACCTATGGTTGAGGACCATGCGGTACGAAATTTCACGGGTTGGGAACAGGTTGGGCGGGAAGAGTGCCCTGAGATCGAGTCACCATGAGTAGTTGACTGATCTTAGCATTCTGCTGCGCCAATTGGTGCTGAAGAGAGGTCATGTTCTCTTCATGGCGCTTTGACATTTCCGTCATCATTTGCATCAACTTGTCAAGAGGACTTGATGCGTGTTCGATTTGTGGCATGCAAGGGCCTGATGGCAGATTCGCCAAAGGATTAGACTGGGCCATTGGGATGACGGGTGCGGACGGTCGCATTGGTCCTCCTGCAGGGTTTTGGCACTACGAGTTGTTGGACCATGCGACATTTGGGTGATTTCGCCACCCTGGCTTATAATTGGTAGAGAATGGGTTGTTCCCCAGGACGCAAGCGTCTTCTATGCTAGAAGACGTGTCCGCATGTAAATATGCTTCCGAGCACACGGAGGCTTGGTCCTCCGTGTCGAAATACTAGCTCGCAGAAGCCAGTTCCACATGACTTACCGAGTTGCTCGGCACGACACTTGGTAAGGAAGGTCTTGCGGGGTTTCTTGGGATAAGCCTGGTGTTGGAAGAATTGGAATTGTGATGAATTGGTGAGGTGGGGTGTTTGCCATAGAATGGGCGGGGTTGGCTAGAAGCTCGTCCAGCTTCTTGTGCACGACGGAGACTTCATCCAATTTCTGTGCGATAAGGCTGAGATCAGTGGATGAATGAGAGGGTCCCGTGTCAACTTCGTGGACATTACGGGGCAGGCTGGTACGATTAAAGGCGACAATGGAGGCATTGTTCATTGAGTTTTCACTCATATTTTCAAATAACTTGAATGCTCCATTCTTGTCTTTATTCATGAGATTCCCTCCGTAGGAAGCGTCAGCAATCTGCTTCAAAGTCTCATTTAGCCCATAGAAGAAAATTTGAGCTATATGCCACTTAGGCAGACCGTGGTGCGGACACTTCCTGAGGAGGTCATTATATCTCTCCCATGCCTCATGAAATTGTTCACCCTTTTGTTCCGTAGAGGAGGTGATAGCACGATGAAGCGCATTGGTTCGCCCGATTGGGAAGAACTTCTTGAGAAACACTGTTCGCATCTCTTCCCAAGTGTGGATGGTTCTCCCAAGGGTGCATAACCACTGCGATGCTTTATCCCGTAATGAAAACAGGAACATTTTCATGAGGACTATAGGTAACCCGATATTTCTTGGTTTAACTGTTTCATCAAATCGGGTTAGGTCTTCCAAGTGGAGAAAATGATCTTCACTTGCAAGACCATGGAAGTGAAAATTTATCAGGCCAATTATGTTAGGTTTCAGTTCAAAGTCGTCCCCGCCCATGGGGACCCGAATTTGTCCTATGGTCTCTGTAGCAGCGGGATTCTGATAGGAGCTAAGAGACCTAGGCTCCTCCTTTTTGGGAGGGTTCTACATTTCCTCTAATGTTTCCCGAATTGCTTCAATTTGTTCGTTATACATTTCCATTTGGGCTTGGAGGCGGGTTATGGGATCTAAGGCTCCACCACCTGGCGGGTTTTGAGGGCGATTTCCTCCCACGGGATTTGCGGGTGGGCGTGCAGCCATGTTTGTGGAGGAGGAGGATGATTCGGCTTCTTTTCTAAAATTATCAGGCAATTCACACAATTCAGGGTTTTGTGACCTCCTCCCAAACATGCACTACCGCAGGAAGAATTTGGGGGATAAGAAAGGAAAAGAGATGAGAGAAATGACACTGCAAAGGTACACTTGATGACAAATCAATACAATCAAATTCCTAACCTCTACAGTGTGCCCTTAGACCTAAAGATCTAAGTTACCTACTATCACGAACTACGGAACCGAATGCAAGCACCGCAGAACCACCAGGCCAGATTGAAAGGCCATTTGCCCCAGTCTTAGACACCTGATAGCACGCGGGAACCCTCACGAGCACGTAGGCGCTACACGTAGGTAGTTAGACCTCCAATCCTTAATAAGGGTCAAGTTGCTACCTATTTTAGTTAGAGGCTTAGGATCAAGTGCTTCTGGAATGTGAAGGGCGTTATTTACGGGCAATGCCCAAGTGATTGATTTTATAAAGTGTGTAAACCAAGCATGCAGCGGGGAAATCTCCCCTAATTGAAGTTTTAATTGGTGAATGGTGTTAAGAGTTAGCCTTAAGTAGTATGGATTTTAGGATTTCGCTGAATTACCAATTCAACCAATCTCCGGGTTTTGTGAGAATACAAGTTTTCTTCTAAGCCTAACAAACCCTTCTTCAATGTCAGTTGGTTAATGCATGCTAAAATGCAATGGGCTTCCCTAGATGGAGATTTCTATGTGTGGATGCACAAATCAGTTTTAAATTAGTGTGAAAGGGAGCCAAAGCACTTCAATTCAAGTGCTCCCAATTACCAAAATGATTTCCACACACAAGACTCAACCATAAGATAAAGAAAATTAGATTGTTGGGGTTGAAGTATTCAGGATCGAATCTTAGGCACGTGAAAGGTCATGGTGGGGTTGGAATCAACTCAATTCCAAGTCTCCCCACCAAAAATGTGATCCCAAATTTGCAGATAAAAGAGGCAAAGAGGGGTAGCAATCAATCTTTTTATTTGCCTCAAAGAGTACTTCACACGGCAAAAGATTCAAGGATCAAGATTCTTGGATCTTCACTATGCGAAGTTTGGCAGGAAATCCCGGGGTGGTGGGAGTGATCACAAACAAGCAAACATGTGATTTTTAATCCACTTGCCCCAAGAGATCCCAAGAAGTTTTTCTAGTTTTTTTTTTTAGTTTTTTTTTATTTTTATTAAGGTTACAAGTTAACCTAGGTTGCTAAGAAAGAAAGACCTACTTGTGCAGCAACGTGTGCGAAGCTCCAATGCAATGTCGGTGGCTTCATGCTCTCGTTCCCGCCTTGGATTTGCCCACGTCTCCAACTTCGTCTGCCTGTCTTCTCCTTGCAACAGGTTCACCTACACAGCAACAAACAAAAACACCCGTGAAGAGAAGGGTGTGAGAAGAGAAAAATTAAAGGAATGGAATAGAAACTTACTTGAATGCGCACTTCCCCAGCAACGGCGCCATGAAAGAAGATGTGGTCGGACCCGATTAGGCTATGTTAATATGGTGATTTTATCATTGAAATGCATATAGTGGTTAACCTAAATTGAGCCTAACCATCTCTTTACAAAATTTTTAACCTGGCCTACTTGATTTTATCTTGGTCACTTTTAAGCCTAGGGTCGAACTCAGGGAAGTGGGATTAGAAGTGAATGAGTTTCTATGCCTTTTCAACAACGAATCTCTTCCGTTCGTTTATTATGTTTTTGGTGTTTTTCTATTTAGATTTTTTTTTCTGATAATTCTTGTCCTTGAGGCACACCCTCAAAATCAGGTTCTTGGCTTTGAGCCAAATTAGGGTTCCAAACTGGCCTTGCTATTTGCAAGACTGAGTACCTGCAAGTCAAGGATTATCTTTTCTATTTTATATATTTTTTTATCTTTTTAATGGTAGGAAAGAAAAAATAGAAATAAAGTAAATATAGTATACATATATGTATATATTATATATGTATAAAGGGGTGGGGGTGGAGGCGGAGATGGCGTGTAGCATGGTATCAAGTCGGTCGTCGTCTAGAAAGACACAACCAACAGGATGAAGTGCCGCTTGGAGTGAAAGGTGGATTGGTGGAAGATGAGTGCGAACACGCTTTCTGTACGCGTGTATCGGGGAATATCAGCAACTGGTGCAAATCTTCCTGCGATACCACGTATGGTAAGTGATATGAAAAAATATATATGCATGTATGTAAATATATATATCTATATGTATATATATATATCTATGGTTATAACTATATAAATATATGTGTACTTATATATGTATATATGTATATATATATAGGTATGTAAATATATGTATAGATAGATGTATGTATATATATATATTTATGTATGTATATATAACTATATAGATGTATATATATATATAGTAATATATGTGTATAGATATATGTAGATAGATATGTATATATATATATATTTGTATATATAGTTATATAGATATATATGTATATATGTATAAATATATGTGTGTGTATATATATATATATGTATAAGTATATATGTGTATATATATATATGCATCTATACTTATACTTAGTTATATAGGTATATATATATATTTATGCGTATATAAGTATATGTATATATGTAAATATATATGTATATATATATATATAAGTATATAGATGTATATATATATATATGTATGTATATTGACTAATACATAGTTATATAAGTACTAATATATGTATAGATATATGTATATATATGTATATAGTACAGTATAGGTGTGTGTACGAGAGTGTGAGTGTGTGTGTGTATGTGTGTGCAAAGAGTGTGAGAGAGTGCTGTGAGAGAGAGAGAGAGAGAGAGAGCGCCTGCTGTGAAGAAGGCTAGAGAGTTAAGTCGTCCGCTCGTAGCAGGGCATCGTTTGATGGCCACAGTGCATCGCGCTGCTCATAGGCACGCGAAGATGCACATTGGAGGGAGTGAGCGCGAGGGAGAAGGATCGCAGCGCACCGCGCTGCGTGAAGAGGCGAGTGTGGGTGCGAAGAAGCGGGCAGGCGTACGCGGGCGAAGAGAGACGCGGACGCAGGCGCACGTAGATGCGTGGGTGAGCACTGGAGCAGGCGGGGAAGGACGCAAGCGCGGGCTGGTGGAGACAGGTTGGCACCGGTCGCGGCACGCTGGGTGACCGGTTAAGTGAGAACTTACCGATCACCGCACTGTAGCCACAGTGTTCTACTGACTAGCGTGCACAGTGGCTACACTGTGTGGCCGAGCCGCTTGACCGGGTGCGCCCGGTGCTGTGAGTGCGGGAGGTGTTGAACGGCTCGATGCGCGCGGAGAAGCTACGCCGGCTGGGCTTGCAGGCGAAGAAGCGTGACAAGGTGCGTGGAGTGGGAGGCAAGGGCGGCCTGCAGGCGCGCGCGGTGGAGGTCTGCGACAAGGCGTGCGGTGGCCGATGCCTTGCTGCTGTGGTGCTTTGAGCTTCAAAGCTTGAAGCTCCTGTGGCAATGGCGGGGTTGCTTCAAACGAAGAAATCTGGGAAAAGAACCACCATGCCCACCGGCTCTTTGATGAGCTGGGCAGTGGTGGTTGTGCACCACAGTGAGGTACTCCTGCCCGCAGAGTGGCTCCTCAGAGGAGGAGAAGCTACGTATGGAGGGAGAGGGGAGGGGACGGCCTGGAGAAGAAGAGAAGCTGCTGTGTGTTTTTGGTGGACCAGGCTCTACCACAAGGAAGAATGCTGAGCTCTTTTTAAAGATCAAAGAGACATGCGCAACCATGCCCTGGCTGTGCATGGCTCTGCATGGATGGCAGGGAGTGCTTGTGCATGCTGCTGTAGGGCAAGCTTGCTGCAGAGCATGGCGTAAAGAGGAAGAAGAGGCCATGCCTGCAGCCGCGTAGAGAAATTCAAAGTCAGAAAGAAATAAAAAATGAAGATGGAGATTTTGCAAGGCTGCACTTGAAGAATTTGTTAATTGCAAGGCCATTTTATTCACTCTCCTCCCCTCTCAATTAAATGCATGCATGCGTCTATTTTTACAAATGCGACTATGGTTGCTTATTATGCACTGGTAATGCTAGGAAGTAGTACAAGATGGTACAATTGTTGTTGTATTTTCGCTGTGCAATCAGTATCTGGTTAATTTGCTTAAACTTATATTGATAAAAGTCACATTTCATAAACAAGGGATTAACTTAAATCTATTTGAGTTTTTGAGTTAAAATTTAATTCTCAATCCTTAAGTTTGGTTTTTCTTAAAACACTTAGTATTCTAATTTGAGTTAAGAATAGTCACAAAGATTAAGAGATTTTTGAAGAATTCTAATTCAAAATAAACTTCCTATTTACAAATTGTTTTAAGTGTGTTTTGAAAATGTTATAAGTATAAGTCTAAGTAAGAAAATTTACACATGCTCTATACATTAATCATTTATATTAAATTTAAAAATTTTTGACGTAAGCTTTCCTCTACATAGTTACTATTTATAATAATTTAAACCCAAGTGCTTTAAATCATCATAGTCTTAGTCAATTTTGCTACGGACTAGCAAAACTTTGGCTTGGGGGTATGATGAGACACTCTCCCAAATGCCAAAATGCCCCCACTGCTTGCAACTATAAAAGGAGACACCTACCCTATGAATTTCTCATCCCTTCTCTTTGATGAAACACTCATCATGATCTCTAATTACCCCTAATTAACTAGTCTTCCTAGTTAATTAGCTAAGGTTATGAACATATAAGGGTTAATTATAGAATAAGGGATACTTAGTCAAGGACCTTAAAATAAGTTAAAAATGACATTTTATCATTCAATTAACATTATTAATAATTTAGATAGTAATTGGACTGGAAATCCTATTAATCATTTCCTTAATTAATAAGATAAGTAACTTAAATGTAATGTATACTTGAGTATATAATAACTTAAGTGATTTTACTTAATCTAATAAGTTAACCTAAAAAGGTCAAAAATGTAAATTCAAGGTGTAAACATAATACTTACCTTATTTACTAACATATATAAAAAGTTGAAACAGATTTAAGTTAAAATAAACCTTCAAAACCTGGGTTTAAATTTTAGTCCTTAATATTCATTACAGTCGGTCCTTATTTCTCACATAGGTCCTTAAGTTTTATTGTTTTTATGTCCATCTTCATCTTCTTCTTCTTCAGCCGAACGAACGGCTAGCAGTAGAGAGTCACCCCACCGCACGATCACCGCCCTACCGACGTCATTCTTCTTTGTCCAAGCTCTTGCAGCTTGCGCTCACCACCTCCACTTCATCCATCGGTCTGGATTAACCGAGAATCCTATTTTTCAATGGGAGATAACCTTACTGTCGTCGGACATGACGATGGAGGTTAAGCTCCTCGAGGATCTCCTTCTTCGGCTAGACCCCGTCACTCTCTTCGCCGCCAACAGCTATAAATACCCCCTCACACATCTGATTTTATTCAAGTTGGCTCCCTTCCCTCTTCTAACACTGCAGCCGACCCGATAGGCTATTCGTCCAAAACTCCAGCGACTTCCCATTCCATTTTCCTACTTCCTCTGTCCATCTTAAGCAGCCGAGGAGATCCACTGTGGTCTTCCGCACCTCTGACAAAGGCACCGACCCTAGGATTCCTTCGCTCCACCTCAAATCCACCCGCCGGAGATCTTTCTTCAACCCTCTGATTTTGTCGTCTACCATGAGACTTTGGTGGAACCCTATTGACCCCTTCGTCCAGGTAACAGTAGATTAGGAGTAGGAGTAGGCTAGCTAGTTAGTTTAGTTAGTTAGATTAGAGTAATGTTAGAATTTAGTTTCATCTCCTCCGACTCCAGCAAGTTCCTTGAGCTTGCCAGAGATTCAATTTTTTCCTTTTACTCACTGTACACCTTCCTTTATCTTCCATGATCACTTCTAAATCACTTAATCATTTAACTGAATCACCTAAACGCTTAATTCATATCTCACCTTCACCGACTACTGTCACTGTCCGTGGTGACAGTAGTCGATTTAATTCCACCTTCATTGGGTTCTTTCATCACCTATCACCACTTATGAACCCTAATCGACATTATAATACATATTATTATCATCTATAATTAAATGCCCAAATCTTAATTAAGTTCCTGAGCTCGCTGTCCATGGCGGCTCAGGAATAGTTCAAACTATAAATTAAATACATATTTACGAATAATAACATCTATTGACTTTATTTAACCTCTCAATCGAGTAGTTAAACAAGTCCTGAGCTTTAACCACTCAAATCTTTTAAGAAAATAATTTACTGTCAAATCTTACATTTTAATGAACAAATGAGGAATTAAATGTGATACTGAGGTTGCTTGTAACCTCAGGATCCTTTTTGAATAAAAAATGGCTAGTTTTGTCAATCTGTACCTACAATTTTAAATTTTCTAGACTCACTGGAGCTCTGGCAAGCTCCGACAAGCCATTCTTGAGTTTCAGCCTCTAGAACTTGCTGAATGGCTCTAGAATAGTATAATAAGGATCACTGATTATTTTGAAGATATTTGTTTGAGGATTTAACCACTGGAGCTATAGATTTGACTTCATCATCCCCAACTCCGGCGGAGTTGGAGAAGTTTGTTAGGAAAGATTTGAAGAACATTTAATGAACTCAGAAGCTGTAACAAACTCTAATTAATTTTGTCAAACACACAACTATTTCAGTTCAGGTGGCAAGCCTGTAGCCCTAGAAATTAAGGTCAGAACACAAATCTAAAGATTTGAATAAGTTCTGGATGATGAGAAGACTCTATTTGAGGCATTAATTTCTTGGGAGGAAGCTTAGAACAGAGAGTCAATTTTCGAGCTTCCATAGTCAAACATGTGTCTATTAATAGAGTTTTGAGCTCAAATTGAGATTCTAAGGAAGTGAAAATTATTTCTGGGATCTTATTTGATGATCTGAGAGTGATTAAAGTAAGCTCAGATGATTTACTTAGTGAAGATTTAGTTTCTACAATTTGGGTTACTTTCGAACCCAAACCAGCAAGAGTACTATTTTGATGAAATTTAAACTTAAAACCTATCTAGATTGATCTATTATAACCCTTAGAATTAATCTAAATTGATTAGAAACACTTTTAAGTGTCTGTTACACTTATTGATGTTTGAAAAATCAAACTCTGAAGCTTGCAGAGAAGTGAATAGCTTCTCTGCTAGTTCTGAAGGTCGTGAGAACTTAAAACCTATTCTAACAGATGCGGAATCACTTATAAAACATGTATAGACCTTTAAAGAAAAGAGAGAAGTCCATCTGAGGACTCTCTTGATTTAATTTTACTTCCAGGCTAGTAAAAACCCCGTAGGAACCCCTGATGTCATCTTTTAAATTGAAAAGGAAAACATCATTAAAACATTAAATTGACCCTGAAATTGTGTAGATTACCCTTAGAGCGTTCCAACAAACTTGAAATCACTCAATTTGGAGCTCTGGGCAGAAAGTTATGATAATTTGAATTTGGGTCTAGAAGGGGTAAGATAGTCCCACCACGGTTGTTCACGAGGGCGCGCCTGGGGATAAAAGCAATTTGTTTCTCTGGCTATGCAGTCGTTAGCGCTCAGCGCATCGGTTACCGATTCCATCTGAACTGAGAATTGCATGTGTGTGTGTGTGTGCGAACTTATGCCTGCGGATGTGCACCCTTGAGGGCGTGTGAATGAGATTGTGCCCCGGGAGGGTGAGAGTGGTCTGGGAGGCCGGATTGAGCCGATATGGCTCGAGACTGTGAACCGATAAACAAATGAACCGAAATGAACCTAATTGAGATTATGCGAGGATTGAATAGGGTCTGGTCCCACCCTGGTCTCAGGGTGCTATGTATCCTTGAAAGGACCTTGCCGCAAATAAAATAACTTTTTGTTAAAAAAAGTAAAAAAAACCTGGTTCAGCTGAAAGTTTAAGGAAAAGACAAGCTGCTGAAGGATGTTAAGTTAAAATGTTAAGTGTTGAAGCTGAAAACTAAAGAAGAAAGCACAGGCACTAAGGAGTGTTAAGGAATAAATGAGAAAACTAAGGGAAGAAGAGAAGGCAGGAGAAGACTAAGGGAAGAGAAAAAGAATAAGAAGAGAAGAAGCTAGGAACAACAGAAGAAAGAGAGTTCGAGAGAATGAAGAAAGTAAGAGAGAAGGAGATGAGAGGCTGAAGAGATAAATGAAAATAAATGAATTTTTCTTGCATCATTATCTTTTTGTTCTTAATTGTAAAAAGGCATATTTTAATAGGATAACTTTTAATTGCCATAATTTCTCAGAATGAAATTAAATTGAAAAACTAGCATGTTTACTTGTTAATAAAGTATAACATTTTGAGTAAATATGTCTTGCATATGGAATTTTGTATATCCTTTATGGTTAAATATTTTGACAAAATTTATGTTTTGAAAATCAAACTAGTTATACCTCGTAAACTAATAGAAATTAAAGAGAATTGGTGAATTTGGAGAAAATTATTATGCCTCCCAGTGAACGACCTGGACTCAACCAATAAAAATTTCTAAAATGTTAGGTTAATTCGACCCTATACTACACAACCGACACAACTTCGAGTTAACCTAAGTAATTTCTTCTACTCTTAATTAAGTGAAATTAACTTAATTGCTGAGTTGAGTGAAACACACGCATCATTTTAATGAATCAATTACTGTCAGTCTTCTCTCACCCCTTCCAAAGCTGTAAGAGCTTGTCCCACACATGGGATGCTCCTCTAATGTAGTAATCATAATTTTTCCACCTTCATCCCCCCTCGTGGAGCATCTTGTAGTTGTCCTCTCTTTGCATTTGAGAAGAGGATCCCACGACGAGGATGACGTGCTACTTCATTCTTGTTCCTCCCACTTCGTCCTCCTTCTTCCTACTCCGTTCCCCATCTTCTATATGTCGTCCTGTCGGGCTCATCCTCCAAGCGATCGTCGAGAAGGATACTTCTCTCTCCATTCTTTTTGCTGCTTTCTAGAGTATATTTACCACCTTCTAGTATAGATTTCCCACTTTCTAGTCGTAATGAGTAGTGTAATGAACAACTTCTTATAATGAAATCCATGTTTATTCTACATCCCTTTTGCTTTTATTTGTAATATTCTCTCTCTCTTCTATTTATTATTTGTTAAATAGATAGCTAGTTTTCACCCAGCTATTATGTTTCATGACAAACAAAACAAACGCATATTGTTAATCAAACATCTGCCTCCCTATGTTTGACCCAGAACTTATTTACGGATTTTTTGGTATAAATTTTATCAATTGAACAGAGTTCTTCGTGAGTCGAACTACAACGACAGGTTTTTGAATCCAACTTCGAACGCGTAGTTTTCTGCATCCAACAATGTCTTTTAGGGTTTAACCTTGTTTAGTAACTTTTAGGGTTTAATCCTTAGGTTGGTTCAATCAAGGTTTAGTAGAACACTCCAAGTTTTGAAAACACGAGTGTAGATATATTTCTTTAGAAATAAAAAATAATGTGGAGTGCCTAGTTTAGCCCTAAAGATCAACCCTAAGTGGTAAGCTACAGATGAATCACTTTTATCTTAATTGGTGCAGCTCAAACAGCTCAATCAATTGGCCTGTTGCACCACTTGATTAAGGCGCACAAGATGTTTAACCTATTCAGATTTCTACTCACTTGTGTATTGAGTTGAAGTGTACCGGGTGCATTGGTCAGATTCCAGTTAAGTGGTAGAATCAAAGTGGAGTGATGCGCCTTAAGTCGAGAGTTGTGGGTGTTTAATGTGTGTCACTTTCAGTAAATCCCACAAGAGAAGGGTATTGTTTTATTTTTTTTATGTGGGTGTGAGGTGAGTGGAGGTGGTAAACAAACAACCAAATCTATCATAGGGTTTATAAAAACTACCTAGGTTGATTTGGGTTTGAGTTACTAGTGTGGTGGAATGAAATCTAGGGTGGAGCTGGTGGGGATAAACAAACAAAAATCTCTACCTGCACTTTACACCAATCTACCGCCTTCAGCTCCTCGATCGAGTTCCTACAAGACAGTGTATCGAAGAAGAAAGATAGGTTAGAAAAATATGTAAGTAATGCGAAGAAACATGTAAAGAACGAAAGAGTGTTGCCTCCCAAGCAACGGCACCAAAATGATGCGTGCGAAGATTCGTCGCAAAAAGGTTTGACTTTGGAAAACCCATTGTCGTAGTTTGATTCGTGAGAAAATAAGTCGATCAGATAATATTTATAACCGAAACTCAAGGTGAGTCCTAGGTTCAACATGGGGAGGCGAATGTTTGGTTTGAAAAATCCATGCTTCGCTTTTATTTATTTTTGTCGTTTTATATCTTTTCTTATTTTTTTGGTATTTTTATCAAGAGATTAGGTTGATGAAAACTTTATCTACTTGCAAAAATAATGCAGAGAGAGAGAGAAACAATCATATATTTTTGAACAAATGTTTCTACAACTATAAAAGCAGGAAACTACACTACAGAAGCAAAAAGATAGAGACAAGTGAGAAGAATCCCCCTCGATGGTCGCTTGGAGGACGACTCACTTTAACGACACCCCAAAGAAGGTAGTGAGGAGTGCTACGAGGGAGAACAACAGCGAAGGAAGGAGGACGAGCAGGACGTCGTCACGGCGAGGATCTTCTTCCAAAAGGAGGTGAGAGGATGGCCACAGCATGCTCCATGAAGGGGGATGAGAGGCGAGAACAAATGTTTGTTTTTTACTCTAGAGGAGCATCCCAGGTTTGGGACAATCTCTTTCTAAAGCCTTAGAGGTGGTGAGAAGAAAGGAAGAGATGAAGAATGGGAGGGGTGGGGATCCTTTTATAGTGGAAGAAAGGATCAATTTCATGTATAGGACATTTAGTGACGGTCATAAACATCGTTGAAGATCCACCACAAACATCGCTGAAGACAGGCTTGCGCCCACGCTACCATTGCATTGGTGTGCTCTCCGCGTGCCTCCACACTCTATGCGCCCGCACCTCATGCTGCTGTGTGTGAGTGCCTCTACACGGGCGTGCGCCCGTGCTGCTATGCACGTGCAGTGGCACGTGGTACACATGGGTGGCTTGGGTTGCACCACGTGGCGCGATCTGGGCCGTCCATCTTCTTTCTGTTGTACGGGCTGCTACAGAGGTCGGATTGAGTCAATTTTCACACCGTTGGGCTCCGATCGTCGTCCTGATCAGATCTGTATGGTCAGATCGTCAATCTACAAAGATGTAATTAACCTAAAATATACACAAACTACTCTAATTACAAAATGATGCATGCTATTCAATATTTATAGTATGGAATGCATATCTAAGCCTAGAGACATGCATAATTAGGCAATTTAACCTCAATGGATGTGTCTATATCATACCCCCATGCTTATCTTTTGCTAGTGCCTAGCAAAACTACATGCTATTTAAATAGAATTAGGTTCAAATTTCTTGGGCAACAGTTATTTTTCAACACTTAGAGATTTCAACTAAGACCTGAACTACACAGACACAATAGCGCCCGCGTGTCTGCCAAAATGCTGACCGCCTGAACCCCTCACATTATTCAAAGAAGGATCTTTTTCTTCTTTTCTTCTTTTCTAATTTTTTTGGATTTTTGAGCTTAGGTTTTTAGAGTAGCTTTCTACGACCACTCAACCCACCCAAGACTCGATGAGAACTCCAAGTTCTAAGCATCTTTTTGTGTGAAGTGCTAGACTCATTGATCAACAATCAAAATGGACTTCGAGTTTCTATGTTCCTGGGTGACCTTAAAAAAGAATTCTGCCTAAAGGTGTATCTATTTGACCAGTAGCTTTCTCCCTACTTTTATTTTTATGGGGTCAACACATGGGTGAAACCTAGTGTATATCTCCCTGGTTTGTTCTACTTCTTCGCTTCTTCGTAAGCATTTAGGAATTATACATGCATTTCTTTAGCTGGGATCTGGACAACCTACCAATGGGCTGTTACCCATGAAAACTTGCTAGCTATACTCATGCGGTGAAGTGTGGCTTATTTCTTCTTCTTCTTTTCTTTTCTTTTCTCCTTTTCTTTTTTTTTTCTTTTCTCATTGGATATTTTTCTTTTTCTTTTCTTTCTTTAAGTATCTGGCTTCCCTGATCTAAGATTTACCTGAAGGCAACAGGAAAAGAATGGTTGTGCAATTGGGCTTTGGACAACCGACCAATGGGCTGTTACCCATGATAACTTGCCAGCCATACCACCCTAGAAGGTTCATTAGCTATCCAATTTCAGTAAAAATCACCAAAAAGCGAGTCAGTACAAATAGTGTGTAGATGCTTAAAATATCCTCAAATCAGAGGGCAGGTTGATAAATCGTGTACTTATCACCCCAACTTATTTAATCAAATTAGAAATTAAATTTAGAATGGCGAGGACTCGATAAAGAAATCCACATTTTAGTTGACACCCGGGCTGATTAAGCTCAAAGACCTGAAGGGTCCTAGTGTTCAAGTCATACAGTTTTATTATCTAAGATTGAAAATTTTCTAATGCTCAAGTTCTTTTTCCTAATTCAATAATTTTTTCTAATAAATAAAAAGAAAACAAAAAGAATCTACATAGATAACGAAATAATTCAGAGATGAATATCCACCCCCCATGCGTATCTAATGCAATGTCTTCATTGTATTAAAAAGACATGACAAGGAGTAGAGTAGAGAAGAAAGCACCTAAATTGCGTGACTATCTAGTCAGCTCTGAAATAAAATAAATTGTATACGTGCTAAATTTAGTGTCTTCAGCTAGGCACACTATACAAATAAAGAAGAAACAAAGAATTCACAGGTGTAGGTCAGAATCAGAATAAGAAAATCTATCTTAGGACCTACCATGAAAAGATGTCCATAAATGTGGACCAGATTATGGTGCAGACCCATACCCCATGGTCGAGTATATCTCAGGTTCTGGATAAAAATTATCCAAAACAAGAGATCAGTATGCAAGCGGGGTCAGGCATGCGATTTGTGAGGATGCAACCCAAGTCCAAAAAGTTGGGTTACAAAGGAATCAAGCTCAAAAAAATAATCAATGAATGTGCGCTTGGTTTGGATATCCTCTAAATTAAAGATGTCATAAGGGTCCTGGTAAAGAGTAGGTGATTTCAGACAAATTGGAACCCTTAGACTAGGTCTTCGACTTCCTCTGGAATTGACTTCCCAAAGTTTCACTTCCCAATTCCTATCCTCCTCATTCAGAACTTCAAATTCTGGGACCTTTTGCATGATAATCACCCCAATAAAAATTTTCAAGTCCACGATTGATGGCTGAATCAAAATTGACTTGGGTCTAGTGATCTCAAAATCAAAATCATCAATATTATAAATGGGGTGTGATTGAGGAATGGGGCTTTGAATTGAATATTTAATAACAAGATCTGAATCTGCCATGAGAGCCCCAATAGGATCAAATTCCTCAATTTTAGGGCCATCAAATGATTCATCGAATTCCTCGGGCGTAGTCGTCTCACTGAAATCGTGTGCTGTAAACTCTGGTGAGACTTCGCATAATGATTCTTCACCTTCAGAATCAAAGAATTATAAATCCGCATTAATGTATGTCTCAAAATCATCAGTCACTTTTTGTTCCATGGAGACATACGTTTCCTCATACCCTGGCTCAGGGATCTCAGGTGAAGAAATCAGTTCATCCTTATTTGATTGCTCTAGAACAACTTGGTCAACCCTTGTCTCGTAAAACATGTTCCCCCCTACAGGTGCCTAAGCAGATTCTAACATCGGCTCTCTTGTCAAGGGTTCATCTTGGGAATCCTCCCAAAATTGGAGTAAAGCAATCATAAATCTCATCCTCAATTTCGATAACTTCCCAAGTAAAAACTCACCTGGGTCCTTATCTTTAACATCCTAGAGCTAATCTAATAAATACTTATTAAGATCGTCAATCATTTCAATTAGAGGCTCCAATTCTTTAGGGCAAGGTGTTGGCTGAGCTTCTAGAGATTGAATGGTATTCCTTAATTTAGCCAACACCTTATCTTGGACTTGGTTAACCTCAACCAAATGGTTTGGTTTAGGGTTGGGCGGGTTTGGGTTCAGTCTAGGAGAGTCAATGAATTGAGGTTCTTGATACCTTTCCTGATAATAGGTCATTTTGGGTTTTCCATAAGGAGGTGATGACCTATATGCAGTGTAATCTGGGGAAGGGTAAGGATCAGAATATTCTTCTTGATTGTAGATCATATTAGGTTGTCCAAATGAGGGTGGTGATCTATAATTGTTGTAGCTTGGAGAAGGATAAGAATCAAGATCATGGTGTCCAGGGTTAGACCCTGAACATGGAGGTCTGGAACTGTATCCTCAATTAGGATTATCTCAACTAGAAGATAGATGAGAATAAATCTGGTTGGAATAATAATCATTTTGGGAATAAGTAGTGGTAGGAGGGTAGCAATGGAAGTGCGAATACGATGTGGAAGGATCCATGACAGAATGGGAGGAAGAAGGGCACCCTGCAATATAAACAATCAAACATGTCCTTAAGTGGGCTAGCCTAAAGAATTACAAACTCCCAGAATCCGTCTTAAGATGAAGAAACGATTTGATCTACTTCTTTCCGGTCAATCCAACCAGTTAGAGGGAGGGGCTAGGGAGAAGGTTCTTCCTTTGGCTTGCGCCTCCGGTTCCTAGCATACCCCCCAACCACAATTGTTTGATTCTACTCCCCTAGCTAGGCATCAAATTGAATGGTAGAAACAGACTAATCGAAAATAATCTCGATATGGGCTCAGAAGAGTGAGTCCAATCCTTAAGGCCAATGTCTACTCTATTTTAATTAAGGTTAGGTTTGAATGTGCTTTGGAATGTGATGGGCCCTTTTATCTGGGTTGTGCCCTTAATGATTGATTGATATGTGTGTGCGTGCACAACCAGTAGTTTTCAAGTAAGATTATTTTTGGATATGGTGACTTTTAGGGTTTAAATCTTGCTTAGTAGCTTCTAGGATTCAACTTTAGGTGTATTCAATCATGTTCAGTTGGCACACCAGGTTTTGAAAGCACAGGTGATGATGTTTTTTGTTAAAACTTAAAAGAATGTGGAGTGCCTGGTAAATCCCTAAAAGTTGAACCTATGTGGCAACTACTTGATGAGTTATTTTTAGTTGAAGTGGTGCATCCCAAACAACTCAAACAATTTGTCTGATGCACAACTTAATTAGGCACACAAGTGATTACCTAATCTGATTTCTACTCAATTATTTGTTGATGAGGTTACCGATTGAGCATGAAGAATTAGAAGAGGTTGTGTACCTCTATGAGATTTTTTCAAAAATTTTTCTTTTTATGCTGAGGGTGAGGCCGGTGGAGGTGACAACCAAACAATCAAAACTAACCTTAGGGTTTATAAGAACTCCTAGGTTAATTATGGTTTGTGCTATTAGGTGATGGAATGAAATCTAGTGGGTGGGGAGGTGGGGGTAAACTTATGGACCCTTCAATAACATTTTACTCTAATCTACCACTTTTGCTCACCTCATGAGAGTACCTGCAATCACAATAAGAAAGGAGAGAAGTGAGGTAAATGATAAGTTGGGAAAATGCAAAAATCAAAGAACGTCCCCTCCCTTGCAATGGCACCAAAATGTTGAAGTGGAAATTCTATGCAAAAAGGTTTGAGTTTTGAAAACTCGTCGTTGTTATGAGATTTGTGAGGAAATCCGTCAACAACTAAATTTTACAGCAACTTGAAAAGAATTTCGGATCGAACACATGGAGGTTACGTCAATTTGATATCCGTAATTATATTTTTTTGTAAGTTTGGTTTTAAGATGGAATAGTTATAATGAATCAATACTATACCAAACGAGAGAGAGAGAGCTAAACACTTTTATAAAAAGGATAATGTTCTTGCAACTAGAAAGTAGGAAATATTACAACTAGAAAGTAGTAAAGAGAAGGGAGGTGGGAAATTATCCTCCTTGTCGGCTGCTTGGACGACGAGCCGGAATGGGCAACGCCTAGAAGATGGAGAGCAAATGATGAGTCCATTAAAATGGACTAATATTAAGCCTAAGAATATTTAATCATATAATTTAGGTATGTTAATAATGGCAATTAAGTTATAGAATAATTGTACACCTCATGATTTAAGTTATAACATTCTATAACTTAATGATTTTATTATTTTTATGTGCAGGTAATTAAATGCACAAAGAGCAAGGGTGGGGGGATAAATTTCCCCAAACAGCCGCAACTCTTTCCCCCCTCCCCTGCCGGACAATGGGGTAATCTTCTCTTCCACCGCATTTCTAAACAACTGTGACTGGGGATTTGGGAAAGTCCCTGAACTCACACGCAAGGGAGGAGTTAAAGAGAGGAGACGAGGAGAGAGGAAGGTCATCTTTCCCCCTCGGGGGGAACTGCTTCACCGTGGAAAGGGCGAACCCTGTGACCCATCGCGCGCACTGTGCGCCAAGCACCCATCTCCAGTGCCCCTGCCAAGCCGCGCCCGCAGGCGCATCCTCCCTTCCAGCGCCATCACCCCATCCATCCTCCAGCGCATCCCTGCACCACCTGCCTTCACCCCATAGCCGCACAGCCACCCGCGCCCGCAGGCACACCTGCCTCACCAGCTGCTCCATCCGGTGCTTGAAGGCGTTGCTTACCTTCACCACTGCCAGGCCAGCACCTACAGGCACGGCATAGCCGCTCCCCTCACCCGCGCCCCTGCCAAGCACCACAGGCGCCCGCTTCTTCTCCACCTAGCGTGCCCATAGGCGTATGCCCAACGCTACCAACCAGCGCCATCAGCCGCTCTGCTTCATGCCCAACGTCTGCAGGCGCTCACGCACCGCTTCACCACGCGTGCTTCAACTTCCCCGCAGACGCTGCATCGCGCCCTCCTTCCGGCCAGTAGGCACGTGTGCCCTCCTTTCGGCCAACAGGCACACGCATGCTAAATTCCTGCTGCAGGCGTACGCCCATTCGCCTCCCTCTAGGCACACCTAAAGGCGCTGCGCGCCTTCACCGTTTGCAGCACGCTTGGCAGCGGCAGCAGCAGCCACCTCTGGCCACCACCGTCGGCCGCCTCCGGCCACCTCCGTCGCCGCCGCTGCCACCGTCAGAAAGCTCTCGACCTCACCATCCTCTTGAGCCTTGCATCGATCCCCGCGATTCTCTCTCTCTCTCGCAAGGAGAGAGGAAGAAAGCGCTATTTTCATCTTAGTTAAAAATTACATTCAATGCCATTGCCACCAATTTGATTTTTTTTATTATTATTATATTATGACAGAATTGCATTCAAGCACTCATAGTTCTTTATAATTGCATGGTATTGATATTAACTAGCTTAAAGATTGATTTTGAGCTTAACTTAAGTACTAATGGTCTTTAGTACACATCACGTGAAAACTACATGAATTCATCCTAAATTTATTGAGGATTTCTGTGAGGGAAAACTACACTTATACCCTTAACTTTTTAGGTTATTGCAAATCTACTTTCCTTCACATTTTATGTCTGATTTGAAAAGGGATTTTGCACTATCCGAAATAACATTAAATAATTAAGTATTAATTGCATCATTGCCTCCCTGTGGAGATGACCCACTCTTCTACGAGTGATTATTTTCATTATTTTTTTTTAGTCGATTTTTCCACCACTTAAATACTATAACGCTAAGCGAAAAGTCGTCTATTAGCAGAGACGGAAGATAGAGAACGAAGTGAGAAGAAGCAGGGGTGAGGTAGGATGTCATCGTCGCGAGATCCACTTCCGAAATGGGGGTGAGAAGATGACCACGAGAGCTCTATGAACAGGATGAGAAGTAGACAAAATTTTGCTTTTAACTCTAGAGGAGCATCCCAGGTTTGGGAAAAGCTTCTTTAGAGCTTTGGAGAGGGAGAGAGGTGAAGGAGGGGATGAAGAAATTGTGGGGGTCATAGGGTTATTTATAGGTGAAGTTTGAATGGGTAAATAGGTCATTTTATCTTAAAATATTAAATGGGGGTTTTTAGTCACTGATATAAACATCACTAAAGACCCCACGTTGCTGAAGAATGTGCGCATGCCCCCACCTCCTCTCCTTCTGCGCACAAAACACTTACGCACGTTCAACCCTTCTCAGTTGTCCGATCACAAGATCGGATGGCTTAAAGTGCATCGTGCTCGCCTCCTCATTGTGCACCCTGTGCGTGCGATGGTGCATCATCTTGCACATATGCGATCCTCACCCATCCATCGTGGCACATCACCGCTTCTGATACCACTCAATTCTCATCTAACAGTTGAAATTGACCCTGCCAGGGCTTACGCCTTGATTTGAGGCTCCGCGCATCTTGAACTCGCAACCTGTGGTTCACCTACAGGTGCAACAACACTGCACTATCATGGTGGATGATCACATTTATGTTTTGAGCTCAAGCATCCTCGACCGTTGGATGAAGATCCAACGGTTGAGGGCGCTTTAGCATTGGCCTTCAGAAGAGGAGGCACGACCTTAATTGAATCTCAGCTAGTGGATTTGAGAACCAATGGTTGAGATTGATCGAGTGATTGAGGAGAGAGTCGTGTAGGCGTTCTTGGGCCAGTGTGGGCTGCTGAGATGGCTCCATGTGACTCCATCTTGGTCGTCCATCTTCTGTGCCTTGTAGATGGTACCACAGATGTCGGATTGGACCAATTTTCGCATCATTGGGCTACGATCGTCAATCCAAACCAATCTGTGTGTTTGGATTTGTCATCTAATGTAGGAATTTACACCATCTTGGCCCCTTGACCTCTGATCTCTCTCGAATTGCATCCAATGCTACGAAAGTTTAATCGAGGCGATCTTTGAATCGTTGAACTCCGATTGTCGCCCTGATCAGATCCGTATAGTTGGATCTTCGATCCGAGGTTCCGATTAAATATTGCCCTATCACTTGACCATAAAAAGAGACACTTAACCTAAATTTTATACAATCTAACCTAAATGCAAGATGATGCATGTTATACAATTTTTATAATGTATGATTCAACAATATGTCGAAGAACATGCGTAAATAGATGGTATATAAGATATAAACATGTTTACATCAACCAACTCAAATAGTTGGAGTTTTTTGGTCTTCCTAGCTAACTCTAAGTCAAAATGGTGAGCGTAAATTTTGTGAGAAAAATTAAGGTTATAGAAAACCCATCATCGCAGTTGCAAAATCTTGCTTACCAAATAAAATTTACCGAAGCTCAAGGTGAGTCCCAAGTCGAATACGGGGAGGTGACATCCATTTCTTTGAAATCCGTGTATCACTTTGTTTCTTTTTGGTATTTTCAGGTCTAGGATTTTTTTGGCCTTTTATAAATAAAATAGAATATAATATAGCAAACTAACTAAGCTAATCTAATTGCAAAACTAAATAGAGAATAGAGAGATGAACAAGATTTGATATATGGAATAATAGTTATTACAATTACACTAAACAAGAATATGCTAAAAAGAATGAAAGACATTGAGGTGAGAGGAAATCTTCCAAAGCGGATGTTTAGTAAGACAACGACGCCTGGCAGCAGCTTGGACAAAGGAGGTGAGGTGCTAGATGTCAGGGATGAGATGAAAGAGTAATCCAAGTAGAGGAAAGCTTCGCCAAGCTCGTAGGAATGGGGATGAGGTGGCAGAGATGATCAACTTCCTGAATGGAGGTGAGGACAACCCTTTCATTACCTATGAAGGTGGTGAGAGTAAGGTTGAATATTTGGTGGATGTGAAGGATTTCTACACTAATAGGTGGCCTAAGGCTTGAGAGTGGCCACTTAAGAGCTTTGGTGGGCTTTTAGAGCTCTTGAGTTGGTGGGAATAGCATAGGAAGTGATGGCTAGGCAAAGGGGGTGTGTAGGGCCTTATATACTATCGAGAGGGGGTGCATTATGTGCATGGGTGTCCAAGCATTGAAGACCGCAACTGGCGAGGAATGAAGGTAGCAATTGGATGGCGCGGGAAGCATTTGCAGCCTCTTGATCTTCTTCATAGGGTGGGGAGAACATGGATCTCATGCTCCCCAAATCGTGCACAGTGCCTCCTGTTAGCGAGAGTGCATAGCAGCCATCTGATTTGAATCGTGCGGCTGAGGAGAGCCTGAGAATCATGCCTTTGAATTATCTTGGTGCACGTGTATCGTGCCTCCTTGAAATCAGATGTCTCGTACTTGATTGTCGTTCAATGTGTGATGAAGGGATGAGGAAGCACGTGGATCAACACCTCGGATAACACCGCAGCCACTCATACGATTGCATGCGTGATCGCACGTGATCACCTGTGTACGCATCCGGAGGAGTCCGCAACACTTGGATCATAGATGGAGTGCTCGGTAGTGATCTTCATCAAGGTTGTACAATCAAGATCGTGCAATCTTGATTCAAATTGGATGTGTCCCTAGAATGAGGAGGCAACATGGGATCTTGAACTCTCGCCGATGGCTTAAGAATGCTTCTTCCAACCGCTTTACTTAGGAGGCCCATGTGTTGACTTTACGAATTTCCCCACAATTGGTTGTCGTGTGATCTTAGCCATTCGATTTTCATTCAATAGCTAGGATCGCGCATCAGAGTCACCTTTGAGGGGGCATGGCAGGCAACATTGGGTGATCTGGATGGTGCCACGTGGCACCATCAAGACCATCCATCTTCTTTTGATTGCAGAGGATGCCATGGTGCTCGGATCAAGGTGATTTTCACGTTATCGAACTGTGATCATTGCTATGGATCCATCTGTATGGTTGGACTTTTCATTTGAAGCTTTGAAATGTACACCTTGTCTCTTGGCCACAATAATACGTAAATTACTATATAATTTATACAAATCATCCTAAATGCAATATGATGAATGTTATGTAATATTTATATTGTGGGATGCAATGTTAAGGTTAGGAACTTGTATGAATAGACATCTTATCATGAATAAATGTATATTTATCAAACTTACCCATTGGTTTTCGGATATAGGATAAATAATATCAACATCCAGCCATTTGATGATCTCTTTCCTGATAACCTCCAACATATTCGAATTTAGCCATCTTTGACATTGTCGAGAAGCTTTCGCCCCCTCATCCATGTATATATGATGAGTACAATAAGAGGGTCAAATGCCATGGAGATCAGCATTCACCACCCAACAGCATCCTTATGTGCTTGAAGTATAGAAATCAATTGTTATTCCTGTTCTTGAGTCAAGTGAGAACTGATAATAACTGGGTGTGTCTCACCACTGCCCAAGAACACGTATTTTAACAAATCAGGTGATGGGAACACCATCATAAGTCCTAACTAGCTCATTTTGACCTAAAAAAGAGAACAAAAGCTCCTACATAACCAACTGGAGGTCCTAACCAAAGGAAAAACCCTTCTGAAAGAAAAGTAAGAAATAAGGGGTAAAACTGTAATTTCACCATTGCAGTACAACAATGGGATTTCTCATAGACCAAATATAGGTCAACCAGTCATAACAAGATAAAAAGTGGGTTCGTTCAAACAGAAAAGGGTTCATGTGAAATCTAGGAAATAAATGACTTCTTGTAACCCTAAAACAGACCTACTTAATTTAACAAGGTTCTGATCAGGGTAAAATTTACCTAAACTCTCTAAAAATCATGGAAAAATATCCTTTAGGGTTTAGAATCTTCAATTTGGCCCTTAGAACCTATTTTGACCAAAATAGGGGTCTGAGTCAAATGTTTACCCTGAATTGGGTTTTTGTGTAAATTGCCTAGTCAAATGTAATCAAACCTAAAATCCAACTTCACCATTGTATTCCTTAGGTCCAAATTAGGTTTGCACCAAAATTTATATCTATGGGGAATTCACCTTGACCTACTTTGCTAATAGGTCCAACCCAATTACATTTCTACCCCTAAGTTTTGAAAATTCCTGCAAACACCCCCCTAGATTCCTCATCAATCTTGGCAATTAGGTCTCTCCACCATTACAGCGGAGGGAATCCTACTCCGGTGAGGATTCAAGGGAAGGAACTCCCTGATTCCTCAGAGAACCCCTTTCAAATTTGAAAGGGAGATTCTCTGAGAAATCTCCTCTCATGTGAACCTAATTTGGAGCCCTAATTTGTACCCAACTCTCATGCGAACGCATGAGAGATTTGGGCCTTTTTGACCTTCCATCTCCAGCGAGGTTGCCATGCTTGGAAGCTTGGCTTCCAAGCACAAGACCCTTTGCCGGGGGCTATAAAAGGGTACCCAGATCATTCCGCACCTTCTAAGCTTGAATTGGCCTGAGATACCCCCAAATTTCCTCTCTTCCCCTCCAGCCAACCACCCAGCAAACTTCGGCAACTCTTTTCTCCCTCTCATCACTCTGCCACAATACTAGTGGCAAAGTTACCTTTATCTCCTTCATCCACATCACGCCGCACCAGCCGATGCTCCTACTACCCTCTCGTCGTCACCGTCCTCTCACAGGGACTTTCATCTTCGGCGTTGACAGGTACGAGCCGGCCGCCTCCTCCACATCCCCTTCGTCTAACCACCCTCAGATAAGTTCTCTCTCCCTTCTCATCTCTTTTCTCGCATTTATTTCTTAAAATCCACCTTGACGTTCGTAAACCACCACCATCTTCTCCACCTTCGATCATACCACCGGCGAGGTGTTCCCGCTGCTCCACACCTCCATCCACCTCTCCACCTACCTCACGAGCTCTGCCGCACCTCACTGACCCTAAACCTTCTTTCCATTCATCGCCACTCGCCCCCAGAACGTCCCCCGATCACACCAACATCCGCTTGCATATGGTGACCTAGGCACGCACGCTCAGGCCACCCTGCTCCACGGCGACCACCGTACCACCTTTGCCATGCTCAGGCGAAGCTCCCTGCATGTTTTGACGTGGCCGTAAGGCCGTTTGCCTGTGGACAGGGTTCAGATCCTTGCCGCCATTGATGGAGCACGAAGCAAGCTCGAGAGCTTCGTCCAGGACTCCAGGCACCAGGCTCTAGGTCCTAGGCTGTGTGGGTTTCCTTCGTGCACATCTCCAGCCCAGCTATTGGAGTCAACGACCACGCAGCCTCTGCAATTGGACGCGAATGTTTGCTGTGGGGGTGCCTGCGAGGAAGGTGGAACATTTAGTCCCACCTCGGAAGATCAAGAGCGAGCGCAGCTGAATAAAGTGAAAAAGTGTCATAGGCTCATTACCACCTGACCATGGGGTGAGGTCCCACAAGTCCACCACCTCGTCCATGACCCCACGCCACGTGGACCTAGCTCTGACCGGTATACCCAACTAACTTGTGCACTCCTCGCCCGCCACCGCATGTCGGTGGGCCTAATCCCAGGCTCGCATATCCATCCTAATAACTCGAGAAGGCCCTGGGAGAGCAGAACCTAACAGAGAAATGAGAGGAGAGTTCTCATGGGTAGGGGGTAGGTTTTGCTCTTGCAGGGAAAGGAGAAGAAGAAGCCAAGGGTGAAGCCATGGAAAATGAAGAAGCTGAGGATCGGAAGGCTAAAACCAGAGAATAAGAAAGAGAAGAAAGAAGGAAGAAAAAGCCAAGGTAGAAAGGAACAGAAGAAGGAAGGAAGAAGAAGACAAAGAAGGAAGAAAGTTAAAAGAAAAGGCAAAGGAAAGAATCAAAGCCAAAAAGGAAGAAGCCAGAAAGGAGAAGAAGAAGAAGCCAAGGGTGAAGCCAAGGAAGAAGGAGGAAGCTGAAGAGGAAGCTAAGGGCTGAAGTAGAAATCAGAAGAGAGCTGAAGAGGAAAAGTGCTGCAGAGTAGCTAAGGAAAGAGGAAGAAGAAAAGAAGAAGGTAGAGGCTAAGGATCGTAAAGAAGAAAGAAGAAGGAAAGAAGAACAGAGAAGAAAGAAGAGAAAGAGAGAAAGGAGCCAAAGAAAGAAGAAAGAAGAAGACAGAGAAGGTAAAGAAAAGAGAAGATGAAGAGAAGAAAGAATCAAAGCTAGAGAAAGGAAGAGGAAAGATTGCAGGAAAAATCAGAGAAAGAAGAAGAAAGCACTGTAGCATTTGATTTTAAGACGTCTGATTTTATATTCAGATGTCCAATTTCCATAAGTCCTCATCACATCTCTTGCTACATTTATTCCTATTATCTATATACTCATGCTATATAATTTTCATTAGATTTTTTAGTAGTATTATGTGTTCAAATTGTATTCATTGAGTTTAGTACATGAATTCCATTTGCTCCCTCTGTTCGACCTCGGACTTAAACATCGAGTAATAAAATCTATTTGTTTTCAAAGCGATTTGGCCTATATTAGAATGCTTTATTTTAAAACCTGATTTCACCTTGCAAAACATTTTGGCACCGTTGCCGAGGAGCAATGCGCAATTCATCACTAGTCCCTGCATTATTTTTTATTATATTTGGGCACTAACTTGCGCTATTTGTCTTATTGTGATTTTGCAAGGTATTTCACGAGGAGGTCTCCTACGCAAATCAACCACTCTAGGGTAGGTAACTTCTCTATTCTTCCTTAATCCATCTCCTAATCTTGGGAAGACAAAAAGGAAGTAATCAATTAGGAATCAACTGCCTTATTTTTTTTAGTAATTATCATTTTAAAGGCAAAGTTTCCTAATTTGCGAAAATTTTTTTTCAAATCTTATTGAAGTTGAAGAGATTTCTTGAGATCCTACCCACCTGTGCCTATTAGGGATCACGCTTAATTTCTAAATCTCCGTAGACTACACACTTCTTGTTTGAAGTCCAAAGAGAACTTCTGTGAAAATCAAAGAGGACTAGGAATAGAGTCAAATTAGGGTTTCTACAGTAGGGTTTTGGAGTGCTAGTTCACATATGCTTACATGAAAGGAAACAAACACATCTGCATCTGTGTGCTACCCAAGCCCTTGATTGAAAGTATTTAATCAAGACAAACCCTAAAATCAGGCTTTGAAATCACTTAAACCTTAAAAACTTTGGACCTAATAACCTGGGAGTCAAATCAGGGTGATTTGTAGGTCATGACCTAGAATCATTCTACCATCTTTAGGGTAGGTCAAGTGAAGTTGGACTACATTGTAGGCCAACCAACCTCCAAATTAGGTCACAAGTCCAAATAACTACTAATTCAAGTGAAATCCAAGGCACAAACTAGGACATAAAACTGATAGACTTAAGAGGTCAAGGTCCCCATTCTGGTCTACCTGGAATCTCAGCGATAAGAGAGGTCGGGTGGGGGAAACCCTGTAACCCGTGGGGACGCTCTACCATGTAGGGGTCTTTGCGGGACTCTCGCTCTCTGGCTGCCCAGGTAATTCTCAGGTGGATGACTTTTCGATCCAGGGGTATCATCCACCCCAAACCTCCATAGTCATCCAAACATCATTGGGTGCCTTGACCGAGTCAATGATTACACAGGAAAAATACACCAACAATTGTGCCATCTTATGTTATTTCCTAGCATTGCCATTGCATATTAGGTAGCCAGAGTGCATTTGTAAAAATAAACTCATACATGCATTTAATTGAGAGGGGAGGAAAGTGAATAAATTGACCTTGTAATTAACATATTCTTCATGTGCTGCCTTTCAAAATCTCCATGTTTATTTTTTTATTGGCTTTGAATTTCTTCTTCTCCGCGCGGCTACAGGGCATGCCTACTTCTTCGCGTCACTCTCTGCCACATCATGCCTTGCCAGCCGCATGCTTAGTCATGCGCAGCCCAGGGCATGGTTGGGGTTGCCTCCATTTTCCTTAAAAAGCCCTCTCGCTTCCGTACACAAGGAGCCTGGTCCAAGATACAGACAGCATCTCCTTCCTCCAGGCCATCTCCTCCCCCCTCCCCTCCATACGCAGCCCCTCTTCCGACTGAAGAGCTATGCTGCAAGCAGGAGAAGCCCACAATGGTACACGACTACCACTATGAGTCCCACCATCGCCCAGCTCATCCAAGAGCCGGTGGGCATGGTGGTTCACTTTGCTGTTTCACCTGCTAAAAGTTCTTCCGCCATTGCCACAGAGTCGAGCTTTGAAGCTCAACTGCAGCAGCAGCAAGGCACCAACAACCCCACGCAGCGCGCAAGCCTCCGCGTGCACGCCAGCAGCCGGCGCCATCACCTTCTGCGTGCGCAGGCCTGCTCAACAGCGCCCACGCACGTAGAACCACCGCAGCCGGTCACCCAAGCCGAGCGCGCACTGTAGCTACTGTTCATGCTAAACAACGCAACACTGTGGCTACAGTGTGGTGACAGGAAAGTTTCTCACTTATCTAGTCACCGCACGCTCTCTCTCTGCGCTGCAACTGCCTCCAGCCAGCACCCGCATCTCTCCCTGCGCCCACTCCAGCGCCTGTGCTCGCATCTGCACCCACCCGCTCCTGCATCCGCATCTTCGCCTACGTCACTCCAACCCGCAACGTGGTGCACTGCGGTCCGCAGCATGCTGTGCTACACTTTCCTCTCACGCCCGCTCCCTCCACCGCACATGCGCATCTTTGCACGCCTGCGCTTGTGCATGCCTGCGCCTGTGCGTGGGCCATTAGACGACAGGCGTAGCCTCCAGACGACTTAAACGGCCGTGCCCTCTTCCTCCAGCAGACGCTCTCTTTCTCTCTCTCACACACACACACTACACTTGTACACACTCACATGTACACACACTCACTCACTTGTACATGACTATATACTTATATATATATGTACCTATATATATTTATATATATATATTTTTACATACGTATATATATATCTATACATATATTATTACCTATGCAACTAAGTATAGGTATATATACATATATATATATACATATATATATATATACAAATATACATACATATATACAGATATATCTATAGATATAAATACATATATATATATATATATCTACATATATCTATATACATAGATACTTATACTAATATATCTATATACATATATACATAAATATATATATATATATATATATCTATATCTATATAGTTATATATACATACCTATACATCTAATTATAAATATATATATATACATACATCTAACTATATATATATTTACATATCTATATATATACATATATATATATATATAACTACATATACACCTATATAATTATAATCCTATCTATATATGTACATATAAATATATACTTACTTTCATATCACCTACCACGCGTTATATCGCGGGAATATCTGCACCAGCTGCTGATATTCCCTGATACCTGCGTACAGAAAGCATCTCCGCACACACCTTCCACTCATCCATCCTACTCTCCATGCCGCACTTCATCCTGTTGGTTGCGTCTTCTTAGACGATGATCAACTTGACACCGTGCAACACGCCATTTCCATCTCCACCCCTACCCCTATATATATATAATATATCTTTATCTATACATATATATACTATATTTATCTTATTTCTATTTCTCTTTCCTAGTATTAAAAAGATAAAAAAATATATATAAAAGAGAAAAGATAATCTTTGACTTGCACGTACTGGTCTTGGGAATTGCAAGACCAGTTTTGGAACCCTAATTTGGCTCAAAGCCAAGAACCTGATTTTGAGGGTGTACCTCAAGGACAAGAATTATCAGAAAAAAAATCTTAAATAGGAAAAAAACACAAAAACATAATAAATGAACGGAAGAGATTCATTGTAGGAAAGGCGTAGAAACTTATTCACCTCTGATCCCGCTTCCCTGAGTTCGACCCTGGGCCTAAAAGTGACTAAGATAAAATCAAGTAGGCCAGGTTAAAAAATTTTGTAAAAAGATGGTTAGACTCGATTTAGGTTAACCACTATACTCATTTAAATGATTAAATCACCATATTAACACAACCTATCCGGGTCTACACCATACTTTTTCTGGCGCCGTTGCCGGGGAAGTGCACATTCAGGTAAGTTTCTACTCCATTCCTTTAATTTTTCTCTTCTCACACCCTTCTCTTCACGGGTGTTTCTATTTATTGGTGTGCAGGTAAACCAGTTGCAAGGAGAAGGCAGGCAAACGAAGTCGGAGACGTGGGCAGATCCAAGGCAGGAAGGAGAGCATGAAGTCACCGGCACTGCACTGGAGCTTCGCCCACGTTGCTGAACAGGTAGGTCTCTCTTTCTTAGCAACTTAGGTCAACTTGTCACCTTAATAAAAGAAAAAATAAAACTAAAAACACTTCTTGGGATCTCTTGGGGCAAGTGGATTAAAAATTACTTGTTTGATTGATTGCCGTCACTCCCACCACCCTGGGATTTCCTGCTAAACTTCGCATAGCAAAGATCCAAGAATCTTGATTCTTGAATCTTTCGTCGTGTGAAGTATTCTTTGAGGCAAAAATAAAAAGATTGATTGCCATCCCTCTTTGCCTCATCTATCTACAATTCGGGATCACATTTTCGGTGGGGAGACTTGGAATTGAGTTGATTCCAACCCCACCACGACCTTTCAAGTGCCTAAGATTTGATCCTGAATACTTCAACCTCAACAATTTGATTTTCTTTATCTTATGGTTGAGCCATGTGTGTGGAAAATCATTTTGGTGATTGGAAGTACTTGAATTGAAGTGCTTTGGCTCCCTTTCACATTAATCTAAAATTGACTCGTGCATCCACACATAGAAATCTCCATCTAGGGAAGCCCATTGCATTTTAGCATACATTAACCAACTGACATTGAAGAAGGGTTTGTTGGGCTTAGAAAAAAACTTGTATTCTCTCAAAACCCAGAGATTGGTTGAATTGGAAATTCAGCAAAATCCTAAAATCAATACTACTTAAGGCTGAAACTCTAAAAACCATTCACCAATTAAAACTTCAATTCGGGGAGATTTCCCCGTTGCATGCTTGGTTTACACACTTTATAAAATCAACCACTTGGGCATTACCCGTAAATAACGCCCTTCACATTCCAGAAGCACTTGATCCTAAGCCTCTAATTAAAACTGGTAGCAACTTGACCTTTATTAAGGATTGGAGGTCTAACTACATGCATGTAGTGTCTACGTGCTGGTGAGGGTTCCCGCGTGCTATCGGGTGTCTAAGACTGGGGCAAATGGCCTTTCAATCTGGCCCGGTGGTTCCAGGGTGCTCGCTTTTGGTTCCGTAGGTTGGGATAGTAGGTAACTTAGATCTTTAGGTCTAATGGCACACTATAGAGGTTAGGACTTTGATTGTCTTGATTTGTCATCAAATGTACCTTTGCAGCGTCGTTTTTCTCATCTCCTGTTCCATTCTTATCTCCCCAATTCTTCCTGCAATAGTGCATGTTTGGGAGGAGGTCACAAAACCCTGAACTGTTTGAATTGTCTGATAATTTTAGGAAAGAAGCCGAATCATCCTCCTCCTCCACAAACATGTTTCCCTGAGGGAGGAAACCGCCCTCAAAACCCACCAGGTGGTGGAGACTTGGATCCCATAACCTGCCTCGAAGCCCAAATGGAAATGTATAATGAACAAATTGAAGCCATTAGAGAAACATTGGAGGAAATGGAAAACCCTCCCGAACAGGAGGAGCCTAGGTCTCTTAGCTCCTATCAGAATCCCGCTGCTATAGAGACCATAGGACAAATTCGAGTCCCCATGGGTGGGGACGACTTTGAATTGAAACCTAACGTAATTGGCCTGATAAATTTTCACTTCCATGTTCTTGCAAGTGAAGATCCTTTTCTCCACTTGGAAGACCTAACCCGATTGGCTGAAACAGTTAAACCAAGAAATATTGGGTTACTAATAGTCCTCATGAAAATGTTCCTGTTTTCATTATGGGATAAAGCATCGCAGTGGTTACGCACCCTTGGGAGAACCATCCACTCTTGAGAAGAGATGCGAACAGTGTTTCTCAAGAAGTTCTTCCCAATCGGGCGAACCAATGCGCTTCGCTGTGCTATCACTTCCTTTACGCAACAAAATGGTGAACATTTTCATGAGGCGTGGGAGAGATATAATGACCCCCTCAGGAAGTGTCCGCATCACAGTCTGCCTAAGTGGCATATAGCCCAGATTTTCTATTATGGGCTAAATGAGACTTTGAAGCAGATTGCAGATGTTTCTTGCGGAGGGAATTTCATGAATAAAGACGAGAATGAAGCATTCAAATTATTTGAAAATATGAGCAAAAACTCAATGAAGAATGCCTCCATTGTCGCCTTTAATCGTACCAGCCTGCCCCGTAATGTCCACGAAGTTGACATGAGACCCTCCCATTCATCCACAGATCTCATCCTTATTGCAAAGAAATTGGATGAAGTCTCCATCGTGCACAAGAAGCTGGACGAGCTTCTGGCCAATCTCGCCCGTTCTATGGCAAACACCCCCACCTCACCACTTCGTCACAATCCCAATTCTTCCAACACCAGGCTTATCCCTAGAAACCCCGTAAGGCCTTCCTTACCAAGTGTTGCACCGAGTGATTCGGTAAGTCATGTGGATCTGGCTTCAGCAAGCCTGTATTTTGGCATGGAGGGCCAAGCCTCCGTGTGCTCGGAAGCATATTTACTTGCGGACGCATCTTCTGCCGTAGAAGACGCTTGCGCCCTGGGGAACAACCCGTTCTCTGCCACTTATAACCCAGGGTGGAGAAATCATCCGAACTCTGCATGGTCCAGCAACCTGCAGCGCCAAAACCCTGCGGGTGGACCAATATGACCGTCTGCACCTGTCATCCCAAGGGCCCAGTCTAATCCTATGGCGAATCCACCATCGGGTCCTTGCGTACCGCAAACAAAACATGTATCAAGTCCTCTTGATAAATTGATGCGAATGATGACGGAAATGTCAAAGTGCCATGAAGAGAAAATGACCTCTCTTCAGCACCAATTGGTGCAGCAGAATGCTGAGATCAGTCAACTACGCATGGCAACTCGATCTCAGGGCACTCTTCCAACCCAACCTGTTCCCAACCCACGAAATTTCGTACCTCGTGGTCCTCAACCACAGGTACAACCTTCTCAGGGGTAGGTTCATCAGATTCTGCAGGCTCCGAGCATTCCACCGGGATTTCAGGCTAATCCCGCTGCAACACCTAACTCTTATGTCCCTATTGCGAACCCTCCACCACCTTTTGATCCCACTGGACCCGCATTGTCCAATGCGATCACTACGAGGAGTGGTAAGCAGACCGTCGATCCGCCTCGACCTAATCTTGGCCCATCTTCTTCATCGCCCTCTCATTCGAGATGCATACCGCATTCGCGAGAGGACGATACACCCAAATTGGTGTCAGAATCAGTCCCATTCCCTGAGGCTCTACTGAGGGAGCCAAAAGGCAAGAAGAAGGATACACAGGCCTTTGATAACCTGCGTAATTTGTTTAGGGATGTTGAAATCAAGGTACCCCTGTTAGAGGCCATCGACCACATACCTACTGTCGCCCAATTTTTCAAAGACTACACAACACCTAGGCGACAGTAAAAGAAAACTAAGAATCCGGTGGTTCTCTCGCCTCATGCGAGTTGTGCTATACTGTCAAATCTACCACCGAAGCAGAATGATCTGGGCACACCGCTTATTTCCTGTAGCATCCAAGGCTGCAATTTTAACCATGCCCTGCTTGATCTAGGATCTTCCATCAATCTTATACTAACCATCATGCTCGAAAAATTTTCCTTGGGAAATCTGAAACCCACCCCTGTCACGTTACAGTTGGCAGATCGTTCTGTCAAAATTCCAAAGGGTGTGGTGGAAGACGTGGTGGTTAGGGTCAACAGTCTCTGTTTTCCTGTTGACTTTCTTATTTTAGATATTGAAGTTCCTAGCTCACTTTATGATTGTCCGATCATCCTTGGTCGACCTTTCTTGGCCACAGCCTGCGCCCATATCCACTGCGAGTTAGGTTGTACTGAGATTGCCATTGGATCTGAGAAGCTCAAGCTTAACATCTTCAAGGCAGCTAAGAACTTTGATTGCGATTGCATCGAGGATGACATGTCTGACGAGGACATGGCCTTCAGCCCGTGTATCGGACTAATTGGGACCTATTCTGATTGCTGCGGACTACCTTTAAACACTGACGATTGCCTGACCGACACATATTGTGACATTCCCCCATCCCTCCCTATTCCCATACCTTCTCTTGACCAGACTTCTGACGAGGTTTTCTCCGCTTCCCATACCTCGTGGTCTGAGTCATATCCTGGCTACTCACCGCCGGTCCACACTCTTGAAGACCGGATTGCCCTTTCTTTCCCGCCAAATCAGGTGGAGTTGCAACTCCACACTGGGACCTTGAGTCCATATACTACTCACTGGGGTTGTTCCTTTTTAGATCCATCTATCCAAGAAGCCCCTCCTCTTGGCCAATCTAAGGGCCAACTTCTTCCTCCTGACTTGTTTTCCAATCCACCTGGGACACTCTCGTCCCAAGAAATGCCAGATCTTTCACCATCCTCTCCCGAGCTGAAAGAGTTGTCTAGTATTTTTTCTTGGGACAAAATGAAACGCTCCCTGTAATCATCAGTTCAAAATTGACCAGGGAGCAACAGTGCAAACTAACGAAGGTCCTTTTGGAACACAAGGCAGCCATTGGATGGTCTCTATCAGACTTAACTGGCATTAGCCCCTCCTACTGCACTCACCATATATATACAGAGGAGGAGGCTCGACCTTCCCGCAAGATGCAGTGATGTCTCAACCCTAACATACGGGAGGTCGTTAAAAAGGAAATTACTAAGTGGCTGGATGCGGGTATAATCTACCCGATCAGCGATAGCCCTTGGGTGAGTCCGATTCACGTCGTGCCCAAAAAGGTGGGACTCACCATCCGTGTCAATGACAGGGGCGAATCCATCCCTACACGCACTCCTACATCTTGGAGAGTGTGTGTAGATTATAGGAAACTCAATGCTGCAACTAAGAAAGTTCACTTTCCGCTACTTTTCATTGACCAAATCCTAGAGCAGTTAGCGGGAAATAAATTTTTCTGTTTCCTGGATGGATTCTCAGGATATAACCAGTGGCAATTGACTCCCGAGACCACGAGAAAACCACCTTTACCTGCCCCTTTGGCACCTTTACATTTAGAAGGATGCCGTTCGGACTTTGTAACGCGCCAGCAACTTTCTAGAGATGTATGCTGGTGATATTCCATGACATGGTGGGTGACTTTCTTGAGGTCTTCATGGATGACTTTTCAGTCTTTGGACCATCTTTCGATGACTGCCTTGCCAACCTGACCCGTATCCTTAGGAGATGTATTGATGTAAACCTTGTGCTTTCCTGGGAAAAAAGTCATTTTATGGTACACGAGGGAATTGTTCTTGGACATATCATCTTCGATAGGGGTATCGAGGTTGACAGAGCTAAGCTTGATGTATTTGCTGATTTTCCTATGCCTGGCTCTGTCAAACAAATCCACTCCTTCCTGGGACACATCGGTTTCTATAGGAGATTCATTAAAGATTTCTCCAAGATTTCTCGACCTTTGACTCACCTCCTATCGACCGACATACCCTTCGATATGGGCCCCGATTGCATACGAGCATTCACACGGCTGCGTGATGCTGTCACCAAGGCCCCTGTTCTCCAGCCACCTGACTGGTCCCTCGACTTTGAACTCATGTGTGACGCTTCCGACCTTGCAGTCGAAGCCATCCTGGGACAAAGACGCGATAGACACCCCTTCGTGGTGTACTACGCCAGTAAGACGTTGGACGAGGCCCAGCACAATTATACTACCACTGAGAAAGAACTACTGGCGGTCATCTTTGGGCTAGAGAAATTTCGCTCTTACCTTCTGGGCTCACATGTTATTGTTTTCACTGATCACGTGGCCATTCACCATCTCATGCACAAGAAGGATGCCAAGTCTAGACTGATTCGTTGGATCCTTCTGCTCCAAGAATTTGACATTGAGATCCACGATAAGGCCAGAGCCCAGAATGTTGCGGCTGATCATCTTTCTAGACTGGACCCTGACCATATTGGACTTACTCTGTCGATTAATAAGATTTTTCCCAATGAGCACCTATTGGCAATTAATGTGGCAAGTGGACCTTGGTATGCCGACATTACCAATTACCTTGCTTCTGGATCCCTTCCACGTGGCTGGCCTAAAAACCAGCGCGAGCGTCTCATGGCAGAAGCAAAGTATTATTTCTGGGATAATCCACTTCTTTTTCGAATAGGTGTTGATCAAATCATCCGTCGCTGTATTCCTGACAGCGAATTCCCCAGTGTGCTATCCTTCTTCCATGATCAGGCCTGTAGAGGCCATTTCTCTAGGAGGAAAACTGCAGCCAAGGTGTTGCAGTGTGGTTTCTTTTGGCCCTCCCTTCACCAAGATGCACACAATTATGCCAAACATTGCACTAGGTGCCAGTCGTTAGGATCAATGTCACGTCGTGACATGATGCCCTTGCAACCCATCCTAGCTGTAGAAATCTTCGACATTTGGGGAATTGAGTTCATGGGTCCCTTTCCTCCTTCCAGCGGCTTCGAATTTATCCTCATGGCTATTGATTATGTTTCGAAATGGATCGAGGCTATTCCCACGTGCTGTGCTGACCATGTTATATCTACTCGATTTGTCAAAGACCACATTTTTGTGTGCTTTGGGATCCCTCGAGCCATTATCTCTGATGGAGGAAGCCACTTTACCCATGCATCTTTTCAGGTACTTCTGAGGAAATACGAAGTCCACCATCGTATCGCATCCCCGTATCATCCTCAGACGAACAGCCAGGCTGAGGTGTCGAACCGGCAAATCAAGCAAATTCCCCAAAAAATGGTTCGGCCTTACCGTAAGGATTGGTCCGACAAGCTGATTGACGCACTTTGGGCATATTGGACAGCCTTCAAGACTCCACTTGGTATGTCTCCTTATAGAATCATTTACAGGAAGCCTTGTCATTTGCCTGTGGAGTTGGAGCACTGCGCTTATTGGGTAGTTCGCCAATGTAACCTCGCCCAGACCTGTGTGGTCAAGAAAGGAAACTCCAACTCCAGAAGCTGGAAGAGCTCCATCAAGAAGCCTATGATTCTGCCTTAACTTTCAAGCAACGCACTAAGGCTTTTCACGACAACCGTATTCGGCGGAAGGAATTTAAGCCATCTCAGCAAGTTTGGCTCTACAACGCCCGGCTCAAATTCTTTCCTGGGAAATTGAAGTCCAAATGGACTGGTCCTTTTCTAGTCTCGAGACCATTTCCTAACGGGGCCGTTGAGATTGAAGATCCCAAATCTGGGCAAAAATTTATGGTCAATGGGCAGCGTTTGAAACCCTATCTTACTCATGAACCTGCCCCCTTTGAAGAAACTATTGCCTTGCTGGAGGGTAACTAAGGTTGTGCCGCATTCTGAGTCCAGCTGGGGACGTTAAATTCAGCACTCGTTGGGAGGCACCCCAACAACACTCTGCCACTATCACGCTCACTTCACTTTTCACTTCACCACCCACCATTCGCCCACCCTACCACCCTACTGTATACCCTGCACCTCAGCTCTTGTTACCCGATCTTTGGTCCTTCCTCTACCCTACCCTACATGCATATGAGGACATGGCATCATTTGGCATGGGGGGGTGGATAGGCATCCATAGGATCTGGGTATTTTATGGTATCATGCAGTCTCCATCTATCTATAAATATGTAAAAAGAAAAAAAAGGGTGTTCAGTAATGATCTGAAGGCTGAACAAAAATACAATAAGTGTTTATGGATATTCAACCATTGTTTTGAAGACTTTCCTGGCCACAGAAGCTTTATTCGCTCAGACTCAGCTTAATTCACTTGGGCATTGACAAGATAGATCAGAATCTCTCCTAACTAAGGATGTCTTCTTGTACCTGAGACACCAATACAGGATTCGTTGGTTTGCTTCTACTCGAGAGCCTAAGTAGTCTTGGTTCACACTACACATATCAAGAAAGACCAGGTGAACATAAAATCCAACCCTAGTGTTCATTAGGGAAGGTGGAGTCCTTACCTGTGCGCACAGGTAGACTTTTTATCCCAGGCTTTAGTCTTGTGTATAGGAGAGACTCTTTCCACCAAAAAGAAACTCTCTCACCAAAAGAAAAGTGTGCTCCTTCAAATAAAGTTGTAAGAGATATACTAACACGTGTTTCAAAAAAAAAAAAAGATGCAAATAAGTCAGTATATCTCACAAATATCTGTAAAGTCTTCCCCCTACAAAAGTTCTTCAGGGAAAGTTACAAATACCCTATTTTCTATGAGCCACAAATGTAATAAAATGGGAGTTGAGTTTTCCGTCATCTTTTTGAGGGTCAATCCAAAGACACGAACTGAAACTGGGACAAACCTGCACTTAAAAAAATTCGTGAAACCCTGGGCTTGAGTCTTAATGTTCATCTGGTCAGTCTTGATCCTTTACTATGCATAAGCCATAATCTCTTGAGCTCTCGAGTACGGCAAAAACCTCCTGGGTCCTGGAAATCGTACTTAAGGTTTAAATATCAAGAGTCTAGGTTAGTTGAGAGATGGTCTATGTCACATAAGACTTAAAGTACTGGTAATCTTCTTTGCAATTGGTTCTCACAATATCTAACAAATAAACACACCTATGTCGCCTCAGAAGAAAATCTTCAGCTTAAGATCATTTCTAAATACAATACAAAAATGTTTTGCTAGGGACTAGCAAAAGATAAGCATGGGGGTATGATTGCACAGCAAAAATACACCAACAATTGTGCCATCTTGTGCTATTTCCTAGCATTGCCATTGCATACTAGGTAGCCAGAGTGCATTTGTAAAAATAAACGCATACATGCATTTAATTGAGAGGGGAGGAAAGTGAATAAATTGGACTTGTAATTAACATATTCTTCATGTGCTTCCTCGCAAAATCTGCATCTTCATTTTTTTATTGGCTTTGAATTTCTTCTTCTACGCACGGCTACAAGGCATGGCTACTTCTTCTTTGCACCACTCTCTGCCACAGCATGCCCTGCCAGTCGCATGCTTAGTCATGTGCAGCCTAGGAAATGGTTGGGCTTGCCTCCATTTTCTTTAAAAAGGCCTCCTCGCTTCCTTGCGCAAGGAGCCTAGTCCAAGATACAAACAGCATCTCCTTCCTCTAGGCCATCTCCTCCCCTCTCCCCTCCATATGCAGCCCCTCTTCCTACTAAAGAGTTATGCTGCAGGCAGGAGCAGCTCATAGTGGTACACGACTACCACTGTGAGTCCCACCACCGCCCAGCTCATCCAAGAGCCGGTGGGCATGGTGGTTCACTTCGCTGTTTCACCCGCTCAAAGTTCTTCCACCATTGCCACAGAGTCGAGCTTTGAAGCTCAACCGCAGCAGCAGCAAGGCACCGACAGCCCCACGCAGTGCGCAAGCCTCTGCACGTACGCTAGCAGCCGGCGCCATCACCTTCCACGCACGTAGGCTAGCTCCACAACGCCCGCACACACAGAACCGGCCGCAGCCGGTCGCCCGAGCCGAGCATGCACTGTAGCTACTATTCACGCTAGAGAGCATGACACTGTAGCTATAGTGCAGTGAGCGGAAAGTTTCTCACTTATCCGGTCACTGCGTGCTCTCTCTCAATGCTGCAACTGCCTCTAGCCCGTGCCCTCATCTCTCCCCGTGCCAGCTCCAGCGTCAGCGTTCGCGTCTGCACCCGCCTGCTCCCGCATCCGCATCTTCGCCCGCGTCACTCCAGCCCGCAGTGCGCTGCGCTACACTTTCCTCTCACGCCCGCTCCCTCCAGCGCACACGTGCATCTTCGTGCGCCTGCGCCTGCGCCTATGCATCGGCCATCAGACGACAAGCGCAGCCTCCAGACAGCTTAAACGCCTGCGCCCTCTTCCTTCAGCAGATGCTCTCTCTCTCTCTCTCACAGACACACACCTCACTCACACACACACACCACACTTGTACACACTCACTTGTACACGACTATATACTTATATATATATACATATATATATATTTATATATATATTTATATATGTGTATATATATATACATATATCTATACATATATTATTACCTATACAACTAAGTATAAGTATATATACATATATATATACATATATATACACATATATTTATACATATATATATATATATCTATCTACATATATCTATATACATAGATACTTATACTAATATATCTATATACATATATACATATATATATCTATGTACATATATTACTATATATATATATAGTTATATATACATACCTATACATCTAATTATAAATATATATATACATATGCATACATCTATCTATATATATATTTACATATCTATATAGATACATATATATATATAACTACATATACACCTATATAATTATAACCTATCTATATATGTACATATAAATATATACTTACTTTCATATCACCTACCACACATTATATCGCGGGAATATCTGCACCAGTTGCTGATATTCCCCGATACCCGCATATAGAAAGCGTCTCCGCACACACCTTCCACCCATCCATCCTACACTCCACACGGCACTTCTTCCTGTTGGTTGCGTCTTCTTAGATGACGATCAACTTGATACTGTGCTACACACCATTTCCACCCCCACCCCTATATATATATAATATATATATATCTATATATATATATATACTATATTTATCTTATTTTCTATTTCTCTTTCCTGCTATTAAAAAGATAAAAAAATATATATAAAAGAGAAAAGATAATCTTTGACTTGCAGGTACTCGATCTTGTGAATAGCAAGACCAGTTTTGGAACCCTAATTTGGCTCAAAGCCAAGAACCTGATTTTGAGGGTGTAACTCAAGGACAAGAATTATCAGAAAAATATGTTAAATAGAAAAAAAACACAAAAACATAATAAATGAATGGAAGAGATTCATTGTAGGAAAGGCATAGAAACTTATTCACCTCTAATCCCACTTCCCTGAGTTCGACCCTAGGCCTAAAAGTGACTAAGATAAAATCAAGTAGGCCAGGTTAAAAAATTTTGTAAAAAGATGGTTAGGCTCGATTTAGGTTAACCACTATACTTATTTAAACAATTAAATCACCATATTAACACAACCTATCCGGGTCTACACCAGTCAACCATCCAATCCCTCATCCCTTCTCTTTAGAGCACACACAGATTTTCTTTGGGAGTCTATATTCAAATCAAATCACTTCGATCCACAGTTGAATTCTGATTCTAAATCTTGATTCCACCATCTGATCCAAATATGCAGCCTGGTTACTTAGGATTACCATTCAAGAAACCTGAGTCACAATGATCCATGAGAGATAGGATGATTAATGATGCCCTTGAATTTTATGAAATTGAATACAAAATGACAAAACTAGTAGAAGACATTCAGGTTAGTGTACCAACAACAATAACCTTCATCATAAATTGTGCCCAATTGCTATTAACAGAAGCTACAAAAGGATCAACCCGAGACACTCATAACATGATACATTGAGATAGAAAATTACATAACTATGAATACCTTCAATGCATGACAAATCCTATACTTTGGGAAAAACACCAAGATGATCTTGAAAAATGGGAAGAGATGATGAGATTATTGAAATAAGTTATCGATCAGAGATACCCGTACATACCCCAAAAAGCTCATGAACCGTCTTGGAATAGTATTGAGGATCAATCTGACTTCCCAAATCATGAGATTGAGGCACAAGGTTGTTGTGGATTCCCAACCCAGATGGAATACAACATGCCCGATCTTGAATTAGGTTGGGAAGTTCCAATTGCAGGAGAACACAATTTTGAGCCAGCCATAGATCCTGGGTCACCAAGCATTGAATTTCGAGACTCTTGCAATGATGAGATTAGAACTGAACCACTCGAGGTTGTAAATCCCACCCCTTATTCCGATAAGGTGACCCTTGAAGGTAATTCTGACCTAGATTCTAGTGATTCAACCCACACCCTCAGCCTAGAATCTATATCTGAATCTTATTGGGAAGATTACAAGGCCCCGTGTGATGAAGATCAATGTTTAGATAAAGAGTATGATTCTGGGCCTTTATTTGATGAATATCCTCTCCAACATCCTCAGCGATACAGATCGATTTTTAGAACATCACGTCAATCTATGATACAAAAACAGAGGAGTTGGAAGAGTGGGGTTTTGATTGGGTCGCCCCTACAAGCCAAAAACCTGAGGCCAGACCCTATAAGGACACCATTTTATGCTCATAATCAACATATAGGCTAGACCCCAGTCAGGCTGCTGAGTCTACATCGTATGATTTATTCTGTGCTGGAACCCTTGATCTCGTATCTCATTCAGGACTTGATTTTTGCAATATCTCCGACGATTTCGAATCTTACCATGATTTCGGAGAACCTTTGTTTCCTGACTTCGATGAGCCAATCTACGACCTCAGCTCACAAGATTCATTCTCCGACTTCGACTCTGAGGTCCCTGATCTCGAGATCACTGATTTAAAATCAGGTTCTAGTGAGATGGAATCATTTCTTTTTGATCCTCAGGAATCAAAACCAGAAAATGTCGAGAGTGACTGCAACCTAGAATTCGAATCTTTTCTTGACTCAGATTTCCTGCATCCTATAAATACTCTCGAGGCATTCACTTTTGAATTTGATAGCTACTATGAGGACTCTCTAAATGAAACCACCTGTAACTCCTTTCTAGAAGAGCCCTCATACATAATTCTTTCTGAAGCCACCTCCTCTGCATATACAGAACCTATCCAAATCCGTTTTCAACCTCGATCCACAACCAGACTCAATTTCTATTCTGATTCCACTCTTACTGAGCCGATTGCAGATGATTCGCCTCCACATCTATATCGGGTTTCGGACATTGATCAGACTGTAAAACATGCTCCATCATTCTTTGATCACCCCTGTAGGGTTTCCACATTATCCATTGATTACTGTACGGGTCCCTACTCTGACCAGGCTGATCCGACTTAGCCAAACCCTGAATTCAAACTTCCACATCATTCCGAGCTCCATAGTATATGGTGGGTTCAACATCTCTTGATTTACATTTATCAACCCACCAGATTGATGGGGTTTGGGCTGCATCATCAGCTTATTGATCTGAACAAGCACCTGGTTGGACCAACTAGGCTCTTGATCAAGGTGCTTGTTCTACAAAACTCAACTAATTTGACCACTCCCTCTCCATACCATTTCCCGCTCGGCTGAAGGCATTGAATTTATTGCTTAACGGGAGGCAACCCATCATTCCAAAAACCTAAGATCCTTCTGATTATCCGTCTGTACTTCATTCCCGACCTGTTCGCCCACCCAATAAGTCCTATTCTAAGTCCCTCAACCTAACATTGTTTCACACCCTCCGTTTACAATGAAGACATTACAAAACCTAGGCATGGGGGGGTGGTAAAGTGCAAACATACAAAAATCAAAATTCAGAAGGGTTCTCACAAAAAAAGTCTCATATTCCAAAAATACCAAAAAATTGAAAAAATCTTGAAAAAGAACAAAAAATATTGAGGGGAAAGAAAATTTTGAGGCCATACAAATCATGATGAGGAAAGTGAAAATGTCAAAGAAAAAGCACAAAATGAAAAGAAAAAAAGAAGAGATAGTCATTAGTAAGAAATTAAAGGGTTAACTAAAGTTCTAGACCATATCAAGAAAAAGAAAATGAAAGAAAAAAAGTGCTAATGCGACACAAAAGAGATTAGTAGGAACGCTGATCTTAGGCTTCTTGGGATAGACTCTTAGGCTTAAAAATTCAAGTATCCGCTAAGATTTGGATAGTCCTCAAGAGGTTGGGGAAAATGCGAAGCTTAAGTATTAGGTCTAAGGCTTAGGGAGTATTCAGCCTCGTTAACTGACCTTTGGTTTGCGAGACTCGGTAACCTAAGCACCCCAATCCACACACAATCTAGTTCAGTGCACATAACTATCAAAATCACACAAAAGGGTTTAAATGTTCTGGAAAAAGTTGCTTAGATTAAGAGTAGCCGATCAACACAAGTTGATTTTGACGAGTTCCAGGTGCAGAGAGGCAGGAAATTCCCCTTGAAGATGTGCAATAGCATATCGTCTCCTCGGTGCTTGTCTCCTAGGATATTTACATATCCTACCGGGGGCACGTAAGCACCTTGTGCTGGTTCAGATGCCATGGGCAGCATTATCACGAAATGTCGATTGCCAGGGTCTGGATTTAGTTGCAGAACACCATGGATGGGATTATCTCGAAATCTCAAAAGCCAGGGTTCTGGGGGTTGCCATTGGTGGTGCTTTCACGAAGCATCGATTGCCAGGGACCTTTCAATGATTGATGATGGGGACGAGGAATCCAATACAGATCGTGTTGAGAAGCCAATCCAAAGCTAGAAATAAAAAGAAAAGAGAGAGAAAACTCTTCAGACAACAAATCCTCTGTCTCTCTCTTACAAAACAGTGCACCGCAAACTGAACCGAGGCTAAAATATGTCTCAAGCACGGCTGCTTTAACCGCGGAGTCTAATGAACCTTAGGATAGTTCCTGTGGGCCTTAAAAACCTTAGTAGAGGACCAAAGCTATAGCTGGTTAGGTCAAGATCTTGGTTGATACTTGAGTACCTCTAGGCCTACTGTCGGCATTCCAACCTAATCATAAAGAAAGGAAAAATCATTCATCATAATTTGTGAAAGGAATTCATGGTCTAGAACAGAAGTTAAAACCTTAAAATTTTGCTAAGGGACTAGCAAAAGCTAGGCATGGGGTATGATGGGAACACCATCATGAGTCCTAACTAGCTCATTTTGACTTAGAAAAGAGAACAAAAGCTCCTACATAACCAACTGGAGGTCCTAACCCAAGGAAAAACCCATCTAAAAGAAAAGTAAGAAACAAAGGGTAAAATAGTAATTTTACCATTGCAGTACAACAATGGGATTTCTCATGGGCTAAACATTGGTCAAATAGTCTTAACAAGATAAAAAGTGGGTTGTTTCAAACAGAAAACGGTTCATGTGAAATCTGAGAATTAAATGACTTCATGTAACCCTAAAATAGACCCACTTAATTTAACAAGGTTCTAGCAAGGATAAAATTTACCTAAAACCTCTAAAAATCATGAAAAATATTCTATAGGGTTTAGAATCTTCAATTTGGCCCTTAGATCCTATTTTGACCTAAATAGGGCTCCCAGTCAAATGTTTGCCCTAAATTGGGCTTTTGTGTAAATTTCCTGGTTAAACGTGGTCAAACCTAAAATCAAACTTAACCATTGGATTCCTTATATCCAAATTAGGTTTGTACCAAAATTTAGACATAAGGGGAATTCACCTTGACCTACTTTGCAAACAGGTTCAGCACAATTACATTTCTACCCCTAACTTTTGAAAACTCCTGCAAACATCCCCTAGCTTCCTCATCGTTCTTTGCAATTAGGTCCCTCCACCATTATAGTAGAGGGAATTCTACTCCAGCGAGGATTAAAGGGAAGGAACTCCCTGATTCCTCAGCGAACCCCTTTCAAATTTGAAAGGGAGATTCTATGAGAAATCTCCTCTCATGTGAACCTAATTTGGAGCCCTAATTTGTACCCAATCTCTTATGCGAACATAAGAGAGATTTGGGTCTTTTTCACTTTCCATCTCCGATGAGGCTTCCAAGCACATGACCCTCTACCAGGGGCTATAAAATGGTCCCCAGATCATTCCGTACCTTCTAAGCTTGCATTGGCTTGAGATACCCCCAATTTCCTCTCTTCCCCTCCGACCAACCACCCAGCAAGCTCCGGCGACTCTTTTCTCCCTCTCTCGTCACTCTGCCACAATACCAGTGGCAGAGTTACCATTATCTCCTTCGTCCGCATCGTACCACACCAGCCGATGCTCCTGCTACCCTCTCGTCATCGCCGTCCTCCTCTCATAGGGACTTTCATCTTCGGCGATGATAGGTACGAGACAGCCGCCTCCTTCGCATCGCCCTTCGTCTAACCACCCGCAGATAAGTTCTCACTCCCTTCTTGTCTCTTTTCTCGCATTTATTTCTTAAAATCAGCCTCGATGTTCGCAAACCACCACCATCTTCTCCACCTCCGGTCAGACCACCGACGAGGTGTTCCCACCGCTCCACGCCTCCATCCACCTCGCCACCTACCACTTGAGCACCGCCATGCCTCACTGACCATAAACCCTTATTCCATTCATCGCCACTCGCCCCCAGAATTTCCCCCGAACACACTCACATCCGCACACACAGGGTGACCTAGGCATGCACGCTCAGGCCACCCCACGCAACGCCGACCACCGCACCACCTTCACCATGCTCAGGCGAAGCTCCCTATGTGTTTTGACAAGGTCGCAAGGCTGTTTGCTTGTGGACAGGGTTCAGGTCCTCGCTGCCATTGACGGACCATGAAGCAAGCTCGAGAGCTTTGTCCAAGACTCCAGGCACCAAGCTCCAGGTCCTAGGCTGTGCAGGTTTCCTTCACACACATCTCCAGCATAGCTATTATAGTCGATGACCACGCAACCTTTGCAATTGGACGCAAATGTTTGCTGCAGGGGTGCCTGCGAGGAAGGTGGGACATTTAGTCCCACCTCGGAAGATCAGGAGCGGGTGCAGCTGAATAAAGTGAAAAAGTGTCATAGGCTAGTTGCCTCCTGACCACGGGGTGAGGTCCCACACACCCACCACCTCATCCGTGACCCCACGACACGCGGACCTGGCTCTGACCTGTATACCCGACTAACTTGTGCACTCCTCGCCCACCACCGCACGCCGGTGGGCCTGGTCCCAGGTGCGCATATCTGACCCGATAACCCAAGAAGGCTCTGGGAGAGCAGAACCTAAGAGAGAAAGGAGAGGAGAGTTCGCATAGGTAGGGGGTAGCTTTTGCACTTGCAGGGAAAGGAGAAGAAGAAGAAGCCAAGGGTGAAGTAAAGGAAACGGAAGACGAAGCTGAGGCTCGCAAGGCTAAGACCAGAGAAGAAGAAAGAGAAAAAATGAGGAAAAAGCCAAGGCAGGAAGGAACAGAAGAAGGAAGGAAGAAGAAGAAGACAAAGAGGGAAGAAAGTCAGAAGAAAAGGCAAAGGAGAGAATCGAAGCCAGAAAGGAAGGAGAAACCAGAAAGGAGAAGAAGAAGCCAAGGGTGAAGCCAAGGAAGAAGAAGGAGGAAGTTGAAGAGGAAGCTAAGGGCTAAAGCAGAAATCAAAAGAGATCTGAAGAGGAAAAGTACCATAGAGTAGCTAAGGAAAGAGGAAGAAGAAAAGAAGGTAGAGGCTGAGGATCGCAAAGAAGAAAGAAGGAAAGAAGAACAGAGAAGAAAGAAGAGAAAGATAGAAAGGAGCAAAGAAAGAAGAAAGAAGAAGAAGATAGAGAAGGAAAGCGAAGAGAAGATGAAGAGAAGAAAGAATCAAAGCCAGAGAAAGGAAGAAGAGGAAAGATTGAAAGAAAAATCAGAGAAAGAAGAAGAAAACACTATAGCATTTAATTTTGAGACGTCTAATTTTATAATCAGACGTCCAATTTCCATAAGTCCTCATTACATCTCTTGCTACATTTATTCCTATTATCTATATACTCATGCTTTACAATTTTCATCAGATTTTTGAGTAATATTATGTGTTCAAATTGTATTCATTGAGTTTAGTGCATGAGTTCCATTTGCTCCCTGTGTTCGACCTCGGACTTAAACATTGAGTAATAAAATCTATTTGTTTTCAAAGCGATTTTGGCTATATTATAACACTTTATTTTAAAACCCGCTTTCGCCTTGTAAAACATCAGGTAAGGGCTTGAGTTCAATCACAAGTGGAGGAGATACATAGTCATCTGTAGGGGAAGATTCCCACAAGGAAGGAGGGGAATCAACAACGTATATCTGATAATCATGATACGCATTACTGTATCCCACACCTGAAGGAAGGTCAACAGGGACTGCATTGGTGAGGAAGCAGAGTTCAGAACCCGCACGATTATGATCATGGGGTCCCAATGAGGGTGAGCATGACCATAGGTTGGTGCCCAAGTGTCTCACTTGGTATCCAAAGTCATCCCCCTGTGCGGAGGTGGCAAAAACTGATCTCGTGCTCCCAACACTATGATTTGGATATGCCATCAAGGGCAGACATTGATCGAGGATCTCGTTCGCATGTCTCTGAGGCAACCCAAATCCATCCGGAGCAATCACAACATCTCACTCTAGCAGGGGTGAATCAAGAAGTGATATATCGAAAAAATTACAATTTAGGGTGTTAAGATCAATAAGACAACCCAAACAATCAGATCTTGGGGATGAAATGTGCACTGCGTTAGGCTCAGACCGTGTGGATTGATGTCCAAAAACCCTGATAGTGAAGATGAATGCGGCATTGGGTCATTACAAAGAAGCCCAATATTTCCACAATATCCCAGGTTCTTATCTTCAACATCCTCCACAATCAGATCATAATCAAAATTTTTCGATGCCCTAAATTTATCCAATCTAAGTCTTTCATCACCTAGGGCAATCTTCATACACCTGGATGCACAATCGATGTTCGCTTGGGTTGCCGCCAAGAATAGTAGACCCAAAATGATAGGTGCATCATAGAGATTAGGAGTAACTTCCATGTCTATTACGAAAAAGTCTGTTGGAAAGCAGAATCCATGGACTTTCATTAAAACATTTTCAACCACCCCCCTCGGCATTATTACCGATCGATCAGCCAACTGGATGGTTACTGAGGTGGGCTTTAACTCCCTAAAATCAAAATCAATCAAATACAATAATGGGAGTTAGGTTGTTGGACAAACCCAAATCTAAAAGGGCCGGACAAATAGAGAATCCTCCAAAAAGAAAGAAATGAGTGGTCTACCAGTGTCTTTCTTCTTTGGCAATAAGTCAAAGAGAATAATAGCACGGGCTTCTTTTGACAGTACCACCTGTCATCTTATTTTCTATTGTCACCATGGGGTAAAACAGTCCTTAAATAGCCTAGCAACAGCAAGAATGTGATCAATTGCTTCGATGAGGGGGACTTCAATATGGACTTCCTTAAACATGGATTTCAAGTCATCAAAATTCCACATTCCCTTTTTCTTCACTAAATCTCTTGTAAGAGCTTTAGGAAAGGGGATGGAAATCTCAGGGTTTAGAGGTCGTTTACCTTTATCTACCTTAGGTGGCATCTAATCAAAGTTAGAGTGGGTGGGTGAGCCATATTGAGGTGGAGGACAAGTAGAATCATGACCCACCTACCTACGTGGTGGGTCTTGTATAATCTTTCCACTCCTTAAAGAGATAGCCTTTGCATCGGTGTACTGTCCTTGAGGTGGAGGGCAAGCAAAAGGGGTAGAATAGGCTAGGTTTGGCAATAAAATAGGCTAACCTTGTGCATAAAAAGGTGGTGTAGGAGGTTCCTTGAGTATTGCATGTGCCTCTTCTTGTGGTGCTTGGAATTGATGGCAACACCATCATGGGCCCTAACTAGGCACAATTAGTCAGATTCAATTAGTAAATGCTCCTACTTGATCATCTAAGGGTCACAATTCCGCAATATTTTGATTTGAGAAGAAAATAAGGAAATAGCGTTAATTCTGTTGTTTTAGTAGCACATCACAAATGCAGATAAACCATGGGGTTACTCATGGGTTAATTAAAGGTCAATTGAGCATAAAAGTCTAAAAAGTAGGTTTACACTGACTGAATCAAGGTTTTATGCATTGATGCAAAATTTGGCGTGATTTGTAAAAGCAGGTTTTTAGTGTCGTAATACGCGCTTTCGCATATGCTTTTAAATTTATATCCTAGATAGTGGGGTATCTAGGGTCATCCAAGGAGGCAAGTTTGCAAAAATTAAATCTCTTGCTTTGAAAATAAATCTCAACTTTCTTTTTGGTCTTTTTGAATATATAGTTTTTATGATTTTTGAAATAAAGGCAACATGCAGGTTTTTGTTGAAAGCTATAAAACAACTAATACCTAATTCAAGAAACCTACCCTAAGGTGACAGGTAGAGCCTCTCCCTAAGCTCACCCTAGGCATGTGGAGAACTAGAATAATTAGCAAGAGGGAGTGAAATAATTGCTAGGCAAAATTTGTAATAAGCTGTGCAACAGAAATTGAAGGAAGGCAATTTGAATTAAATCAAAATTGTGCACACAAAACCTATAGAGGAATGCTTCTACTCTACTTGAAAATACAAGAAAAATAAAACACAAATCATTGAGATAGATGGTGAAGAAGAGGGCTTCTTGCTCCAAGCTTGGTAGCTCCCGAGCTTGAAAAGAGTCCTCCAACATCTTCCTTGCTATGCTCTACCAAGGTGATGTCCTCCAAAGCAAGCCCTAAGGGGGCGTGCCCTAAGCTTTTCTCCAAGGGTGGACATCCACCCTAGGTCCTTCTCCTTTGCCTAGCCATCCTCCTTGAAGTAGAAAAGTCCTCTTCCTTGGCGTGGCCCAAGTTGAAGAGAGTAGGGAGAAGAAGGCACCAAAGGGGCTCGTGATGTGCCCCTTTAATCTTCTTCTCTACTCCTTCTTCTTGGCTGTAGGTGTAGGTGGGTATAGGTAGAAAAATGCACTAATGGAGGATGGGAATTATGTGGTGGTAGGGTACGGTATTTATAGGATGGGAAGGGGGGTGGTTATGGTGTTTTTTTGGAGGGAAATGAAGGGTTGCTTGGATATTTTTGGAGGGAAAAATGGGAGGGAAATGAAGAGGTGTCTTGGTTTTCCCTCCAAAAATACCTTCTAGAAGGCAATTTTGGAGGGAAAAAATGGAGGGTGGAGATGGGTTTTGATGGTGGATGTAGGGTGGTGATGGAAGGGATAGTTGACACCAAAATAAAGGAGTAAGTGGTCTTTTTGCTGGAGCTTAGGTAGTAGGGTAGTAGTTTTTGGTGCCATGGAGGTGGACTAGCTAAGTTAAGCAGCTTAGCTAGCTTAACTAGTAGGGAGTAGAGTTGGAGGCATTTGGAGCTAGGGTTTTCAGGGAGAAGAGCTGGAGGTAGTCATCTTGAGCTGCACTAGAGCTGGTGGCTGCTGAAGAGAGCTGCAAGGAGCTACCTTAGCTAGCTTGGCTTGCTAGTTCTTTGCTAGCTACTAAGCCAAGCTAAAGCAAGCTGGCTTTTGTTGAAAGGAGCTGAGGTGAGCTGGGTCTAATGCTCCCGTGGAGGATCAAGCTGGGTGAGGCAGCTAAGGTAGCTTAGCTCAACTGAGTTGAGTTAAGCTGAGTCCCCGGGAGTTGGACTTGAGCTTCCTAAGCTGGAATGAAGTCATCTTCAGCTGGCCGAAGTTGAGTGGAGCTGGATGTAGCTAGACCTGAGCTGGGGTGAACTCCAGTCAACTCAGTTGAGCTAGCTAAAGCTCCTTGTGGACTAATGGGAACTGAGATGAGCTACACTCATCTAAGTTGAGCTGGATTTAAGCTGACCTGAGCTAGGGTGAGCTAAGATGAGCTCTCTTGAGCTACTATTTAGCTGAGGTGAGCTGAATGGAGCTAAGATGAGCTAACCCTAGTTCAAGTGAGTTGGAATCCAGCTATGGTGAGCTGCATCAAGCTGAGTTCCAGTTAGTCTGAGCTTCTTCTTCACCATTTGCCTTCCTGAGTGCTAGGGTTTTGGAGTTCTAACAATCTGTATATCCCTAACACTAATAAAAACATATTAAAAAGACAATAAAAAGTGCAATGCATGCCTAACCTAATTGATGCCTAAATGCAGCCCAAAAACTCATTTGCGGAGTAAAATCCTAAGAGATAGGATTGTTTTAGTGCATAAGAATGATGATAAATTGGATTTTATCATGCATTTCAAGGGCGAAAACAATATTGAAAACCCTAATTATCAACCCCACTTAAATTTAAAATGTTATGGTCAGGGTAAAATTAATCTAAACCTCCTAAAATTCATGGAAAAAATATTCTAAGAGGTTTGGTACCTTCACTTTGGCCATCTAAACCTATTTTGACCTAGAATAGAGTTTCAAATGAGAATTTGCTCTGATTTGGGCTTCTACGTAATTTACCCATAATTTTCCAAACTAAAATCCAAGTTCACCATTAGATTCCTTGGGTCCAAATTAAGTTAACGCCAAAATTTAGGCCCAATCAGAGTTCATCTTGACCTAGTTTTCCTTTTAGCCATTATAAACTCTATTTCTCACATTTATACCCCTAGGTTTCGAGTTTATCATATTTAGGTCCCTAACCTTCTCATCATCTTCTCAAAAATACCCCTGTCGCCATGAAATGTGAACAGAACCTTCAAAACCTAAACTACCAACTTTGAGTGAGGAGCTCTCACTCGATTCTCGCTCAAATCTCTTCAAACTTGGAGAGATTGTTCCTCAGATGATTCCTTATAGATTGGACCTTCTCTCGACATCTATAATTGATCATGGAGCTCAGGTGAACTCCACGATCGCAATGGATCCCTTTTGCAAAAATTGCGAGGAAATCTCCTGATTTCCTCGCAATGGGAAGCCTGATCTCCCTCTATTTAAGCTCCCCAAGATGTTAGCATTCTCCTTAGCCATGAACAAGTCGGAAAACCCCTCCCTCTTCCTCATCCAGCAGTCGCATCTTCAACTTCGGTGAGCCCTCTCCAACCTCCTCCTTTGGTCATCCAACCATAAAATTAGATGGCCCTTCGACTTCCCCTCTTCGTCGCAAGTCTTGCTAGCCAAAACAAGATCACTCTCAATCTCTCCTTCCTCATTGTCGCTTCTCTATCGCCGGCGTCTTCTTTGCATCCGGTCGATCAATGCCGGATGGATCCCTCTCTCACACTCCTCCTAAGTCCTCCTAAACTCTCTCTTCCTCTTTAGATCACCCCAAGGAACTTATCTCCCCAATTCGATCACATATCTACATCCTCTCCCTCCATCTTCCCCTATGTCGGCCATGCCTCTGGCAAGGTTGCACGGCCACCTCCAATCACTAAACCACTCATCAGCACCTCCACTTGCTTTGCCTCACCCTCACCTACAAAAGCCCTAACTCTATTGGGTGGAACAACCACCCTAGACCTTCATTGAACACCACACTTCTCCGTTACCTTCTCCGGCATCGGCTGACCGCCACACACACACACACCAAATCACCACTACCCGACCAAGCATTTGAACTATTCTAATTGGGCCACAAGGTCGTGTTCTTGAATTTTAGGTGTAATCGAACCATTGCCATCTCCACCGTCATCCTCATCTCCATCTGCCATGCTTCGACCACCATTAGACTTAAGATCGCGTCTAATAAATGCAGCCTAACTTCACGAAGCTGACTACACCTTCAATCGAGCAAAGGCAGCAAGGAGCAACTCCAATTCGATGAAGCAAGCAACTAATGCGCATGTGAAGAAGCTACTCAACATAGTCCCACATCAAGGACTTTTAATCCTTTTCTACGCATATAAGGAATTAGCTTGTCCCCTCAGTTCGCACGGGGGTGAGTTCCTCTCATCCGCACGTGCCTTGTGTTCGGGTGTAAAATCACATTTCAAGGATAGATATGTCATAGTATAGCATGAAAATACGTCAAAACAAATAAATATAACAAGATGGTGAGTCCCAGTCGAACTTAGGGAGGCAAAAAAATGTCTTGATTTAAAAATGCACCTACACCGCCTTTGATTCCCACATGCAACTGCACATGGACAAGCATGTGCATCTGTGCGTACGTCGCACTGCCTCATCCAGGCTCGTCCGTGCACCACGCTTTCACTCCCATGCCGTTGATTGAAGATCCGAAGCTCTAATTTCGTCCACGCCCCACCGCCTTCCCAAATGCGTGGATGGTCGCGTTTCTTCTTCTCCACTCGGTTTCCCTCAACCATTGGATGGAGATCCAATGGTTGAGATAAACTTCTCTTTGATGAATGCGCTGTGAGGAGGGTGACGTGGTGCTTTTCCTCCAACGACCCATAAAGCGCATATCATATGCTTCAATGGTTGGGGGAGGCAACCTTTGGCCGCTTTGATGGCACCACATGGTGCTATTGTGGCCGTCCATCTTCTTTGCTTTATAGATGGTGCTGTAGAGCTCTAATCAAGTTGATTTTTATGCTAATGGACTGCGATCGTTGATCTGGATCCATCCATGCGGTCGGATTTGACGTCTGATGTTTAGATTTACATCACCTTACTTCTTGGCCTTTCTCTTCCATGGACTGCATAGGTGACGGAATCCATTTTCGTGCATTTTGAAAGTTGTTAGAATCGTAGTATAGTCGCACAAAAACGTTCGTCAAAAAATGATTTCTAAAGATAACGAGACTTTGAGTCTCAATCATTCGTCTTTGGGAGGCATTTGTTTACTTCTGAAATCGATCTTCTATTACTCTACTTTGTTTAGAATTGCATGTCGGTTCGTGATTAGTACATAGTTAAGTATGACATGCTTAGTTGCGAGAATATTAGGAGTTAGAAACAGGCAACTTGAATTATGCAAATATAACATCAATCAATAAGCTCATGGTGATTTCAAACACATAAAGAGATATATATATATATATAAATGCATTTTCATTCATTCATTGGGGAGTTGTTTGCACAAGGAATCTAGAGGAAAGCTTGTACATAAATACTTGAAAATTAAACCTAGCTACCAGAAAATGATCGCATAGAAGAATCGATGGGGGGATTTCGCATGCATCATTGGGGGAGAAGTAAGACTACACTACTAAGCAGTAAATAAAAGCAATAAAATTATGAAGAGCATGAATTAAATCTAGAAGAATAAAAGGGAATTTAGGGGTGGTCCACAATGGCCTTGGAGTGGTCGGGAGAAGAATGAGGGACGGCCAATGTAGCTTAGGCAGACCCTTGGAGAGAGGTAGGGTTGATCCAGCATCCCGGCATGGTGTCCTCCATGATGGTGGTGAGCTCGTGGAGGTGGAGTAGCTAACCTAAGTGAAGGTGGGCATGTACAGAGCTAAGGAGGTGAGTTGTGCCAATGAAGCCAAGGGATGTGAATGGGTGCAAATGGCCACCCATTCTTTTTATAGACATAAGGGAAGCTCTCTAGAGAATTATGGAATTCTCTAGAGAGGCCTATGGTGGGAGCTCATGGGAGAGTGAGAGAGAGAGGGTGGATGGTGGTTTTTAGATCCACCAAATGTGGATCTAAAAATTGAATGGCTCTTGGCTGCTAATTTTTGCAACCACGGCAACAACACATGGTAGAGAGTTCTAGAGAACTCTAGGCCAGATATTTTCATGTGGATGGTGTGTGTTGGTGTGCGTGGGTCAAAACCTAGGTGGCTAGGTTGATTAGGTTAGGTTCTAGTGGGTTTAGGTCAAGGTAGGTCTCAAATTAGGGTTGTAAACCCTAATTCAATGAGGTAAAGTGCAATTAAACTTAATACAAGTTTAATTGGGTGTGTGAAAACTTAATTGAGAGTAAAACAACTCAATTAAGTCAGGTCTAGGTCAATTGGACTCTCATTGAGCCCAATTGGATAGTGTGTGCTGAGATCAGGGCTCAATTGGACTCAATGAGTCCAATTGAATAGGCTGATGGAATTGACTAAGATCCAAGTCAATTAGGTTTAGTGAGGACCTAATTATGTCCTTAGGGAGGTCTAGAGGTGATGTACTAGGGTTAGGGTGCCTTAATTTAGGTTCCTATGGGGTTGGAATTGGGTTTAGGGACCTAGAGATCCAAGATCAAGGCTTAAATCTCAAAACAGGAATTGGAGAGTAGTATCAGACGTCTAATAATAGTGTCAGACATCTTATAATAAAAAATATGAAGTCCAGACTTGTTGTCTGGACGTCCAATCAGAGTCAGGAGGGATTTTGGATTCTGTTTTGTGTATTCTACAGAAATTGGACGTCTGACAAAGTGTCTGGACATCCAATAACACTGCAGAAGTGGGTTTAAGGTGTGTGGGAGATGGCTAAGGGTCCTAGATGTCCTATAACTTATCTGGACATCTAGATAAGGGTTGAAACTAGGGTTTTAGGGCTTCCTAGGGTGTTGTGACCTAATCTAAGGGTGGCTAAGGCTTGGTGAGTTCTCTAGGCTATCCTAGGGCTAGGATGGACCTAAGCTCTTCACATTTTACTGCTTTATTTCTACTTAATAGAATAGAAAACCTTTAACCCCCTTACATTATTATTCCTACATCTAAACTAGGCCTTCTACTCCAGCTCTTTTACAACTCCCGTAATTTCAGATCCAGCTTCAGATCAGCTTATTCCCTGCAATCGACATAATGCACTTAATCAGCACATTATAACATTATTTTATGCATAGCTAAAGAAAAGTAGTAAAGATGCAAATAATGCTTATGCGTGCATGAATTTCCCTAACTTATGCTAAGTTTTAGCCTAATCTAGGTCAATTAACACCTATGATTGCTGCGCAATCATACCCCCATGCCTAAATCTTGCTAGTCCCTAGTAAATGCAAGACTAATTTATTTACAGAAAGGGTCCCTATGGGAGTGATTATTTTATCAAGTGTATGCGTAGAGATTTTGCTCATTTTTGTTTTCATCCTATGCTCTAGAAATCCAGACAATCGTGAAAGTGCGGCTATGTAGCTTTTGTAACAGATTGGAGTGAAAACTAATACACCTCTAAAGCCTGTACTTGATCCCTAGTAAAAATTCTAGTGGGATAGGTAGACTTCTCCCCTCAGGGTATTCAAGATATTCTATGAATTCCACCTTGGCTTTAGGCTTAGGTAAAGAATCTTTGAGGGCTAAGATTATATATTTGGTGGCTCACTCTCACTGGTGCTACATAGAGACTAGTACTACAGAATCTAGATTCCTGGATTACTAAGTAACTCAACTTAGAGAAAGATGAGAAAAACTATGCTCTCTTTGATTCCTTTGTATTCATTCTCTCTTACTCTTTTTTCTTTCTTTTTCTTAGAGCTCACAACCTCACCAGATTCACACATAGGATCTATATTTGGTGGTCTCACTAGGCATTAACACTTTAATTGAGTTCTCATAACCCTAACACTAAGTCAAAATTCCTCAGCCAGTATTTGGGCTATCAGAAACACAAGAAAGATAGGTTAAGGCCATATTTGGTGGTATTGCCTCGATGAAATGAACACTAAATATTCATTCTTTTCTTTGCTTTTTCTTCTTTTTATATTTTTTTTTTCAATTTTTCTTTCTTTTCATCATTTTTTTTTTCTCCTTTTTTTTTTCAACGTAACACAACTAGTACACATCCATGAACTTTATTGAGGAGGCATTATTAGGGATTGGTGGTACTCAAGAGACATTGGGTGGCTTATTTGGTGGAAGTACCTACTCACGGCACCGGGAGAGATGGATAGGATGGTGTATTTCTGACCTTGACATCAATACCATCCTTCAGTCGAGGATTCCGTAAAGAATGGTCGTAACCATCCCCCTTAGCCCTAGTTTTATGAAAACTCGCTCTCCGCATATTTGCCTTATTTGGTGGCTCACAAAATTCACTCAAAAATGTATACGCAGGAACTGAGAGCGGAAACTATGCCTAATCTCTGAGTATCATCACCTAATTATCTAGGATTCAAGATTCCTTGCACTCATCTTAGAGCACCAGTACACTCTACTCTCATCTCACACTATTTGGTGGATTTTTGGAAGAAAACCTACCTGACTCCCAAAACACTGTCCAGGGGTTCAGGAGAAGTACTGCTTCTTCTCAATGGACTGAAGACGTTTATCGACCTTCACTGTGAATCCATTGCAAATTCTACATGTGTGTGAAAGGTTGTACTGGATTCCAGATTATAGGAATCAACTAGAGGATAAAATCTCTAATGCATTCTCTTAATAAAATAATCTTATTCATGAATGCAATATGTATATATGCTATAAACACGTAACCTCACATAATTTGTACTTCGTGAATTTCCCGTATCGTGTTACAATCAGCTTGACTCTAAATTTAGAACAAAAGGTGAGCGAGTGAGTCGGAAGTGGCTGTTGCGGACGATTTCTAGCTCCAATGCGAGCAGTAGAGGTGGAGTCGGTTGTTCTTTTATTTAAGGTCATAAAGTACGTTTTACATGCAACTTCGAGGTTTTCCTAAGTATTGGCATAAAAACTTTTTTCAGTTTTTCTGTATCTACCCCCCCATGCCTAAGTTCTTGCATGTCCTCATGCATGAATATAAAAGAAAATAAATACTGCAGGGGGAAAATGGGTAGAAATCACCTGTAATTGCTCCTGAAACTATATTCAGCACCGACCAACCTGTTAACATGCACTATACAAAAGGGACATATGCTAAAACAAAATATGCTATGTATAAAAATGGCTATGTATAGATGATGGTGAAATGTGGAGTGAATGGTATTTATACGTGCTGAGTTTAACACCTCCAGCTAGGAGAAAACTCAATCAGATGTGTCATTTCTAGCATAGGAGCCGGCTAAGATTAAGAGAAAGATATGTTCGTATGCTCCCAGAATCAGTGTTCCGGAGATGCGAACCAGCTGATTATGCACCCCTACTCCAAAAAGTCTAGCTATAAGAAAGTGTGGAGTGCTGGTGGAAAATAGAGGATAATTAGAGGGGGGATCATGATGTTGATTCAGCTGATTTATCATGTCCCACAATTCAGCAGGAAGTTGCTGAGGGAGTTGATCAAAATGTACCTCAGAACCAGAATCTGAGTCATAGGGATCCTCATAATGATAATTGACATCAATGATCATGCCCTCTCCAAGCTCTGGGTCATATGGGGGTATCCATGAAAGTAGAAGATCTTTGGGGAGGTCACTGAAATCCTAATCAGAAATTACTTCGTCCTCATCAGTACCCATCTCTGATTCATCAGAGGCTGTCTCCTCAGGCTCAGAGTCGAGCCATCTATTAGATTGACTAGGATGATAGGTGCATCCCCAGCTCCTTCTGCTCAAAGTTTCACCCTCATATGCATTGGGTTCCTCAGTAATTCCGGCATCCATAACTATTTCTGGTCTTCGGATGTCATGCTCGAGGATAGAAAGTGTCATCCCAAAAATCTCTAGCATCCGAATTAGGGATGTAGGTGAAAGAAGAAGAGTGCAGATCAAAAGATGTTGGCTCTAGCATAGGTTCACCTACAATGGGAAGTGGCTTAGGCTGATCAGTAGTGTCGCATGTAATGCTTGCCTCAAGATCCATATCCTCAACTGGATCTACTTCCCTTGTCTCGATTGGGTTATCTAACCCGAGAGGTGTCTCCTAGGATTTAGGATAATCTGATTGCGACTCAGTCTTAGAGATATCAGTCCTTTCCTCCTCAATTTCAGATGAACCCATTCGGCATACTTCTTGCTCCTATCTCATATCCACACTAGATTCTTTTTCCCCTGAGTGATCTTCCAGTATCTGCTCCCGAGAATCTTCTGTGTGTCCTTCCGACGTAATCATTTCGGATTCCTCGAGGTATTCAAGGCTATTTTCCACTTGATATCTCAAAAGTAGTAGTTCTTGAGTTTCCTGATTTTGTCTCATTAGACTTGTTATCTCTGCTGTTTCCCAAAGAAGCTCCATCATAGCTTGTTAATATGGAATCCAACTTTGTCTTTGGTTCGGCTCAATGATAGCCAGGATTTCGTGTAGATAGGATGCGGCCTTTTCCTTAGTGCTCGCTATAGCTCCCTGTATTCTGTAATGTGACCGCATATGCATCGGTAGCTCTTCAGGGGTTCCAAGGGGTGAATCAGGTCTACCCATGTTTCATGGGTGAGAAGCAGGAGTATGAAATCCATATCTTAGGTTATAAGACGCGGTCCTTTGAGAGACCGACTGGTATGGGTCATAATATCCAGGGTTAGGATATGGGTTAACCATTTCGGTAACCCAAGGAGAAGGATCAGGCGAAGCGAAAACTCATCTTCGCGACCTTGGGTTCTAATCCGAAGGTTGAGCTGATTCAGTGACCCGGGCTCTCAGATAAGCTCATGGGTCCAGCTCTCCTGGATCCTGATTAGGTCAAGATCCAGGGTTAGCCATCGCGGCTCAGTAGATAGAAGAAGTGACTCGCCTCCTTGGGAGCGACTCCCAAGGTCCAATCAGCTGAGGTCTAAGTGACCTTCCTTGCATGCACCACCAACCCCTGGGTTGGTGTAGCCAAGAAGGATAGGCTAAGGCCCTATCAATCAAATTGTCCTTATAGATCAGGTGACCAGATTTTTCATTAGAAATTTGAATTCTTGAAGATAAGTTCGTCGTTCAACCGATTGAAAGTGATTCCCGCCTCTCAAGCTAACCCAGCTAGTCTGGTTACGGGGGGACTAAGGGGAAGGTTCTTCCTTTAGCTTATGCCTTCTATTCCATTGATCCCCGAGCCACAGTCATTTGACACTACCCGCTAACTTAGTCACCAGGTTTGGCAAGAGAGATTAAAAACACCGAGTAGTATGACAACGAACTCGAGTTGATTTCGTGTTTTAAAATTAATTTTTAACCTGTTTTCTTCAGTGGGGTTTGTGGTGAGTGGCCCACAAGGTGACTAAGCTCACCGGCTAACTAGACTTGATTAAGTCTAGGCTAGCCCAAAGTGTGATCTCTAGTTGTAACCCTAAAGATTCAACCTAAGTTGCATGCAATTCTAGGTTTTTTTCTGTTTCAGCAGACCACAAAAGTAATGTTGGTTCTATGATAATAATTGGAATTCAATTAGTTTTAAATTTTGCGTGTAGATTTTTTTTTTAATTAGTTTTTCAAAGAATATTTTTTTTGAAATTTTACTATTTCAACCAAATTTTTAGGGAATTTTGAATATCAGGGGGTCAAATTTGGAACTTTGACCCCTGGTTAGTTTTTTGCTTTGAAACAGTACCAAATGACCTTCAAAAATTCAGGGAAAATATGGAAAATAAAGCCAATGAGATCAACATTCGAACCCCACCATTTTTAGTCAAAACAGATTCTGGATTGCTCGAAATCGCTTTTTAAAATTAGAAAAATTTTAATCTGGGTCAATCTGACCCCCATGCACTTCACGAATTTTTCAAAATTTTATGCTTGAAATTTTCTAAAAATAATGGTGGCGCTTGAAAGATAGTTTGAAAATGAAAGTTTAACCTGAATTTCAAAATTTTTTGCGTACTATTTTTTCGGCAATCGAATTTTTGAATTAGACTTAAAATCTGGCCGAAAATCAGAAGATGGTGGAAAAGCTCTTTAAAGAGGTTTGAATTTGAAATCTAAACTTTCCACCAAAAATGTTTTTTTTTCTTTTCAAAACTTTTGCACATTTTTTTCTTTTTCTTTCAAAGAGAATTTTTCAAAAGATTCAAAGAAAATATCTCTTCTTTTTTTTCAAACTAACCTAGATTCGGAAGGAAACCTAATCTAGATTTTTTTCAAAATTTTTCTTTTTTTGATTTTTTTCACGAAAATGAGTAAAATCCTTTTTTTTCAAAGAATTTCTCAAAGGAAAGTGCAGAAAGTAAATCTACTCCTATGGTTCAGAAAAAGGAACCTAATCTAAAGAGAGATGATGTGCACCTAATTTTTTTCTTTACCGCGCTCGTTGTGTGTGCAGATCCCATTCTTTTCTGTTTTTCCTGCACATCAAAAAAACAAAGCAAAGAGAGATTTGTCAGTGATAGTTTCAAGGTCAAAATCATACAAAATAACATTGCCTCCCCAGCAACAGGGCTATTTGACAGAATCTGTTTTCGTGCATTTTGAAAGTCGTCGGAATCGTAGTATAGTCATGCAAAAATGTTCATAAAAAAATGATTTCTAAAAATAATGAGACTTTGAGTCCCGTTTGTTCATCTCTGGGAGGCATTTGTTTACTTCTGAAATTGATCTTCTATTACGCTACTTTGTTTAGAATCGCATACTGGTTCGTGATTACTATGTAGTTAAGTATGACATGCTTAGTTGTAAGAATATTAGGAGTTAGAAACAGGCAACTTGAATCACGCAAATATAATATTAATCAATAAGCTCATGGTGATTTCAAACACATAAAGATATATATATATATATAAATGCATTTTCATTCATTCATTGGGGAGTTGTTTGCAGAAGGAATCTAGAGGAAAGCTTGTACATAAATGCTTGAAAATTAAACCTAGCTACCAGAAAATGATCGCATACAAGAATCGATGGAGGGATTTCGCATGCATCATTGGGGGAGAAGTAAGACCACACTACTAAGTAGTAAATAAAAGCAATAAAATTATGAAGAGCATGAATTAAATCTAGAAGAATAAAAGGCCATTCAGGGGTGGTCCACGATGGCCTTGGAGTGGTTGGGAGAAGAATGAGGGGCAGCCAATGTAGCTTAGGCCGACCCTTGGAGAGAGGTAGGGTTGATCCAGCATCCTGGCATGGTGTCCTCCATGATGCTGGTGAGCTCATGGAGGTAGAGTAGCTAACCTAAGTGAAGGTGGGCATGTATGGAGCTAAGGAGATGAGTGGTGCCAATGAAGCCAAAGGATGTGAATGGGTGCAAATGGCCACCCCTTAGGTCTTTTTATAGACCTAAGGGAAGCTCTCTAGAGAATTATGGAATTCTCTAGAGAGGCCTATGGTGGGAGCTCGTGGGAGAGTGAGAGAGAGAGGGTCGATGGTGGCTTTTAGATCCACCAAATGTTGATCTAAAAATTGAATGGCTCTTGGTTGCTAATTTTGGCAACCAAGGCAACAACACTTGGCAGAGAGTTCTAGAGAACTCTAGGCTAGATATTTTTGTGTGGATGGTGTGTGTCGGTGTGTGTGGGTCAAAACCTAGGTGGCTAGGTTGAGGAGGTTAGGTTCTAGTGGGTTTAGCTCAAGGTAGGTCTAAAATTAGGGTTGTAAACCCTAATTCACTAAGGTAAAGTGCAATTAAACTTAATACAAGTTTAATTGGGTGTGTGAAAACTTAATTGAGAGTAAAACAACTCAATTAAGTTAGGTCTAGGACAATTGGACTCTCACTGAGTCCAATTGGACAGTGTTTGCTGAGATCAGGGCTCAATTGGACTCAATGAGTCCAATTGAATAGGCTGATGGAATTGACTAAGATCCAAGTCAATTAGGTTTAGTGAGGACCTAATTAGGTCCTTAGGGAGGTCTAGAGGTGATGTACTAGGGTTAGGGCACCTTAATTTAGGTTCCTATGGGGTTGGAATTGGGTTTAGGGACCTAGAGATCCAAGATCAAGGCTTAAATCTCAAAACAGGAATTGAAGAGTAGTATCAGACGTCTAATAATAGTGTCAGACGTCTTATAATAAAAAATATGAAGTCCAGACTTGTTGTCTGGACGTCCAATCAGAGTCAGGAGGGATTTTGGGTTCTGTTTTGTGTATTCTACAGAAATTGGACGTCTGACAAAGTGTCTGGACATCCAATAACACTGCAGAAGTGGGTTTAAGGTGTGCGGGAGATGGCTAAGGGTCCTAGATGTCCTATAACTTATCTGGACATCTAGGTAAGGGTTGGAACTAGGGTTTTAGGGCTTCCTAGGGTGTTGTGACCTAATCTAAGGGTGGCTAAGGCTTGGTGAGTTCTCTAGGCTATCCTAGGGCTAGGATGGACCTAAGCTCTTCACATTTTACTGCTTTATTTCTACTTAATAGAATAGAAAACCTTTAAACCCCTTACATTATTATTCCTACATCTAAACTAGGCCTTCTACTCCAGCTCTTCTACAACTCCCGTTATTTCAGATCCAGCTTCAGATCAGCTTATTCCCTGCAATCGACATAATGCACTTAATCAGCACATTATAACATTATCTTATGCATAGTTAAAGATAAGCAGTAAAGATGCAAATAATGCTTATGCGTGCATGAATTTCCCTAACTTATGCTAAGTTCTAACCTAATCTAGGTCAATTAAGACCTATGACTGCTGTGCAATCAATAGGATGCTACGAAAGTCCGATCAAGACGATCTCAAAAGCATTGGACTCCCGTTGTCGTTCTGAACAAATCTGTATAGTCAGATTCATCATTTGTGGCCCCGAATTACCTGCAATTATTATTACCTCTCAATTAGAACATAATATAACATTATTATTCATAAAGCTAACAAATCAACTATGATGTAAAATATAATGCTTATGCATGCATTATTCCTAGGTTAAGTTATGATCTAACTTAATTCAAGTAGATTAGGTCCTATGATTGACTAAATGCAAATGCAAGACTAAATGCATTCTATCAAGAGTTTTACTAGAGATCTATTTCTTTTGTTTTTATCCAAAAATTTACAAATCAAGATAATTGTGAAAGTGTAGTGTTGTAGCCTATGCAATGGAACCAAGTGAAAAGTCATTCCACATCAAAAGCTCGTACTTGACCCTTAATGAAATTCTATTGGGATAGGCAAACTTCTTCCCTCGGGGATATAAAATAATCTCAAATTTGGCCTCGACTTTTGGCTTAGGTAGAAGATGTCTTAATCAAGTAGATTTGTATTTAGTGGCTCATACTCCTTTGGTGCTACATAGAGACTAGTACTATAGAATCTAGATTTCTAGACTATCAAATAAATCAACTTAAAGAGAAGTGACAAAAACTGTGCTCTCTTAAGTTCCTTATACTCTCTCTCTCCTTTCTTCTCTTTTTCTTCCTTTTCTTTTCTTTTCTTTTTCTTTTCGAGCTCACAATCTTACCAGATTTGTAAATATATTTGGTGGTCTCTCATGTCATAAACACTTCAACTAAGTTCTGATAACCTTATAACTAAGTTAAAAATCCTCAGTCAGTATTCGGGTAGTCTGAAATACAGGAAAAGTAGGTCAAGGCTATATTTGGTGGATCATGAGGGTAGTAGGTATTGTTGCCTGAATATGCTCGACATGAACTGAATACAACTCAATGATCTTTCTTTTTTTCTCTCTCTCTCTATATATATATATATCTTTTTCCAAAAGCTTTTTTTTCTTTTTTTTTTGCGTTTTCCTTTTTTTTCACATATATATGTACCAACACAATGCAATGCAACATGATATACACACTTTTATTCACGAGGCATTATTTGGGATTAGTGATGTTTAAGACGATATCGAGTGGCTTATTTGGTGGAAGTGTCTATTCTCGGCACTGGGAAAAGAAAGGATGGGACATCGTATTTCTGACCTTAACATTAACAACCTCCTTCAGCTGTGGATTCCATAAAGGGTAGTCATAACCATCCACCTTAGTCCTAGTTTTATTAGAACTTGCTCTCTGTGTATTTGCCATATTTGGTGGCTCTCACACAAAGAATTTGTACGCAGGAACCGAAAACAAAAACTAAGCCTAACTCCAAGTATTATTATCTAATTATCTAAAAATTAAGATTCCTTACACTAGACATAGAGCACCGATAGACTCTCTACTCTCACCTCACAATTGTTTGGTGGATCTACTAGAAGATGATTTTCTTGACTCCCTAATTACTATCCAAAGATTTAGGAAATGAAGCAATGCTTCTTCTTGACAAACTAAAAATGTCTATCGGTCTTCACAGTGGATCCATTGCAAATTCTATGTGCAAGTGTGAAATTGTATTGGATTCTAAGTACAGGAATCAACTAAAGAATAAATCCCTAATGAAAGCTCTTGATAAAAAGATCTATTTCCTAAGATGTTGGCAAAAAAATTTTCAATTTATATGTACTACGCCCCCCCATGCCTAAGTTTGTGCATGTTTTCATGCATGAACCAGAGAAAAAATAAAGTAAGGCAGGGTGTCAGTGGATAGAAATCACCTGGAATTGCTCCTGATTCATCATTTAGCAAATGCTAACACTACAATGATAATCACAATATGCAAACTAATAAGCCAAAATGAAATATGCTATGTATAGAAGGTAGATAAATGCTGACTTTAACTCCTCCAGCTGGGCGAAACTCCATTAGATGGATCAATGATTGCAGGAGATGGAGTCAAGATGGTAAGCACTTGGAGTTTGAAACAAATAAATTATAACGAGATTGTGAGTCCCAGTCGAACTGAGGGAGGCAGAAAGCAATTAGATTTTATCACTGATTTATAACTAACTATAACTAAATACTAATCATAATAGATATTAAGTAATTCAAGCAATTGTTTTATCATGAGTTGCAAATAGAACTAGAACTAGAACATGCATTACTAGAACTAGAATTAAAATTGACTATCTAATCTACTAGAACAAGGGCTCCAAGGGTTGTCCTTGGTGGCCTTTGGAGAGGTTGGGGAGAGCAGCAGTGGTGCACCAAGGTGGTCTTGATGGATGCTTCAAAGAGAGTCTAGAGGGAGAGATGGAGGAGGAGATGAAGGAGGAGATGGTAAGCACTTAGAGTTACATCTTCATCAACTAGCCAAAAATGTAGAGTAGCTGCCCATGAATACCAAGCCCACAGGGTCGGAAAAATAACAAATCAAGGCTTGGAATTGGTTGTAGCTAGGTGCTATCTTTACTAGTCCCTAGCAAAACTATATGCTATTTATAAATAGAATTAGGATCAAACAACTTGGACAATAGTTATTTTTTTTTTCAACATTAGGGAATTTCTACTATGACCTAAACTACAAAGACACAACAATGCCCAAGTGTCTGCCAAAATGTAGACCGCTCAGGCCCTCACTGTATTCAAAAGCAAGAACATCTTTTTCTTTATCTTCGTTTCTAACTTTTTTTGTATTTTTAAGTTTAGGGTTTCGAGGTAGCTTTCTACGACTACCCAACCCACCCAAGACTTGAAGAGAACTCTATGTACTAAGCATCATTTTATGTGAATGTGATAGGCTCATTGAATAGCGATTAGAATGGACTTCAAATTTCTATGCCCTTAGGTGATCGTGAAAAGGAATTCTACCTAAAGGTGTATCTATACGACTGGTAGCTTTCTCCCTACTTTTTATTTTTATGGGGTCAACATAAGGGCAAACCAATTGTATATCTCCCTGGATTATTCTACTTTCCCGCTTCTTCCTAAGTGTTTAGGAATTATACGTGCATTTCATAAGCTGGGATCCAGATAACCAGCCGATGAGCTGTTAACACCGATAACTTACCAGCCATAATCGTGCGGTGAAGTGCGGCTTATTTCTTTCTTCTTTTCTTCTTTTTTATTTCTTTTACTTTTTCTGTTTGGAACTTTTCTTTTTTTTCTTCTTTCTTTTAAGTAGGTGGCTTTCCTGATCTAAGATTTACCTAATGGTAGCAAGAAGAGAAAGGTCATGTGGCTGGGCTCTGGACAACCGGCCGATGAGCTGTTACCACTGACAACTTGCCAGCCATACCTCCTTAGAAGGTTCATTAGCTACCCACTTTGCGTTAAAATCGCCAAATAGTGAGTCAGTGCGAAGAGTGTGCAGATGCTTAGACTATAAGTTTCCTCAAATCAAAGGGCGGGTTGATAAGTCCTGTACTTATCACCCAAACTTATTAACCAATTAGAAATGAATTTTCAAATGGTGAGGACTTGAGAAACAAGTCCACATTTTAGTGGACACCCAGGCTGATTAAGCTCGAAGACCTGAAGGGTCTAAGTATTCAGGTTCTACTGTATTATTTCTTAAGGTTGAAAATTTCTAAAGCCAAAGTTTTCTTTTCCTAATTCAAATTTCTTTTTTTTAAATGAAAAGGAAAAATAAGGAAACTTTACAAGAAATCCATAGAGTTGACAATATGATTCAAAAAATGAATCCACCCCCCATGCTTAACTCATGCAATGTTCTCATTGAAAATAAAAGGCATGAGAAAAAGGTAGAATGGATAAAACTCACTTGTATTCCATGATGCTCCGGTCAGCTCTGAGTCATACTGTACAAGTATTTTGTTTAGTGCCATCAACTAGATAGGGTCCAGCCAAAGAAGTCAGATTAAGGTTAAAGCAACCTTGTTTGAGATGAGTTCTAAAATAACGCGGTAAACATAAGCTTTCAGACCCTGTCCATTGACCTTGAAAGAATTATCTGTCTTTGGGTCAAAAATCTCAATGGCTTTGTTTGGGAATATCCGATCAATGATGAACGGGTTGTTCCACTTTGACCTAAGCTTGCCGAGAAACAAATTAAGTCCAGAATCAAAGAGCTAGACCTTCTAGTTTGGCTCAAAGCTCTTGCGAGAAATCAACTAGTCATGAAGAGCTTTGCTCCTAGCCTTATAAATCTTGGCATTCTTGTATGCATCGTTTCTAAGCTCCTCCAACTCAGAGAGTTGGAGTTTCCTAGTCTTTCCGACTAAACTTAAATCAAAGTGGCATTTCTTGATTGCCCAGAATGACCGATGTTTAATCTCTATGGGCAAATGGCATGTCTTACCATACACCAAATGAAACGGTGATATGCCGATAGGAGTCCTATACACCGTACGGTAAGGCCAAAGAGCATCATCAAGCCTTTGAGTCCAATCTTTTCTATCAGGCCTAACCATCTTTTGCAGGATGTTCTTGATCTCCCGATTGAAGATCTCGGCCTATCCGTTTGTCTAGAGGTGGAAAGGTGTGGAAATTCTGTGATTCACCCCATATTTTGCCAGAAAATTGTGGAACTGAGCATTGGTGAAGTGAGTACCACCATCGTTGATAATGGCCCATGGAATCCCAAACTGACTAAATGATGAGACACTCATCATGATCTCTAATTACCCCTAATTAACTAGTCTTCCTAGTTAATTAGCTAAGGTTATGAATATATAAGGGTTCATTATAGAATAAGGGATATTTAGTTAAGGACCTTAAACTAAGTTTAAAATGACATTTTATCATTCAATTAACATTATTAATAATTTAGGTAATAATTGGACTCGAAATCCTATTAATCATTTCCTTAGTTAATAGGATAAGTAACTTAAATATAATATATAACTAAGTATATAATAACTTAAGTGATTTTAATTAATCTAATAAATTAAACTAAAAAGGTCAAAAATTTAAATTCAAGGTGTAAACATAATATTTACCTTATTTACTAACATATATAAAAAGTTGAAAAAGATTTAAGTTAAAATAAACCTTCAAAACCTGGGTTTACATTTTAGTCCTTAATATTCATTACAGTCGGGTCCTTATTTATCACATAGGTCCTTAAGTTTTATTATTTTTATGTCCCTCTTCATCTTCTTCTTCCTCTTCAGCCGAACGAACGACTGGCGGCAGAGAGTCACCCCACCCCACGATCACCACCCTGCCGACATCATTCTTCTTTGTCCAAGCTCTTGCAACTTGCGCTCACCACCTCCACTTCATCCATCGGTCTGGATTAACCGAGAATCCTATTTTTCAATGGGAGATAACCTCACCATCGTCAGAGACAATGACGGAGGTTAAGCTCCTCGAGCTCCTTCTTCGGCTAAACCCCGCCACTCTCTTCGCTGCAAACTGCTATAAATACCCCCTCACACCTCTAATTTTATTCAAGATGGCTCCCTTCCCTCTTCTAACACTGTAGTCGACTTCGATAGGCTATTCGTCCAAAACTCCGGCGATTTTCCATTCCATCTTCCGACTTCCTCCATCTATCTTAAGCAATCGAGGAGATCTGCCATGGTCTTCCACACCTTTGACACAAGCGCCGACCCTAGGATTCCTCTGCTCCACCTCAAATCCGCCCGCTGGAGATCTTTCTTCCACCCTCTGATTTCGGCGTCCGCCATGAGACTTTGGCAGAACCCTATTGACCCCTTCATCCAGGTAACAGTAGACTAGGAGTAGGAGTAGGAGTAGGAGTAGGCTAGCTTAGTTAGTTAGTTTAGTTAGTTGGTTAGAGTAATTTCAGATTTTAGTTTCATCTCCTCTGACTCTGGCGAGTTCCTTGAGCTCGCCAGAGCTTTAATTTTGTCTTTTTAACTCACTGTACACCTTCTTGTATCTTCCATGTTCACTTCTAAATCATTTAATCATTAATTGAATAACCTAAATGCCTAATTCATATCTCACCTTCAGCGACTACTATCGCTGTCCGTGGTGACAGTAGTTGATTTAATTTCACCTTCATTGGGTTCTTTCATCACCTATCACCACTAATGAACCCTAATTGACATTATAATACCTATTATTATCATGTATAATTAAACGCCTAAATCTTAATTAAGTTCCTGAGCTCGCTGTCCATGGTGGCTCAGGAATAGTTCAAACTATAAATTAAATATATATTTATGAATATTAACATCTGTTGACTTGATTTAACCTCTCAATCGAGTGGTTAAACAAGTCCTAAGCTTTAACCACTCAAATGTTTTAAGAAAACAAACTTACTGTCAAATCTTACATTCTAATGAACAAATGAAGAATTTAAAGTGATAATGAGGTTCCCTGTAACCTCAGGATCCTTTTTGAATAAAAAATTGTTAGTTTTTACAATCTGTATATACAATTTCATATTTTCTGGACTCATTGGAGCTCCGGCGAGCTTCGATGAGCCATTGTGTATTACAGCCTCTAAAACTTGCTAAGTAGCTCCAGAATAGTATAATAAGGATTACTGACTGTTTTAAAGAAATTTGTTTGAGGATTTAACCGTTGGAGCTATAGATTTGAACTTCATCTTCCCTAACTCTGGTGGATTTGGAGAAGTCTATTTAAAGAAATTTGAGAAGCATTTAATGAGCTCAGAAGCTTCAGTGCAATGCACTGAAGCTGTTTAAGTCTTCAAAACACTATAGCAATATTCCCATGATTCTGTCGAACAAACACCTATTTCAGTTCAGGCGACGAGCCTGAAATCCTAGGAATCAAGGTTCAAACAACTATCTGAAGATCTGAGTAAATTCTAGATGATGAGAAGACTCTATTTTAGGCATTAATTTCTTGGGTGGAAGCTTTAGAATAGAAAGTCAATTTTCGAGCTTCCACAGTCAAACATGAGTCTGATAATGGAGTTTTGAGCTCAAATTGAGATTTTGAGATGTGAAAATATTCCCCAGCATTGCTTCGTCTAATCATTATTTTAATGATGCTATTACCGAGGAGGAAATATTTTGACTCACTCCACTCATCAAAATATTCCCTGGCATTGTGTTGTCTAACCATCATTTTAATGGCGCCGTTGCTAGGGAGGAAATATTTTGATTCACTAAAATTTAAAAAGGATTTATTATTTAATTAGGAGGTATTTTGTAAATAATTTTGTTTTTACTAACTTTTGTTTTAATTAGTGTGTTTTGTTTTGTTTTTGTTTTATTTTCTGTCTTCTTTTCAGGTTTACCTTTGCGAGTAATCTCAGGAGAAGGTAGGAATCCGTTTTACTATTTTCATTTTTGTAAGTATTTCTTAATCTTTTGTTTTGTTGCATTTAAAAATCTTTTCTGACTAGCAGCAGCATAACATAGGCATACACTCTTAGGAGTGCATATTTCCTGCTAGTATTAAGAGCGATCTGACTCAGGAAATTTTTAAACTATTTTTCTCGCATCAGTGGGAAAACACAAAAAAACTCGTGTAGATCTCTGTCCTTTGAGAATTAAAATGATCACATATTTTTGTTTGAAAAGATATAAAAAGCGGCCACTGTAGTTTAATTGATATATTTTTGAAAAAAAGATTAACTAAAAAGAGGAAGTAAAATTGGTGACTTAAATCTGTTTATAGAATGCATGTGGGTTTTTATATCGATATCGTCTGTTGCATGCTATCACGCACACAGCGCGATCACTAGAGTCACATGAGTCTATTTTTCTATCTCTCCTCTTTGCACCTCTTAGGGCTTTGGCCGAAGATCAACAAGTCTGTCTCACTACTAGAGCCTCGGGGAGCCAGTAGTGAGCGGTCTCGATCCTAGACCTTAGACCTTTGATCTTTAAGGTATGCACCTGCGTAGTCATGAATTAGGATGCGTATTTTGATACTGTTACTCTATTTGTTTACGTCAAATTATTTTGCGTATCTTAGGAATTTCTTCTTTCCTTTGAAAGAAGAGCAAAACCCGCATCTTTTGCACTGTTTTGCGGGTTTTTTGTGCCGTTGTTTTCATATCTGTGGTGTGCGTGTGCATTTGCACATTTATTTTCCATTTATGGACGGGTGGCGATCCTTGTATCTGCCTCTTGCACCACCGTTGACAGGTGATCCTAGGCCGATTGCAGATAAGCAACTAATGGTTTTCCCGTCTGATCCATCAACTTCTATGGATCCAATGCAGAATCTTAATCCCAAGATCCCTTCTTCTTCTGGTCAGGGGGAGATGCCACCTTTTGATGTTCATGAGGCGCTCCTGAATCAAAACCTTAGGATGCTAGAGCAAACAAGACAAATCAATTTATTAACAATAGCCTTAAGTAATTTACAAACTCTTCAAACCCGTTCTTCACCTCGACCTAAGGCAGGTTTTGAAAATCCTGATTTACCGATCAATCATCCAAGGCCTCTACCTAGAGATTATTATAACCCATCTAATGCACAAGTAGAGCCTAATGTTAGGATTCCTATTGGGGAAAATGATCCAGAATTAAAGCCAAACATTATAAGTTTAATCCCCCACTTTCACGGATTTGCATCCGAGGATCCATTTTAACACATTGAAGATCTTAAAAATTTATCTCAAACTCTTGGTCCTCGAAATCAAAATAAGGAATCCTACTAATGAAAATGATCTCTTTTAGCCTTAAAGATAAAGCAGCTTATTAGTATAAAACTATAGCAAGACCAATCTCAACTTGGGCTGAACTCGAATCCGCATTTTTGAAGAAATTCTTTCCAATTGGTCGAACTAATGCTTTAAGGTGAGCTATTACTACTTTCAATCAAAATCAAGGAGAACCAATTCATGAAGCATGGGAACATTTTCATGAATTGCAAAGGAAATGCCCACATCATGACATCCCGCTTTGGCAACTCATGCATATCTTTTATTATGGTTTACAAGAGGGCATTCACAATCTAGTTGATGCCACTTGTGGAGGGAATTTTCTAAATCGCAACGTAGAATCCGCTTCAGAATTATTTGAAGGGATGGCAGAAAACTCGATTAACAATGCATCAATGTCGCAATTTTTGTGGGGCGCGAATACAAATCACCAAAATCCGCATAAGGGCATTCATGAGATCGGTAATCCGTCCAGTTCAAAAGATTTAGAGATTATTGCAGAAAAATTGGACAAAATAGATATCGTAGCAAAGCATCTCGATGAGGTTAGAAACACAATGAAGACTCTTACTCCTCTACTTGCTATGAATCCCGCGTATTTACCTGTTTCACAAATTCCCGTGGGGAGGGAATTTGTGAATAATCTGGATTCTAGAGATCCATCTTCCTTGGGTTTTCTATCTACTCCTTCACCAACCCAAGGAGGGACCTTTGTCCCACAATCTTACCCACCATTTTCCCCACCCTTAACTGTTGCAGAAAACACGCCATATCTTTTAGGATTAAACGCCATCTAGGAAAATATACCAAGATCAAACCCATATTCAAATTCCTATAATCCTAGATGGAGAAACCACCCAAATTTTTCTTGGGCTGATCCAAATCAAAATCAAAGACCAAATTATCCAAATCAGACCCATTTTAACCCACCTCCTTTACTCCTCAGCAATCAAATTTAAGGCCTAGCCCGATGAGTATGTAGAATTACTCTAGGCCTAATAGAGATACACAGCTAGACTAGATTTAAAGAGCTGTATTAGAGAGTCAGCGACAAAATGCTGAAGCTCTTGCTGAGATCCATAAGCAATATAAGGTAGAATTGGCTGATTTACGAAATCAAATCACGCTTTTGGCTGAGTCTCGTCAGCCAAGTACTCTTCCATCTCAGCTAATTCCGAATCCTAGGAATCTGCCAAATCCTAAGCTAAATCAAGGCCAAGTCCATTTCATTAATCAGGCCTTTGATTCTAATCATAACCCGTCCTCTGTACTACCTGAAAATAACCCATCAAACCCGCATCAGCAACCTATTTTGTGGCAAAATGACCCACCTATTATTGAGAACCAAAACTGATTATGCTGATCTTCTGAACTTGGTGGAAACATTTTTGAATTGCTTTAATCTTAAACGTTCTACATCTCAACCAAAATCAGATCTATTCTTCACATGAGATTCACTCTAATCTTTCTGAGATTTTCACGAGAATCTGATTCTAGGATTTGTGAGATCTATTCTAGGCAATTTCAGGATGAGTTTTAATTGGGTTGTTTAATCTGTTTTCTATTTTTTTGATCTAATTCTTTCATAACTCCTCTGTTTTTACCGTATACCTATTTTTTTTAGGAGTTCTTTACTAGGGTTTACGCCTAGCTTAAGGCGTAAAACTTAGCACTTATACATATCAGTTTCCTGTTTTTACCCTTTTTGATTTTCTTGTAAACTTACTTTTAAAATTTCACTCCATATCATATTGATTACCTTCATTTAGTCTGACTGACCACTCTGACCTTTGGTCAGACTTGAAATCGTCCGCACAAAGATTTTTAATCTCCTCTTTTTGACTTCTTCCATCACCATATACTAAATGAAGTGTAATATTTTTCACCCTTACAATGAGGACATTGTAAAATTTTGGCTTCGGGGGTTGTTGAAGTGAAATTTTCACATTAAGTGTTGGTTTAAAAAAAAAAAGAAATAAAAATTAAATATCCACGAAATTTAAAAAAATAAAAATTCTAAAAATGATAAAAATTGTAAAAATTCAAAAATTTCATAAAAATTTGAAAAATTTTTGAAAAAAATCATAAAAAAGTGAAAAAAAACCTTATATACATAAAAATAAAAATATATAAATACAAAAATTTAAAAAAAAAATTTTTTGTAAATAATAAGAGGGGTATATTCATTATTACTAAAGAAGAAAAGAAGAAGAATATATATATTATAATTAAGAGCTTAATTTTCTTTTAGGTCAGAAGTTTAAAATGTATATAGAATATATATATAAATATTTAAGAGCATTCAATTCTTAATTAGATTTTCACTTTTATCATTTTATAAAAAACACTTTTGTGTTTAAAATTTTTGAAACAAGATTTTATTTGAATTTAGGAATCTTTTAAATCTTTTAAAGCTTTATTTTTCTATGACTTAAGAAACTAAGTGTGTTAAGATTTTAAACTTAAGTTTTGGAATTGAATTATAACTTTTTAATCAATTAGATTAAGCAATCTTTTGCTTTTTGAAAATTTGATTTTATCATAAAGTTAAGTAAAAAGCCTGATATTCAGAGTTAATTAAATAGAGAGTTGGTAGAATTTTAGTTTACAAAACTTACAAGCTAGAGATAAATAACTAGACTTGGTAAATTTTGTCTTGACGAATCCTATAGGAGGAAACTAAGAATTTGAAGAACCTAAGAGTAAAGGGCTTTGTTGTCCAAGCTCTGGTTTGAGAGCTAAGTAACCTAAACATCTAAAATTCACTCACATAGAATTGTCTTGTTGACATCTGAGACCGCGAAAACATAGAGGTTAAGAGATCAATTTTGAATCCTCTTTAGTCCAAGGATTTCTACGGGGCGGTTCTTGAAAGGGTGAAGAATGTGCCACTCACCTAGAAAAAGGATTTGGAGAATAATGTTAGTAAGAAAAATGAGAAGGGGGGAAAAGAAAAGAAAAAGAAAAATAAAACGTAAATAAAACACCCTACAGTTAAGTGCCTTGCTAAAAATGGGTACTTATGCAGTTTTTCCATAAATAAATAAAAGCATCTCAATACAAATGGATGCTACCCTTCCTTCCATCAAAAATAAAAAGAACACCTCGCTACAAATGGGTGTTCTAACCTGTAGAAAAAGAGAAAAAAAATATGGAGAAAAAAATATTAGGAATAAGAGACCTAGTGGTCCACCAGGGAGATATACACAAAAAGTGTTGACCTTGGGATAGAAAACTAGTGAGGAGAAAGCAACCAAACCTGAGTAAGGCCAAGCCAAAGGCTTGAATTGGAATAATTGGGATTGGAAAGTGATGTCTTAAGATCTAGACTTTTGCAACTTTGGATGTCTTTAGGACAATTCTCCTCACTAAGCATAGATGTTTCAAAATCATAGCTATTGAACCTTGGTATTGGGCAGTGAAGCCTAAGAAATTGGGTTTTGAAGATTTTAAGTTGAAACCTAAAGGAGAAGAATTGACAGAATCCTAGGTCTAGAAGTTAATCTTTAGTGTTGTAGGCAAGTAAATTAGAGTTTTACTACTCTAAGTTTGATTAATAATGAGTGTCTGGTTAATTTGCTTAAACTTATATTGATAAAAGTCAAATATCATAAACAAAGGATTAACTTAAATCTATTTGAGTTTTTGAGTTAAAATTTAATTCTCAATCCTTAAGTTTTATTTTTCTTAAAGCACTTCGTATTCTAATTTGAGTTAAGAATAGTTACAAAGATTAAGAGATTTTTGAGGAATTCAAATTCAAAATAAAATTCTTGTTTACAAATTATTTTAAGTGTGTTTTGAAAATGCTATAAGTATAAGTCTAAGTAAGAAAATTTACACATGCTCTATAGATTAATCATTTATATTAAACTTAAAAATTTCTGACCTAAGCTTTCCTCTACATAGTTACTACTTATAATAATTTAAACCCAAGTGCTTTAAATCATCATAGTCTTAGTTAATTTTGCTAGGGACTAGCAAAACTTTGGCTTGAGGGTATGATGAGACACTCATCATGATCTCTAATTACCCCTAATTAACTAGTCTTCCTAGTTAATTAGCTAAGGTTATGAATATATAAGGGTTAATTATAGAATAAAGGATATTTAGTTAAGGACCTTAAAATAAGTTAAAAATGACATTTTATCATTCAATTAACATTATTAATAATTCAGATAATAATTCGACTCGAAATCCTATTAATCATTTACTTAATTAATAAGATAAGTAAGTTAAATATAATGTATACCTAAGTATATAATAACTTAAGTGATTTTACTTAATCTAATAAATTAACCTAAAAAGGTCAAAAATGTAAATTCAAGGTGTAAACATAATATTTACCTTATTTAATAACATATATAAAAAGTTGAAAAAGATCTAAATTAAAATAAACCTTCAAAACTTGGGTTTACATTTTAGTCCTTAATATTCATTACAGTCGGGTCCTTGTTTCTCACATAGGTCCTTAAGTTTTATTACTTTTATGTCCCTCTTTGTCTTCTCCTTCTTCTTCTTCAGCCGAACGAACGGCTGGCGGCAGAGAGTCACCCCACCGCACGATCACCACCCTGCCGACATCATTCCTCTTTGTCCAAGCTCTTGCAGCTTGCGCTCACCACCTCCACTTCATCCATTGGTCTGGATTAACCGAGAATCCTGCTTTTCAATTGGAGATAACCTCATCGTCGTCAAAGACGACGATGGAGGTTAAGCTCCTCGAGCTCCTTCTTCGGCCAGACCCCGCCACTCTCTTCGCCGCAAATTGCTATAAATACCCCCTCACACCTCTGATTTTATTCAAGTTGGCTCCCTTCCCTCTTCTAACACTGTAGCCGACTTCGATAGGCTATTAGTCCAAAACTCTGACAATTTTTCATTCCATCTTTTGACTTCCTTCATCCATCTTAAGCAGCCAAGGAGATCCGCCGTGGTCTTCCGCACCTCTGACACAGGCACCGACCCTAGGATTCCTCCGCTCCACCTCAAATCCGCCCACCGGAGATCTTTCTTCCACCCTCTGATTTCGTCATCCGCCATGAGACTTCGGTGGAACCCTATTGACCCCTTCATCCAGGTAACAGTAGACTAGGAGTAGGAGGAGTAGGCTACCTTAGTTAGTTAGTTTAGTTAGTTAGGTTAGAGTAATTTCATATTTTAGTTTCATCTCCTCTAACTCCGGCGAGTTCCTTGAGCTCGCCAGAGCTTTAATTTTGTCTTTTTAACTCACTGTACACCTTCTTGTATCTTCCATGTTCACTTCTAAATCATTTAATCATTAATTGAATAACCTAAATGCCTAATTCATATCTCACCTTCACCGACTACTATCGCTGTCCGTGGTGACAGTAGTCGATTTAATTTCACCTTCATTGGGTTCTTTCATCACCTATCACCACTAATGAACCCTAATTGACATTGTAATACCTATTATTATCATGTATAATTAAACGCCTAAATCTTAATTAAGTTCCTGAGCTCGCTATCCATGGTGGCTCAGGAATAGTTCAAACTATAAATTAAATATATATTTATGAATATTAACATCTATTGACTTGATTTAACCTCTCAATCGAGTGGTTAAACAAGTCCTGAGCTTTAATCACTCAGATCTTTTAAGAAAACAAACTTACTGTCAAATCTTACATTTTAATGAACAAATGAAGAATTGAAAGTGATAATGAGGTTCCTTGTAACCTCAGGATCCTTTTTGAATAAAAAATGTTTAGTTTTGTCACTAAACATATTATTTTTGAAAAAATCGATGACCACCTTGTGGTCATTGGTTCAGGTGGGAATAGCCTCAATCCACTTGAATAGGAAGTCAACAGCTACAAGAATGTACATGCATTCAATTAAGGGAGGAAATGTCCCATGAAATCGATGCTCGAAACATCGAAGATTTCGACAGGAAGAATCGGGTTTGGAAGCATCATGTCTCTCTTAGCTATGCTCCCGAGTGCCAAGCATTGGGAACATGACCTCGAGAATTCCTAGGCATCCTTGAATAAAGATAGCCAATAAAATCCAGATTGCAAAATTTTTGCGATCATCTTTTTCCTAGAGAAATGTCCACCACATGCAGATTCATGGTAGAACTCAAGTATACTTTGGAACTCACTCTCTGGAACACATCAGCGAATAATCTGATCAGAGCCGATGCAGTACAGTTCAGGGTCATCCCAAAAGTAATATTTGGCCTCAGATATAAGTCTATCTCATTTTTTCTTTGTCCAATCCTGGAGGATTTGACCAACAGCCAAATAATTTACCATGTCTACAAACCAAGGGGTTTGGACACCTGAAACTGTAAGAATAGTCTCATCCAGAAAAGTATCAGTAATCGGAATATTTGGACAAAAGAAATCACTTAGGAGACTCGAAAGATGATCCACCACCACATTTTGTGTCCCGGATTTGTCTTTAATTTTCAGATCAAATTCTTGAAGTAAAAGAATCCAACAAATGAGCTAGGGTTTGGCATCCTTTTTGGCCAAGAGATGTCTCAAGGTTGAGTGGTCGGTATAGATTATAACATGCGATCCTAAGAGATAAGCTCTGAATTTTTCCGATGCAAATACTACAGCTAGCAATTCCTTTTCAGTAACAATGTAGTTTCTCTGGGCCTCATCCAGAGTTTTGCTAGCGTAGTAGATGACAGAGGGCTTCTTGTCTATTTTCTGACCCAAAATAGGCCCGACTACGTAATCAGAAGCTTCGTTCATGATCTCAAATGGGGCTATCCAGACTGGTGGTTGCAGCATCGAAGCACAAGTGACTACCATTTTAAGAAAATCAAATGCCTTGTGGCATGATTCTTCAAAATCAAATGCCTCATCTTTGGCCAGAAGGTTGCTCAAAGGTCAAGCAACTTTAGAAAAGTACTTGATGAACCTCCTATAAAATCCCACATGACCAAGGAATGAGCAGATTTGTTTAACAGATGTGGGAGGAGGAAGTTTGGAGATAGCATCCACCTTAGCTTTATCAACTTCAATTCCCCACTTAGAGACTACATGACCCAAGACGATGCCTTCTTGTGTCATGAAGTGACTCTTTTCTCAGCTAAGGACCAACCATGTTTTGATGCATCTCTTAAGGATCAATTCTAGGTTAGCCAAACAAGAATCAAACGAATCTCCGAAAATGGAGAAATCGTCCATGAATACTTCCATAAACTCTCTCACCATGTTTGAGAAAATGGCTAGCAGATACCTTTGAAAAGTCACAGGTGCATTACAAGCCAAAATGGCGTTCTACAGAATTCAAAGGTTCCATAGGGACAGATGAAAGTCGTTGTTTCCCGATCCTCGGGATGAATAGGGACTTGCTTGTATCCCGAGTAATCATCCAGGAAGCAGAAATACTTTTGCTTGACTAACCTTTCAAGGATTTGGTCGATGAAGGACAAAGGGAAATGATCCTTTTTCGTGGTTGTGTTTAGCTTCCTAAAATCGATACAGACTCTCTAAGAGGAAGCTGAACGACTTGTGATGGATTCTCCTTTCTCGTTAGTCATAACGGTAATCCTAGCTTTCTTAGGAATAATTTGCACGAAAATAACTCAAGGACTATCCGAGATTGGATAAATGATTCTTGCATCGGGCACTTAATGATTTATTTCTTGAACACTTCTCGCATGTTAGGGTTCAGTCTCCTCTACATTTGGCATGAAGGGCAAGATCCATCTGCCATAAAAATTTGATGATTGCAGTAAGATGGCTCAATCCCCCTAAGGTCATGGATGGTCCAATCAATTGCCTCCTTATGTGTTTTTAAGACCTTGATCAGTTTCATCTCCTGCTCCTTAGTCAGTTTTTCACTTATAATCACAAGGAGCATTTTCTTAGGTCCTAAAAATTCATATTTCAAACTCTCAGGCAATGGTTTTAGTTCAAGTTGGGGCAGGTTTAGGATGGAGGGTAAGGAGGTTGCTGATGAAGATTCATCAGGATGGTCTACAGGAAGAGGTTGGAAGTGAACAAAATCAGCAACCTCTTCAAAATGTGGCCAGTCTACCACAGTGGCTTGTGGGTTGAGTTCATTGGTGCAGAAGGAATTATCAAGGACAGTAAAAGCCATACAAGTCTCAACATTCAGATTATCTTCCTCGAGTTCCTCAATATATCCACAATCCTCAAATTTGTTAATCGCCTTAAAAATATTGAGTTTCACTTTTCTATCCCCAAAGGTAATCTCCATACTTCTGCTTTCACAGTTGATATTGGCCTTAGAAGTAGCCAGGAACGGATGCCCCAGAATGATGTTCCTTAAATCCTCAAGTATATCCATGTAAGGGCCAGGAAATCTGCAGGAAAGTAGAAGTCCTTAACCTTGACGATAACATCCTCAATAATGCCTTCCGGGTTTGTGACCGAACGATTTGCTAACTGCAGCGGTACTGAGGTTGGCCTAAGTTCACCTAATCTAAACTTTTTGTAAAGGGAAGTCAGAATTAGGTAAATGGATGCACCTAGATCCAAAAGTGCCCTGTCAAAATTGTAATCCCTAATAACACATGAAATCAAAGGGGCACCAGGATCTATCCCTGAGGAAGGTGATGCAGGATAACAAAACTAGCCTGCTCGGAGAGTATCACCTTCCTCAGGGTAGATTCCCTCGACTTAGGCTTCTGAGTGCATAAATCCTTTAAGAATTTAGCATAAGCTGGAATGTGTTTAATAGCATCAAGGAGTGGGATATTGATTTCAACATTCTTGAATATATTCAAGAGCTCCTCATCACTATCAACAAACTTCTTCTTGGGTTTAACCAAGGCTTCAGGGAATGGAACATGAGTCAAATCTTTGGAATCAGGTTCCTGAGCCTTGATTTATTTTTCAGTGTTCTCTTTTCCTTCCTCAGGCTCACCAGGGTTTGATTGACTGGAAGATGGTAATTTTGGGTACTCGATTTGCCTTCCACTACTCAAGGTAACAAGTTTGCAGAAGCATATGGGTTTGGGTTTTAGGGAGGGTTAGGAAAAATAGGAGGGGCTTGATTTTCCAACTAACTTGGATTGATGAAGAAGCAGAAGAGGAAGGACCCTGCTCAACCACCTGAGCATGTACGTGCAGGTCCCTTTGATTCCCGTACCCTTGGGCTCGATTGCCTTGATTTTGTATGTTGCGAGGGTTGGGTATGGGTTGAGATGGCAGAGATCCAGGCTGACGAGAATTAGCAATGAGCCCAGATCGCAAGCTGTCCAACGAGGTTTTCATTTTTCACATGAGCTAGAGCATGGATCCTTGCATCTCTACCATCTGTCAGTTCAAATCTGCCTGTGCTACAAGTTGATGGGCATTCCAGGTTGGCTGATTGACATGATTAGGGGGCAGCTGAGTGTATACATGACCCTGACCCATTTTGGTCTTTGCAGTGCATAGTTGCTGGGTCGGATTTGGGTCTGCTACCCCAAATATTTACATGAGAAGTTAGGGTGGTTCCTCCAACCCGGATTATTTTTTGAAACATTGAGGATTGCTATCAAGATCTGATAACAATCCAGAAGGCACTATATTCCATAACAAAAAAGCAATTACAAGTATGAAGCCCAACTATGTATGAGAGACCAGCACTCCTTTACAATAATCTCACACCTCACGGATCTCTCTTGAAAATGTTTATCATTACGCGCCCTCCATACACACCACAACACAGCTGCCATAGCTCCCACAGGTCAACCAGGAGTGATGAACCTCTGCCACACTGAGTCCCAGGAAGGAAGGGGTTCTAGGCAAACCATCCTCCAAATCTTATCCGTGACCAAATAGGAGGAAAAAATGTGTGATGCACTATCAGAGTGAAATCCACAAAGAGGACAAACATTTAGCATAGTCCCCATCCTCCTGTGTCACAGATCACCAGTGATCAACCCATCACGCCTGCATAGCCACAAGAAGATCTGAACCTTCAGAGGAAACTTTTAGGAGCCAATTTTTTCTATCAATGGGTTTCCATTCCACCTCATTATTTGCTCTAATAATTTTCTCATATGCTTGCTTCACTGAGAAAGAACCCTGCCAGCAGTACATGTCTGTCCCACTGTTCACAGGCTGCAGCTGCTGTAGACTCGCCATCAATTTCTGCCTCTCCTCCCACAGCCAGGTGCCCAGCCTACACTGCTGTAGACCTTCCAGCTGCCAGCATCCTTCCTCCTGAGACCACCTACTGCAAACTGTGGCTGCCTTATCTGCATCAGCTCCAAACACCCTTGGATAGACCTCTTTCAGCAGGCCCAATTCTGACCATCGCTTGTTCCAAAAGCTAAATCCTCTGCCATCCCCTAGCTTAGGTTGCAGCAACTGCCAATAGTTGGTGATAGTAGCAATCACTGAACACCAAAATGGAGAAGGCTTCTTCGGTTGAAGCCTCTTCAGACTGCTGTTAGATTCCCCATAACAGTCCTTGATCAGGTCCTCCATCAACCCCTCCTTGCCATCAAGAATCCTGATGGCCCATTTCAACAACAGGGCTTCATTGAACTCCTTAAGAGCTTTAATTCCCAACCCCCCAATCTCCTTAGGTCTGCAGACTCCCTTCCATCTGATGGGTTGCATGAATCCGCCCTCATGTCCTGCACCCTTCCAGAAGAATCTCTTCATCATAGTATCCAACTCGGATTATAGGAGTTAGAATATGTGTTGGACCTAACATTCTCCTGTGCAGCATACACATCCTCATAAGGAGAGGATGCTGGGAAAGGAGAGGGATCAGAGAAACTGGGATCAAAAGCCCCAGTTTGGAACCCGTGGGGTTTCAAGTAATGCTAACTCACAGGTTGAGTTGCTTCCAGTTGATTCACAAACCCCTGTCCAGTAGGAGCTCGTGAAGAATGGAATCCCAAGTTCTGGGATTTAGTGGATCAAGAAGTAGTTGTAGAGTTTCCAACCATCCACTCTTCCATTCTTTTGGTAACTAGGTCCACCTTATCAAGTTTATTACAAATCAGTTCCATATCAAATGAGTAAGAGTCATGGACCTCATTAACGTTCTATCTAAGTTGTTGGGATCGGTTAAAAGTATCCATGGAGGCATGATTGATGAAATTTTCACTCATTTCCTCAAACAATTCATGCACACTATCTGCATCCTTGTTGAGGAAATTTCCTCCGCAAGAAGCATCCACATGGTGACGGAGTTGCGTAGTCAACCCGTGATAAAAGATCTACACGAGTTGCCATTTTGGCACCTCGTGGTGTGGACACTTCCGCAAAAGACCTTGGAATCACTCCAAAGCACCATGAAGTGGTTCCCCTGGCCACTAGACAAAAGTAGAAATCGCTCGTCGCAAAGCATTAGTATGCCCGGCTAGAAAGAATTTCTCTAGGAAAATCAATTTAAGATCATTCCAAGTTGTGATCGGCCTTCCAATACTCTGGTACCAATGCGTAGCATTATCCCTAAGAGAGTGGGGGAAAAACCTCACGATCATTTGCACCTCATCCACATTTCGAGCTTTGGAGATTTGGACAAGATGTAGACACATCCATTTAGGTTAAAATGCCTATTTATGCATGTTCCTAGGCTGATATTTGCATTCCATATTATAAATATTGCATAGCATGGCCAAGAGAGGAGATTTATTTCAAGGCCTCGAATGGATGATCTGACTGTACGGATCTGATCAAGATGACGATTGGAGTCTAACACCTTTGAGATCATCTATATCAGAGTACCGTAGTACCTTATGCGATCTGAGGGAGATCAACGGTAAGGAGGGCAATGTGACATCCTTATAGGTTTCGGATGAAAAATCTGACTGTATGGATGGATCCGGAGCAACGATCGTAGTCTAGCAGTGCGGGAATCATCCCGATATGAGCACCATGGCACCCTCTACAATAGAATGAAGATGGACAGCCTAGATGCACCACATGGGGCCATCTGAACTGCCCCTGGGCATCCGCAAAACTTCCTTTTCCTCCGAGCGAGCGATCTCCACCGTTGGATTTGCATCCAACGGTTGAAGTGGTTGAGCCTCAAAACATAGCCACAACCATCTGACTCCTGTGGTTCATTGGTGAAGCGCTCACCGCTCAACTAGCTGCCACGGGATCGAGTCCCACCGAAGCTCCCAATCCATCAATTGATGCGGACCCACTGCAGCACACATCCACGCATAACATGCACGCATAGCCGCAGCCGTGCTAAGTAGCAGCACAGTGCATGCCAGGGTGCGCACGTGACACGACGCGAGGAGCACGGGCACGTGATGCACGTAGCGCCAGCGGGGCATGCCAGCGGGGGAGGGTGGATCTTCAGCGACATGGGCCTTTAGTGATGCTCGCAACTGTCACTAAATGGCCTGCTAGTGCGTGCACCAGCCAGGGCATTGAAGAGGCACGGATCTTTTTGGCAATAGCTTGAGCAGCCTTTATTGATGCTTGTAGCTGTCGCTGAATGTTTGTGTGCGGCATGCTCTTCCTCCCATCACTATATAAACAGCCCTACACACCCATTCCATTTCATCTCTACCTACTCTACTCCCACCTACTCCTAAGCTCTAACAAACCTACCAATGCTCTGTTAGAGCTTACTCTCAAGCTCCCAAGGCACCTATTAGTGTAACGAACCTCTGCCCCACCAAATATTCTTCCATCTTCCCATGTCCATCCATAGGTCGCCTTGGAGCCATCTTCTCACCTCCATTCGGGTAGTAGATCATCTCCGTCTCCTCACCTCCATTCCGGAGCCACGTTGAAGCTTTCCTCTACCCGACGTCCTCCTGCATCTCACCTCTGTCATCCTGCTCCTCACCTCCTTCGTCCAAGCTTCCTCCAGGCACCGTCGTTGCGTCGAACAGCCAATTCGGGAGATTCCTTCTCACCTCCCTCTCTTTTTATGCTTTTGTAGATTATTGTAATATACATTCATGCAATATATCATATTTGATTCCATCTCTCTCTTGTGATTGCTTGTCTTTTTATTTCAAAAAAAAAAAAAACCACAAAACACCAAAAAGAAACAAATCGAAGAACAGTTTTCATACAAAGTAAAACATTGCATCCCTGTGTTTGACCCAGGACTCCCTTAGAGTTTTGGTATAAATTGTATTTGATTACGAGTTTTGCAACTACGACAACGGGTTATTCTTAACCCCGATTTCAAACACTCGAAACCCGTGCGATCATTTTGGCGCCTTTGTCAGGGAGGCAACGAAATTTACTTTATTATTTTCTGTGCTTCTTTGCATTTACATAGAACTAACCCTATTTATCTTTGATCTATTGTCTTGTAGGTAACCTAGCATGGAGATCCAAGTGCGGTAGACTAGAGTAAAGTGCGGGTAGAGTAGTTTGTAAGTCTCCCCCACATCCCCCCCACTAGGTTCATTTCGCCACACCCATAACCAAGACTTAATCTACTTAGGTGTTCGTATAAACCCTAGGATAGACTTTGTGTGTCGTGTTTGCCACCACTCATCTCACCCCCACATACATAAAAAAAAAGAAAAATTATACTCTTCTCTTGTGGGATTTTCTGAAAGCTACACACTTAACACCCACAACTTCTCACCCTAAGGCGCACAATCGCATCGATTCTACCACTTAACTGGGATCTAACTTGTGGACAAGGTACACTTAACTCAACACACAAATAAGTGAGCATAAATCTGATTAGGTTAAGATTTTTTGTGTGCCTTAATCAAGTGGTGCAATAGGCCAATTGCTCGAATTGTTTGGGTCGCACCACTCAATCTAAAACTGATCCATCAAGTAGCTTGCCACTTAGGGTTGATTTTTAGGGCTAAACCAGACACTCCACATTACTTTTGACTTTTAAGGGAACATATCATCACCCGTGTTTTTAAAACTTGGAGTGCTCTACTAAACCTTGATTGAACCAACTTAAGAATTAAAGCCTAAAAGCTACTAAACAAGGTTAAACCCTAAAAGATACATCATCAAATAACCTTGTTTGCAAACCCTCATTGTGCATGCACACACATTTGAATAAATCATTAAGGGCACAACCCATCTAAAGGGTCCATCACATTCCAAGGGCACAATCATCCCAAGCCTAATTAAAATCGAGTAGACGTTAGCCTTAAGGATTGATTTGCTCTTTAGGGCTTCGACTGAGATTTTTTTTGATTAATCTACTTCTGTTGGTCCATTTGATGTCTAGCAAGGGGAGTAGCATCAAACGACCGCCACTGGGGGGTACAATAGGAACCGAAGGCATAAGCCAAAGGAAGAACCTTCTCCCTAATCCCTCCTTCTAACTGGTTGGATTGACCGGATAAATGTTGACCAAATCATTTATAATCTTAAGGCGGGTCCTGGGAGTCTGTAGGTCATTAGGCTAACCCACCTAAGGATAGGGTTGATTGCTTGTATTGCAGGGCTCCTTTCTCTCTTCCAATTTCCCTCCTACTCCACAATGTATCCTTCCACATCTTTCACACATTTCCAATCCTATCCTCCTACCACCACTTATCACCAAGATGATTATTATTCTAACTTGACATGTAATTACCCATCCACTAGTTGGGATGACTTTGATTGGGGATATGAATACGGACCTCAGTGTCCAGGGCCAAACCATGGACAACAAGACTATGATTACTATTCTTCCCAAAGCAACACTGATTATAGATCTTCATCCTTTGATCACTATACCAACCTGATCTACAATCAGGAAGGATATAATAATTATAACACCTACCCTCCCCAATATTCCACTGAATATGGCTCACCACTATCCTTTAAACAACCTAAAATGACATACTATCAGGGAGAGACCCTAGAACCTCGATATCTTGACTCCCCTAGATCTAACTCAAACCCACCCAAACCTGAACTGAACCATTCAGTTCAGGTGAACCAGATCTAGGATAGGGTGTTGGCTAATTTGAGAAACACTATACAATCTATAGAAGCTCAGCCAACACCATGCACTGAAGCATTGAAGTCTATGATCAAAATGATTGATGAACTTAATAGCTCTCTATTGGATTTGCTCCAAAGTGTTTGGGATAGGGACTTGGGTGAGTTCCTTCTTGGGAAATTATCAAGGTTGAGAATGAAATTTGTGGTTTCCCTAGTCAAATCTTGGGTTGATTCTCAAGATGAACCCTCTTCAGGAGAGCCAATGTCTGAACCTGCTCAGGTACCTATCGAGGGGGATACATATTCTGAGACTAGAGATGACCAGATTGGTTTAGAGCAACCATTTGAGGATGAACCGATTGATTCACCCGAGATCCCCAAGTTAGGAAATGAAGAAAAATATGTCTCCTTGGATCATGAAATGATAACTGATTTTGAGACATATATAAATGAGGATCATGAATTCTTTTATTATGAGGGTGAGGAATCTCTTAGTGAAGTCACACTTGATCTTAAGGAAAATGATTTTAGTGAGACAAATGGGCTTGAGGAATCTGATAAATCATTTGATAGGCCAACTATTAAAGATTCTGATTCGGTTGGCATTAACTTGGATGATCCGAATCTTGATGATTCAATCAGTGACCCCATTCCTCATCTACACCCCAAAGAGATACTTCTAAGATCATTGTGCCCAAGTCAATCTTGATTTAGCCACAATTTCTTGACTTGGGTAAATCATATGGGGTGAATGATATGCTAGAGGTCCTAGAGCCGGAACAATTGATGTTAAAGGATAGGAATTTGGAAGTGAGGATCTGGGAAGTTAACTTCAGGGAAAGCAGGAGTTTGGATTTAAGGGTTCTTGTTGACCTAAAACACCTACTTTTTACCAAGACCCTTACGATACCTTTAATGTGCGACCCAAGCATAGAATAACTAATTATTTTTCTGAGCTGAATGTTAAGTGGACATCTGAACCTAGTGAACAAGATCTACCTATTATCCGCCATTTTAATATTGGGTTGCACACCACAAAACTGTAGGCCCGGCCCCACAAGCTTAACAACATTCGATTTTGAGTGATTTTCATCGAGAACCTTAGAACCACTCGACCCTGGGGCATGGGTCTGCACCATAACTTGGTCCACATCTATGGACATATTCTGTTGGTGGGTCTGAGGATCAATATTTTTATTTTGATTCTAACCCGCACTTGTGAATTCTCAATTTCTTCTTTGTATGTATGTTATGCTTATCTGAAGGCATTAAACTCAACATGTGTGTATACTCTCTTCTCTCTGTAGAGTTGATCGGATTTCTCACTATAATTAGGTGATATTCTATTTGCTCTGCCATTTCATGTCTATTTTTACAATGGGGACATTGCATCATTTATGCATGGGGGGTGGATACTTTATCTTGAAATTATTTTGTTAACTCCGTAGAATTTCTTTTATTTTAAAAAAATTGAAAATTAAAAAAAAAAGGAATTAAGAGAAGATAACCTAGGCTTTTGGAAGTTATTAACTTTAGGAAACGATACGATAGGACCTAAACACTTACTCTTCAGGTCTTTGGGCTTAATTAGCCCAGGTATCTACTCGAATGTGGACTTAGTCTCGAGTCCTCGCCAAATAATCTTATCTTAAATTGGTCAATAAATTGGGGAGATAAGTATACAAATTATCAACCCGCCCTCTGATTTGAGGGAACTTTAAGGCTAAGCATATACACACTTTTTGGCACTGACTAACTTTTTGGCGGTTTCTTCGGTAATTGGGTAGCTAATGGATCATCTAGGGTGCTATGGCTGGCAAGTTGTCGGTGGTAATAGCTAATCAGCTGGTTGTCCAGAGCCCAGCCACAAGATCATTTTCTTTGTACTGCCTTTAGGTAAATCTTAGATCAGGGAATCCACCTACTTAACAAAAAAAGAAAATGAAAAAAAAATAGAAAAGGAGAAAAAAAAAGAAAGTAATAAAGCCACACTTCACCGCACGAGTATGGCTGGTAAGTGGTCATGGGTAATAGCCCATTGGCCGGTTGTCCAGAGCCCAGCTCATAAAAATGCACAATAATTCCCAAAATAATTAAGGAAGAAGTGAGGAAGTAGAATAAACTCGGGAGATATACATTGGGTTCGCCCTTGTGCTTACCCCATAAATAAAAGTAGGGAGAAAGCTAGTAATCGAAAAGATAAACCTTTAGGCAAGGTCACCTAGGGTCGTAGAAACCCAAAGTCCATTTCAACGGTCGCCTAGTGAGTCTTTCACTATTTTCACAAGATGCTTAGCACTTAGAGTCCTTTTCGAGTCTTGGGCGGGTTGGGTAGCTGCCAAAAGTTATCTCGACACTCTTAAACTCCAAAAAGTCCAAGAAAAAATAAAAGAAGAAAAAAAAAGTATCTTCCCTTTTCAAATAAGGCGAGGACTTGGGCGGTTTGCATTCTGGCAGACACTCAGGTACTATTGAGTCTTCGTAGTTTAGGACCTTAGTTGAAATTTTCTATTGTTAATAAATGACTTAGGCTTAAGTGATCGAGTCTTAATTCTATTTTTATAAATAGCATGTAGTTTAATTTTGCTAGGGACTAGCAAAAGATAGGCAAGGGGGTATGATGTAGACACATCCATTTAGGATAAAATGCCTATTTATGCATTTCCTAGGCTTAGATTTGCATTCCATACTATAAATATTGCATAGCATGCATCATTCTGCATTTAGAGTAGTTGTATATATTTTATATTAATTAGGTTCCTTTTATGACCAGGAGGAAAGGAAATTTATTTCAGGGCCTCGGATGGATGATCTAACCGTACAGATCTGATCAGGACAACAATTGAAGCTTAACACCATCGAGATCGTCTAGATCGGAGTCCCGTAGTACCTTATGCGGTCCAAGGAAGATCAACGGCCAAGAGGGCAATGCGACATCCTTACGGGCTTCAGATGAAAAATCTGACCATACGGATGGATCCAGAGCAATGATCGCAATCAGGCAACATGGAAATCATCTCGATCTGAGCACCATAGCACCCTCTGCAATAGAATGAAGATGGATAGCCCAGATGGCACCACGTGGCACCATCTGAACTGCCCTTAGGCATCCGTAGAACTTCCTCTTCCTCCGAGTGAGCGATATCCACTGTTGGATTTGCATCCAACAGTTGAAGCAGTTGAGCCTCAAAATGTAGCCACGACCATCTGACTCTTATAATGCATTGGTGAAGCGCTCATCGCTTAACCAGCTACCTCAGGATCAAGTCCCACTGAAGCTCCCAATCCATCAATTGATGCGGACCCACTGTAGCACTTGCGCGAGCACAAGGTGTGCGAACCGGCGCAGCCGCACGCAATAGCAGCACAGCATATGCCAGCGCCCGCGCGACATGACATGAGGAGCACGGGCGTGTGATGCGCGCAGCGCTAGTGGGGTGTGCCAGCAAGGCAAGGTGGATCTTCAACGACACGGGCATTTAGTGACGCTTGCAGCTATCACTAAATGGCCTGCACAGTGCGTGCGCCAACCAAGGCATTAAAGAGGCAGGGATCTTTCGGCGATAGATTGAGCGGCCTTTAGTGACACTGGTAGCTGCCGCTGAATGTCTATGCGTAGGATGCTCTTCCTCCCATGACTATATAAACACCCCTACACCCCCATTCCTCTTCATCTCTATCTACTCTATTCCCACCTACTCCTAAGCTCTAGCAAGCTTGCTAACGCTCTGTTAGAGCTTACTCTTAAGCTCCCAAGGCGTCTATTAGTGTAACGAACCTCTACCCCACCAAATATTCTTCCATCTTTCCATCTCCATTCATAGGTCACCTTGGATCCATTCTCTCACCTCCACTCGGGTAGCAGATCATCTCCATTTCCTCACCTCCATTCTAGAGCCACGCTGAAGCTTTCCTCTACCCGATGTCCTCTTGTATCTCACCTCCATCGTCCTGCTCCTCACCTCCTTCGTCCAAGCTTCCGCCAAGTGCCATCGTCTCACCAAACAGCCGATTCGGGAGATTCCTTCTCACCTCCCTCTCTTTTTATGCTTTTGTAGATTATTGTAATAGACATTCATGCAATATATCATATTTGATTCCATCTCTCTTTTGTGATTGCTTGTCTTTTTATTTCAAAACAAAAAAAAACAAATGCACAAAACACCAAAAAGAAACAAATTGAAGCGTGATTTTCATACAAAGTAAAACATCGCCTCCCTGTGTTCGACTTGGGACTCCCTTGGAGTTTTGGTATAAATTGTATTTGATTATGAGTTTTACAACTACCACGACAGGTTATTCTTAACCCCAATTTCAAACACGAGAAATGCATTGATCATTTTGATTTCGTTGCCTCCCCGGCAAGTTCATCAATCATTTTGATCAAGGCCAAAGTAGTCAAGTCTGCCAAATGCTGAAATGGGTCTTTAGAGCCAAGCCCATGGAAATATTTGATCAGGCTTAACACTTGGGGCATGATTTCTACTTCATCGGCTAGAATCTGGATACCAGGACGTTCCCCATAATTTGAAGGATCATAAAAATCCTTCAAGGGCTGAGCACCCTGACCATGCATTCGCTAGAACCATTCTTGCATTTGCTACATTTAGTCCAGTTGCCTTTGTAGCATCTCTTACGGATTCTGAGGCAAAGGAGGTGGTTGATCAGCATGGGATCAATTGGATTAAAATTTAGCCTATGCCTCCTTGAATGGTCTAATGGTCCTTCCAGGTGGGGATTCAATGACCTCCTTCCAAGCATAAACTAAGAAGAGGTCGGAAGGACTAGGGATAAGAACCCTACAGCACAACAATACAAGCCCATCCTTAAGTTGAATAGCCTAAGGACCTATGCTCCAAAATAGACTCAAACCACAACATGAATTTTGTGTTGTCCTTAATCTAGAAGCTGGTTAAGTTGGGATGGTAATGTTCGTCACTCACAAGATGCGTTAGGAAAGGTAGATATTATTGTCGTAGTGCAAATTGAGATGGAACAAATAAATTTATGAGGATCAGTGAGTACCAGGCCATTCGCAAGGAGGCAATCATGATTTTTGTACGAAAGCTTTTCAGAAAAAACACTTTAAATAGATACATAGATATATGTATATATGTATAGATCATATATGTAGAAGATTGAATTTTGATTGCATTCAGAAATAGTTTTTCAAAATAGAGATTGCTATCCTAAACAATAACTAGAGAGAGAGAGAGATAAGACGATGCCGCTTGTGGGATTCTTGTGTGAAGCGCGAGAGCACTTCAGGTCCAGAGTGCCGGGATGAAGGATGGAGTAGAGTTGCAAAGGGAGAGAGGTCTGGAAGAGAGATGCTGGAAGTTGTATCTGAGATGGAAGAGATGTCTCTTAACTGGGGGGCCCTGGTCCTTCTTTTATAGATTTTATGAGGAGTAAAGAGGGTATTTTGTCCCTTGAAATCTTGCAACAACTTTAGGCTAATTAGATCCGTCAATCGGGAGATCAACGGTTCTATTTGGCCTCAAAACACCCTCAAACGCACCTTCTACGCATGGATTGATTCTCAACGTGACACGTAGTGACTTCTCGCATGCTGGATTGCGATCGCACGGTTTAGCTTCCTCCTCGTGCTTTCCCAATGCTCGTTCCACACTTTTCTCTCTCTCGCATGAGTTTCACATTCAAATCGCACCAATGCTCCTCACCCATTCGATCTCACGATTGGACAGCTTAAATCAAGCTTGCCATTGCCCTTTGAATTAGTGAGTGAGATCACAAATGACGTGCGCATTGGATCATGCGTGCAACTGTAGAGAGCTATGATTGCACCATGCATTCTCATCCCCGCATCTCGATTAAGATTTGACAGCCCAATCGAACTCTCTTCCACCGCCTTTCCCAATTTGTGTTGAGTGCAGATCGAACGCGTGCCACTCGTTCCCACACAAGGGTGCTCTCCATAGTGTTGTTCTGTCCGCTATGTCAAGTTTCCAATTCGTGTGTGACTACTCTCAGCCGTTGGATGGAAATCCAACGGCTAATATTCTTCCTTCCTTGATGGTGTGGGGGTAGGGCATCGTCGTGGCTACTTTGTGTCCGTTGGATGACGATCCAACCGCCCACAAAGCACGAGGCATTCCCATCAGAAATTGGAGTGGCAATGCTGGGTGGCTACGATGGTGCCACGAGGCAACATTGTGGCCGTCCATATTCTTTTCTTTTTAACTAGTGATGTAGGCCTCCGATCGGGTTGATTTTTGCGCCATTGGACTATGATCATTGATCCGGATACATTCGTGCGGTCGGATCTTTCATCTGAGGCTTGGATTTTTGTTATCTTATTTCCTGACCTCTGTTCTTCTATGGACTGCATAGGATGTTATGGTTGTCTGATGAAGACGATTCCAGAAGCGTTGGACTCCCGTCGTCGTCATGATCAGATCAGTTCGGTTTGATCTATCATCCATAGCTTTGAATCATCTGCAATTGATTTCATCTCTCTTTTTCAGCATAAAATGACAATATTATCTATGCAACTAACAAACTAACTATTATGCGAATTATGATGCTTATACATGCATTGTCCCTAACTTATGCTAGAATCTAACTTAATTCAGGTGATTTAGGTTACATGATTGCTGTCCAATCATGCCCCCATGTCTAAATCTTGCTAGTCCCTAGCAAATGCATGACTAAATGCAAAATGGTCGTACATGATTGATTTCTATCAAGAGTTTGACTAGTGATTTATTTCTTTTGTTTTCATCCAAAATTTTAGAAATCCAGACAATTGTGAAAGTGTTTTGTTGCAGCCTATGTAATGGATCCAAGTGAAAAGTCAATCTACATCGAAAGCTCATACTTGACCCTTATTAAAATTCTATTAGGATAGGCAGACTTCTTCCCTCGGGGTTATGAAGTAATCTATAAATTCAGCCTTAGCTTTTGGCTTAGGTAGAAGACAAATTTAGTCAGGTATATTTGTATCTGGTGGCCCACACTCATCTGGTGCTACATATAAACTAGTACTTTAGAACCTAGATTTTCAGATTATTAAATAATTTAACTCAAAGTGAGGCAGAGAAGCTGTGCTCTCTTTAGTTCCTATGTACTTCATTATCTCTCTTTCTTTCTTTTCCTTTCTTTTCCTTTTCTCTCTTTTTTTTTCTTTTCTTTTCTTTCTTTTAGAGCTCACAATCTCACCGGATTTGTTAGTCTATTTGGTGGTCTCTCCTGGCATTAACACTTTGTTTGGGTTCTGATAACCCTATGCCTAAGTTAGAATTCCTTAGCTCGTATTCAGGCGGCCAGAAATACAGAAAAGTAGGTCAAGGTTGTATTTGGTGGATCATGAGGGTGGTGGTGTTGTTGCCTTAATACACTTAAATAAATTCTAAACTCATAAACTCATTTTTTTTGCTCTTTTCTTTTTCTAAATTTTTTCTATGTATATATATATATTCTTTTCTTTTTCCTCTCTTTTTTTATAAATATATATTTGTTTTCTTTTCTCTCTTTCTTTCCTTTTTCTAATTTTTTTTCACATCCATATATCTACTAACGCAACACAGTATAGCATACGAACTTTTATTTACAAGGCATTATTCAAGATTGGGGGTGTTCAAGAGGATACCGGGTTACTTATTTGGTAGAAGTGCCTATTCTCAGCATCGGGAAAAGAATGGATAGGACATTGTATTTCTAACCTTGACATTAATACCTTCCTTCAGTTGAGGATTCTATAAAGGATGGTCGTGACCATCCACCTTAGTCTTAGTCTTATCAAAACCCACTCTCTATGTATTTGCATTATTTGGTGGCTCTCAAAATATTCACACTAAGAATTTGTACGTAGAAATCGAGAGCGAAAACTATGCCTAACTCCGAGTATCATTATCTAATTATCAACAATTTTAAGATTCCTCATACTAGCCTTAGAGCACCAGTTGACCTTCTTCTCTCACCTCACACTTATTTGGTGGATCTGCTAGAAGATAGTTTGCCTGACTCCCTAATTACTGTCCAAGGGTTTAGGAGAAGAAGCATTGCTTCTTCTCGACAAACTAAAGATCTCTATCTATCTTTGCAGAGGATCCATTGCAAATTTTACGTGTAAGTGTGAAATTGTACTAGATTCTAAACTCAAGAACCAACTTAAGAATAAATCCCTAATAAAACTTTAATAAAATTTCTTTATGCCTAAATGCAACTTTTCTTTTGACATAAAAATAAGACGACATGCAATGTCCACCCCCCCATGCCTATTCATTACTATGTGTTCATTGAAATGTATGCAGGGAAATCAAAATATAATAAGCAAGAGGAGGGGATATCACCTGACTATGCTTGTTAACCCAGGTCAGCATGGATGCAGAAGATGAAAACTACCTATAAAGAATATTGGGTTGCCTCCCAGCTAGTGCTAAGTTTAATGTCATTTGCCGGACTTAGTTCAGCACTAAAAAGATTCCAGAAGGTTGATGTGACCATCGGGAATGGGATCATAGTTCTATGTTATATAAGGCTTCAACCTCTGACCATTCACCTTTGTCTCGTGGTCGATTTTGGGATCCAGGATAAGCACAACTCTAGGAGGGTAGACTTTTCCTACAATGAAGGGACCTATCCACTTTGATCTTATTTTCCTAGAAGGAGCTTCAAGTATGCATCAAATAGTCAAACCTTTTGATTAGAGACAAAGCCTTTTCTGGAGATGTACTTATCATGTAAAGCTTTTGTCCTATTCTTATAGATTCTTGCGCTCTCATAAGCATCATTCTGGATTTCATCCAATTTAGTCAATTGGAGTTTTCTTTGTCATCCAGATTGATCAAGATACAAATTAAATGTTCTGATTGCCCAATAAGCTTTATGTTCAAGTTCAATAGGTAGATGGTGATAAACACCAGTTTATCATCATTTTTATGCTTTAAAACTAACCTAGCTCTTAGGATTTTACTCCGCAAACGGGTTTTTGGGCTGCATTTAGGCATAAATTAGGATAGGCATGCATTGCATTTTTTATTGTTGTTTTAATGTGTTTTTGTGAGTGTTAGGGATGTACAGATTCACAGATCCTTAAAACCCTAGCACTCAAGAAGGCAATTGGTGAAGGAGAAGCCCAGACTAGTTGGAACCCAGCTTGATCCAGCTCACCATAGCTGGAACCTAGCTTACTTGAACTAGGGTTAGCTCATCCCAGCTCCATTCAGCTAATCTCAGCTGGATGGCAGCTCAAGAGAGTTCACCTTAGCTCACCCTAGCTCAAGTCAGCTCAGATCCAGCTCAACTTAGCTGAGTCTAGCTCACCTCAGCTCCCACTAGTTCACAGGGAGCTCTAGCTAGCTCAGCTGAGTTGACAAGAGTTCACCCTAGCTCAGATCCAGCTACATCCAGCTCCACTCAACTCCAGCCAGCTGAAGAAGAATTCATCTCAGCTCAGGAAGCTCAAGTCCAGCTCCCGGGGATTCAGCTTAGCTCATCTCAGTTGAGCTAAGCTACCTTAGCTGCCTCAACCAGCTTGATTCTCCCTGATAGCACCAGACCTAGCTCACCTCAGCTCATTTTGGTAGAAGCTAGCTCACTTTAGCTTGGCTTAGCAACTAGCAAAGAACTAGCAAGCTAAGCCAGCTAGAGTAGCCCCATGCCAGCCTCTTCAGCAGCAGCCAGCTCCAGCTCCAACTCCAGACTTCTTCTCCTCAGCTCCTTCCTCTAAACCCTAGCTCCATTACCTTCTCCTCTACTCCTCCATTAGCTAAGCTAGCTTAGCTTAGCTTAGCTTAGCTTAGCTTAGCTATGCTCCAACTTCCTTGGCTTATACCACCCCAAAAACCCACCTACCAACTCCACCCAACTAGCTCCACCAAAGCTCCACATAAGCTAACCTACTTGGCACCAACCTAACCTACCCACCACCTCCAAAAGACACCTAAAAGTGGCGCCAAAAACTACCCATAACCACCCCTTAATGGCGCCACTTTTCCCTCCAAAATCTCCCCTCATCTCCACCACACAATCTCCCTTGAACCCATCTCCACCATCCACCTAACCCCCCTTCTAGAAGACCCCATGTTGGCGCCAACATGGTGGTGTCTCTCCACCACCAAAAGACACCAACACCACCATAACTACCCCCTTTAACACCTATTGGGTTGGCGCCAACTCTCCTTAGCCATAGGATCACCAACCACCTCCATTCTTCCATCCTAGCCCTCCATTTCAAGGGGCACCTTAACCCCCCATCCTACCCTATAAAAAGACCACTACCCACCACCATTCAAGTCATCCTTGGCTAGCCATTTCACTCTCATATTCCACCAAGAATCCCATGTCCAAGAGAGAAGAAGAAGAAGAAGATTAAGGGGATATTCTGTCCCCTTGGTGCCTTCCCCTCTTCCCTTCTCTCTTGGGTCACGCCAGCCAAAGGAGAAGCCAGGCAAGGAAGATCTTGGAGGAGATCTTGAAGGTGGTCACGCCACCTTGGAGGAGTTTTAAGGGTGGTGCACGCCCACCCCTTTGGAGAGAGCATTAAAGGTGGTAGCTTCCACCTTGGAGGAGCTCTCAAGGAAGGAGAAGAAGGAGGCCCTCTTTTCAAGCCAAGGAGCAGCTAGGCTTGGAGCAAGAAGACAACCTTCTTCACCATTGTTACAAGAGGATTTGTGTTTCTTTTCTTGCTTTTAAATTGTTCAATTCTAGTAGAAGCTTTCCTCTACTTGTCCTTGAAAAGAACACTCATTCTACTCAATCAAAAATTGCCTTCTTTTAAGCTTTTTATTGCAGTTGTTTGTTTTGGTTCTAGCACTTATTTCACCTCTTCTTCCTAATTACCCTAGGCCTACACTTGCCTAGAGTGAGCTTAGGAAGAAGATATTTCTATCTTTTAGAATTTTAATCATTTGTAGGTGTTAGTTCTTTTCGCTACAATCTGCCGTTTGCCCTCGTCTTTTCAAAATACAAAAAAATTACATATTGAAAAATATTAAAAAGAAAGTTGAGATTGTATTCCAAGCAAGAGAATCATTATTGCAATTTTGCCTCCTTGGACGACCCTAGATACTCCCCTATCTAGGATATAAATTTTAAAAGCGAAAGCGGATTCGCGTGTTACAACGATGTTAAAAAACTGCTTTTACAAATCACGCGTATTTCGCTGTCACTTTTTGGCGCCGCTGCCGGGGAGGCACGGCTTTGCATTAACTCATTTTCTCTTGCTTGAAGTGGATCTCATCCCCTTCTCTTTCTTTCTTTTGTGTGTGCAGGAACTACCGCGGGAAAGCGGGAATCTGGAAGCGAGAGCTTAAAGATCCTTTTCTTCCCGCGAAAATTCAGGTTGGTTCCTCTTTCTAGTCACATAATTAATTAAAACTACCAAAAATATATTAAACTTGGCTTTCAGGACCCTAAACACTTAAATTAAGTGGAGTGGTGCATTTTAAAATCATTGTTTGCTTGTATGTTTCTTTAGCACCATTCCATTGCAAGTATTGGTGTTCTGTTTTTCGGGTCTAGATTTCTATCCAGACTTGAAAAATCGATTCCTAACACCACAGGCCTCCTAAAATCATAAAATTTCATAGAGTGATTCCCAATTAAGTTTGGAACATCTATTCCAAATTTTAGATCAATTGGATTTGTATTTAATTTTTAAAAATTTGTGGATTACAGAGGGGTCACACCCTCTAATCTTCCTGTTTTGCTACTGTCCGCGAATTTTCAGAATTTTTATACTCATTCAATTTTTGTGAAATTTATCTTGTTGGAATCCCTGTGAAATTTTACATATCATATAAAATCATAAAAATTTTCTGAGGTTGGTGGAAATACTGAAAAGTCTATAATACCCACGGGTATTATTTCTGGACTTTGACACCAGTACAATTAAAAATTCAAAACTATTATCAAAAAAATTCCTAAAATCTTACAAAAATCTTTTCTGGAATCCTTGTTTGATTTTCTTCAAAGTAGTGGTGTTGTTTGACTTTTTTGGACCACTACTTAATTCTGAAAGCTAAAAATAATTCATTGGTAGTTAAATTTCTGTCTTAGGGATAATTGGCTTAGGATTTCTTCTTTCTCTTTAGAGACTCAATTAAAAGGAAATATACAATCACACATACAACTGGTCTTTCCTTTGATTGTGAAATTTCAAACTCGTTTGAAAATTTAAAGAGAAAAACCCTAAAATTCATTTAGTTAAATCACATCCTAAAAGACAAAAATACAAAAAAATTGTGTGACAACTTGATTTTCATTGGAGCCACTCTCCAATTCCTGCACACATAAAAAAAAAATCAAATAACAGGGCAACAACCCAATAAACGCCCTCCACATTCCATGTGCACTATAGCATCCTAGACCTAATTAAAATTTGTAGCAACTTGACCCCTAAGGCTTTATCAACTTAGGCTTGCTATTTAGGTCTTAAGTTTTCTTTAGTTAGTACCAATTCTGTCATCTGTATCTGGTGTTCAGGCTGAGGGGCCGTGTCAAACGACCAGGCGCGGGTTTGTACAAGCACCTGGGGTTTTCCCTGGGAAACGTTTGGGCCCAAACCTCCCCTTAAGCAACTTGGCTAGATTTGTTGATAGAACGGGTATTCACTATTGACTACTTATTTCCTATATAGACCAAGTCTTAGGTTATTATTAGGGAGTCACATTTAAGTTAGGTCTAGTTTGTTTGTTTGATTGCACACTTTCTCTCATCTCTATCTCTTCTCCTCCCCTCCATTTCTTCCAAGTAGTGCATGCACGGGCGACGATCCCAAAAGCCACACCTTGAGGGACCATTTGATTTCGCCCCCCGTAGCAAGAAATCATTGTTTTCTTCCCCCTCGTCTTCTAGAAAAATGGAAAACCCAGGAAGCCGTCAAAAAAATTCTGCTTCCACTTCTAACCCGTCAGCCGACCCACAAGCTGACTCCACCCTCCCTCACCTTCCTAACTTGGAGCAACCAGAAATATCAGCAGGGCCAGGTGGCCCTCCAATTATAACCCATAATACAAATCCCTTTGCATTAATGGTCGACCATTTGGCTCGGCTACAACAAAATCAAGAAGATCTAGCTAGGACTGTCACGAACCTAGCTAATCAAGGACAAAATCCACCACCTCGCCAACAGCCTGTCGTTCCTCTTAAGGATTTCTATGATCCTTCCAATTATGAGGAAAGACCAGGGGTGGCCATACCACAAGGGGATTTTGAAATCAAACCCGCTATTCTAAACCTTATCAAGCATTTTCATGGTCTTCCAAGAGAGGACCCTTTTTGTCATCTCGAGGAATTAACTGTACTCGCTCAAACCACTCGTTCCCGCCATGTGCAGGAAGACATGTGGTTAATGAGACTCTTTCCTCTCTCTCTCAAAGACAAAGCATCACATTGGTTTAGAACAGTTGGGCGTCCTATTACCACCTGGCCCCAATTAAAAAGTGCTTTTCTTAAAAAATTTTTTCCGATCGGTCGAACAAATGCATTAAGAAGATCTATAACGACCTTTCAACAAAAAATTGGTGAACCCCTCCATGAAGCCTGGGAAAGATTTCAGGAACTTCTAAGAAGTTGTCCCCACCATGAAATTCCACAATGGCAGCTAGTGCAGATCTTCTATCATGGATTAGAAGATCAATTAAAACGATTTGTGGATGCCTCATGTGGGGGCAATTTTCTTAACAAAGACGCCGAAAGTGCCAATCTTCTCTTTGAAGAAATGAGTGAAAACTCATTTAACATGACTTCAATGGACACTTTTGGCAGATCACAAAACCCCAGACATGGAGTCCATGAAATTGACTCCAAAACCACCTCTGTTCCAGTCACACAAGATGATTTATATATGTTAGCTCAACGACTGGACCAGATGCAAATTCACCAAAAGAAAATAGAAGAAAAGCTCACAAACAAACAAGCTCCACACGTCCACTCTCCACACACTAACCCCCCACACATTCTCCGAAGAGAGAATCTACACAATATCGATGCCACATCTGTTGACCAGCAATTCCCGGCTGATTTCCCGCAAGATTTAACCGGGAATTTTGACCAAAATATTGTTGATTCCACCTCGGAAAATATTTATGCTCTCCAGGAGCAATTTAGAAACCCCTCCAACATTTCCAATCAAAATTGGAGGACTAACCCGAATCACTCCTGGAAAAACCCGAATCCGATTCCTTTTCCCAAACAAAACTATTTTGGGAATTATGGGCAACCTTTGTATCAACCTGGACCATCCCAGGATGATATTAATAATCAGGTCATGAAAACTCTGCAAGGAATGCAGACTCAAATGACAGAAGTAACCCGCATGGTTACCAATTTACAACAAGTTAAGGTTACTCCTGATCATCGACCTATTGGGAATTTACCATCCCAACCCATGCCCAACCCAAACAATCAAAGGAGTCAATTCCAAGGTGGATATCACAGTCAACCTATTCATCCAGCACCTCAGCATCCGCCGGGTTTCAATAACAGCCAGGCTCCCCGTCCTCACCCTAGAAACAACCAGACTGCAAATGCAGTTACCTTGAGGAATGGGAAAACCACTCAAAATACCCTGCCTGTTAAAGAAACCCGCTCTAATGACACACAGATTAACTCTTCCCCTCCTATTGTTCAGGAACCAATTCACGCAAAACAGGGCAACCCTGCCCCATTTCCACAAGCCCTCCACTCTTCAAAAAAGAAAAAAATAAAATCTGAGCCCACTGAGAAGGAATTAATGGATTTATTTGGGCAAGTAGAAATTAATATCCCTATCCTAGATGCCATTAAGTATATCCCTGCCTATGCAAAATTCTTAAAAGATTTATGTACTCCAAAAAGGCAGCCCAAGAATTTAGGAAAGGTGATTCTTCCAGAGATAGTCAGCTCAGTTGTGCAGAGCCGACTGCCTCTTAAGAGAAAAGATCCCGGCGCCCCCCTAATCCAAGTTATCATTAATGATACCTCATTTGATCGCGCTCTGTTGGATCTTGGTGCCTCAATTAATCTTATCCCCACAATTATTTTTGAGGAATTTAAGATCGGTGAATTGAAACCTGTTGAGGTTACTCTCCAATTAGCCGACCGATTTACGATTAAACCAAGGGGAATTGTTGAAGATGTTCTTGTCCGGGTCAAAGATTGTCTATTCGCAGTAGACTTTTTAGTCCTGGACATAGAGGTACCTGAAGCACTTAAGTTTGCCCCCATTATTCTTGGAAGACCATTCTTGGCCACCGCCCGCGCCAATATTGATTGTGATTCTGGAAAGATGAAGATCATGTGTGGCGGTGAATCTGTAACCCTAGACATTTTTCAAGCCTCTAGGCGATTCCAGGAACCAGATTTCTTTGATGATTCAGATTCAGAAATAGAAAACATTGTGGAAGAAACATTGCAGATTTCCCAATTAGGTTCCTGTTTTGCTGTAAGTACGGTTCCTGAACAATCTACTTTTTCTCACCCTTCCACCTCAACTACACAACCAGCTAACATTCCAGCTGACCCTTTCACTCTCACCTCACCTCTAACCCACAAAGCAGAAACTCTTTCGGAACCGAGCCTACAATTGGAATTAAAACCTTTGCCCGATTCACTTAAATATGTTTTCCTGGGTCCAAATCTGACCCTGCCCCTGATTATAAATTCTGGACTCACCGGGGCACAAGAGCACAAACTTCTCCAGGTTTTGAGTAAATATCGAAAAGCTATTGGCTGGACCCTTTCTGATCTTAAAGGCATTCATCCGTCCTATTGTACGCACCGTATATTTTTAGAGGACGATTCTCGCCCCTCCCGCCAACCACAAAGGCGCTTGAATCCTAGTATGCAGGAGGTGGTAAAAAAGGAGATTATTAAGTGGCTGGATACTGATATCATCTACCCCATTTCTGACAGCTCCTGGGTTAGTCCAACTCAAGTTGTCCCCAAAAAGGCTGGACTAACAGTTGTCACCAATGAAAAGGGGGAAAATATAGCCACTCGAACCGCTTCTTCTTGGCGCGTGTGTATAGATTATCGAAAATTAAACACCGCCACTAAGAAGGATCATTTCCCGCTCCCTTTTATTGATCAAATCTTGGAGCGGTTAGCCGGACGGGAATTTTACTATTTTTTGGACGGTTATTCTGGCTATAATCAAGTAGCGGTTCGTCCTGAGGACCAGGGTAAAACAACTTTCACCTGCCCCTTCGGAACCTTTGCTTTCCGAAGAATGCCCTTCGGTCTTTGCAACGCACCTGCGACTTTTCAAAGGTGCATGCTTGCAATTTTTTCAGACCTGGTAGGTGAATGTTTAGAAGTTTTTATGGATGACTTCTCTATTTTTGGAGATTCTTTTGATCATTGCCTCAAAAATCTTGAAAGAACCCTCCAAAAGTGCATAGAAGTTAACCTGGTCCTCAGCTGGGAAAAAAGCCATTTCATGGTCCAAGAAGGTATTGTCTTGGGCCATGTTATTTCTAAACAAGGAATTGCGGTAGATAAAGCAGAAATAGATGCTATATCTAAGCTCCCACCGCCCACTACTGTCAAACAAATCAGATCCTTTTTGGGTCATGTGGGTTTCTATCGTCGATTCATACAAAACTTTTCCCAAATCTCCAAGCCTTTAAGTCAGCTTCTTACTAAAGACCAGCCATTTGATTTTAATAATAAGTGCCTGGAGAGTTTTTTGAGGTTGAAGAAAGAGGTTACTGAGGCACCAATATTGCAGGGACCTGACTGGAATAGTCCCTTTGAATTAATGACAGATGCCTCAGATTTTGCTGTAGGGGCCGTTCTAGGGCAAAGAATTGGCAAGAAACCCGTTGTGATCTATTATGCTAGCAAAACCCTTGATGACGCACAACGGAATTACACGGTTACTGAAAAGGAACTTCTTGCCATTGTATTTGCCTTGGAAAAATTTAGATCTTATCTGTTGGGGTCACGTGTCACTGTTTATACAGACCACTCAGCAATTAAATATTTGCTGACTAAGAAAGATGCGAAACCCCGCCTTATCCATTGGATTCTGCTGCTCCAGGAATTTGACCTGGAAATCAAGTATAAGGTGGGATTGCACAATGTAGTGGCCGATCATCTCTCTCGTCTTATGACAAATGACATAATGACCCCACTAGATCAGTTCCCTGATGAAAGTATTTTAGCTGCTACAACCCTCCCTTGGTTTGCACCCATTGCAAACTACTTAGCAACAGAACAAATCCCCGCTGATTGGCCAAAAACAAAACGGGATAAGTTCTTTGCTGATATTAAATATTATTTTTGGGAGGAGCCCGACCTTTTCCGCATTTGTGCCGATCAGGTTATTCGACGATGTGTCCCTGATTCTGAAATCCATGATATCTTAACACATTGTCACTCAATGGCCTGTGGCGGACATTTTTTGGGCAAGAAAACTGCAGCTAAAATCCTTAATGCAGGATTTTATTGGCCCAGCTTGCACAAAGATGCTCATGACTTCGTTCGGTCCTGTGTGCGTTGCCAGAGCATCGGCAACATGACTCGAAAGGATATGATGCCCCTTAATCCTATTTTAGAGGTTGAAATTTTCGATGTTTGGGGCATCGACTTCATGGGACCGTTCATCAACTCTGGTGGGTATTTGTATATATTAGTCGCAGTAGACTATGTTTCTAAATGGATAGAAGCAATACCCACCCGCACTAGTGATCACCGTGTGGTTGTCGAATTTCTTAAGAAAAATATTTTCTCAAGATTCGGCATACCAAAAGCCATTATCAGTGACGGAGGCTCACATTTCACCCACTCACAATTCCGTCACCTCCTTTCTAAATACGGGGTTAATCATAAAATTTCCACACCATATCACCCCCAAACTAATGGCCAGGTTGAAGTTTCTAACCGGGAAATTAAAAATATTCTACAAAAGACGGTTAGGTCCGACCGTAAAGATTGGTCCACCAAATTGGACGACGCTTTATGGGCCTACCGTACCGCTTTTAAAACTCCGCTTGGCATGTCTCCCTTCCGTCTGATTTTCGGGAAGGCATGCCATCTCCCGGTAGAATTAGAACATAGGGCTTTTTGGGCAATAAAACAACTTAATATGGATTTATCTGATGCCGGTAACCATAGAAAATTACAATTAACTGAATTGGAAGAATTACGTAATTTTTCCTATGAAAATGCGAGGATTTATAAAGACCGAACAAAGAAATTTCACGATAAATATATTGTTCGGAAACACTTTGACGTTAATCAACGTGTTTGGCTTTTCGATGCGAGATTACGTCTTTTTCCTGGCAAATTAAAATCTAAATGGACAGGCCCCTTTATTGTCCATAAAACATATCCATACGGCGCTGTTGACCTTTTTGATCCACAAACTAATTCGATATTTCAAGTCAATGGCCAGTGTTTAAAGCCCTATTTTGACCATACGCCTAAAATTCCATCTAAATCTTTTAATTTTACTGAGCCAACCACCCTTGATCACTAGTACACATCACGCCCGGCTGAATGGCGTAAAAGATAGCACTGGATGGGAGGTAACCCATCATTTTCTTGCGTTCCTTTTTTCTTCTTCTTTTTCCAGGTTTTGTTCATCCTAAACCCGACCGTCATCACTAAGGTGATCCCTTTTCCCTCCTAATGCATGAGGACATGGCATATCTTAAGCATGGGGGGGTGTTTTTAAATTTTTACGATCGATTCAGGATTTTCAAAACCTAAAAACATGCATTTTTGTTTAATTTATTTCCTGCTTGCATACCCAAAAAAATAAAAAATAAAAAAATGTTCAAAACTTTTTGAGGAAAAATTTTGAAATTGGGACTAAGGTCGAAAAATTCACTTTTGGTACAATGGATTTAATCTTTAACAAACTAAGGATGAGGATATGGATCTGATCATTAGAATTCCAGGGTCTATTTTAGACAAGATCAGATATCTTTCTATAAAATTCCACCTGAACTCATAATAGTTCAGGTGACTTGATCCTATTTTGCAATATGGAAATTATTTGACTTAGCTTCTGATTCAAAAACTTGCATGTTTTGAGAAACTTCTTGTGTCACTCTTCACACACAAGCCAACACTTAAAAATAACTAAAAATTTGAAAAACTCCCTTGTTTGGACTTAGTGAAAGTCTGAAGCTGATCATTGGTTTGAGTTCCCACCGCCGAGAAGGAGGAAAATGCCTCCTTTAAGGATGCGATGTCAACATGTTACCGCCTCAGCGTTGCTCCATATCTATATTTCATATCTTTAGACGGAGCATTAAAGCGCATTTTAGCAGCTCAAGTGTCTTGGACGGTGCTCTACCTATAGTGTCGGAGCAAGAGCTTGAGTTTGTTTGGAGCGCCCCTTTTCACCGCATCGTGTTCTGAGGTTGTGAGCTCCTGGGTGGTGTCATGGACAGTGCTATCTCGAAGTACTGGCGCCAGAGCCCCCTCGAGGAATGGTAACGGGAATGATGATCCCAACACATCTGTTGTAAGACTAAGCTAAAAATAAGCATGGGGGAGGAAAAAAAAAAAAAATATATATATATATATAAATTAACAAGCCCTTATAAATGTTGGTTTTTCACAAGCACAGCCACAAGGTTTTAAAGGAATTTGCAAGTTGCGAATCAGATTCACGAGCCAGAAAAATCCTAAAAACAAACATTTCAAGTCATCTGAATTAACAAGGGGTTAATTTGTGAATTTTCTGAGGATATATTGATCCCGTTCTATCTAATGGTTGGATCCAAAAACAAATTCTGATGTTTATCTTCAACAAATAACGTATCTCCTGTATTTTAATCTACCAAGGTCCCTTAATCTCTTTTTCTCCTCAAAAGTCAAAAAAATTAGATTTCCCAAAAATTCCGTTTTCCAAAAAAAAAATTATTAATGTTTTGCTAAGAGACTAGCAAAGATAAGCATGGGGGTGTGATAAACACCAGTTTATCATCATTTTTATGCTTTAAAACTAACCTAGCTCTTAGGATTTTACTCCGCAAACGGGTTTTTGGGCTGCATTTAGGCATAAATTAGGATAGGCATGCATTGCATTTTTTATTGTTGTTTTAATGTGTTTTTGTGAGTGTTAGGGATGTACAGATTCACAGATCCTTAAAACCCTAGCACTCAAGAAGGCAATTGGTGAAGGAGAAGCCCAGACTAGTTGGAACCCAGCTTGATCCAGCTCACCATAGCTGGAACCTAGCTTACTTGAACTAGGGTTAGCTCATCCCAGCTCCATTCAGCTAATCTCAGCTGGATGGCAGCTCAAGAGAGTTCACCTTAGCTCACCCTAGCTCAAGTCAGCTCAGATCCAGCTCAACTTAGCTGAGTCTAGCTCACCTCAGCTCCCACTAGTTCACAGGGAGCTCTAGCTAGCTCAGCTGAGTTGACAAGAGTTCACCCCAGCTCAGATCCAGCTACATCCAGCTCCAGTCAACTCCAGCCAGCTGAAGAAGAATTCATCTCAGCTCAGGAAGCTCAAGTCCAGCTCCCGGGGATTCAGCTTAGCTCATCTCAGTTGAGCTAAGCTACCTTAGCTGCCTCAACCAGCTGGATTCTCCCTGATAGCACCAGACCTAGCTCACCTCAGCTCATTTTGGTAGAAGCTAGCTCACTTTAGCTTGGCTTAGCAACTAGCAAAGAACTAGCAAGCTAAGCCAGCTAGAGTAGCCCCATGCCAGCCTCTTCAGCAGCAGCCAGCTCCAGCTCCAACTCCAGACTTCTTCTCCTCAGCTCCTTCCTCTAAACCCTAGCTCCATTACCTTCTCCTCTACTCCTCCATTAGCTAAGCTAGCTTAGCTTAGCTTAGCTTAGCTTAGCTTAGCTTAGCTATGCTCCAACTTCCTTGGCTTATACCACCCCAAAAACCCACCTACCAACTCCACCCAACTAGCTCCACCTAAGCTCCACATAAGCTAACCTACTTGGCACCAACCTAACCTACCCACCACCTCCAAAAGACACCTAAAAGTGGCGCCAAAAACTACCCATAACCACCCCTTAATGGCGCCACTTTTCCCTCCAAAATCTCCCCTCATCTCCACCACACAATCTCCCTTGAACCCATCTCCACCATCCACCTAACCCCCCTTCTAGAAGACCCCATGTTGGCACCAACATGGTGGTGTCTCTCCACCACCAAAAGACACCAACACCACCATAACTACCCCCTTTAACACCTATTGGGTTGGCGCCAACTCTCCTTAGCCATAGGATCACCAACCACCTCCATTCTTCCATCCTAGCCCTCCATTTCAAGGGGCACCTTAACCCCCCATCCTACCCTATAAAAAGACCACTACCCACCACCATTCAAGTCATCCTTGGCTAGCCATTTCACTCTCATATTCCACCAAGAATCCCACGTCCAAGAGAGAAGAAGAAGAAGAAGATTAAGGGGATATTCTGTCCCCTTGGTGCCTTCCCCTCTTCCCTTCTCTCTTGGGTCACGCCAGCCAAAGGAGAAGCCAGGCAAGGAAGATCTTGGAGGAGATCTTGAAGGTGGTCACGCCACCTTGGAGGAGTTTTAAGGGTGGTGCATGCCCACCCCTTTGGAGAGAGCATTAAAGGTGGTAGCTTCCACCTTGGAGGAGCTCTCAAAGAAGGAGAAGAAGGAGGCCCTCTTTTCAAGCCAAGGAGCAGCTAGGCTTGGAGCAAGAAGACAACCTTCTTCACCATTGTTACAAGAGGATTTGTGTTTCTTTTCTTGCTTTTAAATTGTTCAATTCTAGTAGAAGCTTTCCTCTACTTGTCCTTGAAAAGAACACTCATTCTACTCAATCAAAAATTGCCTTCTTTTAAGCTTTTTATTGTAGTTGTTTGTTTTGGTTCTAGCACTTATTTCACCTCTTCTTCCTAATTACCCTAGGCCTACACTTGCCTAGAGTGAGCTTAGGAAGAAGATATTTCTATCTTTTAGAATTTTAATCATTTGTAGGTGTTAGTTCTTTTCGCTACAATCTGCCGTTTGCCCTCGTCTTTTCAAAATACAAAAAAATTACATATTGAAAAATATTAAAAAGAAAGTTGAGATTGTATTCCAAGCAAGAGAATCATTATTGCAATTTTTGCCTCCTTGGACGACCCTAGATACTCCCCTATCTAGGATATAAATTTTAAAAGCGAAAGCGGATTCGCGTGTTACAACGACGTTAAAAAACTGCTTTTACAAATCACGCGTATTTCGCTGTCAGATGGCAAGATTTTCCATAGACCAGACAAAATGGAGACATTCCAATCGAAGTTTTATACACAATTCAGTAGGCCTAGAGAGCGTCATCCAATTTGATAGATCAATCCTTCTGATCAGGGCGGACCGTCTTTTGAAGGATTTTTTTAATTTCTCGATTGGAGATTTCAGCTTGTCCGTTGGCCTGCGGATGGTATGGAGTAGAGGTTCTGTGAGTGACTCCATACTTGCTTAGTAAGGTCCTGAATTGATTGTGAGTGAAATGGGACCAACCATCACTGATCAGAGCTTTGGGTATACCGAACTAACTAAAGATATTTTTCTTTACAAAGTCCATGACCACTTTATGGTCATTAGTTCAGGTTGGGATAACCTCAATTCATTTGTATACATAGTCAACTGCAACCAAAATATACAGGAACCAAAATGAATTGGTAAAGGGTCTCATAAAATCAATGCCCCAAACATTAAAGATTTCGACATCAAGGACTGGATTTAGGGGCATCATGTCCTTCCTGCTCATGTTTCCTAGAGTTTGGAAATTGATACATAACCTACAAAAGCTGTATGAGTCACAGAATAAAGACGTCCAATACAATCCACTCTGTAGTACCTTGGTTGCCATCTTTTTCCCTAAGAAGTGACCTCCACAAGCAAAAGTATGGCAGAATTCTAATACACTTGTGATCTCCTCGTATGGAATACAATGGCAGATAACCTGATCCCCTCAAACTTTGAATAGCTTTGAGTCTTTCCAAAAGTAGTATTTGGCATTAGAAATCAACTTATCCTGCTTATGCTTAGGCCAATCCATGGGTAGTCTTCCGATGGCCAAATAGTTGACAATATTTGCAAACCAAGGTAGTTTGCAAATAGTCAAGAGAGTCTCATCAGGGAAAGAATCACAAAGTTGAGGAGTTGTAGGGTCTACAAGAATTCTGGAGAGATGATCTGCTACTATGATTGCTCAACAATCATAGGTCTTAAATGACCTAAATTAAGTTAGAACTTAGCTTAACTTAGTGTAATCCATGCATTCATGAGCATACTTTGCATCTTTACTACTTTCCCATAGCTATGCATAAAAAAATGATATAATGTAGTAATTAAGTGCATTATATAAATTGCAAGTAACATGATTCTCATGAGCTAGATTTGTAGCTGGTAATGCAGTAAAGCTGGAGCAGCAGATTAGAATAAAATGTAGTAGAGAAATAATGTAAGGGTTGAGGTATGTTACTCTATTAAGTAAAAGTAAGGTAGAGTGAAATTATGAAGAACTTAGGATCATTCCTAGACCTAGGATAGCCCTAGAAGCCTTCCTAAGCCTCAGCCACCCTTAGATTAGGTCACCATAGCCTAGGAAACTCCAAAACCCTAGTTCTAGCCCTTATTTGGACGTCCAGATAAGTTATTGGACATCCAAGACCCTTAGCCACAACCCGCATGCCTTAAACCCATGTCTACAGTGTTATTGGACGTCTGGACACCTAGCTAGACGTCCAATTCATGCAGAATCCCCAAGATAGAGCCTTGATTCTTCCCTGACTCAAATTGGACATCCAAACAAGAGGTTTGGACTTTTGGTTTTTGAGTATAAGTCATCTGACACATATATTAGATGTCTGATACCCCTCTCCAGACCTTGTTTTGGAAATCAAGCTTGGATCTTGATTTCCTAGGTCCCTAAACCCAATTCCAAACCTTGGGAACCTAAATTAAGGTACCCAAAGCCTAGTACACTAACCCTAGACCCTCTTAAGAACCTAATTAGGTTCTCACTAAGCCCCATTGACTTGGATCAAGTCAATGACACTTTACTTAGTCAATTGGACTCATAGAGTCCAATTAAGCTTAGATCTCAACCCACACAAGTCCATGAATTGTGGATCTAAGAAGACCCACTCCCATCCATTTTGATGCCAAGATGGAAGCTCTTCTAGATGATTCTATAATTCTCTAGAGAGCCACACCCATAGCCACCTAGGAGTCTATAAAAAGACCAACCTAGATAGCCATGCACCCATCTTGGACTCTCCCTTAGTGGCTCCTTGATAAACACCAGTTTATCATCATTCTTATGCATTAAAACAGACCTAGCTCTTAGGATTCTCAGGATTTTGCTTTGCAAACGGGATTTTTGGGTTGCATTTAGGCAAAAAATAGGTTAGGCATGCATTGCATTTGTTATGTTATTTTTGATGTGTTTCTTGGAGTGTTAGGGATAAGCAGAGACTTAGATCCCTAGAACCCTAGCACTCGGGAAGACAACTGTTGAAGAGGAAGCTCAATTAGGCTAAGACTCAGCTAATTCCAGCTCATCATGGCTGGATACCAGCTCCCTTGGACTAGGGTTAGCTCCATTCAACTCATCTTAGCTGAATGGTACCTCAAGAGAGCTCACCTTAGCTCACCCTAGCTCAGGTCAACTCAGATCCAGCTCAACTTAGTTGAGTCTAGCTCATCTCAGCTCCCACCAATTCACTGGGAGCTCTAGCTAGCTCAACTAAGTTGACTTGAGTCCACCTCAGCTAAAACTCAGCTCACCTCAGCTCAAGCTCAGCTCCAGACAGCTCATAGTAACTTAACTCTAAGCTAACTGAGCTACTACTTGTCAACTAGTAGCTTAGCTAGCTCAAGGGTTCTCATCAGAGGCAGTTCCAGCTCAACCTAGCTCTAGCTAGGTTAAAGCCAGCTAAACCGGGCTCAACTACCCAAGCTTGGCTACTTGCATAAGAACTAAGTAGCTAAGCTCAGTAGTTGAGCTCCCCTTGAAGCTACCTCAGTAGTCCCAGCTCCAGAGTACCTGATACCAGCTCCAAAATACTCTTCCTCAGTTCTCTTCCATGAAACCCTATCTCCTCCAGCTCTACTCTACTAGCTATGCTAGCTTAGTTAGCTTAGCTAAACTCTACTCCACAAGAAACCTCCATGGCTGTCCACTTCACCTTAACCCTAACCAACCTTAACCTAACCCAACCCCTTTTGGCGCCAACCAACCATTACTACCAGCCTAAACACCTCTTCAAGTTGGCCCCGAAATGCCCTAGCCACCCCTTCATTTTGGTGCCAACACAAGCCCTCATCCTAGCCCTACACCTCTCCCTTTATCCCCATCTAAACCCTACACCTAACCCCTTCTAGAAGCCCACTAGTGGTGCCAACTTAATCCATCATAACCAACCCTAAACCACCACTATTTTGGCACCAAGAACACCACCCACACCCTTCCATTTTGGCACCACCTATATCCATCCTTAATCCCATAACCACCACCATAAAAAGCTACCCTAGCCTTCCCTTATATGCATGCCAACCCTACCCCTTTAACCACACTAAAGTTGGCGCCAACTCTCACTTAATCACACCTACACACACCCTTAAGTCCAAGCAAATAACCCTAGCCCCTCATCTCATAACACCACCATATAACTCCATCTCCACCCTACAACACACCTAACCAAACCTTTAACCCTAGCTACCACTTAGGGTTGGCACCAACCAACAAATGCCCCTCCATTTTGGTGCGAACAACCCTAGCCCTAGGATCCTATAACCACTATCTAACCCACATCATAGCTGTCCTTCCTATAACCACCGTTAACCCCCTACCATTCCTATATAAACACCCTACCACAACCATTAAATCGGGACCCTTGGCTACAATTTTTCTACCCATATTTCCACTTACATAGAAGGTCAAGAGAAGAAGAAGAAGATTAAGGGGATACTCTGTCCCCTTGATGCCTTCCCCTCTACTCTTCTCTCTTGTGCCCACGCCAGCCAAGGATGGAAGCCAGGCATTGGAGGACAAACTAGGGTACATGCCTACCCTAGGAAGTGGAGGATTTGAGGGTGGTACACTACCACCCTTGGAGAAGGAATCAAAGGTGGTCCACACCACCTTCAAGAGGAATTCTTAGAGTGGGAGCTGATAAATGCCAGTTTATCATCATTCTTTTGCATTAAAACAATCCTAGCTCTTAGTGTTTTGCTTTGCAAATGGGTTTTTGGGTTTCATTTGGTCATAAATTAGGTTAGGCATGCATTGCATTTTTTATTTTCTTTTTAATGTGTTTTTGTGAGTGTTAGGGATGAACAAGATTAACAGATCCCTAGAACACTAGCACTTAGGAAGGCGACAGGTGAAGGAGAAGCTCATACTAGCTACAACTCAGCTTGATCCAGCTCACTTGGACTAAGGTTAGCTCATCCTAGCTCCATTCAACTCTTCTCAACTGAATGGCAGCTTAAGAGAGCCCATCTCAGCTCACCCTAGCTGATTGCACCGCAAAAATACACCTACAATATTGCCTTCTTATGCTATTTCTTAGCATTACTTATGCATATTAAGGTTCCATAGTTGCATTGTAAAAATACATGCATGCATGCATTTAATTAAGAAGGGAGGAGAATGAAATAAAATGGCCTCACGATTACATCTTTCCTCATGTGCATCTTTGCAAAATCCACAATCTTTTTATTTTTTCCACTTGATTTTTGAAATGCTTCCCGCGGCTGCAACTTGTCATTCCCTGCTCTCCATCCCTCTCCCTGCTAGCCCTTCCCTGCGGCTGCCATTCCCTACCGTAGCCATGCATGAGCCATGCACGGCGATGCCTTCTTCTCCTATAAAAAGCCACGGCTCGTTCTTGCAAAATGAAGCCTGGTCCCAACTTCAGAAAACCACTTGTAGAACTTCTCCTTCCAAGCCGTCCTCTCCTCCCTTTCCCTCCATATGCCAGTCCTCCTCCGAGGAGAAACCCGGCGGGCAGGAGCCCTCACTGTGAGACCACCACCGCCCATCTCTTCAAAGAGCTGATGGGCGTAGTGGCTCTTTTCTATTTTTTTTCTCGCTCCAGCACCTTCAGCCACGGTCGCACCCTTCAAGGTCTGAATCTCGCAGCTTGGCAGCAGCAGCAGCAGCAGCCCCAGCCATTCCGCGCAAGCTTGTAGGTGCTCTAGCCCCTCCACGCGTGCCTGCAGTCCCCTCTCTGCCTCCTGCTTTCTCCGCCCTGTCGCGCTCGCTTCCGCCCGTAACTGGCCTCTGCACGCCTCTGCAGCGGCTGGCCAAGCACTTCCCTCCACCCCTACCAGCACCTGCAAGCTTCCATGCAAGCTGCAGGCGCCCTCGCCTCCCTCTCCGCGCGCTCTGTCGTGAGCTCTCTGTGCTCACAACCGGCTAGTGCAGACCCTCTTCCTTGCGCACCAGCCCGCACACGCCAGCCGCGAGTCGGCCGCACTCACACCACCTGCAGCTCCCGGTTGCGTGGCACAGACGACCACTGTAGCCACTGTTCACGCGAGTCTGCGCGAGGCTGTGGCAACAGTGGCATGACCAGAGAGTTCCTCACTTATCTGGTCACGCGGCGCACCACAACCGGCCCTCGCCCATGCGCGCTCCTACCTGCATGTCTACCCCAGTGTCGCCCGCACCAGCCTGCGCATCTGCTTCGCCCGCTCCCTTCGCTCGCGCCTGCGAGCGCCCGTTCCAGCAACTCCACACAGCGCTGGGTGCTGCCTTTCCTCTCCGCGCGCTCCACTGTGCACATACGCGCCTGCGTAAGCATGCGTGGAAGCCTCCAGACGACGCCACCAGTCTTCATATGCCTTAACCTCCTGCCATCTCTCCTGCCTTCTCTCTCCCGCTCTCTCTCTCTCTCACAACACTCTCTCACTATCTTCGCCGACGCACACACACACCTACACTAACACTTCCACACACCCACACACACATATACACTATTATAAACATATATATATACGTAGACTTATATATATTGATATATATATATATACATATATATATACATATACATATATATACATATATTTATGTATATATATATATAAATATGCATATATCTATATATATACTATTATAAGTATAGATACATATATATATATATATATACATATATACACACCTACTTATATATACATACATATATACATATATATACATGTCTAGATACATATACCTATATACATATATTATTATATATATATATATACATCTATACATATATCTATCTATACATATAGCTACATATGTAAATATACTTATATATATACATATACGCAAATATATATACACATATATATATACAGATATATACCTATTTATAACCATATATACATATAGATATATTTACATATATACATATATATATTTTCACATTATTTACCGTACGCTGTATCGCGGGAACATTTGCACCAGTTGCTGATACTCCCCGATACACGCGTACAAAAAGCATGTTCGCATTCATCTTCCACCATCCATCCTACACACTCCACGCGGCACCTAGTCCTGTTGGTTGCGTCTCTCTGGACGACGACCAACTTGACACCGTGCTACACTCCATCTCTGCCTGCACCCCCACCCCTTTATACATATATAATATATACCTATATATATATACTATATTTACTTGATTTCTATTTTTCTTTCCTATTAGTAAAAAGATAAAAAAATATATAAAAGAGAAAAGATAATGCTTGACTTGCAGGTACTCCATCTTGCGAATTGCAAGACCCATTTTGGAACCATATTTTGGCTCAAAGCCAAGAACCCAATTTTGAGGGTGTGCCTCAAGGACAAAGATTACCAAAAAAAATCTAAATGGAAAAAACACCAAAAACACAATCAATGAAAGGAAGAGACTCGTTGTAGGAAAGGTGTACAAACTTAACTTGTATCCCACTTCCCTGAGTTCGACCATGGGCCTAAAAGTGACAAGATAAAATCAAGTAGGCCAGGTTAAAAATTTTGTAAAGAGATGGTTAGGTCTGATTTAGGTTAACCACTATACACACTTCAACGATAAAATCATCATATTAACAACCTATCCAGGTCCGACAACATACTCTTTTCTGGCACCGTTGCCAGGGAAGTGTGCCTTCAAGTAAGTTTCTATTCAATTCCTTTCAATTTTTCTCTTCTCTCTTCACGGGTATCTCTGTTTTTGATGTGCAGGTAAACCTGGTGCATGGAGAAGGCAGGTAGACAAAGTCGAAGACGTGAGCAGATCCAAGGCGAGTACGAGAGCGTGAAGACACCGACACCGCATTGGAGTTTCGCACACGTTGCCGAACAAGTAGGTCTTCTTTTCTTAGCTACTAGGGTTAACTTGTCACCTTAATAAAAAAAAAAAAACTAAAAACTAAAAAAAAAGTAGAAAAACTTCTTGGGATCTCTTGGGGCAAGTGGGTTAAAATTCACTTGTTTGATTGATTTTCTTCACTCCCACCGCCCCGGGATTTCCCGCTTACTTCGCATAGCGAAAATCCGAGAATCTTGATTCTTGAATTATTCGTCGTGTGAAGTATTCTTTGAGGCAAATACAAAAGGATTGATTGCACCCCTCTTTTGCCTCACTTTTCTACAATTCGAGATCACATTTTTGGTGGGGAGACTTGGAATTGAGTTGATTACAACCCCACCACGACTTTTCAACTTTCCTCAGATTCGATCCCGAACATTTCAACCCCAAAAATTCAATTTTCTTTATCTTTTGGTTGAGCCTTGTGTGTGGGCATTTTTTCTTGGTGATTGGGAGCACTTTAATTGAAGTGTTTGGCTCCCTTTCACATTAATATAAAACTGATTCGTACATCCACACATAGAAATCTCCATTTACGGTAGCCCATTGCATTATAGCATGCATTAACTAACTGATATTGAAGAAGGGTTTGTTGGGATTAGAAGAAAACCTGTATTCTTTCAAAAACCTGGAGATTGGTTGAATTGGTATTTTAGCGAAATCCTAAAATCAATACTACATAAGGTTGAACTCTAAAAGTCATTCACCAATTAAAACTTCAATTCGGGGAGATTTCCCCGTTGCATGCTTGTTTTACACACTTTGAAAAATCAATCACTTGGGCATTACCCGTAAACAACGCCCTTCACATTCCAAAAGCACTTGACCCTAAGCCTCTAACTAAAACTGGTAGTAACTTGACCCTTACTAAGGATTGGAGGTCTAACTACTTGTGTGTAGTGGCTATGTGCTGGTGAGAGTTCCTGCGTGCTATCGGGTGTCTAAGACTGGGGCAAACGGCCTTTCAATCTGGCCTGGTGGTTCTGCGGTGCTCGCATTCGGTTCCGTACTTCGTGATAGTAGGTAACTTAGATCTTTAGGTCTAAGGGCACACTGTAGAGGTTAGGAATTTGCTTGTATTAATTTGTCATCAAGTGTACCTTTGCGGCGTCATTTCTCTCGTCTCTTTTCCCTTCTCATCCCCCCAATTCTTCCTGTGGTAGTGCATGTTTGGGAGGAGGTCACAAAACCATGAACTGTTTGAATTGCCTGATAATTTTAGGAAAGGAGCCGAATCGTCCTCCTCCTCTACAAACATGGCAAACACCCGCACCTCACCACTTCGTCACAATTCCAACTCTTCCAACACCAGCCTTATCCCAAGAAACCTTGCAAGACCTTCCTTACCGAGTGTCGCGCCGAGCGACTCGGTAAGTCATGTGGATCTGGCTTCTGCAAGCCAGTATTTCGACATGGAGGACCAAGCCTCCGTGTGCTCAGATGCATATTTACATGCGGACACGTCTTCTGGCATAGAAGATGCTTGCACCTTGGGGAACAACTCGTTCTCTGCCACTTATAACCCAGGGTGGTGAAATCATGCAAATTTCGCATGGTCCAACAACTCGCAGCGCCAAAACCCCACGGGTGGACCAATGTGACCGTCCGCACCCGTCATCCCAAGGGCTCAGTCTAATCTTATGGCGAATCCGCCATCAGGTCCTTGCATATCGCAAGCAGAACACGCATCAAGGCCTCTTGATAAATTGATGCGAATGATGACGGAAATGTCAAAGCGCCATAAAGAGAACATGACCTCTCTTTAGCACCATTTGGCACAGCAGAATGCTGAGATCAGTCAACTACGCATGGCGACTCAATCTTAGGACACTCTTCCCGCCCTACCTATTCCAAACCCGCAAAACTTCGTACCCCTTGGTCCGCAACCACAGGTACAACCATCTCAGGGACAGGTTCATCAAATTCTGCAAGCTCCGAGCATTCCACTAGGATTTCAGGCTAATCCCACTACAGCATCGCACTCCTATGTCCTTATTGCGAACCCTCCTCCGCCGTATGATCCCACTGGACCCGCATCATCCAATGCTATCACTATGAGGAGCGGTAAGCAGACCATCGATCCACCTCGACCTGATCTTGGCTCATCTTCTTCTTCATTGCCCTCTCATTCGGGATGCGCACCGCATTCACGAGAGGACGATGCACCCAAATTCATGCCAGAATCAGTTCCATTTCCTGAGGCTCTACTAAGGGAGCCAAAAGGCAAAAAGAAAGATACGCAGGCCTCTGATAACCTACGTAATTTGTTCAGGGATGTAGAAATCAAGGTACCCCTACTCAAGGCTATCGATCACATACCTACTATCGTCCGATTTTTCAAAGACTACACAACACCCAGGCGACAGTTAAAGAAAACTAAGAATCCGGTTGTTCTCTCGCCTCATGCGAGTTGTGATATATTGTCAAACCTACTACAGAAGTAGAAAGATCTGGGCACACTACTGATTTCCTGTAGCATCCAAGGCTACAATTTTAACCGTGCCCTGCTTGATCTAGGATCTTCCATCAATGTCATACCGACCATCATGCTTGAAAAATTTTCCTTGGGAAATCTGAAACCCACCCCTGTCACGTTACAGTGGGCAGACCGTTCTATCAAAATCCTGAAGGGTGTGGTGGAAGACGTGGTGGTTAGGGTCAACAGTCCCTGTTTTCTTGTTGACTATCTTGTTTGAGATATGGAAGTTCCAAGTTCACTTTCTGATTGTCCGATCATCCTTGGCCGACCTTTCATGGCCACAGCCCACGCCCTTATCGACTGCGAGTCAGGCTGTATTGAGATTGCTGTTGGATCTAAAAAGCTCAAGCTTAACATCTTCAAGGCAGCCAAGAACTTTGATTGCGATTGCATCGAAGATGACACGTCTGACGAGGACATGACCGTCAGTGCGTATATCAGACTAATTGGGACCTATTCAGACTGCTGCGAATTACCTGACGACTGCCTGATCAACACATACTGTGACGTTCCCCCATCCCTCCCTATTCCCATACCTTCTCCTGACCAGACTACTGACGAGGTTTTCTCCGCTTCCCATACCTCGTGGTCTGAGTCATATCTGGGCTGCTCACCGCCGGTCCATACTCTTGAAGACCAGACTGCCCTTTCTTTCCCGCTAAATCAGGTGGATTTGCAAATCCACACCGGGACCTTGAGCCCACATACTACTCTCTGGGGCTATTCCTTTTTGGATCCATCTATCCAAGAAGCCCCTCTTCTTGGCCAATCTAAGTGCCAACTTCTTCTTCCCGACTTGTTCTCTGATCCGCCTGGGACACTCTCGTCCCATGAAATGCCTGACCTTTCACCATCCACCATCACTTTTCATGCTGCTATCATGATCTCTTCACCACCCACCCTACCACCCTACTGTATACCCTGCGCCTCAGCTCTCGTTATCCGATCTTTCGTCCTTTCTCTACCTTTCCCTGCATGCATATGAGGACATAGCATTGTTTGGCATGGGGGGCTGGATAGACATCCATAGGTTCTGGGTATTTTATGGTATCATACAGTTCCCACCTATTTATAAATATGCAAGAAAAAGAAAAAAAAAAAATATATATATATATATAAATGGTGTTTAGTAATGATGTGAAAGCTGAAACAAAAATACAATAAGTGTTTATGGATATTCAACCTCTGTTTTGAAAACTTTCCAGGCCACATAAGCTTGATTCGCTCATGCTCGGGCTTAATTCACTTGAGCATTGATAAAATAGATCAGAATCTTTCCTAACTAAGGACATATTCTTGTACCTGAGACACCAGTATAGGATCCGTTGGTTTGCTTCTACTTGAGAGCTTAAGTAAACTTGGTTCACACTACACATATCAGGAAAGACCAGGTGAACATAAGATCCAACCCTAGTGTTCATTAGGGAAGGTGGAGTCCTTACCTGTGCGCGTAGGTAGACTTTTTATCCCAGGTTTTAGTCTTGTGTTTAGGAGAAGCTCTTTCCGCCAAAAAGAAACTCTCCCACCAAAAAGAAAAAAGAAAAGTGTGCTCCTCCAAATAAAGTTGTAAGAGATATACTGACACATGTTTCTAAAAAAAAAAAAAAAAGAGAAGCAAATAAGTCAGTATATCTCGCAAAGTCACTACCCTAAAAAAGTCTCTATCCTGTTCTCTTTGAGCCACAAATATCAGAAATTGGGAGTTGAGTTTCCATCACCTTCTTAAGGGTCAATCTGAAGACAAGCTGAAACTGGGACCAACCTTTACTTAAAAATTCGTGAAACCCTGGGTTTGAGTCTTAATGTTCATTTGGTCAGTCTTGATCCTTCACTATGCACAGCCATAATCTCTTGAGTTCTCGAGTACGGCAAAAACCCCCTGGATCCTGGAAATCGTACTTAAGGTTTAAATATCAAGAGTTCTGGTTAGTCGAGAGATGATTTATGTCATGTGAGACTTAAAGTACTGGTAGTCTTCAATACAATTGGTTCTCACAATATCCAATAATAAACACACCTATATCGCCTCAGAAGAAAATCTTCAGCTTAAGATCATTTCTAAATACTACAAAAAATATGTTGCTAGGGACTAGCAAAAGATAGGCATGGGGGTATGATTGCACCACAAAAATACACCTGCAATAGTGCCTTCTTATGCTATTTCCTAGCATTACCTATGCATATTAAGGTTCCATAGTTGCATTGTAAAAATACATGCATGCATGCATTTAATTAAGAAGGGAGGAGAATGAAATAAAATGACCTCGTGATTACATTTTTCCTCATGTGCATCTTCGCAAAAACCACCATCTTTTTATTTTTTCCACTTGATTTTTGAAATTCTTCCCATGGCTGCAACTTTCCATTCCCTACTCTCCATCCCTCTCTCTGCCAGCCCTTTCCTGTGGCTGCCATTCCCTGCCGTAGCCATGCATGAGCCATGCAGGGCCATGCCTTCTTCTCCTATAAAAAGCCACAGCTCGTTCTTGCAAAATGAAGCCTGGTCCCAACTTCAGAAAAACCACCTGCAGAACTTCTCCTTCCAGGTCGTCCTCTCCTCCCTTTTCCTCCATACGCCGGTCCTCCTCCGAGGAGACACTATGCGGGTAGGAGCCCTCACTGTGGTGCACACCACCACAGTGAGACCACCACCGCCCAGCCCTTCAAAGAGCCGGTGGGCGTCGTGGCTTTTTCTATTTTTTTTCCCGCTCCAGCACCTTCAGCCATGACCGCACGCTTCAAGGTCTAAAGCTTGCAGCTTGGTAGCAGCAACAGCTAGGCGACGGCAGCTGCAGTAGCCCCAGCCATTCCGCGCAAGCCTGCAGGCGCCCCAGCCCCTTCGCGCGTGCTTGCAGTCCCCTCTCCGCCTCCTGCTTTCTCTGCCCTGTCGCGCTTGCTTCCGCTCGCGACCGGCCTTTGGACGCCTTTGCAGCGGCCGGCCAAGCACTTCCTCGCACCCCAGCCAGCACCTACAACCTTCCACGCAAGCTACAGGTGCCCTCTCCTCCCTCTCCGCGTGCTCTGTCGCGAGCTCTCCGTGCCTGCAACCGGTCGGCGCAGACCCTCTTCCTTGTGCGCCAACCCACGCCCGCCAGCCGGGAGCTGGCCACACTCACACCACTTGCAGCTCCCGGTTGCATGGCACGGACGACCACTGTAGCCATTGTTCACACGAGTCTGAGCGACACTGTGGCTACAGTGGCGTGACCGGAGAGGTCCTCACTTATCCGGTCACGCGGCGCGTCGCAACCGGCCCTCGCCCACGCACACACCCGCTTGCGCGTCTACCCCAGCATCTCCCACACCAGCCCATGCGTCTGCTTCACCCGCTCCCTTCGCCCACGCCTGCGAGTGCTCGTTCCAGCAACTCCGTGCAGCGTTGGGCGCTGCCTTTCCTCTCCGCGCCCAATCCTCCTGTGCACTCCTCTCTGCGTATACACGCCTGCTCAAGCACGCGTGGAAGCCTCCAGACGATGCCACTGGTCTTCATACGCCTTAACCTCCTGCCTTCTCTCTCCCTCTCTCTCTCTCTCTCTCTCTCATTCTCTCTCACAACACTCTCTCACTCTCTTCACCGACGCACACACACACCTACACTAACACTTCCACACACCCACACACACATATACACTATTATAAACATATATATATATACACATATATATATATACACATATATTTATATACATATATACATATATATATACTTATATTTATACATATAGTAGTACCTATATACTTATGTATTAGTATACATATATATATATACACGCACATATACATAGAAATATTTATATACATATATATATAAATATACATATATCTATATATATACTATTATAAGTAAAGATACATATATATATATATATACACATATATACACACCTACTTATATATACATACATATATACATATATATACATATCTAGATACATATACCTATATACATATATATATATATATACATCCTTACATATATCTTTCCATACATATAGCTACATATATACATATACTTATATATATACATATATACATATATATATACACATATATATACCTATTTATAACCATATATACATATAGATATATTTACATATATACATATATATATTTTCACATTATTTACCATATGCTTTATCGTGGGAATATCTGCACCAGTTGCTGATATTCCCCGATACACGCATACAAAAAGCGTGTTCGCATTCATCTTCCACCATCCATCCTACACACTCCATGTGGCACCTAGTCCTGTTGGTTGCGTCTCTCTAGACAACGACCAACTCGACACCGTGCTACACTCCATCTCCACCTCCACCCCCACCCCTTTATATATATATAATATATACCTATATATATATACTATATTTACTTGATTTCTGTTTTGCTTTCCTATTAGTAAAAAGATAAAAAAATATATAAAAGAGAAAAGATAATGCTTGACTTGCAGGTACCCCGTCTTGCGAATAGCAAGACCCATTTTGGAACCCTATTTTGGCTCAAAGCCAAGAACCCAATTTTGAGGCTGTGCCTCAAGGACAAAGATTACCAAAAAAAATCTAAATAGAAAAAACACCAAAAACACAATAAACGAAAGGAAGAGACTCGTTGTAGGAAAGACGTAGAAACTTAACTTGTACCCCACTTCCTTGAGTTCGGCCCTAGGCCTAAAAGTGACAAGATAAAATCAAGTAGGCAAGGTTAAAAATTTTGTAAAGAGATGGTTAGGTCCAATTTAGGTTAACCACTATACACACTTCAACGATAAAATCATCATATTAACAACTATCCGGGTCCGACAACACTAGCTCAGGTCAGCTTAGATCCAGCTCAACTTAGCTGAGTTTAGCTCATCTCATCTCCCATGAGTTCACAGGGAGCTCTAGCTAGCTCAATTGAGTTGACTGGAGTTCACCTCAGCTCAGCACCAGCCTGATCCAGCTCCACCCAACTCCACCCAGCTGAAGATGAACTCATTCCAACTCAGGAAGCTCAAGTCCAACTCCCAGGGACTTAGCTTAGCTCAACTTAGTTGAGCTATGCTACCTTAGCTGCCTCGACCAGCTCAATCCTCCCCGGGAGCACCAAACCCAGCTTACCTCAACTCCATTCAGCAGAAGCCAGCTCACTTTAGCTTGGCTTAGCAGTTAGCAAAGAACTAGCAAGCTAAGCCAGCTAAGGTAGCCCCATGTTGGCCTCTTTAGTAGCTACCAGCTCCAATTCAGCTCCAGACTCTTCATATCCAGCTCCTCTCCTCAAACCCTAAGCTCCACATGCCTACTCCTCCACTCCACTACTAGCTAAGCTAGCTTAGATTAGCTTAGCTTAGCTAGCATCCAGCTCCTTGGCCATCCATTAGCCATAACTTAATCCTAGTTCCTCCATTTACTAAGTAAACTCAAGTCCACCTAGCTAGCTCCACCTCTACTCAAGTTGGCACCACCTTCTTCACCACCCTTCACCCCTCAATCACCACCAAAAGACACCAAGATGTTGGTGCCATAACCACCCTAACCACCCTCCTTTTTGGCGCCAACTTCACCCCCCATATCCACCCTACACATAACCCTTCCAAGCAACATCCACCATCCACCTCAACCCCCTTCTAGAAGCCTAGAAGTTGGCACCAACCCATGGCACCTCTCCATGGTTGGCGCCACTTTTAGGTGTCCCTTGGCCACCCATAACTACCCCCCTTACATCCCTTAGGTGGCACCGACTCCCCTTAGCCCTAGGATCACCTAACCACCCCCATCTTCACATCTTAGCCATCCATCTCAAGAGTCACCTTAACCCTCTCATCCTAAAAGACCAACACCCACCACCTTACGACCCATCCTTGGCTAGCAAAATACCTCTTATACTCTACCAATAGCTCACGCCCAAGAGAGAAGAAGAAGAAGATTAAGGGGACACTCTATCCCCTTGGTGCCTTCCCCTCTTCCCTTCTCTCTTGTGACCATGCTAGCCAAAGGAGAAGCCAGGCAAGGAAGACCTTTGGAGGAGGTCTTGAGGGTGGTATACAACCATCCTTGGAGGAGAGCTTAGAGGTGGTCCACGCCACCTTTGAGGAAAGCCTTGGCACACCCCCTACTTTAGGGTTTCCCAAGGAAGCTACACCTTGAAGAATCTTACAAGGAGAAGGAGGAGCTCTTTTTGAGTGCGGGAGTAGCCGCAATTGGAGCAAGAGCCTCGCCATCTTCATCATCATTTCAGAGGATTTTTGTGTTTTCATTACATGCATTTTTAATTCTAGCAATTTAAGCATTCTACTACTAGATTTTTGTAAAATAATTCCTCAATTTTATACAAGTTGCCTTCATTAGATTATTTATGTCTTGATTGCAATTTAAATTTCCCTTTTGTGCATTCACTTCCCTCCCTCTCTAATTACCCTAGGACTTCACGTGCCTAGGGTGAGCTTAGAAGGAAGGTAGCTCTTGTCACCTAGGGTTACTATTAGGAGTAGTTATCATTAATTCAAAATCCTTGTTATTTCAAATACAAAACAAAAAGAAAATGATACATTGAAAAGACCAAAATGAAAGTTGAGATTTATTTTCTAAGCAAGAGATTTTATTTGCAAGCATATTGCCTCCTTGGATGACCCTAGATACTCCCCTATCTAGGTCTTACAAATTTTAAAAGCAAATCTATTTTTTTGTGTTGCAACGGCTTAAAACCCTAATTTAACAAACCATGCAAAAATGCAATCAGGAGCCACCCACTCTAGGAAGGAGAAGGCACACCCTTCAAGGGCTTGCTAGGAGGAGACTATCTCTGCTTCAAGAAAAAGAGGAGAACCCTTTTTAATTGCAGGAGTAGCCACAGTTGGAGCAAGGAGCATTCCCACTTCACCATCATCATCCAGGATTTGTGTTTTAATTTTTGTAGTAGAAGCTTTCCTCTACTTTTGTAAAATAGAAATCCGCTTAATATTAAGTTGCCTTTTCTACTTGGTGTAGCTTCTTCTTTACTTGAGTTTTTTTTTAGCACTTTCACTCCCTCTTCTCAATTATCCTAGGCCTTCACGCGCCTAGGGTGAGCTTGAGACGAGGTCTTTCTTGTCACCTAGTCGTTAAATTAGATTGAGTCTTTTTCTACCACCATCTTGTGATTGTTGTTATTTCAAAAATCCATAAAAGTTACATATTTAAAAAGAACAAGAAGAAAGTTGAGTTTCATTTCCGAGCAAGAGACCTGAATTTCGTAAAATATTGCCTCCTTGGACGATCGTAGATACTCCCCTATCTAGGTTACAAATTTTAAAAGCGAACGGATTTATGCATTACAGCGACTTAAAACCTTAATCTTAAAAACCACGTAATTTCTCGTAGCACTTTTTGGCGCCATCGCCAGGGATGCACAGCTTTGCATTTGTCACTTTTCTCTTGTTTGAAGTTGATCTCATCCCCTTCTATCTTTTTCCTTCATGTGTGAAGGCATTGCGGGAAGAAAGCAAGATTCTGAGACGATTGCAATATCTTGTCTTCCCATGGATTTTCAGGCTGGTTCCCTTTTTATGGTCATATAATTAGCTAAAAACTACCAACAACACACTAAACTTAGCTTTTAGGACCTTAAACAACTTAATTAAGTGGAGTGGTGAAATTTAGAATCCATTATTTGCTTGTATGCTTCATTAAACACCACTCCAATTCAAGTGTTGGTGTCCTATTTTTTGGGTCCAAATTTTTGTCCAGATTTGAAAAATCAATTCCTGACGCCACAAGTCATTTAAAATCATAAACTTTCACATAGAGATTTCAAATCAGGTTAGGAACATCTATTCCAAATTTCAGATCAACTAAATTTGTATTTAATTTTTAAAAATTCGTGGACTACAGAGGGGTCATTCCCTTTATTCTTCCTATTTTGCTACTGTTTATGAATTTTTATATTTTTTATACTTAGCCAATTTTTATAAAATTTAACTTTCTGGAATCCTTGTGAAATTCTACACAATACATAAATTCATAAAAATTTTTGGAGGCCAGTGGTGGTATAGAAAGTCCAAAATAGCCACAGGTATTGTTTCTGGACTTTGGCACCAGCACAAACAAAAATTCAAAAAAAATATCAAACAAATTTCTAAAATCTTAAAAAAAATCTTTTCTAGAATCCTTGTTTAATTTTCTTGAAAATAGTGGTGTTGTTTGACTTGTTTTGACCACTACTTAATACAGAAAGCCTAAAAACAATTCATTGGTAGTAATTTTCTGTCTTAGGGACAATTAGATTAGGATTTCTTTCTTTCTTTTTAGAGACCCATATTAAAGGAAATTAACCATCACCAATACAACTTATTTTTCCATTGATTGTGGAGTTTCAAACTTGTTTAAAAATTTAAAAAGAGAAACCCTAAAAGACATTGAATTAAATCAAATCCTAAAAGTCAAAAATACAAGAAATTGTGTGACAACTTACTTTTTAATTGGAACTACTTTCCAATTCCTACACACACACAAGAAAAAAATTGAAATAACAGGGCAATAACCCAATCAACGCCCTCCACATTCCGTGTGCACTTTAGTATCCTAGACCTAATTAAAATCTGTAGCAACTTGACCCCTAAGGTTTCATCAACTTGGGCTTGCTATCTAGGTCTTAAGTTCTCTTTAGTTGATATCAATTTTGTCATCTATATTTGGTGTTCAGGCTGAGGGGCCGTGTTAAACGACTAGGTGCAGGTTTGTACAAGCACCTGGATTTTCCTGGGAAACGCTTGGGCCCAAACCTCCCCTTAAACAACTTGGCTAGATTTGTTGATAGAACAGGTATTCACTAGTGATTACTTATTTCCTAAGTAGATCAAGTCTTAGGTTTTTTTTAGGGAGTCATAATTAAGCTAGGTTTAGAATTTGTTATTTGAATTGCATACTTTCACTCATCTCTCTTTCTCTCTCTTCTCCTCCCCTCTAGTTCTTCCAAAAAAGTGCATGCACAGGCGAAGGTCCCAAAAACTACATCTTGAGGGACCATCTAATTTTTCCTCCTGCACCAGAAAATCTTTGTTTTCTTCTCCTTTCTCTTCTAAAAATATGGAAAACCTGGGAAACCAACAAAAAGTTCTGCTTTCGCTTCTAACCCATCAGCCGACCCACAAGCTGACTTCCCCATCCCTAACCTCCCTCATCTGGAGCAAGCAGAAATTCCTACAGGGCCAGGTGGCCCTTAAATCCAAACTCAAAATACAAACTCCTTTGCCTTTATGGTCGACCATTTGGTTCAGCTACAACAAAATCAAGAGAATTTGGCTTAGACTATGATGAACCTAGCCAACCAAGGGCAAAACCCACCACCCTGCCAGTAGCATGTCGTTCCTCTTAAGGATTTTTATGATCCTTTCAACTATGAGGAAATACCTGGGGTGGTCATACCACAATGGGATTTTGAGATCAACTAGCTATTCTAAACCTGATCAAGCATTTCCATGGTCTTCTAAGAGAGGACCCTTTTTGTCATCTCAAGGAATTAACTGTCGCTCAAATCACTCATTCCCACAATGTGCAGGAAGATGTGTGGTTGATGAGACTTTTTCCTCTCTCTCTAAAAGATAAAGTTTCACACTCGTTTAGAATGGTTGGGCACCCGATCACCACCTGGCTCCAATTAAAGAGCACTTTTCAAAAAAAAAAAAATTTTGATCGATCGAACTAATGCTTTAAGAAGATCCATAACTGAAAGAGCAATCTTCGTTTTCATTGAAAACTTTGACATAAAATGTTGCGTCGTTGTAATATGTCACGTGGTAGAAAATCACTTTTTAAAAATATTTAATAATTCAAAACTAACCACGAAGAGTTAGGTCATCTCCACAGGGAGGAATCAGCCTAATAAAATCACAACTATGTAGAAATCGAGTTCGCAGAAGTATTCGTCCAATCAAACAATACGTATGCTGCTCTAAATGTAAACCCCAGATTTAAGTAGAATTCAAGGGCTATTGACGTAAATTCAACATAAGAAAATAGTTCATGTGTAGGGGTATATCATGTACTTTTTACTTGCATGCAGACTAAAGTATAAATCAGAATTCAAATGTGATGTATATTGAGATTGATTGTAAGGGTTGAACAAATATGTGGAAGAATAAGCATAGGGCTGCAATTTCACCTCAATTTAATTAATCAAAGAAATTATAAAAATGAATCTTTGACAATGGCAATGTTCGTAAATTTTAATTCCATGTTTACAGTTCCAAAATAGAGCATTTGCTCTTCTTTGCGTGCATGAGGAGGAGGGCCCACTACTGAAGGAGAGAAGCCCAGGAGAGGTTGGCCGTGACGAGAGGATCACGATGACGGTGGTGGCATCGACTATGGTGGTCTGAGGTCACTAGCCGATGAGGAGGAACCCGTCGACGGTGGGTTACTCCACGCCTGTGCGCAGCTCTTAGTGGGCACGTCTGAGGGTGTGGTCACACTCGTGAGGTCGAGGCGAGCTTAATGGAGCCAATGGCATGGAGAACGGCGGTTTGTGGCAGTAGCTGCACATGGAGATGGACGGCCGACGATGGGTTCTTTCGGGTAAGAAAGATGAATAGTGCAACTGTCCCCATGAGTTGATTTGAAGGAGGAGGAGCCAGCTAGCCTCTGTGGTTGTTGCACGGGAGCGGGCTGGATGTGCGCGCACAAGGGTGCGCAACTTCTGGCCATGAGGGGCGTGCAAGTGCTGTTGCAGGGTGGTTGCGCGGTGTTGGTGGTGTGCAGCTTAGGGGGTAAGTCTATGGAGGTGGGGGCGATGGGTGAAGGGATGGTGGTGGTGTTGGGTTGTGTTTAGGAAGGTGGTGAAGTGGGTTTGCTCTGTCGGTGGAGATGGCCGACGGAGGGGGGGAAGGGGGTGGTTTGGTGATGTGGAAGGTGTTGAGGCCGCATGGTGTCACCATGCGACTGGCGAGAAGGAGGAGCAGAGGTGCAGTACGCCTAAGCCATGGTGTACACCGAGTCCACGGTGCACGCAGGATCCATGGTGCTCGCTTGTTGCACGGTGCAGGCTAAGGAGAAGAGCCCTACCGGGGGGAAAGGATGATATCTCATATGGATTGTTCTGCCGTTGGAGAAAGGTGCGGCGTGGAGTGGGCGGTGCATTAGGATAAGGGATGGGAGTTGTTGCAAGGGGGAAGGCGATGCCTGAGGAGGGGGCGCACTGTTGGCCTACGTGTGTGCGGCCGCGTGTGTGCGCGAGAGGAGGTTTGGTTTATTCAAAATATAAATAATTCTTTATATACAATAAGTTATAAAATGCATTAGATATATGCAAACCTAAGTAACGATGCATGCAATTATTTATGACCTAATGTAGTTATTAACAAATATAAAATACAAGAATAAAGTTAACTTAGGCGTAACAATAGTCCATTAAAATGGACTCATCAATAACAACCTTTCAACAAAAAATTGGTGAACCCCTCCATGAAGCCTGGGAAGGATTCCAAAAACATTTAAGAAGTTGTCCCCACCATGAAATTCCACAATGGCAGTTAGTACAGATCTTCTATCATAGATTAGAAGATCAATTGAAGTGATTTGTGGATGCCTCAGGTAGGAGCAATTTCCTTAATAAAGATGCCGAAAGTGCCTATCTCCTCTTTGAAGAAATGAGTGAAAACTCACTTAATATGACTTCAATGGACACTTTTGGTAGAACTCAAAACCCCAACACAGAGTTAATAAATTCATTTACTCCAAATCCACCTCTGTTCCAGTCACTCAGGATGATCTTTATATGTTAGGTCAACGACTGGACTAGATGCAAATTCACCAGAAAAAAATGGAAGAAAGCTCACAAATAAACAAGCTCCTCACCTTAATGCTCCACACACTAACACTCCACAACTTCTCCGAAGAGAAAATCTGCATAATATTGATGCCACACCTGCTAGTCAACAATTTCCAGTTGATTTTCCACAAGAATTGACTGGGAATTTTGATTATTTGAATCAAAATATTCTTGACCCCACCACGAAATATATTTATGCTCTCCAGGAGCAATCTAGAAACCCCTCCAACACTTACAATCAGAACTGGATGACCAACTCGAATCACTCCTAGAAAAACCCAAACCTGATTCCATTTCCCAAACAGAATCATTTTGGGAATTATGGGCAACCTGCATATCAACCTAGACCATCCTAGGAAGATATTAATACTCAGGTCATGAAATCTTTGCAAGGTATGCAGAATCAAATGACAGAAGTAACCTGCATGATTACCAACTTGCAACATCAAGTTAAGGTTACTCTTGATCATCGACCTGTTGGGAATTTACCTTCCTAACCCGAATAATCAACGGAATCAACTCCAAGGTGGATATCCCAGTCAACCCATTCAACCAATACCTCAGGATCCCCCAGGTTTCAATAACGGTCAGGCTTCCCGTCCTCATCCTAGAAACAACTAGACTGCAAATGCAGTTACTTTGTGGAACGACAAAACCAGCCAAGGCCCCCTGCCTGTTAAAGAAACTCATTTCAATGAAAAGCATATCACCTCTTCCCCATCTTCCTCTAACACTGTTCAGGAACCTAATAATGCAAAACATGGAAACCCTACACCATTACCACAAGCCCTCCATTCTTCAAAAAATAAGAAAAAAAAGAAATCTGAGCCCACTGATAAAGAATTAATAGATTTAATTGGGCAAGTTGAAATTAACATCCCTCTCCTAGATGCCATAAAATACATCCCTGCCTATCCAAAATTTCTAAAGGATTTGTGTACCCCAGAAAGGTAGCCCAGAAATTTCAGAAAGGTGATCCTTCCCGAGATAGTTAGCTCAGTTGTGCAGAGCTGACTTCCTCTTAAGAGAAAAGATCCAGGTGCTCCCATGATTCAAGTTATCATTAATGATACTTCTTTTGATCGCACCTTGTTGGATCATGATGACTCAATTAATCTTATCCCCACAATTATTTTTGAGGAATTTAAGATCGAAGAATTAAAGCCTGTTAAGGTTACTCTTCAATTAGCAAACCGATCTACAATTAAACCAAGGGAAATTGTTGAGGTTGTCCTTTTCCGGGTCAAAAATTGTCTATTTGCAGTAGACTTTTTAGTCCTGGACATAGAGGTATCGGAAGCATTAAAGTTTGCCCCTATAATTCTTGGAAGACCATTCTTAGCCATAGCCCATGCAAATATTGATTGTGATTCTGGTAAAATGAAGATCATGTGTGGCGGTGAATTTGTAACCCTAGATATTTTTCAAGCTTCTAGGAGGTTCCAAGAACTTGATTTCTTTGATGACTCGGATTTAGAAATGGAAAATATAGTGGAGGAAACTTTACAGATTTCGCACTTAGGTTCCTATTTTGCCATTAACACGGTTCCTGAACAATCCACTTCATTCCACCCTTCCACCTTAACCACAAATTCAGCTAACACTCCAGCTGATCCTTTCACTCTCACTTCACCACTAACACAAAAAGTAGAAATTCTTTTGGAGCCGGGCCCACAACTGAAATTAAAACCTTTTCCCGACTCCCTTAAATATGTTTTCTTGGTCCAAATTAGACAGTGCCCCTGATTATCAATTCTGGACTTATTGGGGCATAAGAACACAAACTTCTCCAGGTTTTGAGTAAATATAGAAAAGCTATTGGCTAGAAACTTTATGATCTTAAGGGTATTCATCCATCCTACTATACACATCATATATATCTAGAGGACGATTCTCGCCCCTCCCGCCAACCACAAAGGCACTTGAACCCTAATATGCAGGAGGTGGTAAAAAAGGAGATTATTAAGTGGATTGATGCAAATATCATTTACCCCATTTCTTACAGCTCCTAGGTTAGTCCAACACAAGTAGTGCCCAAAAAAGTTGAACTAACAGTTGTCACCAATGACAATGGGGACAATATAGCCACTCGAACTACCTCTTCTTGGCGTGTGTATTGGTTACAGAAAATTAAACACCGCCACCAAGAAGGACCATTTTCCACTCCCCTTTATTGATCAAATCTTGGAGCAGTTAGCTAGATGGGATTTTTACTATTTTCTGGAAGGTTATTCTGGCTATAATCATGTAGTGGTTCATCCTGAGGATCAGGAAAAAATAACTTTCACCTGCCCCTTCGGAACCTTTGCTTTCCAAAAAATGCCCTTCGGTCTTTGCAATGCACCTGCGACTTTTCAAAGGTGTATGCTTGCAATATTTTTAGACTTGGTAAGTGAATGCTTAGAAGTCTTTATGGACGACTTCCCTATTTTTGGAGATTCTTTTGACCATTGTCTGAAGAACCTTGGAAGAACTCTCCAAAAATGCATAGAAGTCAATCTGGTCCTCAGTTGGGAAAAAAGTCATTTCATGGTCTAGGAAGGTATTGTCCTGGGCCATGTTATTTCAAAACAAGGAATTGCGGTAGATAAAGCAAAAATTGATGATATATCTAAGCTCCCACCACCCACTACTGTAAAATAGATCAGATCCTTTTTGGGTCATGTGGGTTTCTACCGTAGATTCATACAAATTTTTTCCTAAATGCCCGAGCCCTTAAGTCAGCTTCTTACTAAAGACCAGCCATTCAATTTCAATGATAAATGCCTGGAGAGTTTTCTGAGGTTGAAGAAGGAAGTTACCAAGGCACCAATTTTGTAGGGACAAAATTCGAATAGTCCCTTTGAATTAATGACGGATGCCACAGATTTTGCTATGGGGGCCGTTCTAAGGCAAAGAATTGACAAGAAGCCCATTGTGATCTATTATCCTAGCAAAACCCTTGATGATGTACAACGGAATTACACAATTACTGAAAAAGAACTTCTTGCCATTGTATTTACCCTAGAAAAATTTAGATCTTATCTTTTGGGGTCACATGTCACTATACATACCGACCACTCAGCACTTAAATATTTGCTGAAAAAAAAAGATGTGAAACCCCACCTTATCCAGTGGATCCTGCTGCTACAAGAATTTAACCTGGAAATCAATGATAAGATGGGATCGCAAAATGTAGTGGCCGACCATCTCTCTCATCTTATGACGAATGACATAATGACCCCCCTTATCAATTCCTTGATGAAAGCATTTTAGCTACCACCACCCTCCCTTGGTTTGCACCCATTACAAACTATTTAGCAACAGAACGAATCCACGTTGATTGTCTAAAAACAAAAAGGGATAAGTCTTTTGTTGATATTAAATTCTATTTTTGTAGGAGCCCGACCTTTTCCACATAATGTGTCCCTGATTCAGAAATCCATGATATTCTGACACATTGCCATTCAATGGCCTGTGGCGGACATTTTTCGTGTAAGAAAACTGTAGCTAAAATCCTTAATGCGGGATTCTTTTGGCCCAGCTTGCACAAAGATGTTCATAATTTTGTTCGGTCCTGTGTGCGTTGCTAGAGCATTGGCAACATGACTCAGAAGGATATGATGCCCCTTAATCCTATTTTAAAGGTTGAAATTTTTGATGTATGGGGCATCAACTTCATGGGACTGTTCATTAACTTTGGTGGGTATTTTTATTACAGTCGACTATGTATCTAAGTGCATCAAAGCAATACCCACCCGCACTAATGATCGTGTGGTTGTCGAATTTCTTAAGAATAATATTTTCTCAAGATTCAGCATTCTTAAGGCCATAATCAGTGATGGAGGCTCACATTTCACTTACTCACAATTCCACCACCTTCTTTCTAAATATGGGATTAATCATAAAATTTCCACACCTTATCACCCCCAAACAAATGGCCAGGAAGAAGGTTTTAACTGGAAAATCAAAAATATTTTATAAAAGACGGTTAGGCCCAACCGTAAAGACTGGTCCACCAAATTGAACAATGCTTTATGGGCCTACCGTATCGCTGTCAAAACCCCGCTCGGCATGTCTCCTTTCCGTCTAATTTTTGAGAAGGCATGCCACCTCTCGGTAGAACTAGAACATAGGGCTTTCTAGGCAATAAAACAATTAAACATGGATTTATCTTACGTCGATATCCATAGAAAACTACAATTAACTGAATTGGAAGAATTACATAATTTTTTGTATGAAAACGTGAAGATTTATAAAGACCAAACAAAGAAATTTCATGATAAATACATTGTTCGAAAACACTCTGATGCTAATCAATGCGTTTGGCTTTTTGATGAAAGATTACATATTTTTCCTAGAAAATTAAAATCCAAATGGACTGGCCCCTTTATTGTCCTCGAAATCTTTTTGATCCTAAAACTAATATGACATTTCAAGTCAACGGCCAATGTTTAAAGCCCTATTTTGATCATACCTCGAATCTTCCGTCTGAATCTTTCGATTTCACCGAACCAACCACAGCTAATCACTGATGCACACTATGCCTGGCTGAATGGCATAAAAGATAGCATTGGATGGGAGGTAACCCATCATTTTCTTTCTACTTTCTTTTTCTTTCTTTTCCCCAGGTTTAGGCTACCCTAAATCCGATCGTCTTTTACTAAGGTAATCCCTCTTTCCCTCCTAATCATGAGGACATTGCATATCTTAAGCATGGAGTTGTTTTTAAAATTTAATGATCAATTTAGGACTTTCAAAACCTAAAAACATGCATTTTCTTTTGTCATTTTGCTTTTCTGCTGGCATACCAAAAAAAGTAAAAATATTGAAAACATTTTGAGGAAAATTTTGAAATGAGGATTAAGGTTGAAAAACTTTTGGTACAATGGGATTCAATCTTTAACAGGGATAAGGATACGGATCTGATCATTAGAATTTCTAGGTCTATTTTTAAACTAGATCAGATATCCTTCTCCAAAATTTCACTTAAACTCGTGATAGTTCAGGCGACTTGATCCTCTTTTGTAATATGGAAAGTATCTGGCTTAGTTTCTGATTCAAAAATTTGCTTTTTTTGCAAAACCTCCTGTGTCAAATTTCACACACAAGCCAACGCTTAAAAATAGCTAAAAATTAGAAAAACCCCCTTGTTTGGCCTTTGTAAAAGTCTGAAGCTAATCATTTGTTCGAGTTCCCACCGCCGAGAGGGAGGAAAATACCTCCTTTGAGGATGCGATGTCAACATGTTACCACCTCGACGCTGCTCCATATCTATATTTCTTATCTTTTGATAGAGCATTAAAGCGCATTTTAGCAGCCCAAGTGTCTTGGACGGTGTTATATCTAAAGTGTCAAAGAGCTTGAGTTTGCTTGGAGTGCCCCTTTACACCGCATTATGTTTTGGGGTTGTGAGCTCCTAGGTGGCGTTAAGGACAGTGCTATCCCAAAGTACTGGCGGCAGAGCCCCCTCGAGGATTGGCAATGGGAATGATGATCCCAACACATTTGTTGTAAGACTAAGCTAGAGATAAGCATGGGGGACACACACAAAAAAAGCCCAAAAACATGCCCTAAGAAATGTTGGCTTTTCACAAGCATAGGCACAAGGTTTTAAAGGTTTTTACAAGTTGCAAATCAAATTCAAGAGACAGAAAAATCCTAAAAACAAAAATTTCAAGTCATTTGAATTAACAAGGGGTTAATCTATGAATTTTTTGGAGGATATATTGATCCCATTTTTGTCTAATTTTTGGATCCGAAAATAAATCCCGATGTTTATCTTTAACAAATTCCGTACCTCTTGTGTTTGGATCAACCAACATCCCATAATCTTTTTCTACTCAAAAGTCAAAAAAAAAAAATAGATTTTTCCCAAAAATTCCATTTTCTAAAAATTAATGTTTTGCTAAGAGACAAGCAAAAGATAAGCATGAGGGTGTGATAAACACCAGTTTATCATCATTCTTATGCATTAAAACAAACCTAGCTCTTAGGATTTTGCTCCGCAAACGGGATTTTTGGGTTGCATTTAGGAATAAAATAGGTTAGGCATGCATTGCATTTGTTATGTTGTTTTTGATGTGTTTCTTGGAGTGTTAGGGATAAGCAAAGACTCAGATCCCTAGAACCCTAGCACTCTGGAAGACAATTGTTGAAGAGGAAGCTCAAGCAAGCTAAGACTCAGCTAATTCCAGCTCATCATGGCTGGATACTAACTCCCTTGGACTAGGGTTAGCTCCATTAAGCTCACCTTAGCTGAATGCTACCTCAAGAGAGCTCACCTTAGCTCACCCTAACTTAGGTCAGTTGAGATCCAACTCAACTTAATTGAGTCTAGCTAATCTCAGCTCCCACCAGTTCACTGGGAGCTCTAGCTTGCTTAACTAAGTTGACTTGAGTCCACCTCAGCTCAAACTCAGCTCACCACAGCTCAAGCTCAGCTCTAGCCAACTCATAGCAGCTTACTACTTGTCAACTAGTAGCTTAGCTAGCTCAAGAGTTCTCATTAGAGGCAGTTCCAGCTCAACCTAGCTCTAGCTAGGTTAAAGCCAGCTCAACCGAGCTCAACTACCCAAGCTTGGCTACTTGCATAAGAACTAAGTAGCTAAGCTAAGTAGTTGAGCTCCCCTTGAAGCTACCTCAGTAGTCCCAGCTCCAGAGTACCTGATACCAGCTCCAGAATACTCTTCCTCAGTTCTCCTCCATGAAACCTATCTCCTTCAACTCTACTCTACTATCTAAGCTAGCTTAGCTAAACTCAACTCCACCAAAAACCTCCATGGTCATCCACTTCACCTTAACCCTAACCAACCCTAACCTAACCCAACCCCTTTTGGTGCCAACCCACCATTACTACCAACCTAAAAACCCTTCAAGTTGGCGCCAAAATGCCCTAGCCACCTGATTGCACCCAAAAATACGCCTGCAATTGTGTCGTCTTGTGCTATTTCCTAGAATTACCAGTGCATATTAGGTTTCCATAGTCACATTTGTAAAAATACATGCATGCATGCATTTAATTGAGAGGGGAGGATAGTGAATAAAATGGCCTCTCAATTCACGTTTTCCTCAAGTGCTGCTTCGCAAAATTTCCATCTCCATTTTTTATTTCTTTTTGATTTTTGACTTTCTTCCCACAGCTGCAATGCATGGCAACACCTTCCTCCTCATGGCATGCTCTGCAACGCCATTCCCTGCTCACAACTCTCCCTGCCAGCCGCAGCAGCCACTCCCTTCAGCCGCAGTAGCCACTCCCTCCAGCCGCATTCAAGCCATGCACAACCATGCCTTCTTCCTTTATGAAATAGGGCACAACACCTTCTTGCATAGTAGCCTGGTCCTCCACGAAAAGAACCCACAGCAACTTCTCCTTCCAGGCCACCATCCCCTCCCCTCTCCCTCCATACGCAGGACCTCCTCCTCTGAGGAGACACCCTGCGGGCAGGAGTTATCATTGTGGTGCACACCCACCACAGTGAGACCACCACTGCCCACCTCTTCAAAGAGCCGGTGGGCGTGGTTGCCTTCTTTTCCCTGTTTGAACAACCACGCCACTTCAGCCATTGGAGTGGGAGCTTCAAGCTTGAAGCTCAAAGCTCCAGTAGCGGCGGCAGCACACAGCAAGGCAGCAGCAACCGCCCCAGCCCTTTCCGCGCATGCCTGCAGGCCGCCCTCACCTTCCGCGCACACCTACAGGTGCCCTCGCCTCCAGCTTCTTCGCACAAGCACCCTGTCGCGCTCTCTCTTCCGCAACCGGCCACCGCACGCCACTGCAGTGGCTGGCCAAGCTTCACTGCACACCCAAGACAACACCCACAGGCCTCCACGTGCCTGTCGTACCCCTTCGCTCGCGACCCAGCCCTCTCTGCACACTCTGTCGTGAGGTCCTGCCCGCAAGCCAGCAGCCGGAGCCACTCTTCCGCACGCGCCGAGCCGTCTACACTCACAGCACCTCCCTCTCCTGATCACGTGGCTCAGCCTTACACTGTAGCCACTGTTCACGCCAGTCTGTGGAACATTGTGGCTACAGTGGGGTGACGGTGAGTTTCTCAGTTAACCGGTCACCTGGTGCACCGCAACCAACCGCAGCCCGCGCGCGCGTCTCGACTCGTGTCGCCCACACCCACCCGCGTACGTCTACGTGCGCCCGCCTCTCCCATCGCCTGCCTTCGCCCGCTCCTGCCCACGTCTTCGCCTGCGTACACCTGCCAGCGCCCACTCTAGCCCTTCGCGTAGTGCAGTGCGCTGCGACCTCTCTCTCTGTCGCGCCCATCGCCCTCCAGTGCGCACGTCCTTGCGTGCATACGCACCTACGCGTGAAGCCATCAAATGATGCCTCTTCGCACGCAGACGACTTAAATGCCCTTTCCTTCCTCTGCAGGCTCTCTCTCTCTCTCACTCTCTCTCTCTCTCATAGCACACTCTCCCTCTCTCTTTGCAAATATACACACACTCTCACTTATATATTATTATATACTTATATATATACATATATTTATATATATTTATATACATATATATATATACACATATATATACGTATATATATACTTATATTTATACATATAGAGGTACCTATATACTTAAGTATTAGTATACATCCATACATATATATATCTATATACTCATATATACATATATTAGTAATTATATAACTATGTATTAGTCTATATACATACATATATACATATCTATTTATATATCTATATATATATATATATATATTTACATCTATATAGTTATATATACATACTTATACATATATATATATATATAGATCTATACATTTATCTATCTACACATATACTTATATATATATATATATACCTATATATATATAGACACATATATATATATACATATATAACAACATATATATATACCTATATATTTATAACCACATATATATATATAGATATATTTACATATATACATATATATTTATTTTCACATTATTTACCATACGTGGTATCACGGGAATATCTGCACCAGTTGCTTATATTCCCTGATACACGCATACAAGAAGCATGGTCACGCACATCTTCCACCATCCATCCTACACTCCACGCGGCACCTCGTCCTGTTGGTTGCGTCTTTCTAGACGACGACCGACTCAACACTGTGCTACACTCCATCTCTGCCTCCACCCCCACCCCTTTATACATATATAGTATATACTATAGTTTGTTTTTGTTTCGCTTTCCTACTAGTGAAAGGATAAAAATATATATATAAAAGAGAAATGATAATCCTTGACTTGCAGGTACCCCGTCTTGCCAATAGCAAGACTCGTTTTGGAACCCTGATTTGGCTCAAAGCCAAGAACCCAATTTTGAGGGTGTGCCTCAAGGACAAGAATTACCAGAAAGAAATCTAGATAGAAAAACACCAAAAACACAATAAACGAACAGAAGAGATTCGTTGTAGGACAGGCGTAGAAACTTTCTTGTAACCCCACTTCCCTGAGTTCGACCCTAGGCCTAAAAGTGACCAAGATAAAATCAAATAGGCCAGGTTAAAAATTTTGTAAAGAGATGGTTAGGTCCGATTTAGGTTAACCACTATACACACTTCAACGATAAAATCACCATATTAACAACCTAACCGAGTCTGACACCATACCTTTTCTGGCATCGTTGCCAGGGAAGTGCACCTGCAAGTAAGTTTCTATTCCATTCCTTTCATTTTTCTCTTCTCTCTTCACGGGTATTTTTGGTTTATTGCTGTGTAGGTAAACCTGTTGCACAGAGAAGACTGGCAGACGAGGTCGGAGACATGGGCAGATCCAAGGTAGGAACAAGAGCGTGATGATGCCGACACCGCATTGGAGCTTCACACACGTTGCCGAACAAGTAGGTCTTCTTTTCTTAGCAACTTAGGTTAACTTGTCACATTAATAAAAAAAAAAACTAAAAACTAGAAAAACTTCTTGGGATCTCTTAGGGCAAGTGGATTAAAATTCACTTGTTTAATTAATTGCCTTTACTCCCACCGCCCCGGGATTTCCCGCCTTACTTCGCATAGCGAAAATCCAAGAATCTTGATTCTTGAGTTTTTCGCCGTGTGAAGTATTCTTTGAGGCAAACATAAAATGATTGATTGCACCCCTCTTTGCCTCACTTATCTGCAATTCGAGATCAACTTTTTGGTAGGGAGACTTGGAATTGAGTTGATTCCAACCACACCACGACTTTTCAACTTGCCTAAGATTCAATCTCGAATAATTCAACCCCAACAATTTGATTTCCTTTATCTTTTGGTTGAGCCTTGTGTGGAAATCTTTCTGGTGATTGGGAGCACTTGAATTGAAGTGCTTTGGCTCCCTTTCACACTAATCTAAAATTGATTTGTGCATCCACACATAGAAATCTCCATTTAGGGTAGCCCATTGCATTTTAGCATGTATTAACCAATTGAAATTGAAGAAGGGTTTGTTGGGCTTAGAAGAAAACTTGTCTTCTTGCAAAACCTGGAGATTGGTTGAATTGATATTTCAAAGAAATCCTAAAATCCATACTACTTAAGGCTGAACTCTAAAAACCATTCACAATTAAAACTTCAATTCGGGGAGATTTCCCTATTGCATGCTTGTTTTCACAATTGAAAAATCAATCACTTGGGCATTACCCGTAAACAACGCCCTTCACATTCCAAAAGCACTTGACCCTAAGCCTCTAACTAAAATTGGTAGTAACTTGACCCTTATTAAGGATTGGAGGTCTAACTACCTGCGTGTAGCGCCTACGTGCTAGTGAGGGTTCCCACGTGCTATCGGGTGTCTAAGACTGGGGCAAACGGCCTTTCAATCTGACCCGGTGGTTCCGTGATACTCGCATTCGGTTCCGTAGTCCGTGATAGCAGGTAACTTAGATCTTTAGGTCTAAGGGCACACTGTAGAGGTTAGGAATTTGACTATATTGATTTGTATCAAGTGTACCTTTGCGGCGTCATTTCTCTCATCTCTTTTCCCTTCTTTTCCCCCCAATTCTTCCTGTGGTAGTGCATGTTTGGGAGGAGGTCACAAAACCCTGAACTGTGTGAATTGCCTGAGAAATCTAGAAAAGGAGCCGAATCATCCTCCTCCTCCACAAACATGGCTACATGCCCACCCCCAAATCTCGAGGGAGGAAACCGCCCTCAGAACCCACCAGGTGGTGGAGCCTTAAATCCCATAACCCACCTCCAAGCCCAAATGGAAATGTATAATGAACAAATGGAAGCAATTCAGGAAACATTGGAGGAAATGCAGAACCCTCCCGAACGGGAGGAGCCTAGGTCTCTTAGCTCCTATTAGAATCCCGCTGCTACAGAGACCATAGGACAAATTTGGGTCCCTATGGGCGGGGATGACTTTGAATTGAAACCAAACATAATTGGCCTAATAAATTTTCACTTTCATGGTCTTGCAAGTGAAGATCCTTTTCTCCACTTGGAAGACCTAACCCGATTAGCTGAAACTGTTAAACCAAGAAATATCGGGTTACCTATAGTCCTCATGAAAATGTTCCCATTTTCATTGCAGGATAAAGCGTCATAGTGGTTATGCACCCTTGGGAGAACCATCCACTCTTGCGAAGAGATGCGAATAGTGTTTCTCAAGAAGTTCTTCCCAATCGGGCGAACCAATGTGCTTCGCCATGCTATCACTTCATTTACGCAACAAAATTGCGAACAATTTCATGAGGCTTGGGAGAGGTATAATGACCTCAGGAAGTGTCCGCACCACGGTCTGCCTAAGTGGCATATAGCCCAGATATTCTACTACGGGCTAAATGAGACTTTGAAGTAGATTGCAGACACTTCCAACGGAGGGAACTTTATGAATAAAGACGAGAATGGAGCATTTGAATTGTTTGAAAATATGAGTGAAAACTCAATGAACAATGCCTCCATTGTCGCCTTTAATCGTACCAGCTTGCCCCGAAATGTCCACGAAGTTGACACGGGACCCTCCCACTCATCCACAGATCTAGGTCTTATTGCACAAAAACTGGATGAAGTCTCCATCATACACAAGAAGCTGGACAAGCTTCTGGCCAAACCCCCCTTCTATGGCAAACACCCCCACCTCACCACTTCCTCACAATCCAAATTCTTCCAACACCAGGCTTATCCCGAGAAACGCCGTAAGACCTTCCTTACCGAGTGTCACGCCGAGCGAATCTGTAAGTCATGTGGAACTGGCTTCTGCGAGCCAGTATTTTGACACAGAGGACCAAGCCTCCGTGTGCTCGGATATGTATTTACATGCGCACACGTCTTCTGGCATAGAAGACACTTGCGCCCTGGGGAATAACTCATTCTCTACCATTTATAACCCAGGGTGGCAAAATCATCCTAATTTCACATGGTCCACCAACCTGCAGTACCAAAACCCCGCGGGTGGACCAATGCAGCCGTCTGCACTCGTCATCCCAATGGCCCAGTCTAGTCCTATGGCGAATCCGCCATCAAGCCCTTGCTTACAGCAAACCTAACACGCATCAAGTCCTCTTGACAAATTGATGCGAATGATGACGGAAATGTCAAAGCGCCATGAAGAGAACATGACATCTCTTCAACACCAATTGGCATAGCAGAATGCTGAGATTAGTCAACTACGCATGGCGACTCGATCTCAGGGCACTCTTCCCGCCCAACCTGTTCCAAACCAGCGAAACTTCGTACCACGTGGTCCTTAGCCACATGTATGACTTCTCAGCGGCAGGTTAATCAGATTCTACATGCTCTAAGCATTCCACTGGGATTTCAAGCTAATCTCGCTGCAGCACTGCACTCTTATGTCCCTATTGCGAACCCTCCTCCACCGTATGATCCCACTGGACCCGCATCATCCAATGCTATCACTATAAGGAGCAGTAAGCAGACCGTCGATCTGCCTAGACTTGATCCTGGCCCATCTTCCTCATCGCCCTCTCATTCGGGATGCGCATCGCATTCGCAAGAGGACGATACACCTAAATTGGTGCCAGAATCAGTTCCATTCGCTGAGGCTCTATTGAGGGAGCCAAAAGACAAGAACAAAGACATGCAGGCCTTTGATAACCTGCGTAATTTGTTCAGGGATGTAGAAATCAAGGTACCCTTGCTCGAGGCTATCGACCACATACCTACTGTTGCCCGATTTTTCAAAGACTACACAATACCCAGGCGACAATCAAAGGAAACTAAGAATCCGGTGGTTCTCTTGCCTCATGCAAGTTGTGCTATACTGTCAAACCTACCACCGAAGCAGAAAGATCTCGGCACACCACTGATTTCCTGTAGCATCAAAGGATGCAATTTTAACCATGCCCTGTTTGATCTAGGATCTTCCATAAATCTTATACCAACCATCATGCTCGAAAAATTCTCCTTGGGAAATCTGAAACCCACCCTTGTCACGTTACAGTTCTCAGATCGTTCTGTCAAAATCCCAAAGGGTGTGATGGAAGACGTGGTGGTTAGGGTCAACAGGCTCTGTTTTCCTGTTGACTTTCTTGTTTTAGATATGGAGGTTCCTAGCTCACTTTCTGATTGTCCGATCATCCTTGGTCGACCTTTCTTGGCCATAGCCCGTGGCCTTATCAACTGCGAGTTGGGCTGTATTGAGATTGCCGTTGGATCTGAAAAGCTCAAACTTAACATCTTCAAGGCAGCCAAAAACTTTGATTGTGATTGTATCGAGGATGACACATCTGACAAGGACATGGCCGTCAGCGCATGTATCGAACCAATTGGGACCTACTCTGACTGCTGCGGATTACCTGAAAACATTGACGGTTACCTAACTGACACAAATTGTGACGTTCCCCCATCCCTCCCTATTCCCGTACCTTCTCCTAACCAGACTTCTGACGAGGTTTCGTGGTCTGAGTCATATCCGGGCTACTCACCGCCGGTCCACACTCTTGAAGATCGGATTGCCCTTTCTTTCCCGCCAAATCAGGCGGAGTTGCATATCCACATTGGGACCTTGAGCCCATATCCTACTCACTGGGGCCATTCCTTTTTGGATCCATCTATCCAAGAAGCCCCTCTTCTTGGCCAATCTGAGGGCCAACTTCTTCTTCCCGACTTGTTCTCCAATCCTCCTGGGACACTCTCGTCCCATGAAATGCTAGACCTTTCACCATCCACCATCACTTTTCACGCCACTATCACGATCGCTTCACTTTTCACTTCACCACCCACCATCCACCCACCCTACCATGCTGCTGTATACCCTGCACTTCAACTCTTGTTACTCGATCTTTCACCCTTTCTCTACCCATCCCTGCATGCATATGAGGACATAGCATCGTTTGGCATGGGGGGGGTGGATAGGCATCCATAGGATCTGGGTATTTTATGGTATCATGCAGTTTCCACCTATTTATAAATATGGAAGAAAAAGAAAAAGAAAAAAAAATAATAAATAAATAAATATATATAGATAAATGGTGTTTAGTAATGATCTGAAAGCTAAAACAAAAATACAATAAGTGTTTATGGATATTCAATCGCTGTTTTGAAGACTTTCCAGGCCACAGAAGCTTGATTCGCTTAGGCTTGGCTTAATTCACTTGAGCATTGACAAGATAGATCGAAATCTCCTAACTAAGGACGTCTTCTTGTACCTGAGACACCAGTACAGGATCCGTTGGTTTGTTTCTACTTGAGAGCCTAAGTAATCTTGGTTCGCACTACACATATCAAGAAAGACCAGGTGAACATAAGATCCAACCTTAGTGTTCATTAGGGAAGGTGGAGTCCTTACTTGTGCGTGCAGGTAGACTTTTTATCCCAGGCTGTAGTCTTGTGTTTAGGAGCGACTCTTTCCGCTAAGAAAGAACTCTCCCACCAAAAAGAAAAGTGTGCTCCTCCAAATAATGTTGTAAGGGATATACTGACACATGTTTCAAAACAAAAAAAAAAGTTAGTATATCTAGTAAATGTTTGTAAACTCTTCGCCCTACAAAAAGTTCTTCATGGCAGGTCGCAAATACCCTAAGCCACAAATGTCAGAAAATGGGAGTTGAGTTTTCTAGGTAAATCCGAGGACACGAGCTGAAACTGGACCAACCTGTACTTAAAAATTAGTGAAACCCTAGGCTTGAGTCTTAATGTTCATCTGGTCAGTCTTGATCCTTCACTAAGCACAAGCCATAACCTGATGAGCTCTCGAGTATGGCAAAAACCTCCTGGGTCCTGGAAATCGTACTTAAGGTTTAAATATCAAGAGTCCTGGTTAGTTGAGAGATGATCTATGTCATGTGAGACTTAAAGTACTGGTAGTCTTCTCTACAATAGGTTCTCACAATATTCAACAATAAACACACCTTTGTCGCCTCAGAAGAAAATCTTTAGCTTAAGATCATTTCTAAATACTATTTTGCTAAGGACTAGCAAAAGATAGGCATGGGGGTATGATTGCACCCAAAAGTACGACTGCAATTGTGTCGTCTTGTGCTATTTCCTAGCATTACCAGTGCATATTAGGTTTCCATAGTCACATTTGTAAAAATACATGCATGCATGCATTTAATTGAGAGGGGAGGAGAGTGAATAAAATGGCCTCGCAATTCATGTTTTCCTCAAGTGCTGCTTTGCAAAATTTCCATCTCCATTTTTTATTTCTTTTTGATTTTTGACTTTCTTCCCATGACTGCAATGCATGGCAACACCTTCCCCCTCGTGCCATGCTCTGCAACGCCATTCCCTACTCACAACTCTCCCTACCATTCGCAGCAGCCACTCCCTGCAGCCGCATGCAAGCCATGCACAGCCATGCCTTCTTCCTTTATAAAAAAGGGCACAGCTCCTTCTTGCATAGCAGCCTAGTCCTCCACGAAAAGAACCCACAGCAACTTCTCCTTCCAGGCCACCGTCCCCTCCTCTCTCCCTCCATACGCAGGACCTCTTCCTTTGAGGTGACACCTACGGGCAGGAGTTATCATTGTGGTGCACACCCACCACAGTGAGACCACCACCGCCTAGCTCTTCAAAGAGCCGGTGGGCGTGGTCGCCTTCTTTTCCCTGTTTGAACGACCACGCCACTTCAACCATTGGAGCGGGAGCTTCAAGCTTGAAGCTCAAAGCTGCAGTAGCGACAGCACGTAGCAAGGCAGTAGCAGCCACCCCAGCCCTTTCCGCGCATGCCTGCAGGCTGCCCTCGCCTTCCGCGCACGCCTGTAGGCACCCTCGCCTCCACCTTCTTCACGCAAGCACCTTGTCGTGCTCTCTCTTCCGCAATCGGCCACAACACTCCACTGCAACAGTCGACCAAGATTCACCGCACACCCTAGCCAACACCCGCAGGCCCCCGTGCGCCCTGTCGCACCCCTTCGCTCGCGACACAGCCCTCTCCGCACGCTCTGTCGCGAGGTCCCGCCCGCAAGCCAACAGTTGGAGCCACTCTTCCGCGTGCGCCGAGCTGTCCGCACTCACCGCACCGCCCGCTATCGGTAGTGCGACTCGGCCTTACACTGTAGCCATTGTTCACGCCAGTCTGCGGAACACTGTGCCTATAGTGGGGTGATCGGTGAGTTTCTCACTTAACGGATCACCCGACGCACCGCAACCGACCGCAGCCTACGCACGCGTCTCGGCCCGCGTCGCCCGCACCTTCCTGCGTACGTCTGCGTGCACCCGCCTCTCCCAGTGCCTGCCTTCACTCGCTCCCGCCCGCGTCTTCGCATGCGTGCGCTTGCCAATGCCTGCTACAGCGCTTAGCACAGCGTAGTGCGCTACAGCCTCTCTCTCCCTCGCGCCCATCGCCCTCCAGCGTGCACGTCCTTGCGCGCATACGTGCCTGTGCATTTGTGTGAAGCCTTCAGACGACGCCTCTTCACGCGTAGACGGCTTAAACACCCTTTCCTTCCATTGCAGGCTCTCTCTCTCTCTCTCACAGCACACTCTCCCCCTCTCTCTACAAATACACACACTCACACTCTCGCACACACACACTCTCACTTATATATTATTATATACTTATATATATATACATATATTTATATATATTTATATACATATATATACATATATATACATATATATATACTTATATTTGTACATATAGAAGTACCTATATACTTAAGTATTAGTATACATCCATACATATATATATCTATATACTCATATATACATATATATTTACATATATACATATACTTATATACATATATATATATATATATATACATATACCTATACATATATTAGTACTTATATAACTATGTATTAGTCTATATACATACATATATATACATCTATATACTTATATATATATACATATATTTGCACATATACTTATACATACATATATATACATATATATACATATAAATATACATACATATATACATATCTATTTACATATATATATATATATATACATATCTATCTGCATATATCTATATACATATATTACTATCTATATATATATATATATTTACATCTATATGGTTATATCTACATACTTATACGTATATATATATATATATATAGATCTATACATATATCTATTTATACATATACTTACATATATATATCTACATATATATATACACATATATATATACATATATAACTACATATATATATATACCTATATATATATATATTTACATCTATATAGTTATATATACATACTTATACATATATATATAGATCTATACATATATCTATCTATACATATACTTATATATATATCTACATATATATATACACATATATATATACATATATACCTACATATATATATACCTATATATTTATAACCACATATATATGTATATAGATATATTTACATATATACATATATATTTATTTTCACATTATTTACCATATGCGGTATCGCGGGAATATCTGCACCAGTTGCTGATATTCCCCGATACACGCATACAAAAAGCGTGGTCACGCACATCTTCCACCATCCATCCTACACTCCACGCAGCACCTCATCCTGTTGGTTGCGTCTTTCTAGACGACGACCAACTCGACACCGTGCTACACTCCATCTCTGCCTCCACCCCTACCCCTTTATACATATATAGTATATACTATAGTTTCTTTATTTCTGTTAACCATCCTGCTAGTAAAAAGATAAAAAAATATATAAAAGGGAAAAGATAATCCTTGACTTGCAGGTACCCCGTCTTGCCAATAGCAAGACCCGTTTTGGAACCCTGATTTGGCTCAAAGCCAAGAACCCAATTTTGAGGGTGTGCCTCAAGGACAAGAATTACCAGAAAGAAATCTAAATGGAAAAACACCAGAAACACAATAAACGAATGGAAGAGATTCGTTGTAGGATAGGCGTAGAAAAGTGACCAAGATAAAATCAAATAGGCCAGGTTAAAAATTTTGTAAAGAGATGGTTAGGTCCGATTTAGGTTAACCACTATACACACTTCAACGATAAAATCACCATATTAACAACCTAACCAGGTCCGACACCACCACCCCTTCATTTTGGCGTCAACACAAGCCCTCATCCTAGCCCTACACCTCTCCCTTTATCCCCATCTAAACCCTACACCTAACCCCTTCTAGAAGCCCACTAGTGGTGCCGACCAAAGCCACCATAACCAACCCTAAACCACCATAATTTTTGTGCCAAAATCACCATCCACACCCTTCCATTTTAGCGCCACATATTTCCACCCTTAATCCCATAACCACCACCATAAAAAGCTATCCTAGCCTTCCCTTATGTCCACTCTAACCCTACCCCTTTAACCACACTAAAGCTGGTGCCAACTCTCCCTTAATCACACCTACACACACCCCTTAAGTCCACGCAAATAACCCTAGCCCCTCATCTCAAAACCACCACCATATAACTCCATCTCCACCCTACAACACACTTAACCACCCTCATCTCATAATCACATAGGGTTGGTGCCAACCACAAAATACCTCTCCATTTTGGTGCCAACAACCCTAGCCCTAGGATCCTATAACCTTCATCTAACCCCCATCATAGCTATCCATCCTATAACCACCCTTAACCCCCTACCACCACCATTAAATCAGGACCCTTGGCTGCAATTTTTCTACCCATATTTCCACCTACATAGAAGGTCAAGAGAAGAAGAAGAAGAAGATTAAGGGGATACTCTATCCCCTTGGTGCCTTCCCCTCTTCTCTTCTCTCCTGTGCCCACACCAGGCAAGGAAGGAAGCCAGGCATTGGAGGACAACCTAGGGTACACGCCTACCCCAGGAAGTGGAGGATTTGAGGGTGGTACACTACCTCCCTTGGAGGAGGAATCAAAGGTGGTCCACGCCACCTTTAGGAGGAATTCTTGGAGTGGGAGCCACCCACTCTAGGAAGGAGAAGGCACACCCTTCAAGGGCTTGCTAGGAGGAGACTCTCTGGTTAAAGAAAAAGAGGAGGACCCTTTTTAACCGCTGGAGCAGTCGCAGTTGGAGCAAGGGGCATTCCCTCTTCACCATCATCATCCAGGATTTGTGTTTTAATTTTTGTAGTTTTACTTTTTTTAGTAGAAGCTTTCCCCTACTTTTGTAAAACAGAAATCCGCTTAATATTAAATTGCCTTTTCTACTTGGTGTAGCTTCTTCTTTACTTTAGTTTTTCTTTAGCACTTTCACTCCTTCTTCTCAATTATCCTAGGCCTTCATGCTCCTAGGGTGAGCTTGAGAAGAGGCTTTTCTTGTAACCTAGTAGTTAAATTTGATTTAGTCTTTTTCTACCACCATCTTGCGATTGCTGTTATTTCAAAAATCCATAAAAATTACATATTTAAAAAGAACAAAAAGAAAGTTGAGATTCATTTCCAAGCAAGAGACCTAAATTTTGCAAAATATTGCCTCCTTAGATGACCCTAGATACTCCCCTATCTTGGTTACAAATTTTAAAAGCGAATGGATTTACGCGTTGCAGCGACTTAAAACCCTAATCTTAAAAACCACATAATTTCTCGTAGCACTCCTCACTCCACCTCCATCTCCACGTGCTCCTTCCACCTCCATGCACTAGTGGACATCTAGGAGCAACCCTCCACGGCCTCTCCAAGGGCCAACCTGAGCACCATTGGTCGCCCCTCCTTCTCCCAACCACCTCAATGGCCATTGGAGACCACCTCCGAATGCCCTGCCTTCTGCTAGCTAAATAGATAAGTAGTTCTTGTAATTTTTTTGCCTTATTTTATGCTTAGTAGTGTAGCTATCTCTCTCCCACCTGCATGGTGCACGTGCAATCTACCGAAGATCTACACGTGTACGCATTTTCTGAATGCTAGTAATCTTTTAAGCTTTCATGTACGAGCTTTCCTCTAGATTTGCTCTGTAATTGCCATCATGAAATCAATGAAAAATCTTTGAGTTCTTTCTATTTATATATCTATGTGTGAAAAATCATCATGAGCTTCCGTGCAAAATCTTTCGCGTGATAATAAGTTGCTTGCTATAACTTCTTATATTTTTCTTGCAATAAGCATGTCAGTGCATGAAGATATTAACGATGTAACGATAGATGTTTCTTCGATAAATATCCATCGCATAACTAAGATCGTGTGCACTGATACTCACACATTCACTTTTGTCATCTATTTGATGCACGCTCACGTCATTAGGGTCAATAACGTAACTCTCAACACATTTATTCGTAGGTTGGAAACTGGCGTGCATTTTTAAGCGAGTAGAGAGGAAAAGATCTAAATCAAGATTAGCATTTCCATAAACGTCTTCTAGAGACGAACAACCGAGACTCATAGTCTCGTTAATCTAGAAATATATTTTGTCGAGAGGATTTCACAACTATACTATAAGCTGCGACACTATTTTTAAATACATGATCTCCACGCTCGAACAAATGGTACCATTGCTGGGGAGGCAATGCGATTCATGATTTTTGATCTTAGAACCATTAGTGACAAATCTCCCTCTACTTGTTTTTGGATGTGCAAGAAATCAGGAGGACGGGATCTGCACACACAACGAGTGTAGATTAAAAAAAAATTAGGTGCACATCTCCTCTCTTAGTTTAGGATTTCCCCCTTGAATCTTAGGTTAGACTTTATTATTTCTTTCTTTCTAAAAAAAATATACATATTTTCAAAAAGAAAAAAAATTCTTTAGGTTAAATTAGGTTTCCTTTTGAATTCTAGGTTAGTTTAGGTCAGTTAGAGAAAAAAAAAAGAAAAATTTGAAAAAGATTTTCCCTCCAAAAAAATTCAAAAATTTTTGAAAAAAAAATTTCATTTTTGGTGGAAGGTTAAATTTGAAATTCAAACCTCTTGTAAAAAGCTCTTCAACCACTTGCTGAAATTCGGCCAAACTTCATTTTTTGAATTAAAAATTCATTTTCCAAAAAATCATTGAGCAAAAAATTCTAAAATTTTGGAAAGAGCTTCATTTTCAAACTATCTTTCAAATAATATCATTCATTTGAAGAAATTCACAGTATAAAATTTTTAAAATTCACGAATTGTAAGGGGGTCAAAATGATCCAGATTTGAAAATTTTCAAATTTCAAAAAGCAATTTCGAATAATCTGCGAATCTAATTTGACTAAAATGGTGGGGTTTTAAATATGATCTACTTAGCTTTCATTTCCATACTTTTCCTAAATTTTTTGAGTCCATTTGATATTGTTTCAAATTTAAAACCCAACAAGGTGTCAAAATTCTAGATCCGACCACCCGACAGTTAAAAATGCATATTTATTCAGTTTAAATGGAAAAAAATTTGAAAAAAAATATTCTCTAGAAAACTAAGTGAAAGAGGAATCTGCTTGTCAAATTTCAAATCAATTGGATTCAAATTTTGCTGTAGAGAATAATTTGAATTTCAAATTGGTCTGTTGAAACCCTAGAATTGCATGAACATTAGGCTAAACCTTTAGGGTCAAATTTCTAGAGACCACATTTTGGCTAACCTAGACTAAATTAAGTCTAGTGGCTAGTCGATTAGCTTGTTCACCTTGTGAGCCACTCACCACAAACCCCAGCTGAAGAAAAAGGATTAAGAAAAATTATTAAAATATATAAATCAACCCAAATTCATTTTCATACTACTGGGTGATTTCAACCTCTTTGGCCAAACCTAGTGACTAAGTCTATGGGGTAGTGTCAAACAACTGCGACTAAGGGGTATAAAGGAATCGGAGGCGAAAGCCTAAGGAAGAACCTTCCTCTTAGCCCCCTTATACACAGACTGGTCAAGTTAGCTTGAGAGGCAGCGATTACTTTCAGTTGGTTGAATAACGAATTTTTATTCAAGAATTAGAATTCTAACAAAACATCTGGTCATCTGATCATAAGGACATTTGATTGATCGGGCCTTAGCCTTGCCTGGCTTAGCTGCACCAACCTAGGGGTTAGTTGGTGTATGCAAGGGAGGAGTTCACTTAGACCTCAACTAGTTGAATCTTGGGAGCCAATCCCAAGGAGGCGATGGTGATCCACCGCATCACCCAGACGATCTGTCACCCTTCCTCTTCTACTCTCTTAGCCGAGATGGCTAATCCTGGATCTGGACTTGGTCAGAATCCAGGTAATCTAGACCCAAGGGCTCATCTGGGAGCCTGGGTCACTGAATCAAAACAACCTTGGGAACCAAACCCAAGGCAATGAAGATGGTTTTTTGCTTTGCCTAATCCTTCTTCTCAGGTTACCGAAATGGTTAACCCATTTCCTGACCCTAGATACTATGACCCAAACCAATCAGCTCCGCAAAGGACCCAATCTTATGACCTTGGATACAATTTCCATACTACTCCAGCATACCCATGGAATATGGGTAGACCTGATCCACCCCCGAGAACCCCTGAAGAACTACCACTTTATATGCAACAACACTACATATTACAACGAGCTATAGCTAAAATTAAAGACAAAGTCTCATTCTATCTATATGAAATCCAGTCTATTACGGATTCGGAATAAAGACAAGCCTAGATTCCATATCAAGAACTTTTGATGGAGGCCCTTCAGGAAATAGCAACAATAACAAGGATAATTGGACAAAATCAGGAACTTCAAGAAATACTGCTTTTGCGGTATCAAGTGGAAAATAGCCTTGAGGACCTCGAAGAACAAGAAGTGACCATGCCTGAAGGAGACATAAGCGATTCTCGGGAGCTGACCCTTGAAATTTATTTAGGGGAAGAAGAACCCAGTGTGGATATGGGACATGAGTAGGGAATATCCCGAATGGACTCATCTGAGAGCCCCATTCAGGAAAGTGCTGAGGAGAGGATTAGTATCTCCAATATTGATTCGCAATCTGAATACCCTAAATCTTGGGAGATACCTCACGGGTGTGACCGCATCCAGGCTTATCACACCCTCCGGGACTTAGTCTCCACCGCACTTGTACTTCAACCCCCAAACTGGTCCCAGGACTTTGAGATTATGTGTGATGCATCAGATTTTTCCATAGGCGCTGTCCTGGGAGAAAGGCAAGACAAGAAGCCCGTGGTGATCTACTACGCGAGCAAAACGTTGGATGAGGCCCAATGTAATTATGCTGTCACAGAGAAAGAGTTGCTCGCTGTAGTCTTTAGACTTGAAAAGTTCCGATCATACTTGCTGGGATCCCACGTGACTATTTACACTGACCATTCAGCCATCCGGCACCTGTTAGCCAAGAAGGATGCAAAGCCCAGGCTCATCAGATGGATCCTGCTTTTGCAAGAATTTGACCTGGAAATCTGAGACAAGGTCGGATCAAAGAATGTGGTGGCTGACCACTTGTCTAGACTTCATCTAGACCACATTGGACCCTCTCTACCTCTATCTGATGCCTTCCCTGATGAACACATCCTAGCCGTGCAAGACAAGAGAATGCCATGGTATGCTGACTACATCAATTACCTGGTTGTAGGACAAACCCCGCACAGCTGGTCCAGACAGCAACGGGACAGGTTCTTGGCTGAGGCCAAGAACTATTTCTGGGATGATCCCATGCTGTTTCGCCTCTGTGCTGATCAGATCATCAGGAGGTGTATCCCCGAAGACAAAGTTCAGAGTGTGCTTTCCTTTTGTCATGACCAAGTGTGTGGCAGCCACTTCTCTAGAAAGAAAATAGCTGCAAAAGTTTTGCAGTCTGGATTTTACTGGCCGTCCCTATTTAAGGATGCACACATCTTTGCCAAGACTTGCTCACACTGCCAAACGCTGGGGACCATGACCAAGAAAGATATGATGCCCCTTCAGCCCATTTTGATTGTCGAAATCTTCGACGTTTGGGGTATCGATTTTATGTGCCCCTTTCCACCATCCAATGGCTTCGAGTACATCCTGGTCTCGGTAGACTATGTTTCCAAATGGATTGAAGTCGTCGCCACCCGACGATGCGATCATAGGACTGTCATGGACTTTGTTAAGAAGAACATCTTTTCCCGATTTGGAATACCCAAAGCCATGATCAGTGATGGTGGAAGCCATTTTATCCATTCCCAACTCTGTGCCCTACTTAGAAAATACAGGGTGAACCACTGCATTGCTACCCCGTATCATCCACAAACAAATGGGCAGACTGAGGTCTCAAATAGACAAATAAAGAACATTTTATAGAAGACTATGAGACCTGACAGGAAAGACTGGTCCACATGACTTGATGATGCCCTGTGGGCATACAGGACCGCTTTCAAGACCCCGATAGGCATGTCACCTTATCGCCTGGTCTTTGGCAAGGCCTGCCATCTTCCTGTTGAATTGGAACACCGGGCTTACTGGGCTATCAAGCAATGTAACATGGACCCCCAGTTAGCCGGTGTGCAGAGGACGCTCCAATTATCTGAGCTTGAAGAAATTTGTCGGGGCACCTTTGACAATAGTCGTCTGTATAAGGAGAAAATAAAAGCCATCCACCACCGACTCATCCATAGAAAAACCTTTGAGCCTAACCAACAAGTCTGGCTGTTTGACACCCGCCTAAAACTCTTCCCGAGGAAACTCAGGTCCAAATGGACAAGACCATTTCGGGTGGTTAAGCCCTACTCTAATGGGGCAATTGAAATCGCTGATCTTAACACTGGGCACACTTTTATAGTTAATGGTCAAAGATTGAAGCATTTCCTGGCCCAGGTTCCCCCAAAGGAAAGTGTTACCCTCGTTGAGGACTGACACCGAGCACCGCCCAGTTGGAGGCGTTAAACTCAGCACTTCCTGGGAGGCAACCTAGAGGATTCAGACTGATCCGGTAGTTTACGTCACTCAGGTACTATCTTTTTGAACCCTTTTACATCCATGTACTTGCCAATGAGGACATTGTCCAACTTAAGCATGGGGGGGTGGTAAATTGCATAATCCTGAGCTCAATTAATCAGTCTGAATGAATAAAAAGAAAATTGAATTTAGGAAGAAAACTTAGGCATTAGAAACTTGTCAATAGTGGGAAATAATATAAAAAGAACTTAAACACTTAGACTTTTTAGGTCTTCAGGCTTAATCAGCCCTGGTGTCCATTAAAATATGGATTTAGCAGCGAATCCTTGCAACCTTAAGCTATTCTAATCCACCTACTAAATAAGGTAATAAGTATACGACTTATCAACTCACCCTCTAACTCAGAAAAACTTTGAGTCTAAGCATCTGCACACATTTTTGCACAGACTCACTTCTCGGAGATTTTAACAGAAATTGGGTAGCTAATGAACTCTCCAGGGTGGTATGGCTGGCAAGTTGTCGTGGGTAACAGCCCATTGGCAGGTTGTCCAGAACCCAGCCATAGGCCATTTCTTCTTCATTGCCTCTAGGTACATTTGAGATCAAGGAAGCCACCTACGAAAAAAAAAAGGAAAGAAGAAGAAAAGAAAATAAACCACACTTTACCGCACAAGTATGGCTGGCAAGTGATTGTGGGTAACAACCCATTAGCCGGTTGTTCGGAGCCCAGCTCAATAATTGCACAAAAAAGACCAAAGCACTTAAGGACGAAGCGGGGAAGTAGTACAAGCTGGGGAGATATACACTAGAAAAATCCTTGTGTTGACCCCAATTAAAACAAACGTAGGGAGAAAGCTACCAATCGAACAAATACACCTTCAGGCAAATTTATTTCCTTTTCCGATCACCTAGAGGCATAGAAACCCGAAGTCTGTCTCAATTACCGTTAAGTGAGTCTATCACAACATTCACACCAAGATGCTTAGCACTTAGGGTTTTGATCGAGTTTTGGGTGGGTTGGGTAGCCGTAAAAAGTTACCAACCCACACTAAATTCTAAGAAAATTCTAAAAATATATATATATACATATACATATGTATAGTTATATACATTAAAGCAAGGATTCGGGCGATTCGTATTTTGGCAGACACCCAGGCGTTGCTTAGTCTTTGTAGATTAAGATCTTTATATATTTCCTCTTATTGACAAGTAACGAAGTGTCTAAGCAATTACTTCTTAAATTCTGAAAGGAAATAAAGGCTAGAATAAACCTTGCTAGGGACTAGCAAGGTTTATTCTAGCATGGGGGTATGATAACACTGCACAAGGGGGTGGTAATTATGTTGAATATGGCCCATCTTAAGAATAAAAGGCACAACATAAGTAAAATGGGAGCATTGCATGCATCATGTACCAAGATTGCTTCTAAAACTGTATTAATGGCCATTTGTGTAAGCATTTGTCAAAGCAGGCCTCAGATGAGCAATCGGACCTCACGGATGGATTCAGAACGACGAACGGAGTCCAACAGACTCAAGATCGGCTAAATCCGACATCCGGAGCTCCTACAATGGGCCCAAGAAGTTCTGACCGTTGATCCGGAGATCAACGGCCCATATTGCGCCATGTCTGCCCCCGCTCCACCGCACGTCGCCTCTTCATCCAGCCGAGATCAGATCTCGACCGTCGATCTTCGATCGAATGGCCGAGACTCATCCACCCACCTGCAGTCGTCGCGACAAAGTGCGGGCGTGGCACAACGATTAGCGCGCACGCCCGCACGCAAGTGACGCGGGTTCGAGTCGCGCGGAGCCTGAAATTGAAGACGAAGGTAGCGCACAGCGAAATTGGGCCACCCGGTCAGCAGCGGGCAGCCGAGATTTCACCACGTAGCGCAACCACAGCTCACGGGCACCCACGCGTGCACGCACGTTGGGCGATGACGCCCACGCACACGCACGCCCGAGGTGCGATCCCAGCGCAGTCGAGGAGAGATCTCAGCCATCCAATCTTCGATCGGACGGCTCTCATGCAGCAGCCGCGGATCGCATGAGAAGAAACAAGGCGAGCAGCTGACCGACGGCTGGGGGGCTTCACTGACGCTTTTAGGAGTGGTTTCAGCGACTCTCTGGACGTCGCTAAAGACCCTTCTTCTTTTAGGAAGCCCTTAACCCTATTTAAACCCCCTCCAACCACTTATTCAAGGCATTCACTCCAGTTGCAACTACTCCACCCCTCTCTTAGCTAGCTTTAGGTCCTCTTGTAATCACCAGAGACGATGAGCCACCGACGAAGCCTCCTCCACCGCCGCGGTTGCCTTGTCGCTCTCCACCCTCTCTCTCTCTCTTTTAAGATTTCCATTATTTTTGTTTGAAGCATGTATTTAATGTTGTAAGCTATGAAATACAAGTGCATGATTAATGAAGTTATTTTCCATTCAATTGTCACTTTAATTTTCATTCAAGTTGCATGATCAAACAAGGAACATTCTAACCTTAATCTCTCTCTCTCTTTCTCTCTCTTGCTTTTCAAAATCGCATCCTTCGCAAACAAAACTCCACACTTTTCCGTGACAAGTGATAAGCAAAAATCCAATTTTCACGCCTCCCTGAGATCGACACTCGGACTCACCTCCGTTTACTTATTTTAAAACCGACGTTGCAAGTGCGACTATAACGACACTTCTTAACACACATGCACAACGACACGTCATGGACCACTAATTTTGGGAGCACATGATCATATCTTTCCATTGTTCTTAACTTAACTCTTATGCAATCAATGATCCATCTGATTGAATTTTCTCTTAGCTAGAGGCAGTAAACTTGGCATTTATAAATAACGTTTGATATTTTTTCTATACATAGCATATTTTTCGTTTAGCATATTTCCTTTTCGCACATTACTTACTGTCAGGTTGGCCGGTGCTGAACGTTAAAATTCAAGAGCAATTCCAAGTGATCTCTATCCATTTACTCCCTATCGTATTTATTTTCCTTTATATTCATGAATAAGGACATGCAAGAACTTAGGCATCGGGGGGGTAGATATACATCAAAACTGAAAAATTTTTATGCCAACAGTTAGGAAAACCTTGGAGTAACATGTTAACTGTACTTTAGGGTCCTAAATTTAAGAACAATTGACTCCACCTCCAATGCCTGCATTGGAGCTAGAAATCATCCGAAATAGCCATTTCTGACTCACCTGCTCATCTTTTTGTTCTAAATTTAGGACCAAGCTGAATGTAACCCAAAAAGGGAATTTTATGAGGTACAAATGAAAGAGGTTACTTGTATATAGCATATATACATAGTGCATTCATGAATAAGATTTTATCAAGAGAATGCATTAGGGATTTTATCCTTTAGTTGATTCCTATAATCTGGAATCTAGTACAATTTTCACACTCACATGTAGAATTTGCAATGGATTCACGATGAAGACTAATAAATGCCTTTAGTCTGTCAAGAAGAAGCAGTGCTTCTTTTCCTGAACCTCTGGACAATGTTTTGGGAGTCAGGCAAATCTTCTCCTAAAACTCCACCAAATAGTGTGAGATGAGAATAGAGAGTACTGGTGCTCTAAGATTAGTGCACGGAATCTGGAATTCTGGATAATTAAGTGGTAATACTCAGAGTTAGGCACAGTTTTGCTCTTGATTCCTGCATATAAATTTTGTGTGAAATATTGAGAGCCACCAAATAAGGAAAATATGCAGAGATCGAGTGCTGATAAAACTAGCACTAAGGTGGATGGTTACGACCATTCTTTATGGAATCCTTGGTTGAAGGAGGGTATTGATGTCAAGGTCAAGAATACACCATCCTATCCATTTCTTCCCGGTGCCGAGAGTAAGCACTTCTACAAAATAAGCCACCTGATATCTCTTGAACACCAGCAATTCCTATTAATGCCTCCTAAATAAAAGTCCCATATGTCATATGTTGTATTAAGTTGTGTGAAAAAATTATTAGATAGAAAAGAAAAGAAACAAAAAGAAAAAAAATCAAAATATATATAGGAAAAAAGTGATAAGAAAAAAAATTAGAAAAAGAAAAAAAAATAAAGAAAAAGAAATGAGACTATGAGTGCTTTAGTATTTACTTTAATAGCATTAAGGCAGCACTACCCACAACGATTGCGATCCACCAACTATGGCCTTAACCTACTTTTTTGTATTCCTGACCACCCGAATACTGGCTGAGGAATTCCAACTTAGTGTTAGGGTTATTAGAACTCTATTAAAGTGTTAATGCCATGTGAGACCACCACATATAGATTATATGCATAAATCCGGTGAGATTGTGAGCTCAACAAGAAAAAGAAGAGAAAAAAAAAAAGAAAAGAGAAAAAAGAGTAAATACAAAGGAACCAAAGAGAGCATAGTTTTTCTCGCTTTTCTCTGGGTTGATTTACTTAATAATTTGGGAATCTAGATTCTATAGTACTAATCTCTATATACGTAGCACTAAATGAGAGTGAGCTACCAAATAAACAACTATTTTCCTTAGACATTCTCTACCCAAGCTTAAAGCCATGGTGGAATTCATAGAATATCTTGAATACCCTGAGGGAAGAAGTTTGCCTATCCCGTTAGAATTTTACTAGGGGTCAAGTACAGGCTTTAGAGGTAAATCAGGTTTTTCACTTGAATCCGTTGCAAAAGCTACATAGCTACACTTACACGAATGTCTAGATTTCTAGATTTTATGATGGAAACAAAAAGGAAAGAATCTCTAGTGTTATGACCTGATCCGAGATCCCTACAAGACCTAAGATCGACTCGCCTCGACTAATCCCAAGGCCTAGTCGTCCAACGAGAAATAACCCAAAAGCAGGAAATAATTCACATCCACACATGCAATGTAACTAAGCAGAAAGTAAACAAGGGGCAGTAAAAGAAACAGAGTAAAAAGTCTATCAATATTATAGGCCATCACAATTACGACAGAGAAAAGTACAACGGAAAAGTAACTGAAACAGTATTACATTGAACAAAATACTTACAACTACAACAGGAGCTAAGGAAAATAGTAAGAAATGCAACTAAGGCTAGGCTCGACTGGGCCCAGCTCCCTCTGTAGCCGGTGGTGCTGGCTGCTCAACTCCCTTACCTAAACAAGGTTACAAAAATTTTCAAAGACAACCAACGCTCAGTAGAGTGGTAATTTAGCCATTTAAATGTAATTAAGACAAGCTATTAATTAATGCAATTAAGTAACTATCCATTTTCATTTAGTTCAACTAGGTTCTTCTAATTTTTTGTTCCTTTATTCACTTAGATCATTTATTGATTTGGCCTGTTCCTCACAGGAACGATCTTGAGTGCAATCTTTTCCATAATGTAGGAGGTACGCGTGGTGCTCTTCTGGCCAGGAGAGTCCCCCGTGGTAGTCCTACACCCAGTCAACCACTCCGAGGTCACGGTTGTGAGGTAGCGATGATTACGACACGCATGATAAGTGCACGGGTAGCTATCCCACATTGGCACGTGGTCAGTCGTATCTACTAATGGGTACTCCTAAAGGTACAGCACGGATCAGTACAGGGCCTTGCCCTCTCAGAACAAGGGTCTCGCCCCTCAGAACAGAGTAGGGGTCTCGCCCCTCCACAGTCCGTGTACCCTCGTCCAACTATCCTGGTTTGCCCAGTGGGCCTAACAAGAGTCGGTGTAGGGTAGCTAGTCCTAACCTCGGTCCCCTAGGGCAGCTAGCTCCCTCGTTACACTAAGTAGCTCACCTTGGTACCACATACATGAGGGTCAAACAAGGTCGGTGTAGAGTGTCTAGGCCTGACCCCGAGGTTCAAGCCAACGGGTGACTAGTACCCCTCTACATAAAAGGGGATAGTGGCTCTCCTTGGTACCCCATACACAAGGTCCAGCTAACTTCCCATCTATAGAAGCTCTCCTCCTAATTCGTTGTAGGGTTCATACTGATATTCCTTCCATTTCATATTCCAGTCTTTCAGATTTCTCTATTTACATTATCGGTTCCATTGTTAAAATAGGCAGCTCATGATTTTCCAACTGACAGGCATCACATCAAAATAACCAATACATTTGCTAGCATTTAAAGTTGTGCACGCATCTCAAGTAAACAGTGTGACTAAGTCATATTCACTTGTTCCTGCCCTAGGGTTCATTCTCATCCTAGGGTTCTACATGTATCTCAAGTACATAGTATAGCTCAAACCACACTCATCTGTTCCTGCCCTAGGGTTCATTCGCATCCTAGGGTTCATTCAAGTTATTCTAAACATGCAGTTCATTTATTCAAATCTTAATATTAATGCAAACCACTCTACTGGCAAACACGGGAGGAATCGGGGCTTGGATCGCAGATCCCGTCGACTCTGCGGCTCCCACGCACTTGACTGGCTGGACACCTATACAATTAACCAATCACATCAAATGAGTCCAATACCATATACAAGTTACACTAACTCATAGAGAAACTTAAACAAAAAATAATGGTAGTTCATTTGCGGAAATCCGATTCCGTTTGGGCCCTAAATGGGCCAAAAACACTCACACTGTCCAAAATCAGACATCTGGGTCTAGTCCTAGATGTCTTAAAAGATGTCAATGCCCACTCTGGTTTTCCTACGGCTTTTTTGGATGTCCGGACCCTTCCACGATCATCTGAGGTCAGTTCCAGATGTTGGACTCTCCTTCCGGTCGTCTGGAGGTACGATCAAACGTCTGGCGATGACGTGTCCAAACATCCAAAAGCACCTCAAAGGGTGCACCCTACACCTTTCCAATGCCCTGCTCGCTGCGTACGTTTGTGCAAACCTCAGAATGGCCGGACAATCTTAGCGGTGAGGCCTGCATGGTCGTAAACCGCACAAAAGCATGTACCTTAGCACTGAGCGTGCTTTTAGACGTCCAACTTCAGCTCTGGAGGTCCTTTTGCTATTACAGACATTTGGGATGTGCTCCAAACATCTGATACTGGAAAATATCTAGTACGCAAAACCTCCGTGAGCCTTCTTCTCCGCGTGGAACACCTTTGCACCACCCGCAGCTATGACATCGGTAGCTTCAGGAGGCCGCAAAGCCCACCTTCGCAAGCTCCACCTCCCTGCACATAAGTTCCTCAGAGCTCCCGTGTCTCCCTCACGAGCTCCTCCCACGCTTCCGCTCCCCTCTCCTCCTCCTTCACATCCTGTCTCTCTCTCTTCTTCCTCTCCTCTCACTGCGATGGAAAGAAGGAAGGTGGTGGTCGGTTGGAGGGAAGAATGAAGGTGGTGGTCGATGGGGATGGGGAGAGGCATGGGTGTGGGGTTTAAATAGGAGAAGGGTTAGGGTTTGGGGTGAGGAGAGGGGGTGTGCATGTGTGTGTGCACGTGCTGAAAAAGAATAGCAGGTACGGTTATTCTACTTTCAGACGTTCCCCTTATCCAGATGTCTGGACAGACGTCTGACGGCTAATCCAGACGTCTTAAACAACCCAAAAAATGCAACGGGTCATTTCAACGTAACAAACTTAAAGGAAGTTTTGTCCTTGAAACTTGAGCCAAGTAGGGTGCAGAGGAAGTTGCGTAAAAATGGATAACAAATTTAAAGAGGATCAAAGTAGATCTGAAAAGATGTACCCTCAAAAAGCTCCGGATACTATTCTCGCATTGTCGCCTCAGGCTACCAAGTGGCCTCCTCATGTCACTGGCTTCTCCATAAGACTTTCACCAGTGATACCTACTTCTGTCTCAGACTTTGGACAGCTCTATCTAATATCTGTGCTGGTCTCTCGGGATAGGTCAGGTCGTCTCCCACCTCAATGCTCTTGTGGCTCATAACGTGGCTGGGATTGGCAACGTACTTCCCGAGGTTGGACACATGGAACACGTTGTGCACTCCAGAGTGTTGGGGAGGAAGGGCAAGCCAGTCAGCAACAGGTCCAACCCACTCCAAAACCTCAAAGGGTCCAACAAACCTCGGCGCAAGCTTCCCTTTCACCCCAAAACGCTGCAAGCCCTTCATGGACAAAACACGGAGAAAGACGTGATCCCCAACCTCGAACTATACCTGCCTGTGCTTCCTATTGGCGTAGCTCTTTTGTCTGCTCCTGACAGTGCGAAGTGGCCTGTGAATCAACTCTATCACCTCTTGACTCTGTCGGATCAGCCTGGGGCCAACCTCCTACTTGGTCCCCACCTGGACCCAACTCAAGGGTGCTATACACCTCTGTCCATATAGAGCCTCGTAAGGTGCCATGTTGATGCTCGAGTGATAGCTGTTATTGTATGCAAACCCTACCAGGGGCAAATGCTCCTCCTAGGAGCATCTCCAGTCTAGTACACAAGCGCGTAGGAGGTCCTCAAATGTCTGTATGCTACACTCTGACTGCTCGTCGAATTGGGGGTGGAATGTGGTGTTAAACCTCAGACAGGTCCCCAATGCCTACTGAAACTCTGCCCAAAATTGGGAAGTGAAACAAGTATCCCTGTCGAATACGATCTCGTGAGGGACTCCGTGTAGATGCACCACATCTCTGACGTATCTCTCTGCTAGCTGTGCTGACCCAAAAGTGACTCGGATCGACAGGAACCGTGCCGTCTTCGTCAACCAGTCTACTATCACCCAAACTGCATCGTGTCCCCATTAGGTAACTGGTAGACCCACCACCAAGTCTATGGTGATGCTCTCCCACTTCTACTCTGGCACAGGAAGTGGCTTTAACGGTCCTGCAAGCCTCTGGTGCTCGGCCTTCACCTGCTGGCATACCAAGCACTGTTGGACAAACTCACCAACATCCTGCTTCATCCCTCTCCACCAGAAGTTGCATCGTAAATCATGGCACATCTTTGTATTTTCGAAATGTATGGTAAACCAGGACCCATGCACCATGGTCAGGAGCTCTCTTAATAACTCGTTGTCTCTAGGAACGCATAGGCATCCCCTTATGCGTAGTATCTCATCTGAGAAGTAAAGGTCTCCTGGGTTCCCAGTCAACACCCTATCTTGCAGTGTTTATAAGTACGGATTACCTATCTGTCCTGCAATGATGCGGTCTATTAGCTCTAATCATGCCTGTCGCGTCAATGACACTACCCCGCAGTACCCCTGTGACTCTCGAGGTCACCAACTGCCCACCTCCTCCATGTGTCTCCAACTCTATGCCTGTAAGCTGGCCATGTAGGTGGCTGCCTTCCAGCTCAAGGCATCGGCCACCACATTGGCCTTCCCTAGGCGGTAGGAGATGTTGCAGTCGTAGTCCTTCAGGAGCTCTAACCAATGCCTCTGTCTCATGTTGAGCTCCTTTTGGTCAAATAGGTACCTGAGGCTCTTGTGATCAGTGAAGATCTCGAATGTCTCACCATACAGGTATTGCCTCGATGTCTTCAGCGTGAAGACAACTGCTACTAGCTCTAAGTCATTGGTGGGGTAATTATGCTCATGGGGCTTCAGTTGCTGCGAAGGGTAAGCGACAACGTGATCCCTCTGTATGAGCACACCACCCAACCCCTGCAATGATGCGTCGGTGTAAACCACGAACCCGCCACTACTGTCTAGAATGGCAAGTACAGGAGCTGAAGTCAGTCTCTCCTTCAACTCCTGAAAACACGCCTCGCACTCACCAGTCCAGGTAAAGGGCGCATCCTTCAGAGTCAGCTGAGTCATAGGATGCGCGATCTAAGAGAACCCTCTGATAAACCGCCGATGGTAGCCTGCCAATCCAAGAACACTACATACCTCTGTCACTATGCGTGGTCTCTCCCACCTGAGCATAGCCTCAACCTTAGCTTGATCCACAGCCAATCTGTCTCCCGACATCACGTGGCCCAAGAAAGTCACCTGTCTTAGCCAAAACTCGCACTTGTTGTACTTGGCATACAGCCTACATTGTCTCAAGGTATCCAGGACCATGCATAAATGTTGTACATGCTACGCCTGATCCCGTGAGTAGACTAGGACGTCATCTATGAACACCACCACAAACTTGTCTAAATACGGTCTGAAAACACGGTTCATCATGTCCATGAAAGCAGCGTGGGCATTGGTTAGCCCAAACAACATGACCAAGAACTCGTAGTGCCCGTATCGTGTACGGAAAGCTGTCTTGGAGATGTCGGTCTCCTTGATCCTCAGCTGGTGATAACCTGACCTCAGATCTATCTTAGAGAACACTGTGGCATCTCTCAACTGGTCAAAGCGGTTGTCGATACGAGGCAGTGGGTAATTGTTCTTGATGGTGACCCAATTCAGCTATCGGTAGTTGACACAAAGTCACAGGGTACCGTCCTTCTTCTTCACAAACACGGGGGCTCCCCAAGGGGATGCACTAGGCCTCACAAAGCCCTTCTCTAACAGGTGTTGTAGCTGTGACTTGAGCTCTCACAACTCAAGCACGCCATCCTATAAGGTGCAATAGAAATGGGGCTGGTCACTGGTACTAGTGAGATCTTAAACTCAATCTCATGCTTAGGCGGTAGTCCTAGTGATGTGTTCCTTATCTCAACTCAATTAATTAAGTTAATTTTACTTAATTAAGAGTAGAAGAAAGTAACATAGGTTAACTCGAAGTTGTGTCGACTAGTAGTATAGGGATGAATTAACCTAACATTTTAGAAAATTTTTACCGGTTGAGTCCAGGTCGTTCGCTAGGAGGTATACATTACATAAAATTCACCAAGCTATTTAAAACAATTCTTAGGAGGTATAATTAAGTTAATTTTAAAGAGCATGAATTTCGCAAAAATGATTTAAAATTAAGGAAATATACAAAATTCCATATGAAATTACATTTACAACATTTATTTCAAAAGATTTAAGGCAAATAAGAGTTTATATATTCAAAACATGCCTTATTACAATAATTGAAAGCAAGAGAAATTAAAAATATAACAAGAAAAACAATTTCTTTTATGCTTCAGCCTTTAGCCTCTCTCTTTTCCTTTCTTCTTTTTCTCTCTTTAATCTCTCTATTTTCCTTTTCTTTTATTTATTCTTTTTTTACTCTCTCTCGAGCTCTCTTTCTTTCTTCCTTCTTTATTGCTCCTACTTCTGCCTTTCTCTTCCCTTAGTCTTTTTCTTCTTAGTTTCTTCTTTAGACTCTTTATTCCTCAGTACCTGTTCTTCTCCTTTCTTCCTTTAGCTTTTCTCCTTAGTTCCCTTAGCTTCTTCAGCTTCAACATTTAACCTTCAGCTCTTTCTTTCTTCTTCTCTTCAGTTGAATCGGGTTTTTCCTTTAGCCAAAAACTGGTTTAAGGTTTGTGGCGAGGTCTTTTCGAGGATACACAACACCTTGAGATCAGGGTGGGACCAGACCCTACTCGATCCTCACCTTATTTGATTACGATTTATTTTTGGGTTATTTCTTCAAGCCAAATCGGCCCAACTACCTCCCAGGGCCAATATCGCAAACGCCTACTCGGGTGCACACCCGCAGGCACACACATGCCCGCACACACACACAGATCAGATGCTCAGAATGGTCAGGTTCAAATTTCGCGTCGAGCACTTGACGACTGATAAGCTCAATGAACAAATCAGTTTTATACCCATGCGTGCGCTCGAAGACTTCCAATGTGGGACTTTGTTTCCCACCTCCAGACCCGACTTCAACTGAGGATTTCTCCCTACTCAAAGCTCCAAATCATGCGATTCAAAGCTTGATGGAAAGCTCTAAAGTGGCACTACAGAATTATGGCATCAATTTGAAGTTTAGAGGATAATTTCCTCTTCAATTTGAAGAGTGAATCTAGGAGGTTCCTACAGGTTTTAACTGCCTGGAAATAGAGATTATGCTTACAGAGTCTATAGGATGGCTTTTCTAGCTTAACTAAGGGTTTGAATAAGTTCTACAGCTAATTTCGCATCTATAAGTAAAGGTTTTGAAGCTCTTTAAGCTTCTGAAATCGCAGAGAGGCTTCAAGCTTCTCTGCAAGCTTCGGAGAACAAATTTCTAACTCTGATTAAGTGAACATACACTTAAGAACATTTCTGATCGATTTCAACAAGTTCTAAGGGTTAAAACAAACTAATCTGGGTAGGATTTAAGATTAAAACTCAACAAAATGCCACTGCTATTAGTTTGGGTTCGAAAAATACCCAAACTGTCAAGGTGTTAATTCCTACAAAATTACAAGCCTAAGCTCTTCTAATTCATTCTTAAACTTTTCAACAAAATCTCAGTGTCCATTTTAGCTTCTCAATTCCTCAAATTGAGCTCAGAATCAAGATCTCATACTCAGTTTGACTGTGAAGCTCAAATTTTGACTTTCTGTTTAATACTTCTTCTCAAGAAATTAATGCCTATAATAAAATCCTCTCAACCTCAGAAACTCATCCAATCCCTTAAACAGGAGTTACAACCTAAAAACCTAGGGTTTCAGGTTTATCGCCTGAACTCCTACAGTGTTTTGTTCATCAGAATGATTGGGAGGTTTCTATAAAAATCTGAGATCAAGAATAGCTTCAGTGCACTGCACTGAAGCTTCTAGGTTCACTAAATGCTTCTCAGACCTATCTGTCGGACTTCTCCAACTTCGGTGGAGTTGGAGAAGAAGATACCTCAATTTGAGCTCCAGTTATCAAAATTCTAATTAAACTTCCTCAAATTGATCAGTGATGATCATTTCATCATTCTGGAGCTCTTCATTAAATTCTGTAGGTTGAAGATGATAAAATGACTCACCGGAGCTCGTCGGAGCTCCGGTGAGTCCAGTAAAATGCAAATCGTGCTCAGAGAGGTGAATTTACACCATTTTTGTTCTAAAAAGGATCCTGAGGTTACAAGGAACCTCAAGATCACATTTAATTCCTCTTTAATTCATTACATGAATGATTAATCAGTAAGATCAATTTAAATGTAATCTGAGTTATTTGAGGCTAAGGACTTGGTCTCCCACTTAAATGAGTGGTTGAGACAAATCAACAGTTATCTGCAATCATAATTATATAAATAATTTATAATTTAAACTGCTCCTGAGCCGTCATTGACAACGAGCTCAGGAGCTTAGATAAAATTAGGTATTTAAGTTATATATGATAATTAATCAAATTAAGATAATAATTAAGATCCTTTGATGATGAATTGATGATGAAGGATCAGATGAAAGTGAATCTAAGTCAACTACTGCTGCCATGGTCAATGATAGTAGCTGTGAAGGTGAAGGTGAATTAGGCGAAACATTGATCAATTTAATATTTTAATGGATTACAAATGGTCATGAAGGTTAAAGGAAGGTGATCAATGAATTTAAAAGACGAAATTAAGGCTCTGGCAAGCTCAAGGAACTCGCTGGAGTTGAAGGAGATGAAGTTTAAAATCTGCAATTAACTCTAATCTAACTAACTATCTAACTAGCTAAGCTATCCTACTCCTACTAATACTTCTACTCCTAGTCCTATCTACTGTTACCTGGATGAAGGGGTCAACAGGATTACGCCGAAGGCTCATAGCGGAAGATGAAATTAGAGGGTTAAAGAAGAATCTCCGGCGAGCGGATGTGAGGTGAAGCAGAGGATCTCCTCGGTCGTCGCCTTTGTCCAGAGATGCGGCTGACCTCGGCGAAGCTCCTCAACTGATCAAGATGGATGGAGGAAGTCGGAGAATGGTGTGCAAGGTTGTCGGAGTTGCAGACAAATAGCCTATTGGGTTGACTCAGTGTTAGAAGAGGGAAGGGAGCCAACTTGAGAGAAATCGAAGGGGTGAGGGGGTATTTATAATGAATGGCGATGAAGAGGACGGCGAAGTCTGGACGAAGAAGAAGCTTGGGGAGCTTAACCTCTGACATTGTCTTCGATGACAATGAGGTTAACTCCCACCAGAAATTAGGATTCTCGAGTAATCCAGACCGATGGATGAAAGTGGAGTGGTGAGTGCAAGCTCCAAGAGCTCGGAGAAGGAAGGATGATGTCGGTAGGGCAGTGATCGTGCGGTGGAGTCACTCTCCACCGTCAGCCATTCAATCAGCTGAAGAAGAAGATGAAAGGGACCTAAATGCAGTGAAACTTAAGGACCATTTTGAAAATTAAGGACCCGATTGCAATGAATTTTAAGGACCAAAATGTATACTCAGGTATTAAAGGTTTATTTTAACTTAGATCTCTTTCAACCTTTTATATATGTTAGTAAATAAGGTAACTATTATGTTTAGACCTTGAATTTACATTTTTGACCTTTTTAAGTTAATTTATTAAATTAGGTCAAAATTACTTAAGTTATTATATACTTATGTACATATTATGTTTAAGTTACTTAACTTATTAATTAAGGAAATGATTAATAAGATCTCGAGTCAAATTATTAATTAAATTGTTAATAATGTTAATTGGATGACAAAATATCATTTTTAACTTATTTTAAGGTCCTTTACTAAATATCCCTTATTTCATAATTAACCCTTATATATTGATAACCTTAGCTAATTAACTAGGAAGACTAGTTAATTAGGGGTAATTAGAGATCATGATGAGTCTCTCATCATACCCCCAAGCCAAAGTTTTGGTAGTCCCTAGCAAACTTAACTAAGACTATGATGATTTAAAGCACTTAAGTTTAAATTATTATAAATAGTAACTATGTAGTTGAAAGCTTAGGTCAGAGATTTTTAAGTTTGATATAAATGATTAATGTACAAAGCACTTGTGAAAATTTTTTTACTTGGATTAATACTTATAACATTTACAAAACACAGTTAAAACCATTTTGTTAACAAGAATTTTATTCAGAATTAGAATTCTTTAAAAATCTCTTAATCCTTGTAACTATTCTTAACTCAAATTATAATACAAAGTGTTTTAAGGAAACAAAACTTAAGAATTTAAAATTAAATTTTAACTCAAAAACTTAATAGAATTAAGTTGATCCTTTGTTTATGATATTTGACTTTTATCAATAGAAGTTTAAGAAAATTAACCAGATACTCATTATTAATCAAACTTAAAGTAGTAAAACTCTAATTTACTAGCCTATAGCACTAAAGAACAACTTGTAGACCTAGGAGTCTGTCAATTCTTCTCCTATAGTTCTCAACTTAAAATCTTCAAAACCTGATTTCGTAGGCTTCACTGCCTAATACCAAGGTTCAGTAGCTATCATTTTAAAACATCTGTGCTTAGTGAAGAGAATTGTCCTAAAGACATCCAATGTTGCAAAAATCTAGATCTTAAGACATAAATTTCCAATCCCAATTATTCCAATTCAAGCCTTTGGCTTAGCCTTACTCAGGTTTGGTTGCTTTCTCCTCACCATTTTTCTATCCCGAGGTCAACACTTTTTGTGTATATCTCCCCGGTGGACCACTGGGTCTCTTATTCCTAATATTTTTATCTCCATATTTTTTTTCACTTTTTCTATAGGTTAGAACACCCATTTGTAGCGAGGTGTTCTTTCTATTGATGGAAGGAAGAGTAGCATCCATTTGTATTGAGATGCTTTTGTTTTTTATTGAGAAACTGCATAAGCACCCTTTTGTAATGAGGCACTTAACTGCAGGGTGTTTTATTCATTTTTTTTTTCTTTTTCTTTTCCCCCTTCTCATTTTTCTTATTATCATTATTCTCCAAATCCTTTTTCTAGGTGAGTGGCACATCCTTCACCCTTTCAAGAACCGCCCCGTGGAAATCCATGGACTAAAGAGGATTCAGAACTGATCTCTTGACTTCTGTGTTTTTGCGGTCTCAGATGCCAACAAGCCAATTCTATGTGTGTGAATTTAGATGTTTAGGTTACTTAGCTCTCAAACTAGAGCTTGGACAACAAAGCCCTTCACTCTCAGGTTCTTCAAATTCTTAGTTTCCTCCTATAGGATCCATCAAGACAAAATTTACCAAGTCTAGTTATTTATCTTTAGCCTGTAAGTATTGTAAACTAAAATTCTATTAACTCCCTATTTAATTAACTCTGAATATCTGGCCTTTTTACTTAACTTTACGATAAAATCAAATTTTTAAAAAGCAAAAGGGTTGCTTAATCTAATTGACTACAAAGTTATAATTTGATTCCAAAACTTAAGTTTAAATCTTAATACACTTAGTTTCTTAATTCAAGGTAAGAATAGAAAAACAAATCTTTAAAAGATTTAAAGATTCCAAATTCAAATAAAATCTTGCTTTAAAATTTTAAAAACAAAAGTGTGTTTATAAAAAATGTTTTAAGTAAAAATCTAATCAAGAATTGAATGCTCTTAAATACTCTATATATATATTCTATATACATTTAAATTTTTAACCTAAAAGAAAATTAAGCTCTATATATTTTAGTATATATATATATTTCTTCTTTTCTTCTTTATTAAAAATGAATATACCCCTCTTATTATTTTCATGAATTTTCATTTTCAAACTTTTGTATTTATATATTTTTATTTTTTATGTATATAAGATTTTTCAATTTTTATGAATTTTCAAAATTTTTCAAATTTTTATGAGATTTTTGATTTTTTACAATTTTTATCATTTCTGGAATTTCTAATTTTTTAAATTTCGTGGATATTTAATTTTTATGTATTTTTTTATTTTTTAAACCCACACTTAAAGTGAAAATTTTACTTCAACACCTCCCAAGCCAAAATTTTACAATGTCCTCATTATAAAAAGAGTGAAAAGATATTACACTTCGTTTAGTATAGGGTGGTGAAAGGAGTTGAAGAGAGGAGATCGGAGATCTTTGTGCAGATGATTTCAAGTCTGACTAAAGGTCAGAGTGGTCAGTCGGACTAAATGAAGGTAATCAGTGAAATATGAAGTGAAATTTCAGAGTAAGTGTAAAAGAAAATCAAAAGGTAAAAATAGGAAACAGCTATGTACAAATGCTAAGTTTTGCGCCTTCAGCTAGGCGTAAACCCTAGTAAAGAACTCCTAAAAAGAATAGGTATATGGTAAAAACAAAGGAGTTATGAAAGAATTGATTCAAAAATAGAAAAACAGATTAAACCACCCGATTACAACTCGTCAAGAAATTGACTAGAATAGATCTCGTAGAACCCAAAATCAGATTCTTGTGAAAAATCTTAAAAAGATCAGAGTGAATCTTGTGAAGATTAGATCTAATTTAGGTTGAGATGTAGAATGTTAAAGATTAAGGCAATTCAAGAAATGATTCCAACCAAGTTCAGAAGATCAGCAGAGTCAGTTTTAATTTTCAGTAATAGGTGGGTCAATTTGATACAAAATAGGCTACTGATGCGGGTTTGGTGGATTATTTTCAGGTACTACAGAGGATGGGTTATGATTAGAATCAAAGGCCTAATTAAGGAAATGGACTTGGCCTTGATTTTGCCTAGGATTTGGCAAATTCCTAGGATTCAAAATTGGCTGAGATGGAAGGGTACCTGGCTAATGAGATTCAGCCAAAACCGTGATCTGATTTTGTAAATCAGCCAACTCTACCTTACGTTGCCTTTGGATCTCAGCGTGAGCTTCAGCATTTTTTCGCTGACTCTCAGTCATAGCTCTTAAAATTTGATCTAGCTATGTATCTCTATTTAGCCCTACGAGGTTTTGCGAACCCACGTAAAATGGCCTCGCATTGTGTTGCTGAGGGGTCAATGGAGGTGGATTTAAATGGGTCTGATTCGGATAATTTGGTCTTTGATTTTGATTTTGATCAGCCTAAGAGAAATTTGGGTGGCTTCTCCATCCAGGATTATAGGAATTTGAATAAGGGTTTGGTCTTGGTGTGTTTTCCTAGATGGCGTGTAATCCTAAAAGATATGGCATGTTTTCTGCAACAGGAAAGGGTGGGGAAAAGGGTAGGTAAGATTGTGGGACAAAGGTCCCTCCTTGGGTTGGTGAAGGAGTAGATAAAAAACCCAAGGAAGATGGATCTCTAGAATCCAGATTATTCACAAATTCCCTCCCCACGAGAATTTGCGAAACAGGTAGATGTGTGGGATTCGTAGCAAGTAGAGGTGTAAGAGACTACATTGTATTTCTAACCTCATCGAGATGCTTTGCTACGATATCAACTTTGTCCAATTTTTCTGCAGTTATCTCTAAATCCTTTTAACTGGATGAGTTACTAATCTCGTGAATGCCCTTGTGCAGATTTTGATGATTCGTGTTTGCGCCCCACGTAAGTTGTGACATAGATGTGTTGTGATCGAGTTTTCCGTTATCCCTTCAAATATTTCTGAAGTGGATTCTGCATCGCGATTTAGGGAATTCCCTCCACAAGAGGCATCGACTAGATTACGAATGCCCTCTTGTAAACCATAATATTAGATGTGCATGAGTTGCCAACGAGGATGTCATGATGTGGGCATTTCCTTTACAATTCATGAAAACGTTCCCACGCTTCATGAATTGGTTCTCCTTGGTTTTGATTGAAAGTAGTAATAGGTCGCCTTAAAGCATTAGTTCGACCAATTGGAAAGAATTTCTTTAGAAAAGCAGATTCGAGTTTAGCCCAAGTTGAGATTGGTCTTGCTATAGTTCTATACCAATAAGCAGCTTTGTCTTTAAGGCTAAAAGAGAACATTTTCATAAGTAGGATTTCCCTATTTTGATTTCGAGGTCTAAGAGTTTGAGATAGATTCTTAAGATCTATATGTTGAAATGGATCCTCAGATGCAAATCCGTGAAAGTGAGGGATTAGACAATAATATTCGGCTTTAATTCAGGATCATTCTCCCCAATAGGTATCTTAACATTAGGCTCTAGTTATGCATTAGATGGGTTGTACTAATCTCTAAGTAGAGGCCTTGGACAAGGGATCGGTAAATTAGGGATTTCAAAACCCACCTCAGATTGAGGTGGAGGACGAGTTTGAAGAATCTGTAAATTATTTAGGGCTGCCGCTAAAAGATTAATCTATCTAGTTTTCTCAAGAATCCTAAGATTTTGGCTCAGGAGCACCTCATGAACATCAAAAGGTGGCATCTCCCCCTAACCAGAAGAAGAAGGGATCTCGAGATTTAGAGTCTGCATTTGATCCATAGAAGTAGATGGATCAGACGGGAAGCCATTGGTTGCTTATCTGCAACTGGCCTAGGATCACCTGTCATTGATGGTGCAAGAGGCGGATGCAAGGATCACCTCCCATCCATAAAATGGAAAATAATGTGCAAAGACACACACACACCACCGAAAAAACAGTGGCACAAAAATCGGCAAAACAACGCAAAGACACGGGTTTTGCTCTTCTTTCAAAGGAAAGAAGAGATTCCTAGGATACGCAAAAATAATTTAATGCAAGTAAATAGAGTAATAGTATCAAAATATGCATCTTAATCTATGTCTACGCAAGTGCGTAACCTTAAGGCCCAAAGGTTTAATGTCTAGGATCGAGACCGCTCACTACTGGCTCCCCAGGGCTCTAGTAGTGAGATAGACTTGTTGATCTTCGACCAAAGCCCTAAGAGGTGCAAAGAGGAGAGATAGAAAAATAGACTCGTGTGACTCTAGTGATCACGCTGTGTGCGCTATAGCATGCAACAGACGATAGCGATAAAATCCTCATGCATTCTACAATCAGATTTAGTCATAATTTTTAATTTCCTCTTTTTTAATTAATCCTTTACAAAAATATATCAATTAAAATACAATGACCACTTTTTAGATCTTTTCAAACAAAAGTATATGGTCTTTTTAATATCTCAAAGGACAGGGATCTATGCGGAGTTTTTTTCGTGCTTTCCCACTGATGCAAGAAAAATAGTAAAAATTTCCTGAGTCAGATTGCAAAATCTACTAGCAGGTAGAATGTACTCCTAAGAGTGTATGCCTATGATATGCTGCTACTAGTCAGAAAAAGATGTATTCTTGTATTTTTTTAATTTTATGCAACAAATCAAACTACTCTAAAGACTAAGACTAGAAATACTTACAACAAAAATAGCAAAACAGAAATAGAATCCCTCCTCCAGATATTACCTGCAAAGGTGAACCTGAAAAGAAGATGAAAACAAAACAAAAACAAAACAAAACACAACTAATTAGAACAAAGATAGAAATATAATTACAAATACCTCCTATTTAGATAATTAAACCATTAAATTCTAGTGAATTAAAAGATTGTCTCCCCGGCAACGGTGCCATTAAACTGTGCTCCTTACCTCAACTCAGTTAATTGAGTTAATTTTACTTAATTAAGAGTAGAAGAAAGTAACTTAGGTTAACTCAAAGTTATGTCGATTCGTAGTATAGGGTCAAATTAACCTAACATTTTAGAAAATTTTTACTAGTTGAGTAAAGGTCAATCGTTGGGAGGTATACATTACTTAAAATTCACCAAGCTATTTAAAACAATTCTTAGGAGGTATAATTAATTTAATTTTAAGAGCATGAATTTCGTAAAAATGATTTAAAATTGAGGAAATATGTAAAATTCCATATGAAATCACATTTACAACATTTATTTCAAAAGATTTAAGACAAATAAGAGTTTATATATTCAAAACATGCCTTATTACAATAATTGAAAGCAAGAGAAATTAAAAATATAACAAGAAAAATAATTTCTTTTACGCTTCAGCCTTTAGCCTCTCTCTTTTCCTTTCTTCTTTCTCTCTTTTATCTCTCTATTTTCCTTTTCTTTTATTTATTCATTTTTTTACTCTCTCTCGAGCTCTCTTTCTTTCTTCTTTCTTTATTGCTACTGCTTCTGCCTTTCTCTTCCCTTAGACTTTTTCTTCTTAGTTTCTTCTTTAGACTCTTTGTTCTTTAGTGCCTATTCTTCTCCTTTCTTCCTTTAGCTTTTCTCCTTAGTTCCCTTAGCTTCTTCAGCTTCAACATTTACCCTTCAGGTCTTTCTTTCTTCTTCTCTTCAGTTGAACCGAGGTTTTCCTTTAACTAAAAATTGGTTTAAGGTTTGCGGCGGGGTCCTTTCGAGGATACACAGCACCCTGAGATAAGGGTGGGACTAGACCCTACTTGGTCCTCACCTTATTTGATTATGGTTTATTTTTAGTTTATTTCTTCGAGCCAAACCGGCTCAACCGCCTCCCAGGCCTCGCCCTCCCAAGGCCAACATCGCACACGCCCACTCGGACGCACACCCGTAGGCACACACATGCCTGCACACACACAGATCAGATGCTCAGAATGGTCAAGTTCAGATTTCGCGCTGAGCGCTTGATGACTGATAAGCCTAGTGCACAAATCAATTTTATACCCATGCACGTGCTTGAAGACTTCTGACGTGGGACTTTGTTTCCCCCCTCTAGACCCGACTTCAACTGAGGATTTCTCCCTACTCAGAGCTCCAAATAAAGTGATTCAAAGCTTGATGGAAAGCTCTATGGTGGCCCTACAGAATTCCAGGATCAATCTTAAGTTTATAGGATAATTTCCTCTTCAATTCAAAGAGTGAATCTAGGGGGTTCCTACGGGTTTTAACTGCCTGGAAATAGAGATTATGCTTACAGAGTCTATAGGATGGCTTTTCTAGCTTAACTAAGGGTCTGAATAAGTTCTACAGGTAATTCTGCATCTATAGGTAAAGGTTCTGAAGCTCTTTAAGCTTCTGAAACCGTAGAGAGGCTTCAAGCTTCTCTAAAAGCTTCAAAGAACAAATTTCTAACTCCGATTAAGTGAACAGACACTTAAGAACATTTCTAATCGATTTCAACAAGTTCTAGGGGTTAAAATAAACTAATCTAGGCAGGATATAAGATTAAATCTCAACAAAATGCCATTGCTATCAGTTTGGTTTTGAAAACAAACCAAATTGGTAGGGTGTTAATTCCTACAAAATTACAAGCCTAGGCTCTTCTAATTCATTCTTAAACTTTTCAACAGAATCTCAGAGTCCATTTAAACTTCTCAATTCCTCAAATCGAGCTCAGAATCAAGATCTCATACTCAGTTTGACTGTGAAGCTCAAAATTTTGACTTTTTGTTTAATACTTCTTCTAAAGAATTAACGCCTATGATAGAATCCTCTCAACCTCAGAAACTCATCCAATCCCTTAAACAGGCGTTCCAACCTAAGAACCTAGGGTTCCAGGCTTATCGCCTGAACTCCTAAAGTGTTTTGTTCGTCGGAATGATTGGGAGGTTTCTATAAAAATTTGAGATCAGGAATAGCTTCAGTGCACTAAAATGAAGCTTCTAGGTTCACAAAATGCTTCTCAGACCTATCTGTCAGACTTCTCCAACTCCGTCGGAGTTGGAGAAGAAGATACCTCAATCTAAGCTCCAGTTATCAAAATTCTAAATAAACTTCCTCAAATTGATCAGCGATCATCATTTCATCATTCTGGAGCTCTTCATTAAATTCTGTAGGCTGAAGATCAGAAAATGACTCGCCGAAGCTCCGGTGAGTCCAATAAAATGCAAATCATGCTCAGAGTGGTGAATTTATGCCATTTTTTATCTAAAAAATATCCTGAGGTTACAAGGAACCTCAAGTTCACATTTAATTCCTCTTTAATTCATTACATGAATTATTAATCAGTAAGATCAGTTTAAATGTAATTTGAGTTATTTGAGGCTAAGGACTTGGTCTCCTACTCAAATGAGTGGTTGAGACAAGTCAACAGTTATCTGCGATCATAATTATATAAATAATTTATAATTTAAACTACTCCTGAGTCGCCATTGACAACGAGCTCAGGAGCTTAGATAAAATTAGGTATTTAGGTTATATATGATAATTAATCAAATTAGGATAATAATTAAAATCCTTTGATGATGAAGGATCTGATGAAGGTGAATCTAAGTCAACTACTACCGCCATGGATAGCGACAGTAGCTATGAAGGTGAAGGTGAATTAAGCGAAATAGTGATCAATTTAATGTTTTAATGGATTAGAAATGGTTGTGAAGGTTAAAGGAAGGTGATCAATGAATTTAAAAGATGAAATTAAGGCTCTGGCAAGCTCAAGGAACTCATTGGAGTCGAAGGAGATGAAGTTTAAAATATGCAATTAACTCTAATCTAACTAACTATCTAACTAGCTAAGCTATCCTACTCCTACTCCTACTCCTACTCCTACTCCTATCTACTATTACCTGGATGAAGGGGTCAATAGAATTCCGTCAAAGGCTCATAGCGGAAGACGAAATTAGAGGGTTAAAGAAGAATCTCCGGCGGACGGATGTGAGGTGAAGCAGAGGATCTCCTCGGTCGTCGCCTTTGTCCAGAGATGCGGCTGACGTCGGCGAAGCTCCTCAGCTGATCAGTATGGATGGAGGAAGTCAGAGAATGGTGTGGAAGGTCTCCGAAGTTGCAGACGAATAGCCTATTGGGTCGGCTCTGTGTTAGAAGAGGGAAGGGAGCCAACTTAAGAGAAATCGAAGTGGTGAGGGGGTATTTATAGTTAATGGAGACGAAGAGGATGGCAAAGTTTGGGCGAAGAAGAAGCTTGGGGAGCTTAACCTCTGGCATCGTCTCCGACGACGGTGAGGTTAACTCCCACCAGAAATTAGGATTTTCGAGTAATCCAGACCAATGGATGAAAATGGAGTGGTTAGCGCAAGCTCCAAGAGCTTGGAGAAGGAAGGATGATGTCGGTAGGGCGGTGATTGCACGGTGGAGTCACTCTCGATCGTTAGCCATTCTATTGGCTGAAGAAGAAGAAGACGAAAGGGACATAAATGCAGTGAAACTTAAAGACCTTTATGAAAATTAAGGACTCGATTGCAATGAATTTTAAGAACCAAAATGTAAACTCAAGTTTTAAAGGCTTATTTTAACTTAAGATCTTTTTCAACTTTTTTTATAAGTTAGTAAATAAGGTAATGATTGCACAACAATCATAGGTCCTAATTGACCTAGATTAAGCTAGGACTTAGCATAAGTTAGGGTTATTCATGCATGCATACACATTATCTGCATCTTTACTGCTCTTCCTTAGCTATGCATAAAATAATGTTATAATGTGCTGATTAAGTGCCTTATGTCGATTGCAGGCAATAAGTAGATCTAGAGTTGGATTTGGAGTTGGATCTGGAGCTAGATCTGGAGCTGGATCTGAAGCTAGATCAGGAATTAACGGGAGTTGCAGTAGAGTGGGAGCAGAAGGCTTAGTTTAGATATAGGAACAATAATGTAAAGGAGTTAAAGGTTTGCTATGCTATTAAGTAGGAATAAAGCAGTAAAATGTGAAGAGCTTAGGTCCATCGTAGCCTTAGGATAGCCTAGAGACTTCCTCAAGCCTTAGCCACCCTTAGATTAGGTCACAACACCCTAGGAAGCCCTAAAACCCTAGTTCCAACCCTTATCTGGACGTCCAAATAAGTTATAGGACATCCAGGACCCTTAGCCATCTCTTCTCACACCTCAAACCCACTTTTGCAGTGTTATTGGACGTCCAGACACTTTGTCAGACGTCCAATTTCTGCAGAATACCCAAAATAGAACCCAAAATCCCTCCTGACTCTGATTGGACATCCAGACAACAAGTCTGGACTTCTTATTTTTGAATATAAGACGTCTGACACTATTTTTAGACGTCTGATACTGCTCTCCAATTCCTGTTTTGAGATTTAAGCCTTGATCTTGGATCTCTAGGTCCCTAAACCCAATTCCAACCCCATAAAAACCTAAATTAAGGTGCCCTAACCCTAGTACATCACCTCTAGACCTCCCTAAAGACCTAATTAGGTCCTCACTAAACCTAATTGACTTGGATCTTAATCAATTCCATTAGCTTATTCAATTGGACTCATTGAGTCCAATTGAGCCCTGATCTCAGCACACACTGTCCAATTGGACTCAGTGAGAGTCCAATTGACCTAGACCTAAATTAATTGAGTTGTTTCACTCTCAATTAAGTTTCCACACACTCAATTAAACTTGTATTAAGTTTAATTGCACTTTACCTTAGTGAATTAGGGTTTACAACCCTAATTTGAGACATACCTTGACCTAAACCCACTAGAACCTAACCTAATCAACCTAGCCACCTAAGTTTCGACCCACACACACCCACACACACCATCCACACGAAAATACCTAGCCTAGAGCTCTCTAGAACTCCCTACCATGTGTGGTTGCCTTGGTTGCCAAAATTAGCAACCAAGAGCCATTCAATTTTTCGATCCACATTTGGTGGATCTAAAAACCACCATCCATCCTCTCTCTCTCACTCTCCCACGAGCTCCCACCATAGGCCACTCTAGAGAATTCCATAATTCTCTAGAGAGCTTCCCTTAGGTCTATAAAAAGACCTAAGGGGTGACCATTTGCACCCATTCACATCCCTTGGCTTCATTGGCACCACTCACCTCATTAGCTCCATACACTCCCACCTTCACCTAGGTTATCTACTCCACCTCCACAAGCTCACCACCACCATGGAGGACACCATGCCGGGATGCTGGATCAACCCTACCTCTCTCCAAGGGTTGGCCTAAGCTACATTGGTCGCCCCTCATTCTTCTCCTGACCACTCCAAGGCCATCAGGGACCACCCCTGGATGCCCTTTTATTCTTCTAGATTTAATTCATGCTCTTTATAATTTTATTTCTTTTATTTACTGCTTAGTAGTGTAGTCTTACTTCTCCCCCAATGATGCATGTGAAATCCCCCTATCGATTCTTGTATGCGATCATTTTTTGGTAGCTAGGTTTAATTTTCAAGCATTTATGTACAAGCTTTCCTCTATGTTTTATGTTGCAAACAACTCTCCCGCTGAACGAATGAAAAATGCTTTTATATATATATTTGTCTCTATATGTTTGAAATCACCATGAGCTTAATAATTGTCATTCTTTTTGTGTGATTCAAGTTGCCTGTTTCCAATTCCTAATATTCTTGTAACTAAGCATGTCATACCTAAATATGTAATAATCACGAACTGATATGCGATTTTAAACAAAGTAGAGTAAGATTGATTTCAAAAGTAAAAGCAACACCTCCCAAAGACGAACGACCGGGACTCAAGTCTCATTATTTTTATAAACTTAATTTTTGACGAATATTTTTGCGTGACTATACTACGATTTCGATGACTTTCAAATGCACGAGAACGGTTCCCGTCAGGTAACTATTATGTTTAGACCTTGAATTTACATTTTTTACCTTTTTAAGTTAATTTATTAAATTAGGTAAAATTATTTAAGTTATTATATACTTATGTACATATTATGTTTAAGTTACTTAACTTATTAATTATGGAAATGATTAATAAGATCTCGAGTCCAATTATTAATTAAATTGTTAATAATGTTAATTGGATGATAAAATATCATTTTTAACTTATTTTAAGGTCCTTTACTAAATATCCCTTATTTCATAATTAACTCTTATATATTCATAACCTTAGCTAATTAACTAGGAAGACTGGTTAATTAGGGGTAATTAGAGATCATGATGTGTCTCTCATCACTTGGAAACTCCTTTAGGAAAACATCGGGGTACTCGTAGACCACCAGAATACTCTGAAAGTTAGCCACGGGACTAGGCTCTGCTACAACACAAGCCAGGAAGCCCTCACACCCCAGGCCCAAAAGCTTCATTGCTCGAAGAGCAGAGATGCACCTAAAACCTCTGTCCATCGGCTGGCCATGAAACTCGAAGGGAGGAAGCCTTGGTATGAAGATGATCTTCCACCCAAAATAGTCTACCAATGCGTGGTAGGTAGACAGCCAGTCCATTCCTAGAATCACGCCAAAGTCTTCCATCGAGATCACAATCAGGTCGGCGGGAAAACTGTGTCCCCCTATAGCGACCTCACAGTCTGTAAAGACCTCCACTGCTATGAACAACTGTCCACCTAACCCTCTATTTGGAACGGAACCTCTAACAGTACATAGCTCGGTCCCAAACTAATGGCAAAACTCGAGGAGACAAAGGAATGTGTGGCACCAGAATAAAAAAGAACATAGACTAATCTGCCAGAAATAGTAACCATACCTGCCACCACTGAACCTGAAGCCCTGGCGTCTCTGTGTGTTAGGGCATTGATGCGCCCCTCAGTCCTAGGTGCAGACGAAGCGTTCACGCTCTGGGTTGGGCGGGCAGCAGTTGGTTGATACCCACCTCGTGACTGTTGTCCTCCTCCACATGCCTGGTGACCGCGGCCGCTAGCTCGGCCTCCAACACTCGGTGCAGGGAGCATCTGCTATGCTTTAGCCCTAGATGGGTAGTCCTACCTAATGTGGCCTGGCTGGCCACATTGGTAGCAGAGGGGAACACGGCCTCCTGCCTCAGTCGGTCTCTACTGGTGGCTGGGCGAGGGTCTGGTGCTGGCAGCTGGCCCCTGTTTGGGCCTTTCAAAGGCCACTGGTGGCCCCACAGAACGAGACTGCTCTCCTGTGACCACCTCGTGCCTCTTCTCCTGATGCCCTATGAGTACTCTAGCTAGTAGGGCCTCTTCCGTCTGCCATCAATGTCTCGCGCGGCCAGGTTGGTCTCCTCATAAGTCATGGCCACCTCAACCACACAAGAAAACGTGGGTAACTTCTGGGATTCCACATACCCTTGAACCGCAGGTCGAAGCCCCTCAGTAAACCTCCACAGGCGCTCCTCCTCAATAGACGCAACTGTCAGGGCAAAGCATGATAGCTCTAGGAAACATGTGCAGTATGCGCTAACTGTCATCGCCCCCTAATGGAGGTGTGGAACTCCTACCTCCTCTGGTCCTGCCAAGTCTGTAGGAAGTACTGCTTGCAAAAGAGAGCCACGAACTGATCCCACATCGGCTCTCTCCCCTCCTGGCCTCTGACTGCCCTCCACCACCTTTGGGCTGCGCTCTCCAGCTGGTACGCGGCAAAGGCCACGTAGCACTTTGGAGGAGGGTGGAGGGTATTGAACACCTTCTCTATCTGCTCCAACCAATCCTCTACCTCAGGTGGGCTCTCATCCCCCTTGAAGGAGGGGGGCTTTAGCTTCCAGAACTGGTCGAAAAGCTTGTGGTGGAGCTGCAACGGGGGAACAGGTACGCCTCCAGGTAAGGAGGGCTTATGCTCGGAAGTGCCTGAGGGTGGTGGGGGTGGTGGAGGATCACCCCCTCCCCCTTCATCTCGTATGGCGTTGCGGCGATTCCCCTGCTCCACAGAGGACTCTCGCTCCACGTTCTCAGGAAGGGGTGGCCGAGGAGGATATTGGACCTCCTCTCGTACGATATCTTGGATCATCTAGGCGAGATCCTGAGCCTGGATGCCCGGAAGGAGAGGTGGGTTGGCTGGTGCCTTAGGTTCGGCACGTCTGCCTCTTCGCCCCCACCCACGGCCACGTCCGCAGCCTACCTCGAGGACTCCCCGATGAGGCATCTCCTACAAGGAAACACAGGAAAAAGAGAAGTAACTATCAATGATAATAGAGATAAGACTCGAAGTGAAGATTGAAGAGATACGTTGTGATGGCTATCCTAGTTACATGCATGTGCGTGACTAGTTCTCAAACCATTTGGTTCATTTCTAGAGATGACCATGCTCTGATACCATCTTGTTACGACCTGATACCAAATCCCTACAAGACCCGAGACCAGCCCGCCTTGACTAATCCCATGACCTAGTCGGCCAACAAGAAATAACCTAAAAGCAAGAAATAATTCACATCCACACATGCAATGTAACTAAGCAGAAAGTAAACAAGAGTCAGTAAAAGAAATAGAGTGAAAAGTCTATCAATATTACAGGCCATCACAACTGCGACAGAGAAAAGTACAGTGGAAAAGTAACTGAAACAGTATTACATAGAACAAAATACTCACTACTACAACAAGAGCTAAGGAAAATAGTAAGAAACACAGCTAAGGCTAGGCTCAACTGGGCCCAGCTCCCTCTGCAGTCAGTGGTGCTGGCTGCTCAACTCCCTGACTTGAACAATGTTACAAAAATTTTCGGAGTCAGCGAATGTTGAGTAGAGTGGTAATTTAGCCATTTACATGTAATTAAGACAAGTTATTAATTAATGTAATTAAGTAACTATCCATTTTCATTTAGTTCAACCAAGTACCTCTAATTTGTTGTTCCTTTATTCACTTAGATCATTTCCTGATCTGGCCTGTTTCTCATGGGAACGATCTTGATTGCAATCTTTTCCATGATGTAGGAGGTACACATAGTGCTCTCCTGGTCGAGAGAGTACCCCGTGGTAGTCCTACACCTAGTCAACAACCCTGAGGTCACGGTCGCGACGTAGCGATGACTACAGCACATGTAATAAGCGTGCGGGTAGCTATCCCTCACTGGCACACGGTCAGTCATTTCCAGTAATGGGTATGTCTAAAGGTACAGCACGGAATGGTACAGGGCCTTGCCCTCTCAGAACAAGGGTCTCGCCCCTTTGAACAGAATAGGGATCTCGCCTCTCCACAATCTGTGTACCCTCGTCCGACTATCCCGGTTTGCCCAGTGGGCCTAACAAGAGTCGGTGTAGGGTGACTAGTCCTAACCCTGGGCCCCCTAGGGCAGCTAGCTCCCTCCCTACACTAAGTAGCTCACCTTAGTACCACGTACACGAGGGCCAAACAAGGTCAGTGTAGAGTGTCTAGGCCTGACCCCGGGGCTCAACCTAATGGGTGGCCAGTACCCCTCTACACAAAGGGGACAGTGGCTCTCCCTGGTACCACGTACACAAGGGCCAACTCACTTCCCATCTGCAGGAGCTCTCCTCCTAATTCCCCATAGGGTTCATGTTGATATTCCTTTCATTTCATATTCTAGTCTTTCAGATTTCTTTATTTACATTACCAGTTCCATTGTTAAAATAGGCAATTCATGATTTTCCAACTAAGAAGGCATCACATTAAAATAACCAATACATTTGCTAGCATTTAAAGTTGTACACGCATCTCAAGTAAATAGTGTTGCTTAGTCATATTCACTTGTTCCTACCCTAGGGTTCATTCTCATCCTAGGGTTCTACATGTATCTCAAGTACACAATAAAGCTCAAACCACACTCATTTGTTCCTACCCTAGCATTCATTCACATCATAGGGTTCATTCAAGTTATTGTAAACATGCAGTTCATTTATTCAAATCTTAATATTAATGAAAACCACTTTACCGGTAAACACGGGAGGAATGGGGGCTCGGATCGCAGATCCCGTCGCCTCTGCGGCTCCCACATACTCGACTGGCTGGAGACCTATGCAATTAACCAACCACATCAAATGAGTCCAAAACCGTATACAAGTTACACTAACTCATAGAGAAACTCAAACGAAAAACAACGGTAGTTCGTTTGCGGAAATCCTATTCCGTTTGGGCCCTAAACGGGCCGAAAACACTTACACTGTCCAAAATCAGATGTCTGGGTCTAGTCCCAAATGTCTTAAAAGACGTAAATACTCACCCTGAGTTTACTGTGGCTGCCTCAGACGTCCAGACCCTTCTGCGATCATCTGAGGTGAGTTCTAGATGTTGGACTCTCCTTCCGGTCGTCTAGAGGTATGGTTAGAAGTCTAGCGATGTGTCCAGACATCCAAAAGCACCTCAAAGGGTGCACCCCGCACCTTTCCTATACCCTACTTCTTGCGTACGTCCGTGCATACCTCAGAATGGTCAGACAATCTCTGTGGTGAGGCCTGCGTGGTCGTAAACCACACAAAAGCATGTACCTTAGCACTGAGCGTGCTTTCAGATGTCCGGCTTCAGCTCCAGATGTCCTTCTACTATTCTAGATGTCTGGGATGTGCTCCAGACGACTGATACTAGAAAATATCCAGTACGTAGAACCTCCGCGAGCCTTCTTCTCTGCGTAGAACACCTCTGCATCGCCCGCAGCAGCAACGTCGGTAGCTTCAGGAGGCCGCGAAGCCCACCTTCATGAGCTCCTCCTCCTCACACATGAGCTCCTTCAAGCTCCCGTGGCTCCCTCGTGAGCTTCTCCTCTCGAGCTCCTCCCACACTCCCACTCCCCTCTCCTTCTCCTTCGCATCCCGTCTCTCTCTCTTCTTCCTCTCCTCTCACCACGCTAGAAGGAATGGAGGAAGGTGGTGGCTGACTGGACGGAAGAATGAAGGTGGTAATCGGTGGGGATGGGGAGAGTGGCATGGGTGTGGGGTTTAAATAGGAGAAGGGTTAGGGTTTGGGGTGAGTAGAGGGGGTGTGCACACATGTGTGCGCACATAAAGAAAGAATAGCAGGTATAGTTCTTCTACTTTCAGATGTCCGGCCCCCTATCCAGACATTTGATGGCTAATCCAGACATCTTAAACAACCGGAAAAAGGCAACGGGTCATTTCATTTAGTCATACTCTTGATAATAATCAGTCCTCTCGGGACCCAGTTGTAAATAACTTAGTTTTGCATTTGATAGGGACTAGTAAGATTTAGGCATGGGGGTATGATTGCGCACCAACCATAAGTCTTAAATGACCTAAATTAAGTTAGAACTTAGCTTAACTTTGTGTAATCCATGCATTCATGAGCATACATTGCATCTTTACTACTTTCCCTTAGCTATGCACAAAATATTGATATAATGTACTAATTAAGTGCATTATATAAATTACAAGTAATAAGAAGCTCAGGAGCTAGATTTGAAGCTGGATCTGAAGCTAGCTATGTAGCAGAGCTGGAGTAGAAGATTAAAATAAAATGTAGTAGAAAAATAATGTAAGGGTTGAGGTATGTTACTCTATTAAGTAAAAGTAAGGTAGAGTTAAATTATGAAGACCTTAGGATCATTCCTAGCCTTAGGATAGCCCTAGAAGCCTTCCTAAGCCTCAACCACCCTTTGATTAGGTCACCATAGCCTAGGAAACCCCAAAACCCTAGTTCCAGCCCTTATCTGGACATCTAGATAAGTTATTGGACGTCCAAGACCCTTAGCCACAACCTGCACACCTTAAACCCATGTCTACAATGTTATTGGATGTCTAGACACCCGATCAGACGTCTAATTTCTATAGAATCCCCAAGACAAAACCCTGATTCTTCCCTGACTTAAATTGGACGTCCAGACAAGATGTCAAGACTTTTGATTTTTTAGTGTAAGTCATCTGACACTTAAATTAGACATCTGATACCCCTCTTCAGACCCCATTTTGGAAATCAAGCTTGGATCTTGATTTCCTAGGTCCCTAAACCCAATTCCAAACCCTGGGAACCTAAATTAAGGTATCCTAAGTCTAGTACACTACCCTTAGACCCTCCAAAGAACCTAATTAGGTTCTCACTAAGCCCAATTGACTTGGATCAAGTCAATCACACTTCACTTAGTCAATTCGACTCATAGAGTCCAATTGAGCTCAGATCTCAACCCACCCAAGTCCAACTGGACTCAGTGAGAGTCCAATTGACCTAAGCCCAACTTAATTGAGTAATCTCACTCTCAATTAGGTTTACACTCACTAAATTAAACTTATTACAAGTTTAATTACACATTCACTTTAGTAATTAGGGTTTGTAACCCTAATTCTATGACCAACCCTAACCCAAACCCTTAGGACCTAACCTAAACCACTAGACCACCCAACCATCTTGGTCACGCACACAACTACGCACCCTCACCTAGCTGCACACACCTAGAGTTCTCTAGAACTATCCATAGGTGGCACAACCCTTGGGTGCTAAAAATAGCAACCAAGTGAGAGTCTTCTCTTAGATCCATGAATTGTGGATCTAAGAAGACCCACTCCCATCTATTTTGACACGATGATGGAAGCCCTTCTAGATGATTCTATAATTCTCTAGAGAGCCACACCCATACCTGCCCAAGAGTCTATAAAAGGACCATCTTGGATGGCTATGCCCCCATCTTGGACTCTCCATTAGTGGATCCTCACTCCACCTCCATCTCCATGAGCTCCTTCCACCTCCATGCACTAGTGGACGTCCAAGAGCAACCCTCCACAACCTCTCCAGAGGTTGGCCTAAGCACCATTGGCTACCGCTCCTTCTTCCAACGACCTCAATGGCCATTCGAGATCACCTCTGAATGCCCTTCCTTCTGCTAGCTAGAAAGATAAGTAGTTCTTCTCATTTTTCTACCTTATTTTATGATTAGTAGTATAGTTATCTCTCTCCCTCGTGCATGGTGCACATGCAATCTCCTGTAGATCCGCACAAGTACGCATTTTTTGATAGCTAGTAATCTTTTAAGCTTTCATGTACAAGCTTTCCTCTAGCTTCACTTTGTAACCGCCATCATGCAATCAATGAAAAATCTCTGAGTTCTTTCTATATATATATCTATGTGTGAAAAATCATCATGAGCTTCCTTGCAAAATCTTTCGTGTAATAATAAGTTGCCTGCTATAACTTATATTTTTCTTGCAATAAGCATGTCGATGCATGAAGATATTAACGACTAAACGATCGATTTTTTTTGATAAATATCCATCGCATAAATAGGATCGGGCGCACTGATACTCACACATTCACTTTTGTCATCTGTTGAAGCTACGAGTTGCTACATTAATGTATTTGGTTTTGAAAAACCTAACGTTGTAGTTTGAATGCGAAGAACTCGTGTTCAACAAATAAAATTTATACCGGAATAGAAATCCCAGGTCAAACTCAGGGAGGTGGACGTTTGATTAAAAATACGCATCTAATTTATTTGTCACGAAGCAGAATAATTGATTAGAAACTATCTATCTATTTACAATAAATAGAAGAGAGAGAGAGAATAATACAAACAAAAACCAAAACAAGATGTAGAATGAACATGGAATTGATTATCAAATAGATTGTTTGTTACACTACTCATTACAACTAGAAAGCGGGAAATGATTACACTAGAATGCAGTAAATCTACTCTAGAAAGTAGTAAAAGAATGTGGAGAGAGATATCCTCCTCGATGGTCGCTTGGAGGATGAGCCGGACAGGAAGACGCCTGGAAGACGGGGAATGGAGCAAGACGAAGGAAGACGAAGCGAGAAGAATAGGAACATGGTAGCACATCATCGTCGTCATGAGATCCACTTCTAAAAGGGGGACAAAAATTTGACTTTATCTCTTGAGAAGCATCCCGGGTGTGGGACAAGCTTCTCTTGAGCTTTGGAGAGGGAGAGAAGAGAAAGAAGGGATGAAGATTTCATATGGAGGAGTTCTCTTTTTATAGTTGCAAGGAATGAGGGCAATTTGGTCTTTTTAATCTCAAAACATTAAATTAGGGGTCTTTAGTGACGGATAAAATCGTCACTAAAGCCCCATCGTGGGTGACGTGCACCGCCTGCTCGCCTCCCACACTTGTAAAGTGCACTCATGTCCTTCAATTCTCGACTGTTTGATCGTGAGATCGAACAACTAAGACGCGCCCTCGCCCGCTTCCTCATCGCATGCTCGCACGTATGATCTCGCGTTATGCGTAAGCGTGCAATAGTGCGTGGCTGCTATTGAGCGCTCGCAGCCACTCGATCATGATCAAGCAGTCGCAAAGCTTGCTCTCCTGTGCCCCAGCAGCCGCTTGCCAAGGATCGAATGCTTGCCGCATGTTCTCACGAGCGTGTTTGACCAACGCGTCATGAGCGCGTTTGTGTCGCAGTTAAGATCTATGCGCACGCATCCACAGCCGTTGGATGCGCATCCAATGGCAGAGAAGCGACGAAGAAGAGGGGGTGCAGCAAGTGCAGCAGCCAGTTGGGTAGCCAAGATGGTGCCACGTGGTGCCATCTTGGCTGTACATCTTCTAGATGATGTAGATGGTGCCACGGTTGTCGAATTGAGTCGATTTTCATGCCGTTAGGCTGCGATCGTCAATCCAAATCCATCCGTGCAGTTGGATTTGTCATTTGAAGTGCGGATTCACGCCATCTGGGCCCTTGATCTTCTAGGGTTCCCCAATCTCTATCAAATGCTACAGATGTCTGATTAGGGCGATCTTGGAGTCGTTGAACTCCAATCATCACCTTGATCACATCTGTTCGGCTGGATCTTCGATCCGATGCCCCGATAAAATGTTTTCCCCATCCCTGAACATAAAAGGAGATAATTAACCTCCATTTTATTCAAACTAATCTAAATGCAAGATGATGCATGTTATGCAATATTTATAGTATGTAATGCAATTCTATGCTTAAGAACATGCATAAATAGACATCTTATGTAATGTAAACATGTTTACATCATCATCTATCTAATGCACGCTCACATTATTAGGGTCAATGATGCAACTCTCAAAACATTTATTCGTAGGTTGGAAACCGACATGCATGTTTAAGCGAGTAGAGAGGAGAAGATCGAAATCAAGATTAGCATTTCCATAAACACCTCCCAGAGAAGAATGACTGAGACTCATAGTCTTGTTAATCTAGAAATATTTTTTCGAGAGGATTTCGCAACTATACTACAAGCTACGACACTATTTTTGAATATGCGATTTCCACACTTGAACATACAACATTTTGGGCACAAGATTTGTCTTTGAATTCTAAATCAAATTCTTGCAGCAGAAGGATCCATCTGATTAATCTGGGTTTTGCATCCTTTTTAGACGTCAGGTGCCTTAATGCAGTGTGATCTATGAAGATTGTGACATGAGATCCTAGTAGGTAAGGTCTAAACTTCTCCAGAGCAAACACTACGACTAACAACTCATTTTTTCTAGTGGTGTAGTTTCTTCAAGCCTCATCCAGAGTTTTACTAGCGTAGTAAATCACAGATGGTTGCTTATCTACCTTTTGTCCCAAGACTGCCCCAATGGCATAATCAGAGGCATCGATCATGATTTCAAAAGGATGATCCTAATTAGGAGGATGTAAGACAGGTGATTGTGTAATAGTCTTCTTCAGCTGATTGATGGCCTTTAAGCAATTTGAATCAAAATCAAAGGATTGATCTTTTACCGACAAGATGCTTAAGGGCCTCACCACCTTTGAAAGGTCCTTAATAAATCGACGGTAAAATCCCACATGTCTGAGAAATGATCTTACTTGCTTAACCATCGAAGGTGACAGGAGTTTGATTATTGTGTCCACCTTGGCTTTATCCACTTCGATTCCTTTTTCAGATACAACATGGCCAAGGACTATGCCCTCCTTAACCATGAAGTGACTCCTTTCCTAAGATAGAACAAGATTCATATCAATGCATTTTTGTAAAGTCTTTTCAAGATTGATCTGACATGATTCGAAAGAGTCCCCGAGCACAGAAAAATCATCCATAAAGATTTCCATGAAATCACCCACCATGTCAAAGAAGATTGCAAGCATTCACCTTTAAAAGGTCGCTGGTGCATTGCATAATCCAAAAGGCATTCTACGGAATGCAAATGTTTCGTAGGGACATGTGAAGGTGGTTTTCTCTTGATCCTCGGGGTAGATAGCTACTTGATTGCAGCTGGAATAGCCATCCAAGAAATAAAAGAATTGTTGGCCAACTAGTCTTTCTAGGATTTGATCAATGAAGGGAAGTGCAAAGTGGTCTTTCTTGGTTGCACTATTCAGCTTCCTATAGTTGATACAGACTCTCCAAGAGGAAGTTGTGCAGGTTGGAATCAATTCCCCATTACCATTAGTAATCACAGTCAGCCCGGCTTTCTTAGGAACCACTTGTATAGGACTAATCCATGGGCTGTCAGAGATTGGGTAGATTATTCCAACATCTAACCACTTGATTATTTCCTTTTTCACTACCTCTCACATGTTAGGATTCAATCGTCTTTGCATTTCTCGAGAGGGTCTCGATCCGTCCTCAGTATAGATTCTGTGGATGCAGTAAGTGGGACTAATCCCCTTTAGAACATCCAATGTCCAACCAATTGCTCTACTATTTCTTCTCAAAACTTGAATCAATTGATTTTCCTCAGTTTGGGTTAGATGAGAGCTAATGATTAATAGGTAAGTCTGATCAAATCCAAAGAAAACATATTTTAGATTATCTGGAAGAGGTTTAAGTTTAGGTTTGGGTCTCTGGGATAAAGGGTCCAGTGGTGGATCATAGTTACCCACAAGAGGTCTTGGAATCAAGTCAGTGATTGGTGGGCTGACCTCTTGATTGGTGTGGGTGTCAAGGCCTATAGGATCAGATTGGGTTATTCCTAATTCCATACAATATTCAACAGTATGGTCCTCAGAATCTTCTATCATTCCACAATCCTCAAATTGTTTGATGGACTTAAAGATGTTAATCTTTGTTTTATTATCCCCAAATTTGATTTCCATACTACCAGATTCATTTTCCTTGTTAGTAGCTAAAAATGGTCATCCTAGAATTATCGGGGTGTTCTTCAACTTCTCTAGTACCTCCATGTCAAGGACCAGGAAATCCACAGGAAAATAAAAATCATGGACCTTGACAATTATATCTCAACAATCCTCCGTGGTGTGGTCACAGATCAATCAGCCAGTTGTAATGTGACCTCAGTAGGTTTTAGCTTTCCAAAGTTAAATTTTTGGCATAACATAGTGGGGATCAAATTTATGGAGGCACATAAATCTAATAGAGCCTTATCAAAAGTAGTATCTCCAATAACACACGAGATTAGAGGGGCTCCTGGATCTTTCTGTTTTCTAGGTAGGTTTCTAAGGATAATTGCACTAGCTTGTTTGGATAACACTACCCTTTTAGCTGATTTGGCCTGGCATTTAGGTGTTCACATTTCCTTAAAAAATTTTGCGTAGGCCGGGATATTCTCAACAGCCTCAAGGAGAGGTATGTTCACCTGGACTGGTTTAAAAATATCAAGCCACTCCTCAGATGGATTGGTTTTCTTTTTCCTAAGTTTATTCAAGGCTTCATGAAAAGGAGCTTGAGAGAAATCATGAGTGTTTGGGTTGGCCAATCAAGGTGATTTGGTCGATCAATTATCTAGTTTGGTTGATCAATAACCCTAAAAGTTTGGTTTTGAAAAGATGTGCGAAAAATTCGTATTTGAGTTTTATTTAAGATTCCTTACAATAAAATCCTAGACTCAAATAAATGTAAAAAGATGCACATCAGCAACTATCTTCTCTTGTCTTGGAAGACACTTTGGTACATTAATCCGAGATAGTCCTAAAATGTTAGTCTAGCAATAAAATAATTTTGGTGTATCAAAATAGAGATGCTTACAGTTAACCCTATTGAAGTTTCTTATGTTTGGGATGGGTTGGGATGGTAGCATCCCGTGTTGTCTAGCATCAACTAGCTGGTCCAGTCGTCCCATCAATTTTGTCCTCAATTGATTCATTTCTTCCTTATGTCTCAAATTCATTTCTCTCATTTCTTTGAGTAGAATTAGATCAGAGGGCTGGTTTTCCTAAGTAGGTTATGGCTGATATGTGCGTGGTTGTGTACCTACTAGGTTTCCCATAAATGTTTGGCTTAGTCAAGTTAGGACCCTGGGTGGGTTTCTAACTTGACTAAGCAAAGCTAGGATGGTTGCACCATCCAAGGTTGTAAGTGTTTGAATAAGGCTCATTTCTAGTGTAACCCTGGAGTGCATTCACATCCTCAGGATAACTAGGCATTGGAATGCCTAGTTCAAAATTTGAGGGCATCAAGGTCCCTCCTTGGTACCCAAAAAGATATGGGTCCAAGTACAATGGCTCATAGGTGGAGCCATGGTTAGGTCATTGATGTTGTTCACTAATTCTTGACCTAGGGGGTTGAGGAGTTGGGTATGGGGTAACATAGGAACTCCTTTGGTAGGCATAGGATTTACTTTGGAATGTGTACCTAAGGAACTCCCACCCTTCAGAAGATTATCCAGTTTCTTATCCAAATTCTCCTAATTCTTTCCCACGAGTTCCACCTTGTCTAATCATTGTGCAATTAGCTCTAAATCAACTGAGTGTGAATTATCTTCAACTTCATAAACTCCACTCCTTGGTTGAGTAGCTCATTTAAAGGCGGACATTGAGGCATTGTTGAGGGAATTCTCGCTCATATTCCCAAATAATTGAAAGGCTCCATCAGCATTTCTACTTAGGAAATTGCCCCCACATGCCACATCAACAAAATTCTTCAGATTTTCACTTCAGAATCCCATGATGAGGGCATTTCCTAGTTAAATCATTAAAACTCTCCCAAGCTTCATGTAGTTGTTCCCCAGGGTTTCGCTTAAAGGTTGTAATGGCACATCTAAGGGCATTGATTTTTCCTATGGGAAAGAATTTCTTCAGGAATGTGCTTCTCAGATCTTCCCAGGTCAGGATTGGTCTACCAATAGTCCTCAACCAGTGAACAGCTCTATCTTTTAAGGAGGATGGGAACATTTTCATCATCAAGGTACCATATTTCATGTTCCTAGGGCCAAAGGTCCTTCCTATGTGTAGAAGTTCTTCAAGGTGGTGAAAGGGGTCATTAGAATCGCAGCCATAAAAGCAGGGAATCTGATTGATAATTTCAGGTTTGAGTTCAAAATTTTCCCTATCCTGAGGTATCCTGACAAGGGGTTTAGGTTGGGCATTAGGAGGGTTGTAAAAGTCACAGAGAGGCTAGTCAGCTCTCCCAGTTTGGAGTCGGGTGATGGCCTACACGATGACCTGCATCTGGCTATGATGGTGCTAGCCCTAATTAGTGATCTGCATCTGTAAGAGGGTCATTGGATCTAGATTTTGTTCTTCCTCTTCGATCTCATCTTCCTCATGGTGACTGGCCATTGCAGAGGGTTCATATTTAAATTCTGGATAAATAGGTTTTCTCCTAGGATTTCTTTCTAATGGTGGTAGCAAATCAAGATTTTGAGATCTACCTTACATGTACCAGAAGAATGTCTGTAGATGAGAGGGAGAAGACAGATGAGAGAATACCTCGCCCTTTTAATGCAAGCAATCAAACAGCTCCTTAGAGTGTCAATCCTAAATAGACCTAATCCTAGTTCCCCAAAATACAACTGGGTTAGATCTACACCGACCTTTCTTGTCACCAATGGGTCCAAGTAGTCAAGGCCTTGACCTTAGTCCAATCTAATTTCAAGTCCCCAAGACTATCAGTCTAGCCTAGGGCATGTCTACTCAGTTTAGGCTTGGGTTTATGTGCTTTCTGAATATGATGGCCATTACAGGGGTCTTTTCCCTTAAAATTGATTTTAGATGTGTGAAGTGCTCAGGTAATGGGTTCACAAGCAATTTTTTATGATGAAGTGAATTTTAGGGTTCAAATGCTTGTATCAAATGCTTGTATTAGTGGATTTTAGGGTTCACTGGAGTTAATATCTTCAATCAAAGTTCTGATGAGGCACACAAAAGTTTTGCAAATCACAATTGTTGGATAGATTTCCTTTAAATATAGAAATGCAGGTATGTTCTACCCTTAATGTGAAACCCTAAGCACAAACAGTTGCTAGATGTTCTTTTAAGTCCAAAATCATATTAGTAGTGTGACCCAAGAAATGCAATCAATTAGTCCTATTGCACCACTAACAAGGCACTCAAAAAATATTTTTTCAATAATTTTAATGTACGTTTTCTTTTCCTTCTGATTTAAAGTGTACTGAGTGTTTTGTAGTCTGTTTTGACCCCTAGTTCATGATTGAATAATTCATGCAATCAAACATGCAAGAAATATTCTTTTTAGATTTTTTTTAATTTTTTTATTATCTCAGAAATTTATTGCTACAAATTTCAATACAATCAGAGTTGTATAAAAATTTTTATGATATTTTGAACTTTGAAAAATCAAGAACAATAACCATTTTGGTAATAGATTAGTGTGCAAATTTTTAAAATTTTTTTATAATCTGATTTGTGTAAAATTTTTATATGTTCTTCTTGATTTCGAAACTCACGTCCAGTAAAACTTTGATAATGTTTGGACATGTGTATCCTTGGGAATTGAATTTATAAGTTAAGAGTTTCTTTCAGCCCGAAAATCACTAACAAGAGAGAAAATTTCTTTTTTTTTTCAATAAGCAAACAAATTGTAGCTAATCCTAATGTTCAAGCAAATCCTAATTTTTCTAAATCTAACTAATATAAACTACAGGGACTTACTTAAGATTCGAACCCACGATTTCTTCGTTTGTCGTGTCCTGTTCAGATTTCCATGCTTCCTGAAATCAACAGAAAAATAGCAAGTTAGAGATCTCAAATAAGCATCAAAAGGCTTCAAAAACTTTCGTTGCCTCCTCGGCAATGGCGCCAACTTGTTCATCACTCATGAGACGCATTTGGAAAGGTAGATATTATCGTTGTAGTGTGAATTGCGATGGAACAAATAAATTTATAAGGACCTATGAGTATTAGGTCTGATTAATGTCTTTCGATGAACGGAAAGTTGGGGTTAGGAGAAACCCGTCACTGTAGTTGCAAAGCACATTATCAAATACAATTTTACCGAAACTCCAAGGGAGTCTCAAGTCGAACAAAGGGAGGCAACGTTGGTTTTCATTGAAATCTATGCTTCGTGTTATTTCTTTTTGGTATTTTAAGGTTTTGTTATTTTTTTGTGTTTTTGTAATAAAGAGGCAAATAGGATAGCTTACAATATAGAAGAAAACAAATTGGATATCTCAAAATGATGTTCAAATTCTTATTACAACAAATGGAAAATAAAGAAAGAGATAGGGGTGAGAAGGAATCCCCCAAATCAACTATCTGGCGAGATGATGGCACATGGCAGTAGCTTGGATAGAGGAGGTGAGAAGCTGGATGATGGGGATGAGATGTAGGAGGATGCTAGGTAAAGGAATGCTTCACCAAGGCACGGAACAGGGATGAGGAGGTGGAGATGATCTTCTACCAAAATGGAGGTGGGAGGATGGCTCCAAGGCTCCCTATGAAGGTGGTGAGAAGGAGGAATATTTGGTCGGGTAAGGGAACAACTACACTAGTAGGGGACCTTTGGAGGTTGGGAATGAGCTCTAGGGAGCTTTGATGGGATTCTAGAGCTCTAGAGTAGGTGGGTGTAGCAAAGGTAGAGATGCCTTGGAAGGGAGAGGGTCATGGGGTTTATAAAGTGGTGGAAGGGAGGTGTTTTGTGCACACGGGTCTTTAGCAACATTTAAAATGTTGCTGAAGACTTGCCAGGGGTTTTGCTAGAGCCTTCACTTGCCTCCACTGCCATGAGGTGGAGCGCTGCAATTGGAACAATGCATGGACACTTGTAGCCATCGGATTTTCATCAAAAAGTGGAGAGAGAGTGCGGATTGCGCTCCCAAATCGCGTGCATCACCCCTTCGCTGGCGAGGGCAGACCTCCATCATTCAATCCTTATCACACTGCTAAGGAAAGTGCATAGATCATGCCCTCGTGGGAGTTGAATCGTGCTCATCCCTCGATTGCGAAGATCGGATGACGGATAATGCACCCTGTCGTCTTAAATGAGTGCTCCAAATGGCACGCGTTTGCTTTGGCATGCGTCTATGTGTCGTTGAGTGGTGTCTCCTCGCACGTGTGCAATGCTGACCACTCGATCAAGATCAAGCGGTTCAATTTGGATGGCGTTGTTGTGGCCTCAGCAGATTAGAGGTCAAACTTAAGCCTCTCCCTTGAGGAATGGGCGCGGGACCAATGGGGCATGGGCACTAGATGGTCACACAGTCGTTTAGTGCTTGCAGTAGCCTCAACCTTTGGATGAGGATCCAATGGTCAAGATCAGATGTTCCTTGAGGTGCTTGAAGGAGGCTGAGTGAGGTTGGGAACATCTCAGCCGTTGGATTGAGATCCATCTTCTTCTTGTAGAGGGTGCTACGAAGCTTTGATCAGAGTGATTTTTGCACTGACGGACTACAATTGTCACTCCAGATCCATCAGTACAGTCAGATTCTTCATTCGAAGCCCATAAAGATGTCGCACTGCCTCCTGGCTATATAAAATGTTGGAATTAATATATAGAATACACAACCTATCCTAAATGCAATGCAATGAATGTTATGCAATATTTATACTATGAAATGAAATGCTAGGCCTAGGAACTATCATAAATAAGCATTTTATCATGAATTCATGCATGTTTATCAGGGTCATTCGCAAGGAGGCAATCACGATTTTTGTATGGAAGCTTTTTAGAAAACTTGTTTTAAATAGATATATATATGTATATATGTATAGATCAAATATCCAAAAGATCAAATTTTTATTGCATTTAGAAATAGATTTTCAAAATAGAGATTGCTATGCTAAACAATAACTAGAGAGAGAGAGATATGACGATGCCGCTTATGGGATTCTTGTGTGAATCGCAGCAGTACTTCAGATCTAGAGCGCCGAGATGAAGCTAGAAGCAGAGTTGCAGAGGGAGAGAGGTCAGGAAGAGTGATGATGGAAGTTGTATCTGAGATGGAAGAGATGTCTCTTAACTGGGGGCTCTAGGCCTGCTTTTATACGTTTGATGAGGGGCATATAGGGTATTTTATCCATTAAAATCGTGCAACAACTTTAAGCTAATCAGATCTGTCGATCGAGAGATCAACGGCTCTGATTTGGCCTCAAAACACCCTCAATCGCGTCCTCTAAGCACGGATTGATCCTCGGCATGACATGTGTTGATTTCTAGCATGCTGGATCACGATCGCATGGTTCAGCTTCCTCCTCGCGCTCGCCCAACACCCGCTCCGCACTTTTTTCTCTCCTTTTGCACACGTTTCACATTCAAATTGCACCAGCACTCCTCATCCATCCGATCTCACGATCAGACAGCTTAAATCAAGCTTGCCACCGCCTTTTGAATTAACATGTGAGATCGTGTGTTACGCGTGCGTTGTATCGCGCATGCAACTGCGGAGAACTCTGATCGCGCCACACGTTCTCATCCCCGTTATTCGATTAAGATCTAACGGCCCAATCGCATGCTCTTCCATCACCTTTCCCAATTTGCGTTGAGCGTAGATTGAATGCTCGCCGCTCATTCCCACACAAGCGCTTTGTCCGTTGCATTGTTCCGCCCGCTGTGTCAAGTTGACAATTCGTGCGCGGCTGCTCTCAATCGTCGGATGGAAATCCAAAGACTGATAATCTTCCTTCTTTGATGGCGTGGGGGCATGGCATCATCGTGGCTGCTTTGTGGCCATTGGATGACGATCCCACAGCCCACAAAACATGGGGCATTCCCTCAGAAATTGGAGCGGCGACGCTGGGTGGTTGTGATGGCACCACATGGCACCATCGTGGCCATCCATCTTCTTTTCTTTGTAACTAGTGATGAAGCCTCCGATTGGGTTGATTTTTGCGCCATTGGATTGCAATTGTTGATTCGAATCCATCCGTGCAGTCGGACCTTTCATCTGAGGCTTAGATTTTTGTTATCTTTCTCCTTGACCTCTGTTCTATGGAATGCATAGGATGCTATGGTTGTCTGATCATGATGATTCTGGAAGCTTTGGACTCCCATCGTCATCCTGATCAAATCTGTATGGTTGGATCTATCATCCGCAGCTTCGAATCATCTGCAATTGATTTCATCTCTCATTTACTACATAAAATGAAAATATTATTGATATAGACACATCTATTTAGGTTAAAATGCCTATTTGCATTCCATATTATAAATATTGCATAGCATGTATCATTCTGCATTTAGTGCAGTTGTATATATTTTATGTTAATTGCATTCTTTTTATGGTTAGTAGAGAAGGAGATATATTTTAGAGCCTCGGATTGACAATCCGACCGTACATATTTGATCAAGACGACGATCAGAGCCCAACGCCTCCAAAATTGCCTTGATTGAAGTCCTGTAATACCATATGCAGTCCGGGGAAGATCAACATCGAAGGGACTAGGTGATGTAATTTGGAGCTTCAAACAACAAATCCGACCCTGCGGATGGATTTGGGTAGACGATCGCAGGCCAACAGCGTGAAAATTGACTCAATCTGACCTCTGTAGTAGCCCCTACAACTGAAAGAAGATGGACGGCCCATATCACACCATGTGGCGCAACCCAAGCTACTCATGTGCACGCACGCACCACCGCATGTGCACAGCATCGTGGGTGTGCGCAGAGCACGCGCTAGCACAGCGATGGGTGGGCACGTAGGTTGTCTTCAGTGACGTTTAGGACCGTCACTAAATATCCTGTATATGAATTTGATTCTTTCCTCCACTATAAAAGGACCCCTACCCCTTCCATATTTCTTCATCTCTTCCTTTCTTCCTCTCACCACCTCCAAGGCTCTAGAGAGAGCTTGTCCCAAGCCTGGGATGCTCCTCTAGAGTAGAAAACCAAATATTTTCCCACCTCTCATCTCTATTCGTGGAGAATCTTGTGGCCATCCTCTCACTACCCTTTAGGAAGAAGATCCTCGCCGCGATGTCATCCTACCTCACCCTCCGTCCTCTAGCTCCATCCTTCTTCATCTCACTCCTCACCACCTTCCACGACGTCAGGGCAAGTCATCCTCCAAGAGACCGTTGAGGGGGATTTCTCTCACCTCTTTCTATCTTTTTCGCTTTCGTAATGTAGTTTTCCTACTTTTGTAGTTGTAACAAACAATTTTTCATGAATAGATGATTGTTTCTCTCTCTCTCTCCTTCTCCCTCTCTCTCTTATATTTTTGCAATTAGATAAAGTTTTCATCAACCTAATCTCTTGCTTGATAAAAATATAAAAAAATTAGAAAAGATAAAAATGACAAAAATAAATAAAAGAGAAATGCGAATTTTTCAAAACCAAATGCTCGCCTCCCCATGTTCGACCCGGAACTCACTTTTCAAGTTTCAGTTACAAATTTTATTTGATAGACGCATTCTGTGAGCTACGACAACGGGTCCTCCAAACCTTGATTTTAATTCGTGAAGCACGCCTTCAATCAATTATCTATGAAGCTAACAAGCTAACTATTATGTGAATTATGATGCTTATGTATGCATTGTGCATAAGTTATGCTAGAATCTAACTTAATTTAGATGATTTAGGCTGCATGATTGCTGTGCAATCAAGAGAGACAAGGGGAGCGTGCCTCAAAGGCTGCTAATTATTCCAAACCCTTGCCTGCTTAAGTCATTTGACAATCAGGCCACCCAACTTAGCAACTTCTGGAGAAAGCTGACATCACAAATTCGCACCACAGTATGAGAAATATCCTAAAACTAACTGTTGAGTCCTAGGGCCAACGTCTACTTGATTTTAGATTTGGCCTGGGATAGTAGTGTTCTTGGAATGTGGTGGGCTCTTAAAATGGGTGTGCCCTTAATGATTGATTGAATAAGTGTGAGTGCATGCACAACCAAGGTTTTCAAGAAAGATTATTTGGATGAGTGGCTTTTAGAGTTCAAATCTTGCTTAAGTAGCTTTTAGGGTTTGAATTAGGGTGATTTCAATCAAATTTAGGAGACATACCAAGATTTGCAAACATGAGTGAAGATGTTTTCCTTTCAAATCAAGATAAAGTGGAGTTCTTGGTATTGACCTTAATTATTAATCCTAATAAGCAAGCTGCTTGATGAGCTATTTTTATATGAAGTGGTGCGACCCAAGCAATTAACATAATTGGCCTTAATGTACCACTGAATTAGGTACACAAGTGGTTATCTAGACTGATTTCTACTCAATTATGTGTTTGGTCATGTGTAACAATTCCAAAGATGGGGATACCGATTGAGCATGAGGAATTAGAAGAGGTTGTGTACCTTTGTGGTTTTTTGTTAGAAATTTTTTTATATGTATGGAAGGTGAGGTGGGTGGAGGTGGAAATCAAAGCAACCAAACTAATCCTAGGGTTATGAGAACACCTAAGTTAATTAGGGTTTGAATTAGGGTGATGAAATGAAGTCTATGGAGGGGGAAGGAATGGGGGAGCACTTACAGTTATCTCCAACTGCACTTTACTCCTTTCTACCGCTTGAAGATTCCTTGTTGAAGTACCTGCAAGACAATAGAAAAGGAATATAAGAGAGTTAGAAAGCAAATAAGTGTGAGGAATGCTGGAAAGAAATCGAGATCCATTGCCTCTTGGGCAACAGCACCAAAATGATGTAGTGGAAATTCATAGTGAAAATATTTGAGTTTAGAAAAAACTATTGTCGTAGTGCAATTTGCCAGAAAATCCATCAATCAAATAATTTTTACTGAAACTCAAAATGAGTCCCAAGTCGAACACGGGGGGCTACGTTGATTCAAAATCCGTAGTTATATTTTTTTGTAACTTTTGTTTATAAATGAGACATTCACAATGATCACTATTCTACTTGCAATATAAACACTAAAACTAGAAAGAGAGAGAGAGAAAGAGATAAAAAGAGAGAGAAAAACAACTTTTATACTAAGAATAATGTCATTACAACTACAACTAGAAAGCTAGAAATCTAATCCAGAAAGCGACAAGGAGAAGGGGAAGAGAAGTTATTCTTCTCGATGGCTACTTGGAGGACAAGCCAGATAGACATCACCTGGAAGGAGAGCGAAGGCAGAAGACGGAGGATGGAGGATGGATCGAAAGAATCGGGGATGAGATAGGGTGTCGGCATCGCAAGATCCACTTCCAGAACGGGGGTGAGAAGAAGGCTGGCGAGAGCTCCACGAAGGGGATAAAAGGTGGAAAAATTTGTATTTTTACTCTAGTGGAGCTTCCCGTAGCTTGGGAGCACTATAGTGAGCTTTAGAACTTGAGTTCTTAGCTCTTAGAGAGGGAAAGACATGATGGAAGGGATGAAGAAAATGTAGAGGATGTAGGGCCTTTTATAGGTGTAGTCTTGAGGGTAAAAAGGTCCTTTTACAAGCTTTAACATTAATATCAGTACCTTTATTGACATTTATAAGAGTCACTGTAGGTGCACGACGTTGTAGTTGCGCACCTCATCTTCGGCCATTCGATCTCCATCAGACACTCCTCAAAGAGCCACGTCACCAGCCACTGCTCCTCAGCCATTGACGCGTGCACCCACATCCACAAGATCTCAGACGTCCGATCGCACATCCGACGGCTGAGATCCGTGCACGTCGCCTCCTCTTCAAACATTAAGCGTGCTCGCATGCAATGGCATGTCCAACCACACGTCATCATGTGTGTGCGCGATTAACGCCACTCCGTGCACCACGTCTTCGATCCATCACTGCCCAATCGCCATCCAACGGGCGAATTTTGCCCGTGCTTTCCTTCAGCAGATTTGGCTGCTCTGTATAGCTTGAGCTCATGCAGCATGTTACTTGAGAGGATGCGCGACCAATGCACTACACCCCGTCTTTAGTGAAGGTTTTGTTTTAAGGTGCCTTCACTCTCGATTGTTGGATGGCGATCCACTGGTCAAGATCAAATGACTTTATCCTTCAAGTGATGAGAGCGCCGCTTGAGGAGCAATGTGGCGCGTTCTCAGCTGTTGGATCAAGGTCCAACGATTCAGATAAAGGCTTCTTTAATGAGGAGAGGAGTGCTGGTGCCTTCAGGCAACTTGGATGGCACCATGTGGTGCATCTAGGCCGTCCATCTTCCTTTGCTTGTAAGTGGTGCCACAGATGTGGGATTGAACTGATTTTAGCACCGTTGGGCTGCGATCATCAAACCAAACCCATCTGTGCGGTTGGATTTGTCATCTGTGGTATGTATTTACACCACTTGGCCCCATGACCTCTGATCTTTCTTGGACTGTTTCTGATACTACGGAGGTCCGATCGAGGTGATCTCGGAGTCATTGAACTCTTATCGTCACCCTGATCAGATCCATACAGTTAGATATTCAGTCCGAGGCCCCGATGAATATTGGCTTGTTCTTGGCCAAAAAAAGAGGCAAATTACTGTACAATTTACACAAATTAACCTAAATGCATGATGATGCATGTTATACAATATTTACAATGCATGATGCTTCTATAACATTACAAACCTACATAAATAGACATTTTAGGTTACTTAGATGTATACACATCATGCTACAAGAGAAATAAGTCTGGGTGCCAAGATTCATAGCAAGTGGTAGCCTTGAAGAGTGGTGTATGAGTACCGCAGGTGGGGTGGATAAGGAGTCGAGAGTGGGAAACAAATCATACGGGCCGTGGAAGTGGGGGAAAATGAAAGGTGAGACCCAAGTGGTGTAGTCTGAACTGGTGTAAGGAACCATTTCATGTGTGGATGTGGTTGTGGGTGGTTGTAGAGTGGGTGTGTCGAATAAGATCCGATGATCCATCCCAATAGCTCTAGATTCGCTCAATTCAGTGTCATCCTTGGGTTGGTCAAAAATCTTGTATTAATTGCCCAAATTCTGTTCCTGGCGCGAATCTTCAAATATAATGGGTGGCAGTTCATTATCCCCAAGGTGTGGAAAATCAAAATCAAGATGCAATAAAGCGTCAAATTCTTTCACTTTCCATTCTGTGGCTTCTGTGAAATCCTCGATATCAGAATCCAAGAACGAAGATGCAATAGATTCATCCAACCCTAATGCCTCAAGATTTTTTAGATTTCCCTCACAATAAAAAATGGGGTTTTCATTAGCTTCTTCCTCAACTTCGATTGGATTCTTTGACAATTCAAATTTAACCCCATGGATCTATGGCATCTCATGTAAATCTATGTTCTTAATGTATTTATCATCTAAGCTTGTCATAGGGCTTTTATGCAATTCCACTCCAGATCTTTCAGAATCCAAATCATGTGCCTCATCAATTGATCTGCTTGAATCAAGCGTATTTACCTAGGTCTCAGAATGTATCGGATCTTGGGTGTCATGATCCTCCATCTCTATCTCCTTAGATTCAGGATCTTTAGATTAAGAATAAATCTTGGGACTTTCCTCTTCACTTTCTAGGCTTGGACTCTTGAATGATTCCATTTCAGATGTGCCAAGAACATTTCCCCTAACTCGATCAGATATCTCATCTTTCACTTCAAAATCACCTATTGGGACATCAACATCATCTACTTTGGGTGTGTGACTCGAAGAATCCCTAAAAGAAGTCTCAAGTTCCCTAGAATCCTCTAGGCTAGTCTAAACTTGGTACTGCAAAAGCAGTATGTCTTGAAGTGTGCGAGTTTGTTGATTCATCCTAGTCAAGGATTCTAGTTCTTTAAGGGCTTCCATTAGGGATTCCTCAGTTGCAATCAAAGTCTATCTCTGCCTTGGATCAATAGTGATCTAGATATGATGTAGATATCTCGCAACTATGTCCTTATACTTTGCTACAGTTTGCTGTAGTCTAAGAAGTAGTTGCAAGTCCATTGGCGACTCCCCAATGGTGATCTGTGTGGATGTGGCCTCAGATGTGAAAGATGTGAGTCTCTGATAGCGATTTCATGCGGTTTGTTAAAATACGTCGTTGTAACGCGTAAAATCGATCAACTCTTAAATTTATATTCCTAGATAGGGGAGTATCTAGGGTCGTCCAAGGAGGCCAAATGTTTGCAATAGTGATTCTCTTGCTTGGAATACAATCTCAACTTTCTTTTTGGTATTTTTCAATATATCATGTTTTTTGTTTTAAATTAAGACAACATGCGGAATGGTGACGGGAAGGTGATTTACACTTCAATTTAAAATACTACTTCTAAGTGGCAAGTAGAGCCTCTCCCTAAGCTCACTCTAGGTAAGTGGAGGCCTAGAATAATTAGGGTGAGGGAGTGAGGAATGCTAAAAATAAGCTAATAGAAATGCAAACAAGAAATGCAAAGAAGGCAACTAGATAATTGATAAAGTGTTTTACAAAAGGCCTAGTAGAGGAAAGCTTGTACTACTAGAAAAATGCAAATAAGAAAAGAAAACACAAATCCTCTAGATAGATGGTGAAGAAGAGGGCTTCTTGCTCCAAGGTTGGTGGCTCCCAATCTTGAAAAGAGTCCTTCAAATCCTTCCTTGCAGTGCTCCGCCAAGGTGATGTCCTCCAAGGCAAGCCCTAAGGGGGGGTGCCCTAAGCTTCTCTCCAAGGGTGGACGTCCACCCTAGGTCCTTCTCCCTTGCCTGGCCGTCCTCCTTGAAGTGGAAGAGTCCTCCTCCTTGGCGTGGCCCAAGTTGAAGAGAGTGGGGAGAAGAAGGCACCAAAAGGGCTGGTGGTGTGCCCCTTTAATCTCCTTCTCTACTCCTTCTCCTTGGGCGTAGGTATAGGTGGATGTAGGTAGAAAAATACACTAAGGGAGGATGGGAATTATGTGGTGGTAGGGTAGGGTATTTATAGGATGGGAAGGGGGGTGGTTATGGTGTTTCTTTGGAGGGAAATGAAGGGGTGCTTGGTTATTTTTGGAGGGAAAAATGGGAGGGAAATGAAGAGGTGCCTTGGTTTTCCCTCCAAAAATACCTTCTAGAAGGCAATTTTGGAGGGAAAAAAATGGAGGGTGGAGATGGGTTTTGATGGTGGATGTAGGGTGGTGATGGAAGGGATAGTTGGCACCAAAATAAAGTAGGAGTAGGTGGTCTTTTTGCTGGAGCTTAGGTAGTAGGGTAGTAGGGTAGTAGGTTTTCGTGCCATGGAGGTGGACTAGCTAAGTTAAACAGCTTAGCTAGCTTAGCTAGTAGGGAGTAGAGTTGGAGGCATTTGGCGCTAAGGTTTTCAGGGAGAAGAGTTGGAGGTATTTATCTTGAGCTGCACTAGAGCTGGTGGCTGCTGAAGAGAGCTGGAAGGAGCTACCTTAGCTAGCTTAGCTTGCTAGTTCTTTGCTAGCTACTAAGCCAAGCTAAAGCAAGCTGGCTTCTGCTAAAAGGAGTTGAGGTGAGCTGGGTCTAATGCTCCCGGGGAGGATCAAGCTGGGTGAGGCAGCTAAGGTATCTTAGCTCAACTGAGTTGAGCTAAGCTGAGTCCCCGGGAGCTGGACTTGAGCTTCCTAAGCTGGAATGAAGTCATCTTTAGCTGGCCGGAGTTGAGTAGAGCTGGATGTAGCTGGACCTGAGCAGGGGTGAACTCCAGTCAACTCAGCTGAGCTAGCTAGAGCTCCCTATGGACTAATGGGAGCTGAGATGAGCTAGACTTAGCTAAGTTGAGCTGGATCTGAGCTGACCTGAGCTAGTGTGAGCTAAGATGAGCTCTCTTGAGCTGCCATTCAGCTGAGATGAGCTGAATGGAGCTAAGATGAGCTAACCCTAGTTCAAGTGAGCTGGAATCCAGCTATGGTGAGCTGGATCAAGCTGAGTTCCAGTTAGTTTGAGCTTCTTCTTCACCAGTTGCCTTCCTGAGTGCTAGGGTTTTGTAGTTCTGACAATCTGCATATCCCTAACGCTCACAAAAACACATTAAAAAGATAATAAAAAGTGCAATGCATGCCTAACCTAATTGATGCCTAAATGCAGCCCAAAAACCCTTTTGCGGAGCAAAATCCTAAGAGCTAAGTTTGTTTTAATGCATAAAAATGATGATAAACTGGCGTTTATCAGTCTCGAGGCAAATGTAGAGTTATAGTAGATTTGGTCTGAAAAATCAGAAGGGTGGTGGGTGGGTTCGATGTAGTCATAGATTGCGGTCGAATCCTCAACCTTGAATGGCTCACCACCAACCTATGGCACATTCCCACTGGATTCAAGTTCCCTAGAGGTGATGTCTTGGATTCTTTATCTCTTGTTATGAATTGCCTTTCTCAAATCCTCAAATTCCCTTCTTCTCACCTCCTTTGCTTCGGACTATTTGGATCAGTTTGATGTTCTGGGAGTTCTTTTGAGGGGTAGAGCTTTCCTTTGGTCAAGATAATCAATCATCATGATGAGATCCTAATCTCGCATGGAGAGTGTCACTAAGGGTTGTGATGTTCCCTGATATTGAGGCATCTGCGTAGATCACCAAGAGAGTGAAGTGGGTATATCCCATGGTCGAGGAGCATGAGTATAGGAATCGTAATCAGCATAATGAGGAGCAGTTTCCCACACATAAGAAGTTGGGATCATAGTTGGGTTGGGAGGAGAACCCTGATGATGGTAAGATGAGAAAGAATATGGGTCCATGTTCAAGATGATCAAAAGACACCAAGAGAGTCTTAGTGACCTTACACCAGTTACAAGGGACTAGTGGTAGAATAAGGCAAAGGCCTTACAATCAAATTGATCCTTATAGTCAGATGACCAGATGTTTCGTTAAGGTTTGAATTATTAAAGAAAATTCATCTAGAAATCAACTGAAAATGATCTCCGCCTCTTAAGCTAACCCAGCCTGTCTGTATACGAGGGGACTAAGAGGAAGGTTCTTCCTTTGGTTTTCACCTTCGATTCCTTTGTACCCCTTAGACGTGGTCGTTTGACACTATCCCACAAGCTTGGGCACTAGGTTTGGCTAAAGAGGTTGAATTCATCCAAGTAGTTACAAGACGAATGCAGGTTAATTGATATACTTTTATGAGCTTTTCTTAACCTTTTCTTCAATTTGGTATGTGGTGAGTGGTCCACAAGGTGACTTGACTCACCAACTATCCACTAGGCTTAATTGAATCTAGGCTAGTCCAATGTGGCCTTAGGGCTCATGCACTTAGTTTTTTTTTGTTTTGGCAACATACCACAAATTAAAGAAATACTCTCTCAGATAAAATTGGAATCCAAATAATTTGAAAATTGGCAAGAAGATTCCTTTTTCAATAATATTTTCAAAGAATATTTTTTTATAATTTTTTCTATCTCAAGTAAATATATATGAATTTTTAACTAATAGGGGGTCAGATTTAAGATTTTGACCCCATGTTAGTTTTTCTTTTTGAAACAGTATCAAATGTGATCCAAAAATTTTGGAAAAATATGGGAATGAAAGCTAATTTAATTGTATTTCCAACTCCATTTTTGGGTCAATCAAATTTGTGGGTTGATTGAAATAAATTTTTGAAGTTTAGAAAAATTTAGATTTCAGTCTATCTAACTTTTGTGTACTCCGTGAATTTTTTAAAAATCTACAAATCTAATTTTTTTGTGGGAATGGTGGTATTGGAAATATAGTCCAAAAATGTACTTTCTACCAAAATTTCAAGATTTTGGACTACCATACACATGGCAAATGAATTTTCAAATTCGTATCAAATTTCTAGATGAGTTTCTAAAAATAGTAACAACAATTTTTTTTTTTAAAAGAGGCAAAGCAATTCCTAACTACCTAACAAATCTAATCCTAATTATTACTGTTTCTTTTCAAATATCTCCTATCCTAATCAAACCCTAATCTAAAATCCTACTAAGATGATTGTGTGCACCTGATTGCCTTCACCCATACATGATGCGTGCGTAGATCCTCATTTCATACCTGCACGCCAAAGAGAAGTACACTAAATTAGTTATTAAATCAAGAATCACCGTGCCTTCCTGGCAATGGCGCCAATTTGTTCGGGCATAAAATCACATTTCAAGGATAGATACGTCATAGTATAGCATGAAAATACATTAAAACAAATAAATATAATGAGATGGTGAGCCCCGGTCGACCTCAGGGAGGCAAAAAAAGTCTTGATTTAAATACCAATTTAGAACTAATTATAACTAGAATAATCAGACATATATATATATAAGAAGCAAATTTGTTTAGATCAGATTGTTCAAATATAAGAATAACTAGAACTAGAACTAAAAGAAATTACTAGAACTACTAGAAATAAAAATAACTATCTAGTTCTACTAGAGCAAGGGCACCACGGGTGGTCCTTAGTGGCCTTTGGAGAGGCAGAGGAGAGAAGCAGCGGTGCACCAAGGTGGTCTTAATGGATGCTTTAGAGGAAGATGGAGCTTGGAAGTGTCTAGAGATGTTTGGAGGGAGACATGGAGGAGGAGATGCCTTCATATGGGGGCTCTAGGGTCCGTTTTATAGCCAAAATGAGGGGCAAGGCTGGTGTTTGGCCCTCCAATTCATGAAATGTCCTTGGATTAATCAGATTCGTTGATTGGGAGATCAACAGCTCTAATTTTGCCTTAAAATAGCCTCCATAATGCCTTTAATGTGCACACTTCACCAGATCTCGCCACGTGGCATGCTCAACGCCTTCAGATTGCGATCACGTCGCTATGAATCCGCACGTCCTATCGACTTCGCAATTCAAAACGTGCGCACTCGTGCTTGATTCTTAGCCATCTAATCTTACGATCGAACTGCTTAAAAATGCTCCTACACTGCCTTTTGATCCGAGCATGCAACTATGCATGGATATGCACGTGCATCTATGTGGACATGCACATGCATCTGCATGTACACCGCACCGCCTCATCCAGCACTCGTCCATACGCCATGCATCCGCTCCCATGCCAACGATTGAAGATCTGACGCTCTAATTTCGTCCGCGCCCCACCGCCTTGCCAATTTCTGCTCCACATGATTCGAGCGTGCGTCACTCGCTCTTGTATGAGTGCATTAACCAATGTGCTAAATGTACGAATGGTCACATTTCTTCCTCTTTGCTCGGCTACCCTTAGCCATTGGATGGAGATCCAATGACTGAGAAACTTTTCTTTGATGAATGCGCGGTGAGGGTGACGTGGTGCTCTTGTGGCCGTTGGATGGCAATCCATCAGCCATCCAACGACCCACAAAATGCATATCATCTGCTTCAATGGTTAGGGGTGGTAGCCTTCAGCGGCTATGATGGCACCACATGGCACCATTGTGGCCATCCATCTTCTTTGCCTTGCAAATGGTGCTGTAGGGCTCGAATCGAGTTGACTTTTGCGCCGTTGGACTACGATCATTGATCTGGATCCATTTGTGCTGTTGGATTTGGCATCTAAAGTTTGGATTTTCATCACCTTAATTCTTGGCCTTTGCTCCTCCGTGGATTGCATAGGATGCTACAGAAGTCTGATCAACACGATCCTGGAAGCATTGGACTCTCGTCATCATTCTGAACAGATTAGTATGGTTGGATTCATTATCCGCAGCCTCGAATTACCTACAATTATTATTACCTCTCAATTAGAACATAATATACCCTTATTATTCATAAAGCTAAAAAATCAACTATGATATAAAATATGATGCTTATGCATGCATTATTTCAAGGTTAAGCAAGGATCTAACTTAATTCAGGTAGATTAGAACCTATGATTGTTGTGCAATCAGCCCGCACGCCCTCGCTCTCGATACCACGCACACGGGTTTGGGATCTGACCCTATTACCCAATCATTGTTACTCAATTAACCTATACCCGAATCTAAGAAAGAGAATGAAGGAAATCTGAGGTAGGAGGGGGTGGTGTTGCATTGAAGCACCTTAGGGTGTGTGCCAACACTTAGGCACTTCTGAGGTGATCTAAGTGTAAGGGTTAAGGCATTTGTCACGCCTTGGAGACGTCTGATTTGAGGTACTGTGGATTTATTTGAGCTTGGTCTGACATGGATAATTGATTGAGGGCTACTATTGAGTTATTTGGCTCTTGAGTACTGTTGGGATTAGTGCTTATTTGTAGGGCTTAATTGGTGGTTTCAACCACCATTTTTAGTCCTTTATTTTTATATTTTTGTCCCTAACTCGTGAGGCACATTATCGCTTTTATTGAATATCATTTTACTTGGTTGATTCACTTACATTATTTCTGATTATTGTGATAAGTGAGTGATTTATTACACTTGCTCCCTGCGAACGACCTCAAAACTCATTATTTTTTGAGCATTGTAAATTTAAATGTTCTATTGATTTTCATCACTTTACTACAACACGATATTTTCCTAACTACGATAATTTTCTATATCAACAGGAACCTAGGTGGGTTGCCTTGGTTCCGCACATACCTCGGGTTCGGGATGGGCAGGGAGGGCAAGGCTCCTTGTAATCTATGTTCTTGCAGCAACAAGTTCTACGTACTTTGGATGTTCTATATTTGGTCAGCCATTTCTTTATAATCTTTAGATTGTCATGATTTGATTGCTTTATTGATTCTTTTAACTTCTCTTTTAATTCCTCCAAAGGGTTGGCCCACCTGAAGGATGAGTGGCAGCATTATGCAGTGGCTGGTAAATCGACTGCGACTACTGCTGAGATGGGAATGGCTACTACCTACTGATCGCACATGTTTAGCGAGTTTGAAATCATGGTTACAAGTAACCTGTCATCCTAGTTGTAAAACTTGTGGTCAAATAAAATTTATATCGAAACTCCAAGGGAGTCCCAGGTCGAACACAGGGAGGCGAACGTTTGTTTTGAAAATCTGCGCCTTTATTTGTTTTGGTCAGTTTTATCTTTTCTAATTTTTTTATATTTTTATCAAGCAAGAGATTAGGTCGATGAAAACTTTATCTACATGCAAAAACATAAGAGAGAGGGAGAAAGAGAGAGAGAGAAACAATCATCTATTCATGAACAACTATTTGTTACAACTACGAAAGCTGGAAAATCTACACTACAAAAGCATAAAAAGATAGAATGAGGTGAGAGAAATCCCCCTCGACGGTTGCTTGGAGGACCACTCACTCTGACGTTGCCTGGAAGAAGGTGGTGAGGAGCGGGATGATCTAGGACGAAGCTGGAGGACGAAGGATGGGGCAGGGCGGTGATGAGAACCTCATCATGAGCCATAACTAGCTCATTTTGACCTAATACAAATGATAAAAGCTCCTACATAACTCAAGAAAAGGCTTAACTCAGAGAATTCTGAGTTTAAGGAGAAAACAAGTCATAAGGGGTAAAAATGCAATTTTACCAGTATAATCTGCATACAGGTCCAAACATAGGTCAAACAAACTGAATAAGAAGGAAAGTGGGATGATCCGATAAGGGCTACAGTAATTCCAAGGAACTAAATGATAATATGTAACCCTAAAACAAACCCACTTCAATTCACGAGGTTCGAGGCAAAGTAAAAATGGAATAAACCCTCTAAAATTCATAGAAAAATAATCTCTAGGGTTTAGAACCTTCAATTTGGCCTTAGGAACCCATTTTGACCTACATTGAGAACCATACCCAATTAATAACTTAATTTGGGTTTTTGCATAAATTGACCAGTCAAACAAGGTTTAATCTAGAAATAAAATTCACCATCAGATTCCTTAGGTCCTAATTAGTCATGTATAAAAACTTGAGCCTAAGAAGAAACCTTCTTGACCAACTTTACACTTTGGTTCTCATATATTTACTTTTTGGCCGTCAACTTTTGAACCCTCGCATTTTGGCCCCTAACTTTCCTTCGTTCTTTGCGTTCAGGCCCTCCCTGCAAAACCTGCCAGCACCATGCTCTGGCGACCTTACGCGGAGCATGGCGCCGCGTAGGGTGAGGGGGAGGGCCTGCCAGGACAAATGGGGGTGCCCTGCGTCGTCAGCCGTCGCAGGAGCACCCCCTGGTCGCTGCAACCCACCATACCGGCCGTGCGAACGCACGGACGGTATGGGTCTCCATCTCCGACGTCCTCCGGTGAGGGAGACACGTCGTCTCCCTTCGCCCTCCTCTCTGATTCCGCCTCTATAAATACCCCCGTCGCTCCACCGTTCTTCCCAGCTCGGTTCTGACGGAGAAAACCCCCAACTTTCCTCTCTTCCCACTCCGGCGGATGCCCACTTGCTCCGGCGGTTCTTCCTCCTCCTCCTCTTCGCCCTGCTGCAATACCAGCAGCAGAGCCACCTTCCTGATCTTCCTCCGCGTCGCGCAATACCAGCGCGCGCTGCCTCTGCCCCGTCGTCGCCGCCGTCCTCCCCCACTGGGCACCTTCTTCTCCGGCGACAGCAGGTACAGCCGTCCGCCTCCTCGCCCCCTTCATCCCTTTAGTTAGGTTAGAACTACTTCCCTCTATCCTCTCTCTCTTTTTCCCCTTGCTATTTTTATCTAATTACCCCTCGACCGCGCCTAATCACCCTCACCTTCTCCGCCTCCGGCCATCCTCTGGCGAGTCGCTCCCATCATTCCGCCACTCCACACGACTCGCCGACCCTCGCTCAACCTCCGCCTCATCACGCTGAACACCTTCCGCCCCTCCACTGCCACTCCACACCTCCACCACACTACCCCGATCAGACCCATTCCCCCGGTCATTGTCCGACCTAGCCCCGCCGCCAGATGCCATCCCACGACCTGCACACCCCCTGACCACCTTCGCCGTGCCACGGCGAAGGTCCTCCGCGTTTCTGATTGGGCTGAGAGGCCGTTTCTCTGTGGGCAGGTACCTGCGCTCGCCGCCGCCATTGTTGAAGCGAAGCAGCTTCTTCACCTGCTGCCCCAGGTGCGCCACGCCCAGGTCACGCTCCCAGGCTGTGCGAGGCGTCTTCGCAAAGCGTCAGGCTGCAGTTGAGGCGAAGCCCTCGCGCGAACCCCTCGTGCGAAGCCTCAACCGCCGCTGCCTCCTCTGCGCAGGCGTCAAATTGGGGTGGGACATTTAGTCCCACCTCGGAAGGCTCTGAAGGAGCGCAGTGGTATAAAGTGAAAAAGTGCTGGAGGCTTACCGCCTCAGCACACGGGGTGAGGTCCCCTTCACCCGCCCGATTACCCGGTCTCGTCCGCGCTCACGCCTCGCGGACCTGGCCCGACCCGACTTAGCCCGTCCTGCACTCCTCGCCCACCACGCACGCCGGTGGGCCTGGACCCGGGCGCGACCCGTACCCGGCAACCCGGCAGCTCTGGGAGAGCTTTCCTAAGAGCGGCTTCTGTGGGAGAGAGACGCGGGGGGAGGGTAGAGTTAGGTTTTGCCCCTCTGATCAAGCTGTGTAAGTGTGCAGGCACAGGTGAAGAAGAACCGTGGAAGAAGACGAAGGTTGAAGGAAGGAGGAGCACAGAGCGGCACTGTAGTAGCGGCGGTTTAAGTCGTCTGATTGGAAAATCAGACGACGTCCTGAAGGCAAAGAAGGAGAAGGAAGGCGAGGCAGAGGAGAACACAGAGAGGCCAAGTGAAGACTCTGCAGAAGAAGAAGAGCACGAGAAGAAGATCTGAAGAAAGGAAAAGAAGAAAGAAAGAAGAAGAAGAACAGGACCGCAAGGGAGAAGAAAAAGGAAGAGACGAGCAGAAACAGCTAAAAGAAGAAGAAGAACATCACCACTGCAGATAAAGAAGAAGAACAAAGGAAGAAAGCAGAAGATCTGAGAAGGAAGAGGAGAGGATAAGCAAAGAGAAAAGACGAGAAGAAGAAAGAAGCCAGCAAATTCTCTCTCTCTCTCTCTTTATTTTTGTAAAAGAAACTTTGTACCCCTAGAATACGACTTGCTCCCTGAGTTCGACCTCGGGAACTCTTTTATTTTCCGGGTAAAAAATTATATATTTGAAATGATGGCAATAACTGGCTATACTACAACGCTACAATAAAACCTGGTTATCTCCGCCATCGTTTCAGTTGGCGCCGTTGCCGGGGAAGAACGGCTATTATAGAGGTAAACATTCCTGTTTCTTTTTAATTTCTGATAATCTCCTCTCTTTTGTGCAGCTACAGGAAATCAAGAAGACAAGCAACCGCACGACAACCACTCCGAGGACAGGTAAATTTTTTCCTCTCGCTATTAACCCCTAAACTCTAAAGAGGAAGAAAAGAAAAGAACAAGCAATATAGGGCTAACCTGTCTTCCATACTTAGTAACCATAAAAAGTTGCATGTTTTCAACCCATTATTACTGCACACTATTAAGGGTATTTAAGGGCTAACACATTCTTGCTTGAGCCCTAATTACCCAACAAAGAGCTAACTGGACCAAGTAGAGCCAACCTAGGATCCAACACTAGGAATTTAGAGACACACTCCTTAAGCAAGAATTGAGAAAACCAAATGAAGTGTGCCCAAGCCCTTGTCTGAAAACACTTATTCAGACAAACCCTAAACAATTGGCTCTCTAAACACTTGAACCCTAAAAGAAAGGACCCAAAAGCTCTCAAAGGAACAAGAGGTAAAGTTGACCCCTTGGGTCAATCATCCTTAAAATTAGGTCACTTTCTCACTCAAAATACCTAAGAGTTCAAGTGTAACTTTAAGCACCCTGATCTTAAACTAAAATTGGTAGACTTAAGAGGTCAAGATCCCCATTCTGGTCTACCTGGAACCGCAGTGACAAGAGAGGTCGGGTGGGGGAAATCCTGTAACCCGTGGGGACGCTCTACCGTGTAGGGGTCTTCGCAGGACTCTCCCTCTCTGGCTGCCCAGGTAATTCTCAGGTGGACGATCTTTCTGATCAAGGGGTCCATCTGCCCCGAACCTCTATAGTCACCCAACAATTTTTGGGTGTCTTGATTGGGTCCAGCACCTGCTTATCTCATCCAGTCCTTCAGTATTTTGCAGGAGGTCCTTGAAACCTCCTATAGAAATTCACTCTCCCCGAGGCTAAGCCTCGACTCCCTTGTTTTTGCAGAAATCATTCACATAGCCCTCTTTCCTCTGATTCTGAACAAAATCCCCTTCTTCCATCTTGATTCAAACTTTGATTCTATATCTTGATTCCACCACCTGATCCAATTATGCAGCCTAATTACCTAGCAAGACTACCATTCAAAAAACCTGAATATCTGAGATCCATGAAAGATAAGATGATTGAGGATGCCCTTGAATACTATGAAATCAAACCCTCAACACCAGTAGAAAACATTCAGGTTGATGTCCCAACAACCACAACTTTCATCATAAACTGTGCCCAAATTCTATTGACTGAAATTTCAAAAGGATCAACCCGAGATATGCTCATGACAGGATACATTGAGATAGAAAAATTACACCAATCTGAATACCTTCAATGCTTGACAAATCCTGTACTTTGGGAACAACACCAAGATGCCCTTATAAAACGGGTAGAAATGATGAAATCAGTAGAACAAATTATCAACCAGAAATACCCGTATATACCAGAAATAGAGGATGAACCATCTTGGAATAGTATTAAGAAACAATCCAGTTTCCCAGATCTCGGGATTGAGGCACAAAGTGGTTGTGAAATCCCAACCCAGATAGAAGACAATGTTGAATTAGGTTGGGATATTGCAGGAGAACACAATGATGAGCCAAACTTAGACCATGAATTGCCAAGCCTAGAATTCCAAAACTCCTGCAATAATGAGATCAGAACTGAACCTTTTGAGGGTATAAATTCCGCCCCTTATTTTGATAAGGTGGCCCTCGAAGGTTATTCGGACTTAGGTTCTAATAATTCTACCCACATCCTAAGCCTAGAACCTAGATCCGAAACTTATTGGGAAGATTATGAGGCCCCTTTTGAGAAAGATCAAATTTTTGCAGAATATGATTCCGGGCCTCTATTTGATGAATATCCCTCTCCAACATCTTCAGAAAATATGATCGATTTTCCAGAAAACATGCCAATTTATGATACAGAAACTGAGGAGTTGGACGAGTTGGATTTTAATTGGGTCTATCCTACCAGCTTGGAGCTTGAGCCTAGACAGAATACCTTTTCGAGCCCAGAATTAACATATAGGCTAGACCCCAGTCAGGCTGCTGATTCCACATCTGATGATTTTTGCTGTGGTGGAATTCATGATCATGAATCTCATTTTCACAAACTCTCCGACAATTTCAGATCTGACTATAATTGCGGAGAGATTCCCCTTCCTGAACACATCAGGCCTATCTACGACCTCAGTTCTCATGACTCTGACTCCGACTCTGAGGTCCTGATTCCCGAGATCACTGATAACACAGAATCATTCCTTTTCGATCCTCAGGAACCAAAAACAGAAAATGCCAAGAGTGATTGTAACCCAGAATCCAAATTTTTTCTCGAATCCGATTTCTTTCATCCTACAGACACTCTTCCGGCATTTGATAGTTACCCAGAGGACTCTCTACAGGAAAGCACCTATCATCCGTTTCTAGAAGAGCCCTCGTACACAATGGCCACCTCATCCGCACACACAGAACGGATCAAAACCTCTTCCCAACCCCGACCCGCAACCGGACTCAATTTCTATTCAGATTCACCTCGCACCGAGCCGATTGCATTTCCACATCGGGTTTGGAACACTGATCAGACTACATACCACGCTCCATCATTCTCTGATCACCCCTGTAGGGTTTCCGCGTCATTCATTGATTATTCTACGGATCCCTACTCTGACCAGGCTGATTCGACTCAGCCAAACCCTACATTTTCACTTCCACATTCATCTGAGCTTCATAGTATATGGTGGGTTCCACACCTTTTTATCCACATCTATCAACCCACCAGATTGATTGGGTTTAGGCTACATCATCAGCCTGTTGATCTGAACAAGCACCTGGTTGGACCAACCAGGCTCTTAATCAAGGTGCTTGTATTACACAACTTAGCTGATTTGACCATCCCCTCTCCATCGCATTTCCCGCTTGGCTGAAGGCATCAAATTTAGCGCTCAACGGGAGGCAGCCCGTCATTCTCTTTGAAAACCTGAAACTTGTTCTGACACCTTTTTGCACTTAAAGTTCACACTTTAGGACAGCCGACTCCACCTCAGGTGCTTGCATCTGAGATTAGAAATCGTCCGCAACAGTCACCTCGACCCATTCACTCATCAAAACATCTGTCCTAATGTATGAGCTAAGTTGAATAAAAACCCCCTATGTTACAATGAGGACATTGCAAATCTTAGGCATGGGGGGGTATGAAAGTGCAAAACGTGTAAGAAAAGGTTTCAAACAAAAAAGTTCACATATGCCAAAAACACCATAAAAATTAAAAATTTTTCGAAAAAGAATAAGAGGAAAAGAGGAGAAGGAAATTTTGTGAAGGAGAAGGAGAAAAGAAACAAAAGGAAAAAAGGAGCCCAAAATTATGAGAAAAAAATGATAGTCATTAGTAAGGAACTAAGGAATTAACCTCAGTTCTAGACCTCATTCAAGAAAATAACTGAAAAGTGCATAATGAGATTAGTAAGAACGTAAACCTTAGGCATTCTTGAATAGACTCTTAGTACCCATTAAGATCTGGACACTCCTCAAGAGGTTGAGGAAAATGAAAAGCTGAAGTATTAGGTCTAAGGCTTAGGGAGTATTTGGCCTCATTAACTAATTTTTGGTTTACGGGACTCAGTAACCTAAGCACCCTAACCTCACACACAGCCTAGTTCAGTAAGCGTAAAAATCAAAATCACGCAGAAGCGTCGCAAAATTCTGAAAAGAACACCTAGAGTAGGAGCGGCCGAACAACACAAGTTGATTTGGACGAGTTCCCAGCGCGGAGAGGCGGGAAATCCCCTCGAAGATGCGTAACAAAATATCATCTCCTCGGTGCTTGTCTCTTAGGATATTCACATATCCTACTGGGGGCATGTAAGCACTCTACTGGTTCAGATTCCATGGATGGCATTATCTCGAAGTGTCAATTACCAGGGTCTGGATTCAGCCACGGAACACCATGGATGGGATTATCTCGAAATCTCAATAGCCAGGGTTCCGGGGGTTGCCATGGGCGGTGCTATCTAAAAGCATCCACTGCCAGGAACCCTTGAGGATTGATGATGGGAGCAAGGAATCTGATACAGACCGTGTTGAAAAGCCAATCCTAAGCTAGAATTAAAAAGAAAAAGAGAGAAAACTCTCCAAACAGAAAAATTTTCTATCTCTCTCTCTTACAAAACGCACTGCGAACTGAGCCAGGGCTAGAATCATTTCAAGCACGTGTGCTTTAACCACAAAGTCCAATAAACCTTAGGTTAGTTCTCGTGGGACTTAAAAAGCTTTGCTAAGGACTGAGGCTAAGGCTAGACAGATTTGGATCTTGATTGGTACTAGAGTACCTTTTAGGCCTATGGTCAGCATTCTAACCTAATCTAAGCTCAAATGAAAAAGCACTTATCTGAAGCTATTAAGAACTTCATGGTCTAGAACAAGGGTTGAAACCTTAAGTTTTTGCTAAGGGACTAGCAAAAGCTAGGCATGGGGTTATGATGAGAACCTCATCATGAGCCATAACTAGCTCATTTTGACCTAATACAAATGATAAAAGCTCCTACATAACTCAAGGAAAGGCTTAACTCAGAGAATTCTAAGTTTAAGGAGAAAATAAGTCATAAGGGGTAAAAATGCAATTTTACCAGTATAATCTGCATACAGGTCCAAACATAGGTCAAACAAATCGAATAAGAAGGAAAGTGGGATGATCTGATAAGGGCTACAGCAATTCCAAGGAACTAAATGATAATCTGTAACCCTAAAACAAACCCACTTCAATTCACGAGGTTCGAGGCAAAGTAAAAATGGAATAAACCCTCTAAAATTCATAGAAAAATAATCTCTAGGGTTTAGAACCTTCAATTTGGCCTTAGGAACCCATTTTGACCTACATTGAGAACCATACCCAATTAATAACTTAATTTGGGTTTTTGCATAAATTGACCAGTCAAACAAGGTTTAATCTAGAAATAAAATTCACCATCAGATTCCTTAGGTCCTAATTAGTCATGTATAAAAACTTGAGCCTAAGAAGAAACCTTCTTGACCAACTTTACACTTTGGTCCTCATATATTTACTTTTTGGACCTCAACTTTTGAACCCTCGCATTTTGGCCCCTAACTTTCCTTCGTTCTTTGCGTTCAGGTCCTCCCTGCAAAACCTCCCAGCACCATGCTCCGGCGACCTTGCGCGGAGCATGGCGCCGCGCAGGGTGAGGGGGAGGGCCTGCCAGGACAAATGGGGGTGCCCTGCGTCGTCAGCCGTCGCAGGAGCACCCCCCTGGTCGTTGCAACCCACCATACCGGCCGTGCGAACGCACGGACGGTACGGGTCTCCATCTCCGGCGTCCTCCGGCGAGGGAGACACGTTGTCTCCCTCCGCCCTCCTCTCTGATTCCGCCTCTATAAATACCCCCGTCGCTCCACCGTTCTTCCCAGCTCGGTTCTGACGGAGAAAACCCCCAACTTTCCTCTCTTCCCACTCCGGCGGATGCCCACTTGCTCCGGCGGTTCTTCCTCCTCCTCCTCTTCGCCCTGCTGCAATACCAGCAGCAGAGCCACCTTCCTGATCTTCCTCCGCGTCGCGCAATACCAGCGCGCGCTGCCTCTGCCCCGTCGTCGCCGCCGTCCTCCCCCACTGGGCACCTTCTTCTCCGGCGACAACAGGTACAGCCGTCCGCCTACTCGCCCCCTTTAGTTAGGTTAGAACTACTTCCCTCTATCCTCTCTCTCTTTTTCCCCTTGCTATTTTTATCTAATTACCCCTCGACCGCGCCTAATCATCGTCACCTTCTCCGCCTCCGGCCATCCTCCGGCGAGTCGCTCCCATCATTCCGCCACTCCACACGACTCGCCGACCCTCGCTCAACCTCCGCCTCATCACGCTGAACACCTTCCGCCCCTCCACTGCCACTCCACACCACCACCACACTACCCCGATCAGACCCATTCCCCCGGTCATTGTCCGACCTAGCCCCGCTGCCAGATGCCATCCCACGACCTGCACACCCCCTGACCACCTTCGCCATGCCACGGCGAAGGTCCTCCGCGTTTCTGATTGGGCCGAGAGGCCGTTTCTCTGTGGGCAGGTACCTGTGCTCGCCGCCGCCATTGTTGAAGTGAAGCAGCTTCTTCACCTGCTGCCCCAGGTGCGCCACGCCCAGGTCACGCTCCCAGGCTGTGCAAGGTGTCTTCGCAAAGCGTCAGGCTGCAGTTGAGGCGAAGCCCTCGCGCGAACCCCTCGTGCGAAGCCTCGACCGCCGCTGCCTCCTCCGCGCAGGCATCAAATTGGGGTGGGACATTTAGTCCCACCTCGGAAGGCTCTGAAGGAGCACAGCGGTATAAAGTGAAAAAGTGCTGGAGGCTTACCGCCTCAGCACACGGGGTGAGGTCCCCTTCACCCGCCCGATTACCCGGTCTCGTCCGCGCTCACGCCTCGCGGACCTGGCCCGACCCGACTTAGCCCGACCTGCACTCCTCGCCCACCACGCACGCCGGTGGGCCTGGACCCGGGCGCGACCCGTACCCGGCAACCCGGCAGCTCTGGGAGAGCTTTCCTAAGAGCGGCTTCTATGAGAGAGAGACGTGGGGGGAGGGTAGAGTTAGGTTTTGCCCCTCTGATCAAGCTGTGTAAGTGTGCAGGCACAGGTGAAGAAGAACCATGGAAGAAGACGAAGGCTGAAGGAAGGAGGAGCACCGAGCGGCACTGTAGCAGCGGCAGTTTAAGTCGTCTGATTGGAAAATCAGATGACGTCCTGAAGGCAAAGAAGGAGAAGGAAGGCGAGGCAGAGGAGAACACAGAGAGGCCAAGTGAGGACTCTGCAGAAGAAGAAGAGCACGAGAAGAAGATCTGAAGAAAGGAAAAGAAGAAAGAAAGAAGAAGAAGAACAGGACCGCAAGGGAGAAGAAAAAGGAAGAGACGAGCAGAAACAGCTAAAAGAAGAAGAAGAACATCACCACTGCAGATAAAGAAGAAGAACAAAGGAAGAAAGCAGAAGATCTGAGAAGGAAGAGAAGGAGAGGATAAGCAAAGAGAAAAGAAGAGAAGAAGAAAGAAGCCAACAAATTCTCTCTCTCTCTCTTTATTTTTGTAAAAGAAACTTTGTACCCCTAGAATACGACTTGCTCCCTGAGTTCGACCTCGGGAACTCTTTTATTTTCCGAGTAAAAAATTATATATTTGAAATGATGGCAATAACTGGCTATACTACAATGCTACAATAAAACCCAGTTATCTCAGCCATCGTTTCAGGCAGTGTCGTGGCAAGGATCTTCTTCCCGAAGAGAGATGAGAGGACGACTATGGGATGCTCCACGAATGGGGATGAGGGTAGGGAAAACTATTTGATTTTCTACTCTGGAGGAGCATCCTGTGCTTGGGACAAGCTCTCTCTAGAGCCTTGGAGGTGGTGTGAGGAAGATAGGAAGAGGTGGTTTAGAATGGTGGTGGGTAGGTCCTTTTATAGTGGAGGAGGAAGAACAAATTCACATCTGCGTCATTACTAACATCTATAAACATCGCTATAGATCCCTGCAGCTGTTGCTGAAGATCCGCCCTTTAATTCCTCTTGCTGGCACACACAGGCCATTAGTGACAGCTGCAAGCATCACTAAGGCCTGCCTCGTTGAACATCTGTGCCTATCCTCCGCTGGCATGCGCATCGTGCACTGCACACTTCATGCGCCCATGCTCCCCATGCCGTGTCATGCTCACGCACACTGGCATGCGTAGTACTGCTGCTGTGCGTGGCTGCGGCTGTGCGTGGTGCGCTGCTACTGGCCTGAGTTGGGCATCCTGGATGACACCACTTGGTGCCACCTGGGCCATCCATTGTTCTTTCTTTTGTAGAGGGTGCCACAGTGCTCAGATCGAGATGATTCTCGCATTACTGGATTGCGATCGTCGCTTGGGATCCATTCGTATGGCCGGATTTTCCATCCGAAACCCATATGGATGTCGCATTGCCCCTGGTCGTTGACCTTCCTCGAACTTCATATGATGCTACTGTTCTCCGATCTAGACGATTTCAAAGGCGTTAAACTCCGATCGTTGTCCTAATCAGATCTGTACGGTCCGATCATCCATCTGAGGCCTTGAAATAAGTCTTCTCTCCTGACCATAAAAAGGACCTAATTAACCTAAAATATATACAACTACTCTAAATGAAGAATGATGCATGCTATGCAATATTTATAACATGAAATGCAAATTTAAGCCTAGGAACATGCATGAATAGGCATTTTAACCTAAATAGATGTATCTATATCATACCCCCATGCCTATCTTTTGCTAGTCCCTAGCAAAATTAAACTACATGCTATGTATAAAATCAAAATTAGGATTAGATCGCTTAGGCCTAAGTCATTTATTAACAATAGAAAATTTCAACTAAGGTCCTAAACAACGAAAACTCAACAGTACCCGGGTGCTTACAAGAATGCAGACCGTCCAAGTCCTTGCCTTACTTGAAAAAGGAAGATACATTTTTTTTTCTTCTTTTCTAATTTTGTTTTTACTTTTGGAGTTTAAGAGTTCCAGAATAACTTTTTATGGCTACCCGACCTGCCCAAGACTCGAAAAGGACTCTAAGTGCTAAGCATCTTGTGAAAATAGTGAAAGACTCACTAGGTGGCTGTTAAAATGGACTTCGGGTTTCTACGACCCTAGGTGACCTTGCCTAAAGGTTTATCTTTTCGACTAGTAGCTTTCTCCCTACATCTTTTATTTATGGGGTCAACACAAGGGTGAACTCAGTGTATATCTCCTCGATTTATTCTACTTCCTCGCTTCTTCCCTAAGTGTTTTGTGAATTATTGTGCATTTTTTGTGAGCTGGGTTCTGGAAAACCAGCCAATGGGTTGTTTCCTACGGTAACTTGCCAGCCATACTCGTGCAGTGAAGTGTGGTTTTGTTTATTTTTTATCTTTCTCTCCTTTTTCTTTTTCTTTTTTTTCTTTTTCTTTTTGTTTGTTTTTTTTCCCTTTAAGTAGGTGACTTCCCAGATCTAAGATTTACCTAAAGGAAGTATAGTGAAAATGATCTTGTGATCGGGCTTTGGACAACTGGCTGATGAGTTGTTACCACCGACAACTTGCCAGTCATACCACCCTACATAGTCATTAGCTACCCAATTTCCAAAGAAACTGCTAAAAAGTGAATCAGTGCAAAAAAAAGTGTGTAGATGCTTAGGCTTAAAGTCCCCCCTAAATCAGAGGGCAGGTTAATAAGTCGCATACTTATCATCCTAATTTATTTACCAACATAAAATGAATTTTAATTGGCAAGGACTCGAGACTAAGTCTACATTCGAGTGGACACCCGAGCTAATTAAGCTCGAAGACCTGAAGAGTCTGTGTTTAGGACCTCTCGTATCATTTCCTAAAGTTAATAACTTCCAAATGCATAAGTTCTCTTTTCCTAATTTCTTTCTTTTTATATCTTTTTCAAATTTTCAAAATTTTTTTAATTTTATAAGAAACTAAAAGAAATTCTACGATGTTAACACAATGATTTCAAGAATTGATTATCCACCCCCCCATGCCTAACTGATGCAATGTCCTCATTGTAAAAACAAAGACATGAAATGGGTAGAGTAAACAGAATATCACCTGAATTTCGTGACAACCGGGTCAGTTCCATAGAGAGAAGTGAGTATACACATGCGCTAAGTTTAATGCCTTCAGCTAGGCATAATATACATACAAAGAAGAAATTGTGAATTCACAAGTGCGGGTCAGAATCAAAATAAAAATATTGATCCTGAAACACGCCAGCAAAAGATGTCCACAGATGTGGACTAGATTATGGTGCAGACCCATGCCCCAGGGTCGAGTGGTTCTCAGGTTTTAGATGAAAATCACCCAGAATCAAAGGTTGTTGTGCTTGCAGGGTTGGGCCTGTAGTTTAGTGTTGTGCAACCCAAGACCAAAGTGTCGAACAACGGGTAAAGATGGTTCAATAGGTGCGGTTGTCCACTTAACATCTAGCTCAGAAAAATAATCAAATATTTCGAGCTTGGGTTGCACGTGAAAGATATCGTAAGGGTCCTGGTAGAAAGTAGGTGGTTTCAGGTCAATAGGTACCCTTAGATCCAAAATCAAAGTTCCCTCAGAATTAGCCTCCCAAATTTTTATTTCAACAATTCTATCTTCCAACATCAAGGGCTCAGGCTCCAGGACCTCTAGCATATCATTCACCCCATATGATTCTCCCAAGTCTAGAAATCGTGGCTGAATCAAGATTGACTTGGGCACAATGATCTCCGAAGTTAGCTCTTCGAGGTGCAGATGAGGAATGGGGTCACTGATTGAATCATCAAGTAAATGAGGATTCGAATCCTCCATGTTAGCCCCAACCGAATCAAAATCTTCAATGACTGGGCTATCAAATGATTCATCATGCTCCTCGAGCCCATTTATCTCACTAAAATCATCTTCCTTAAGCTCAAGTGAGACTTCACTAAGAGATTCTTTACCCTCACAATCAAAGAATCCATGATCCTCATTTATATATGTCTCAAAATCATATGTCATTTCATGGCCTGTGGAGAAATATTTTTTGTCATTCCCTAGCTCTAGGATCTCAGGTTAGAAACTAGATTCATCCTTAAAGGGTTGCTCTAGCCCAACTCGGTCATCTCCAATCTAAGAATATGTATCCCCCCCAATAGGCGCCTAAGCAGGTTCAGACATTGGCTCTCCTGAAGGGGGATCATCTTGAGAATCATCCCAAGATTTGATTAGGGCAACCACAAATTTCATCCTCAACCTCAATAATTTTCCAAGAAGAAACTCACCCAGGTCCCTATCCCTAACACTTTGGAGCAAATCCAATAAAGAACTATTAAGTTCATCAATAATTTTGATCATAGGCTCTAATGCTTCAGTGCATGGTGTTGGTTGAGTTTCTAAAGATTGTATAGTATTCCCCAAATTAGCCAACACCCTATCCTGGATCTAGTTCACCTGGACTGACTGGTTCGATTTAGGTTTGGGTGGGTTTGGGTTAAATCTAGAGGAGTCAAGATGTCGAGGTTCTCGGGTCCCACCCTGAAAGTAGGTCGTTCTAGGTTATCCAAAGGATGGTGGCAACCTATATTCAGTGGAATACTGGAGAGGGTAGGTGTTATAATCATTATATCCTTCCTAATTGTAGATCGATTTGGTTTAGTCATCAAAGGATGGAGATCCATAATCATTGTAGGTTTAGGAAGGATAGCAATCATAGCCTTGTTGTCCAGGGTTAAGCCCTGGACAATGAGGTCCAAATTCGTATCCCCAATCAATGTTATCCTGGGTAGTGGATGGGTAATGACAACTCAAGTCGGAATAGTAATCATCTTTGGGATAAGTGGTGGTAGGAGGATAGGATTGGAAATGTGTGTAAGATGTGGAAGGGTACATGGTGAAGTAAGGAGGGAAATCAGAAGAAAAAGAAGGAGCCCTTCAATACAAGCAAGCAACCCTGTCCTGAGGTTGGTTAGCCTAAAGACCTACAGACTCTTATGACCCGTATTGAGATTATAAACAATTTGGTCTGCTTTTATCCGATCAATCCAACTAGTTGAAGGAGGGACTGGGGAGAAGGTTCTTCGTTTGGCTTGCACCTCCGGTTCCTAGTGTACCCCCTAGCCATGGTCCACGCTACTCCACTAGCTAAACATCAGATGGACCAGCAGAAGCAGATTAATAGAAAAAAAATGTCAGTCTGAGCCTCGAAGAGCTAATCAATCCTTAAGGCCAACGTCTACTTGGTTTTAATTAGGCTTGGGATGATTGTGCTCTTGGAATATGATGGGCCCTTTAGATGGGATGTGCCCTTAGTGATAAGTTAAAATGTGTGTGTGTGCACAAATAAGGTTTGCAAACAAGGTTATTTAATGATGTGTCTTTTATGGTTTAACCTTGTTTAGTAGCTTTTAAAGTTTACTCTTAGGTGTATTGTTCTCACGCTTTTGTGCGGGTTTTAAAGAGAATATGACGTTGTAGTATAGCCGACAAAGCGTTCAAACAAACAGAGAATTTTATTACTCAAAAATCGGAGTATCCGAGGTCGAACACAGGGAGCAAATGGAATCTACTACTAATCAAAATGTAATTGAACACTCTAATTTACTCAAAATGTCAATTCAAATATGAATGTATGCGCTTAAAAGTAATTAGGACAAAAAAATATGAAATTGGATGTCTGATCTAGTGATCAGACGTCTTAAAAGTATTTTCCCATTTTCTTTTTCTTTCTTTCTTCTTCTGTAGTCTCTTTTTCTTCTTCGTCTTCTGTCTTGCCTCTGCCTTGCTCTTCCTTCTTCTCTCTTTCTGCTTTGCTTCTTTTCTTGCAAAGGCTTCTGCTTCCTGCCTTTGTTTATTTTCTCATGTTTCTTCTCCTGCCTTGCGCTTCCTTCTTTCTTCTTCTGATCTTTGCAGTCTTTCTTCTGCCTTGCCTTCCTTCTTCTCCTGTGAAGGCTTCTTTCCTCCTCCTTCTCTTCTCTGCCTTGCCTTCCTTCTCCTTTGGTCCTTCTGTTCTTCCTACCTTTCCTTCCCTCAGCCAAGTCTTTCTTCCTCAACGTTCAGCCTGTGCCTACACAGAGCAAAACCTACCCCTTTCCCTCTACCCGCGCGTCTCTCTCTCAGCAATTCACTCAAACACGCTCTCCCAGAGCCACACGGGTAAATCGGGTCAAATTCGCACCCGGGACCAGGTGCACCTGCAGGTGGTGATGCGCGAGGAGTGCGTGGGTTTGGGTCGGGTCGGATCTCGCCAGATCCGGGAGATGAAACCGTGAACGAGGCGGGTGTGAGGGCAAGTGAGGGACCTCACCCCTGTGCTTTCGGAGGCGTTAAGGCTATATCACAAAAATAACTTATAGCATACCTGCGCCTCGCGATTCCAAGATGTGGGACTAATGGTTCTGCCCTGATTTCGCGCGCACCCGCAGACCTGCGTGCAATCGCCAAGGCTGCTGGCTTTGCAGCGCCCTTTGCTGAGCCGGACCTCTTCGCCCTACTCGCCCGAACCTGCTGCACCTGGAGTGCGTAGGATCTGACGCCTGGAGCTGCGTTGGAGCTTCTTCAAATGTCGCCAATGGTGGTAGGAGCTGAGATCTTTTCAGACACAAAACAAGCCTCTCGGCTCAATTAGACCAGCTAGGGACCTTCGCCGTAGCACGGCGAAGGTAGTGAGCCATGCTGCAGGCCGCAGGATGGCCTAGGCGTGCGTGCCTAGGTCAACATATGGCAGGATGTGTGGGGTTGTTCGGGGGGCTACTGTGGATGTGCGGAGTGGCAGTGGAGGGGTGGAATGTGTTCCTAGTGGTGAGGGGGAGCTTACGAGATGGTCGGTGAGCCATGTGGAGGGGCGGAATGGTGGGAGCGGCTCGCCGGAGGTCGGTCGGTGACATGGAAGATGAGGGTGGTCAACGTCGGTCGAGGGTCGATTAGATGAGATAACAGGGGGAAAAGAGAGAGGGGACTACGGGGAATAGTTCTACCCTAATTGTAGGGACGAAGGAGGACAGAGGGCGGACAGCTGTACCTGCTGTCGCCGGAGAAGACGCTGCCCAGTGGGGGAGAACGGCGGCGACGACGGGGCTGAGGCGGGGTACGTGGGTACTGCGCGACGCGGAGGAGAGTCAGGAAGATAACTTTGCCACTCGTTTTGTGGCAGAGTGAAGAGGGAGGGGAGGGGGGCTCGCCGGAGCTTGCTGGGAACCTTGGCCGGGCAGGAGGAGATGAATTGGAGGTGGAAACTCGGCCAAAATCAAGCTGAAGATGAGCGGCCGGAGGTGTGGGTTCTTATATAGGCATTGGGCCAGTCGTTTAGGGCGTGGAGGGCAAGCCATTGCCTCTGATTGCTCGCCAGAGTAGGAAAGAGGTTAAGATACCCAAATCCCTCATGCGTTCGCACGAGAGATTGGGTTCACACCAGAGGTTGTGATTGGCCTTAAATGGAAGGGAATTCCTCAGAGAATCTCCCTTCCATTTTTGGGAGGGAATCTGTGAGGAATCAGAGAGTAATCTCTCTCTAAACCTCGCTGGAGCTTGGTTCTGCCCTAACAATGGCGGAAGGACCTGATTGCAAAGGTTGCGAGGAACTTAGGGGGCTCTCTGCAATGATATTCAAAAGATAGGGACCAAATTATGATTTAGGTGTACTAAATTGCAAAGTAGGTCAAGATGACCTCCCCTTGGGTCCAAATTTTGGTATAAACCTAATTTTGACCTAAGGAATCCAATGGTGAAGTTGGATTTTAGGTTTGACCTCGTCTGACTGGACATTTTGCATAAAAACCCAAATTAGGTCAATTAATGTGCTAGGACCCTAATCTAGGTCAACCTGGGTTCCAAAGGCCAAATTGAGTGTTCCAAACCCTATATGATTTTTTTCCATGATTTTCAGAAGGTTTACTTGATTTTTATCCTGATCGGAACCTTGTTAATTTAAGTGGGTCTATTTTAGGGTTACCAAATGTCATTTAATTCCTAGATTGCACATAAACCCATTTCTGATTGACTCAACCCACTTTTTATCTCATTTAGCCCATTTGACCTATGTTTTGCCTCTGAGACATCCTGTTTATGTACTGCAATGGTAAAATTGCAGTTTTAACCTTTAATTCATGTTTTCTTCTCAGAGCACTTATTCCTTCATTTAGGCCTTCCTCTAGGTTATGTAGGACCTTTTATCTTCTTTATTGGGTCAAAATGAGCTAGTTATGGCTCATGATGAGGCTCTCATCATGTATTCAATCAAGTTTAAGAGAACACTCCAACTTTTGAAAGCATGGGTGTAGATATGTTCCTTTAAAAATAAAAAATAATGTGGAGTGTCTGGCTCAGCCCTAAGAATCAACCCTAAGTGGCAAGCTACTTGATGGATTGCTTTTATCTTAAGTGATGCGACCCAAATAGTTCAATCAATTAGCCTATTGCACCACTTAGTTAAGGCACACAGAAATGTTTGACCTATTCAGATTTCTACTCACTTATTTGTGTGTTGAGTTAAGTGTACCAGGTCCACAGGTTAGATCCCAGTTAAGTGGTAGAATCGATGTGATTGTGTGCCTTAGGGTGAGAAGTTGTGGGTGTTAAGTGTGTAGCTTTCAGAAAATCCCACAAGAGAAGAGTTTATATATATATATATATATATATATATATATATATATATATATATATATATATATATATATATATATATATATATATATGCGGGGGTGAGATGAGTGGAGGTGGCAAACAAACAACCAAATCTATCCTAGGGTTTATAAAAAGCACCTAAGTTGATTTGGGTTTGAGTTATTAGTGTGGTGAAATGAACTAGTTGGTGGGGGTGGTAGGGATAAACTTACAAAACCTTCATCCGCACATTTTTCCAATCTAACCGCCTTGGCCCACCTCGGAAGAGTACCTGCAATCACAGTAAGATCAGAGAAAAAGTGAGATAAAAGTTACGTAAGGCGGAAAAAATGCGAGAAAAACTAATGAGCGTTGCCTTCCCGGCAATGGCACCAAAATGATCGCACGTGTTTTGCGAGTTTGAAATTAAGGTTACAAGCAACCCGTCGTCGTAGCTGCAAAACTCGTGGTCAAATAAAATTTATATCGAAACTCCAAGGGAGTCCCAGGTTGAACACGGGGGGGCAAACGCTTGGTTTTGAAAATCCACGCTTTTATTTATTTTTCATCATTTTTATCTTTTCTAATTTTTTTGTATTTTTATCAAGCAAGAGATTATGTCAATGAAAACTTTATCTACATGCAAAAAGATAAGAGAGAGGGAGAAAGAGAGAGAGAGAAACAATCATCTATTCACGAATAACTGTTTGCTACAACTACGAAAGCAGAAAAATCTATTCTACTGAAGTGTAAAAAGATAAAATGAGGTGAGAGAAATCCTATTTGATGGTTGCCTGGAGGATGACTCGCTCTGACGTCACCTGGAAGAAGGTGGTGAGGAGTGGGACAAACAGGGATGAAGCCAGAGGATGGAGGATGGGGCAGGATGGCATCACGGTGAGGATCTTCTTCCTGAAGGGCGGTGAGAGGATGGCCACGGGATGCTCCATAAATGGGGATGAGATGGGAAAACTATTTGGTTTTCTACTCTAGAGGAGCATCCCAGTCTTAGGACAGGCTCTCTCTAGAGCGTTGGAGGTGGTGAGAGGAAGAAAGGAAGAGATGGTTTGGAATGGTGGTGGGTAGGTCCTTTTATAGTGGAGAAAGAACAAATTCGTATCTGAGTCATTATTGACGTCTGTAAATGTCGCTATAGATCCTTATAGTTGTTGCTGAAGATCCGCCCTTCAATTTCTCTTGTTGGCACACGTAGACCATTAGTGACAACTGCAAGCGTCACTAAAGGCCTGCATCGCTGAAGATCCACACCTATCCTCTGGGGCACACATTGCATGCTGAGCGCTTCACATGCCCGTTCTCCCCGTGTCGTGTCATGCGTGCGTGCACTGGCATGTGCTGCACTGCTGCTACACATGCCTGCAGCTGTGTGTGGTGCGCTTCTGCTGGCTGGCATTGGGCAGCCTGAATGGCACCACGTGGAACATCTGTGCCATCAATTCTTCTTTCTTTTGTAGAGGGTGCCACGGTGCTCAAATCGAGATGATTCTTGCGGTACTGGACTACAATCGTCGCTCTGGATCCATCTATACAGTCGAATTTTCCATCCAAAACCCATATGGATGTCGCATTGCCCCTTGGCTATTGATCTTCCTCAAACTTCGTATGATGCTATGGTTCTCCGATCTAGACGATTTCTGAGGTGTTAGACTCCAATCATTGTCCTAATCAGATCTGTACGATCCGATCATTCATCATAGGCCTTGAAATAAGTCTTCTCTCCTTACCATAAAAAGGTCCTAATTAACCTAAAATATATACAACTACTTTAAATGCAGAATGATGCATGCTATGCAATATTTATAACATGAAATGCAAATCTAAGCCTAGGAACATGCATGAATAGGCATTTTAACCTTAATAAATGTGTCTATATCACCTATGGTGTGTGTTCTGTGCATTCCCATATTTCCTAGTCTGGTGTTGTGGATCTTGATTTGGTCTCTGTGCCTTACTAGACAAGGAGAAGTTTGGATGTTGGCACCAACCAAGGTTATACATCTTAGAGTATGGGTTATTAAGCCCATATCCTTGAATAGCATTAACATCTTCGTAAGCTAAAGATGCTTGAGACGTATATTCGTCAAGGGAATATGCACTATAATCATCATGAGGCACGTAACCCTAATCATAGGGTACCAGATCCAAATTATTCACGGGTTCCTGATATGTAGGATCTTGCGAAAGAATAGACGAAGAAGATGCATCCCGTGTAAGCATATGCACTCGAGCAGGAGGGGCTCAAGATGCAGAAGAAGAGTGGGATGTAGCAGCATTTCCTGGATATCCTAAACGAGAATGAATTAATTCATCTATCTTCTTGTCCAACAGGTCCAACTTATCTAGCTTCTTGGTGATAATATCCTTGTCGGCTCAAGCTGACTCAACATGAGCCTCGTGGACATTAACTCGTTGGAATTGGTTCACGAAGGTGGCATTCATGGAGTTCTTTGCTAAAGACTCGAACAACTCAAAGGCGTTGTTCTCATCTTTAGCAAGGAAATTCCCACCACTAGATGCATCTGCCAAGTATCAATGTGTGTCATCTAGACCATGGTAAAAGATTTAAGCTAAGTGTCATCTAGGCACACCATGGTGGGTACATTTCCTAAGATGATCATGAAATCGATCCCATGCGTCTTGTAACCTTTCCTCCGATCCTTAAGAAAAGGTCATGATCACCTACCTCATCGCATTTGTTTGACTGATTGGGAAAAACTTTTAGATGAATTCTCAACATAATTCCTCCCAGGTTCCAATTGGCCTACAAATGGCTTGAACCAGAAAGAAGCCTTATCCCTTAACAAGAATGGGAAAAGCTTCATGAGAACAATTCCTAGGTCAACATTTTTGGCTTGAACCGTTTCAGCTATTCGACTCAAATCCTCTATATGCTGAAAGGGATCCTCACTCGAGTGACCATGGAAATAAGTCTGAATTAGACTTATTACACTTAGCTTGAGCTCAAATGCATCTCCGCCTGCAAGAATCCAAACCTGAGGAGCCACAACTAGTGCAACTGGATCATAGAAGTCCTACAGTTGTTCTCCATGAGATGGGTGCTACATTTTGTCCAAGGTTTTTAATATCTAATCTATGCTCTACTGATGTTGCTCCTAAAATACAGCAACATAGGCCTCCAGATAGGCCATTGGATCCTAGTTTTCAGGACCAGGGTTTGAGGGATTAGCCATTTTGGCTAATTGAGTAGAATATGAAGAAGAAGGCGATGCAAAGAGTCACCTACGTCGCCTTGGATTAGGTTCCCAAGGTCCAACCAAGTCTGGTCTTAAAGACCGTCTCCCTTGCATACATCAACTATAGCAGTTGGTGCAATCAAGACAACATGGCTAAGCCCTTACAATCAAATGTGGTCCTTAGAGTCAGGTAACCAGATTTTTCGTTCATGTTTAAATTCCTAAAATGTATTTGTTATAACATTTGAAACCCATTTTGTCCTTGATTTCACCATTCGAAGCCATTTTGTCCTAAAATAGTCTCAGACAAGAACTTGCCCTAATTTGGGTTTCTGCATAAATTACCCAACCAAACTTTGTCAAAGCCAAAATACAACTTCACCATCAGATTCCTTGGGTCCAAATTTTGGTACAATCAGAGATTATCTTTTCCTAGTTTGCATTTTGGTCCAGTCTGAGTCTTTTTCTCTCAAATAGCTCCCCAACTTTCAAAATCTATTGCGAATAGTCCCCTAACTTTGTCATCTTCTTCACCAACAGGTCCCTACCACCATGACCATGTGAACACATCAAGCACCGACCTTTTAATCAAGGAGTTCTCCCTGATTTCTCACCAATCTCTTCCAAAATTGGAAGGAGAACTCCTGAGAGATTTTCCTACAATCTGAGCCGCATCATGGGCTCTACTTCTTCCCCAAAAGCTCATGCAAACTCTTTGAAAGGAAAGGTATCCTACAGTTCCAAAAACTCTGAGCTTCTAAGATTGGAACGACCTCTTATTGCCTATAAATGACCCCCTGAGGACAAACCATCCTCCTTAGCTTGGTTTGGAGGTCGGATTCCCCCTCTTCCCTTCTCCCCGACCACCAACTCCACCAACTCCGAAGAGCTCCTCCGTCCACCTTCCTCGTCCACCGTCACGGACAATAGCTGACGAATTCTTCTTCCTCACATTCCTCAGCCGCTCGCAATACCAACAAGGGTCTCCTTCCTCGTCTTCATCGTCGCTTCTCACCACCGAAGACTTCATCTCCTCCAAGTCCAGCATACCACTGACAAGGACCTTCCTCCCCTTTCGTTTGTTTAGACTAGGTTAATTAAGCACCTCACCTCTTCTACTTCCTATTTTATCTCTTTATCCCTCGATTCAACCCCTCAACTCCACCATACGCCACCTTTGTCTCCATCTCTGACCACACCTCTAACGATTCTACCCACCTCCATAATCCACTAAACAACTCACCGTCAACTCCAAAAGCTCCGCCATACACCTCCGACTAAAAGCCCTCTCCTAATTTGCCCTTTCATCTACCCAAACTCCCCATTGATGATAACGTCATCATCAGCCATATCTAGCTTTAATTAGTCATATTCCATTAATAAATGCTCTTACATAACTGCCAAAGGATCGTAATTCACTACACATCCTTTCTGAGATTATAACATGAAACCAGGGTTAAAACTGCAATTTTACCATAATATCATGAATGTAAAACAACCACGGGTTTTCTCAGGGGCTTGTTAAAGCTCAAATATGCATTAAAGTCTAACAAGAGGGTTCATATAGGTAGAAATTGGTTTTCACGCGTTACGAGAATTAAATGACATCTGAAGTCCTAAAACAGCCTTGCTTAATTCACTGAGGTTCTGGTCAGGATAAAATTCACTTAAACCCTCTAAAAATCATATAAAAATATTCTCTAGGGTTTGGCTTCCTTAATCTGACCATCTGAACCCATTTTGACCTAAAATAGAGTCTCAGGTAGACAGTTGCCCTAATTTAAGTTTCTATGCAATTTAACCAGTCGAACTTAGTCAAAACCTAAATCCAACTTCACCATCAGATTTCTTGGATCTAAATTATCTTTGTACCAAAATTTGGGCCCAATTGGAAATCATCTTTTCCTAGTTTACATTTAAGTCCTATCTGACTCTTTTTCTCTCACACATATGCCCTTAACTTTCAAAATAATTGTAAAAAGGTCCCTAACCTTATCATCGTTCTTTGCAAGAAAGTCCTCGTGCCATTTTTGGAAGGTTAGACCTTCACCGTCGAGTGTCGATTGAGGATTTCTCCCTCGATTCTCAATCAATCTGTATCAGATTTGAACCAGAGATTCCTTAAGGAATTCTCTTTTAATGAAACCTAGCCTTGGACTCCAATTCTTTCCCAATCTCTCATGCAAACGCATGAGAGATGTGGGTATCCCACAAGTGCAAGAAACTCAAACTTTCCAAGCTTGTTTCCAAGTATGGAACTCTATCCTAAGCCCTATAAAAGCACGCCCAATGCATGGCTGTGATCCTTAGCAAGTCTTGGCCTGAGAAATGCCCTTCTCCTTCTCTGGCCTCCTTCAAATTTTGCTCCGGCAACCACCCTTGATCCCCCTCTTCCGATCGTCCAACCAACAAATCTGACGGCCTATCTTCTTCTCCTCTCCCTTGCGATGCTCTCCAGCCAAAGAGAGGTCGTTCCTCTACCTTACTCGTCGTCGTCGCCTCGCCATCCTCTTCTCCTTCTCCGACTCAGGTCAGACACAACCAGATCTCTCCAGCCTCCTTCCACTTTGTAAGACCCCTTATTCCTTCCTCTATCCCTCTACATCATTTCCCCCTCGCCTACGCTTCCAAACGACCACGCTATCGCGCTAGATGCTCTCACCTTCTTCCGCTCTGGCGAAGCTCCAGTGACACCTTCTCACCGCTCCACTACTCGAAACACTGCCTCTCCACACCCACTAGCTCCGCCATATCCCAGAGAGCAAAAGCCCTCTAGTTATTAAGGCTATTGGCGTCTCCTCAGTGCTACCAAACACCACACCTCCGCAGCGTCTTCTCGGTTATCGATAGCCACTCTTCGACCACCATATGCCTTCTGATAACCACCATTGAGTTCACCTCGCCACAGCAAAGCTTCTGAACCTTTTAATTGGGCCTATAAGCCCGTGTTTTTGATTTCAGGTCTGGCCACCCGCTTCTCGCTACTGCCGAGTTGACACTGATCTCCACCGTCAACCACTACCCTCCAAACCCATCTCCACCTCCAAGTGTTTCAGGATTCCCTTGCGAACTTAACTGCTACTCCAATTGGTAACAGCATCTTCTCCAGCAGCCTCGATTTAGTGAGGACATTCACAGCTACCAAAGAGAAGGAAGCAACATTATTAGTCCCACATCATGGGATTAGAAGGAGTTGCAGCATAATATATTAGATTTGTCACACCAGCTATCTGCCTTGAACACATGGGGGGTGAGGTCCCCCACACGTGCCTCCTCATGCCCTCACGCCTCACTTATGCACACATGCACACAGATCTGGCCAAACCATATTCCCCGGATTCATATACCCGCTTATATACCTGGGTTGGAGAGAGAGAAGTGAAGAGAAATAGAGGAGGAATTGTGAGAGAGAGGGGGGGTTTTTCTCTTCAGAGTAATCTTCCAACACTTAGTTGCTAAGGAAAGGCGCTTAGCCCTTGTGCGTGAAGGAAAAAGAAGGAAAGCTCTGTGTAGGAGAAGGCTTGAGAAGAAAGATAGAGGAAAGACTAAGGAAGAAGAAGAAGAGATGAAGAAGATGAACAATTCCTCTGCACTGTAGCAGGGCTAAACTTAAGTCGTCTCATCGTTTGACCCGACGTCTGACTTGGTTGAAAACACTGTGGCATTATTTGAGGCACTGTGTATTTATTTTGACCATTGGGTAATTATTATATATGTATCTAAGCTAATAATTGGTGATTCAAATCACCATTATTTTGTCTTAAGTATCTTTTTGCCTCATTAGACTCTTGATAAACTCATGTGCTACAATTGAATATTAGTTTTGAGTAATTGTTATCATTAATTGTGCTCATCAATATTATTTATTGAGATTAACATGTGAATTCTATATTTGCTCCCTGCATTCGACCTCAGACTTCAATTCAAGTAATAAATTGTATTTGTTGATGAGCGAATTTGGTCTGTACCACAATGTATCAATCTTAAACACCAATTTTGCGCATTGATCATTTTGGCACCATTGCCAGGGAGCATCATGCAATTCACCACTATTCTTTGCTTTATCTGATTATATTTGAGCACTAACTTGTCCTATTTGTGTTCCTGTGATTTTGCGAGGTACTTTACGAGGTGATCTTCCACGCAATCAGCCACTCCCAGGGCAAGTAATCTCTGTTCTTCCCTAATTAATCTCCAAATCCTTGGAAGAGAAAAAGGAAACAAAACTACTTAGGAACCACCTGCCTTATTTTTCTAGTAATTAACAATAAAGGCAAGTTTTCTAATTTACAGAAAATTTTAATATCTGATTGAAGTTGAAGTTATTCTATTTAGAATTCCCTAACCAAATTGCCTGTACCTATTAGGGACTATGCTTAAATTCTAAAATCACCCTAGGCTAACACTTTGCTTGCTAGAAGCCCTAGGTGAACATTTTGAAATTAAATTGGACTTGAAATAGAGCCAATTAGGGTTTCAACACTAGGGGTTGAAGTGCTAGCTCACATTTGCCTGCATAAAAGGAAATAAACCCCCTCACATCTGTGTGCCACCCAAGCCCTTGATTGAAAAGATCTAATCAGAAAAACCCTAAAAATCAGGCTCTAAAATCACTTGAACCCTAAAATCATGGACCTAATAAACTGAGGGCCATTCAGGGTGATTTCTGGGTCATGACCTAGATTTCATTCTGTCATCGTTAGGGTAGGTTAGGTGAAGTTGGTCTACATTGTGGAACTACCAACCTCCAAATGAGGTCACAAGCCAAATTAACTTCTAATCAAGTGAAATCTAAGGCACAAATTAGGCTAAAATTGGAAGACTTAAGGTCTTATGTTTGTACATTCCAGTCAACTTGGAACCGTAGTGACAAGAAAGGTCGGGTGGGGGAAACCCTATAACCCATGGGGATGCACTACCGTGTAGGGATCTTTGCAGGGCTCTCCCTTCCTGGCTGCCCAGGTAATTCTCGGGTGTACGGATTTCTAATTCAGAGGTATCAACCACCTTGAAACTGCCTTAGTCATCCAAAAATCTTTGGGTGCCTTGATTGGGTCCAATAACATCTAATCCCTCATCTTTTCTCTAGAGCACACATAGGAAGGTCATTAGGCTTCTAACCTAAGAGACCTCATTGGATCGTCTCAGGGAGTTCTAATCAAATTTGATCAACTTCAAATCTAAACCTCAGTATTATTCTAAAATCTTGATTTCACCACCTGATTTTGAAAATGCAACCCGACAATCTAATAAGACCATTTAAGAAACCTAAATTTCAAATGTCTATGAGAGATAAAATGATTGAGGATGCCCTTAGATTTTTTGAGATTGAGGATAAATCCTCAAATCCAGTTGACGACATTCAGCTTAATGTGTCGGTAACAACCTTCATCATAAACTGTGCCCAATTAATATTGACACAAGCAATAAATGGATCAACCCAGGATATTCTCATGACAAAATACATTGAGTTAGAGAAATTGCATAACTTTGAATATCTCCAATGCATCACAAATCCTATACTTTGGGAAAGACTCCAAGATGACCTTGAGAAACAGGAAGAGAGATAAAATTGTTGAAATAGATTATCGATCAAAAATACCCGTATATTCCCTAAGCATTTAGCGAAACATCTTGGGATAAGACTGGATTTCTCAAATCCTAGGTTTGAGAATCCAGGTTGTTGTGGATCCCCAACCGAGATAGAATATGATGCAACCTTGGTCACATGGGTTTCGCATGCTAGAAATTGGGGTTACACATAACCCGTCGTCATAGTTGCAAAACCCATCGATCAGATAATATTTATACCGAAACTCCAAGGGAGTCCCAGGTCGAACACATGGTGGTGACGTTTACTTTAATTGAAAATCGTGCTTCGATTTGTTTCTTTTTGGTATTTTAGGGTTTTGTTATTTTTTTATGTTTTTGAAATAAAAGACAAGAAATCACAAGATATAGATGGAATCAAATGTGATGTATTGCATTAATGTCTATTACAATAATCTACGAAAGCATAAAAGGAGAGGGAGGTGACAGGAAATCTCCCGAATCGACTCTTCGATGAGATGACGGCGCTTAGCGGAAGCTCAGACAAAGGAGGTGAAGAGCGGGACGGTGGAGGTGAGATGCAAGAGGTCATCGGGTTGAGGAAAGCTTTGTCATGGATCTGGAATGGAGGTGAGAAGACAGAGATGATCTGCTACAGGAATGGAGGTGGGAGGATGGCTCCAAGGTGACCTATTTATGGGGATGGGAAGTTGGAGGAATATTTGGTGGGGTAGGGGTTCGCTTTACTAATATAAGCCTTGGGAGCTTGAGAACAAGCTCTAACAGAGCGTTGGTAGTCTTGCTAGAGCTTGGAAGTAGGTAGGAGTAGAGTAGGTAGAGATGGCTTGGAAGGGAGGGGGTGTAGGTCCTTTTATAGTGGAGGAGAAGAGGCCAAAAATGGGTAAAGGACCTTTAGCGACCTCTAGACCATCGTTGGAAATGTTGGTGTAGATAGTTCACATCCGCTTACGCCCTTAAATGGCTTTGTTGTCTTGCAATGAAGTAGCGATGGCTGTAAGCATCACTGTAGGTCAGGCCAGCTATCACTGAAAGCTGGCACCAACCACGCATGCGCCCGAGCTACGCTGCCGCCCATCACGCGTGCTAATCGCACGACGACCTATTGGTGTGCATGCTGGTGTGCGCTAGCATGCAAACGTGCTGCGCTGCTACTGCTGCTTGCGTGCGCTACTGATTTGAGGATTGGGGGTCGCTGCGGGGATTCAAACCCACGCCCCTCCCTTGAGAACCGTCGTTCCCACCAATGCGCTAGGTCGTCCTTTGTGTCGTGAGGAGGAGCTCGATGCAGATGCTTCCCAGCCATTGGATCTTGATCCAACGGCTAGGATTCAAGGGTGAATATGATGAAGGGAGTGGGCGGTGGCTGCTAGCTGGTGTTGGGCGGCTTGGATGGTGCCATGTGGCGCCATCTATGTCGTCCATCTTCTTCTTCTTGTAGAGGGTGCCATGGTGCTCAAATCTAGATGATTCCCATGATGCCGAACTGCGATCGTCGCTCTGGATCCATCCGTACGGTCAGATTTTCCATCCAAAACCCATATGGATGTCGCATTGCTCCCCTGGCCATATAAAATGAAGGAATTAATATACAAAACATACAACTATCCTAAATGCCATGCAATGGATGTTATGCAACATTTATAACATGATGTGAAATGCTAAGCCTAGGAACTATCATAAATAAGCAATTTATCATGAATTCATGTGTGTTCATCATAACCCCATGCTTTACTTTTTGCTAGTCCCTAGCAAAATTAACCTAAATGTTATGTATAAAAATAGAATCAGGATTCGATTATTTAGGAAAAATTCGTTGATTACTTTAGAAAATCCCAACCCCAAGACCTAATTACAAAAACTCAACAATGCCCGAGTGCCTTCTAGAATGTAGATCGTCCAAGCCCCCTCCTTATTTGAAAAGGGAAAATACACTTTTTTTTTCTTCTTTTATAATTTTCTTTTGTACTAGTGGAGTTTGAGAGTTTCGGGATAACTTTTTACAACTACCCGACCTGCCCAAGACTCGAAAAGGATTCTAAGTGCTAAGCATCTTATGAAAATAGTGAAAGACTCACTAGACAGCCATTAAAACGGACTTCAAGTTTCTACGACCCTAGGTGACCTTGCCTAGAGGTTTATCTTTCCGATCGATAGCTTTCTCCCTACTTTTTTATGGGGTGAACACAAGGGTGAATCCTAGTGTATATCTCCTCGATTTATTCTACTTCCCCGCTTCTTCCCTAAGTGTTTTGGGAATTATTGTGCATTTTTTTTCTTTTTTGCTAGCTAGGTTCTTGATAACCTATCGATGAGCTGTTACCACAGATAACTTGCTAGCCTTACTCGTGCGGTGAAGTGTGCATTTATTTGTTTTATTTTTTTTTCTCCTTTTTTTTTAAGTACGTGGCTTTCCTGATCTAAGATTTACCTAAAGGAAGTACAATAAAAATGGTCTTGTGGTTGGGCTCTAGACAACCAGCCGATGAGTTGTTACCACCGACAACTTGCCAGCCATACCGCCCAAGTCGGTCCATGTTTGCAAATCGTAAAGCACATTTTTGATAGGAAAATGCATCGTAGTATAGTGCGCAATACGATCAAACAAAAAATATTTATAAAAAGATAATGGGACTTTGAGTCCCGGTCGTTCGTCTCTAGGAGGCATTTGTTTAAATCTGAAATCGATCTTTTATCGCTCTACTTATTTAGAATCGCACGCCGGTTTCCAATCTTCGGATTAGAGTTTTGCCACTTTTATTATGAACTCTGATTACATGCACGTGTGTTAGATAGATAACGAAGGTGAAAGTATGAGTTTCAATGCACACAATTCTAGTTATGTGGTGGCTATTTACGGAAAATGCATTTATAGTCAAATCTTCTATATTTTCCTAAATCGACATGCTTGTTGCAATTTATATATAAATGAAAAGTAGGAAACTTGAACCACACGAAATAGATTGCAACCGATAAGCTCATGGTGATTTTCAACATAGAGATATGTATATAAAAAAATATATCTTTTATTCATTCATTTAGGAGGATGTTTGCAACATGGAATTTAGAGGAAAGCTTGTAAAGGAAAGCTTGAAAAACATAAATCTAGCTAACAGAAAATGATCGCATACAGGAATCTATGGGGGGATTTTGCATGCATCATTGGGGGAGAATAAGAGCTACACTACTAAGTAGTAAATGAAAGCAGTAAAACTATGAAGAGCTAAGCTACTAATCTAGCAGAAAAGAAGGGCATTCGGAGGTAGGCTCCGATGGCCTTTGAGTGGCTGAGAGGAGGAGGGGCGACCAATAGTGCTTAGGCTAGCCCTTGGAGAGTGGTTGCAGAGATGATCCATCATCCTGGCATGGAGATGGTGGCTTCCATGGTGCACAACATGTGGAGGTGGAGTGGAGGTGGATGTAGCTAACCTAAATGTGAATGAATGCCAAGAATGGGATGGGTGCAAATGGCCACCCCTTAGGTATTTTTATAGACCTAAGGGAGTCTCTCTAGAGAAGTGTGGAACTCCTTAGAGAGAGCCCCATAAGTGGTCAGCCAGGGTGAGAGAGGGTGGTTCTTGGATCCATAAAAAGTGGATCTAAGAATTGAATGGCTCTTGGTTGCTAAATTTAGCAACCAAGAGTGGCGCCACTTTGAAGAGAGTTCTAGAGAACTCTAGATGGGTGTGTGTTCATGAATTGGTGTGTGTGTGAGTGTGTGCCATGCCCTATGTGGCTAAGTGGTCTAGGTTAGGTCCTAAGGAGTTTAGGTAGGTGTAGGCCTTAAATTAGGGTTGCAAACCCTAATTGCTATGGAGGAATTGCAATTAAACTTAACACAAGTTTAATTGAATGAGTGTGAACCAAATTGAGAGTGAAATAACTCAATTAGGCTGGGCTTAGGTCAATTGGACTCTCACTGAGTCCAATTGGACTTCTGTGGGTTGAGATCTGAGCTTAATTGGACCCTATGAGTCCAATTGACTTAGGTAATGGTAATTGACTATGATCTGAGTCAATTGGATTTAGGGAGGACCTAATTAGGTCCTTAGGGAGGTCTACAGGTGATGTACTAGTGTTAGGGAACCTTAATTTAGGTTCCTATGGGGTTGGAACTGGGTTTAGGTAGCTAGAGATCCAAGATTAAGGCTTGAATCTCAAAACAGGAACTGGAGAATAGTTTCAGATGTCCAAAAATGGAATTAGACATCTTATACTCAAAAATCAGAAGTCTAGACTTGTTGTCTAGACGTCCAATCAGAAGCAGGAGGAATTCAAGGTTCTATCTTGGGTATTCTACAGAAATTGGACATCTGACCAAGTGTCTGGACGTCCAATGACATTGCAGAAGTGGGTTTAAGGTGTGCAAGAGTTGGCTAAGGGTTCTGGACATCCTATAATTCATCTGGATGTCCAGATAAAGGTTGGAATTAGGGTTTTAAGGTTTCCTAGTGTGCGATGACCTAATCTAAGGGTGGCTAAGGCTTGGGGAAGTCTCTAGGCTATCTTAGGGCTAGGAGGGATCTAAGTTCTTCACAGTTTACTACTTTATTCCTACTTAATAGAGTAGCATACCTTAACTCCCTTACATTATTATCTACTACATCTAATCTGAGTCTTCTACTCCAGCTCTACTGCAACACCCATTATTCCTGATCCAGCTTCAGATCCAACTTCAGATCCAGCTTATTATTTGTAATTGACATTGCACGCCTAATCAGCACATTATAGAATTATTTTATGCATAGCTAAAAGAAAGTAGTAAAGATGCAGATAATGCTTATGCATGCATGAATTACCCTAACTTATGCTGAGTCCTAGCTTAATTTAGGTCAATTAAGACCTATGATTGCTGCGCAATCATACCCCCATGCCTAAATCTTGCTACTCCCTAGCAAATGTAAGTCTAAAATATTCACAGCAGGGGTCCCTAAGGAATTGATCATTTTATCAAGTGTATGCCTAGAGATTTTTCTCCTTTTTGTTTTCATCCTATGCTCTAGAAATCTAGACAATCGTGAAAGTGCGCCTATGTGGCTTTTGCAACGAATTCTAGTGAAAAACTGATACACCTCTAAAGCCTGTACTTGACCCCTAGTAAAAATTCTACCGGGATAGGCAGACTTCTTCCCTCAGGGTATTCAAGATATTCTATAAATTCCACCACAGCTTTAGGCTTAGGTAGAGAATGTCTGAGGGATACGGGTGTTTATTTGGTGGCTCACTCTCACTTGGTGCTACATAGAGATTAGTATTTCAGAATCTTGATTCCCGGACTATCAAGTAACTCAACTCAAAGAAAGACGAGAAAAACTATGCTCTCTTCTAGTTCCTTTGTATTCATTCTCTCTTTCTCTTTTTCTTTTTCTTTTTCTTTCTTTTTCTTAGAGCTCACAATCTCACCAGATTCACATATGACCTGTATTTGGTAGTCTCACTTGGCATTAACACTTTAATGGAGTTTCCATAACTCTAACGCTAAGTCAGAATTCCTCAACCAGTATTCGGGAGGTCAGAAACACAGAAAAATAGGTTAAGGCCATATTTGGTGGATCTCAAATTTATTCAGTGGTATTGCATTAATGCAACTAAAATAAACACTAAATATTCACTCTTTTTTCTTTGCTTTTTCTTCTTTTTCTAATTTTTTTCTCTCTTTTTTTTCAACATGTACATAATTAGCACACATCCATGAACTTTATTGAGGAGGCATTATTAGGGATTGGTGGTACTCAAGAGACATTGGGTGGCTTATTTGGTGGGAGTGCCTACTCATGGCACCAGGAGAGATGGATAGGGTGGTGTATTTCTGACCTTGACATCAATACCCTCCTTCAGCTGAGGATTCCATAAAGAATGGTTGCAACCATGCACCTTAGCCCTAGTTTTATGAAAACTCGCTCTCCACGTATTTGCCTTATTTGGTGGCTCTCACAATTCGCACAAAAATGTATATGCTGGAACCGAGAGCGAAACTATGACTAATCTCTGAGTATCATCACCTAATTATCTAGGATTCTGGATTACTTACAGTAATCTTAGAGCACCAGTACACTCTACTCTTATCTCACACTATTTGGTGGATTTTTGGAGGAAAATCTACCTAACTCCCAAAACACACTCCAGGGGTTCAAGAAAAGAAGCACTGCTTCTTCTCGACAGGCTAAAGACGTTTATCAGCCTTCACCATGAATCCATTGCAAATTCTACGTGTGTGTGAAAAGTTGTACTGGATTCCAGATTACAGGAATCAACTAGAGGATAAAATCCCTAATGCATTCTCTTAATAAAATAACCTTATTCATGAATGCAATATGTATATATGCTATAAACAAGTAACGTCTTATATTCGTACTTCGTGAAATTCCCGTATCGGGTTACAATTAGCTTGACCCTAAATTTAGAACAAGAGGTGAGCGGGTGAGTCGGAAATGGCTGTTGCGGACGATTTCCAGCTCCAATGCGAACATTGGAGGTGGAGTCGGTTGTTCTTTTATTTAGGATACTAAAGCACGTGTAACATGCAGCTCGGAGGTTTTCCTAAGGGTTGGCATAAAAATTTTTCAGTTTTACTATATCTACCCCCCCATGCCTAAGTTCTTGCATGTCCTCATGTGTGAATATAAAAGAAAATAAATGCAGCAGGGAGAGAATGGGTAGAAATCACCTGTAATTGCTCCTGAAATTATATATTCAGCACCGGCCAACTTGTCAGTATGCAATATGCAGAAAGAAATATGCTAAAAGAAAAATATGCTATATATAAAAATGGTTATGTATAGATGATGGCGGAATGTGGGATAGATGCTATGTATACGTGCTAAGTTTAACGCCTCCAGCTGGGCGAGAATTCAGTTACACGTCCTCAATAAGATGAATGATCTCATCAGTTGGAGGAGGTTCCCGGGCAAAAAATGGCTTGAGGCGCTGGCCATTTACCGTAGATATATGCCTAGATTTTGGGTCCCTGATCTAGACTGCACCATTAGGATATAGCTGAATCACAACATATGGGCCAGTCCATTTGGACTTGAGCTTCCCTGCGAAAAGTTTTAGTCATGAATCAAACAACCAGACTTGCTGGTTGGCATGAATGTTTTCCTCCGGATGTGGAGGTCATGAAAGGCCTTGATCTTGTCCTTGTATATCAATGCATTCTCATAGGCCTCCCACCGAATCTCTTCTAATTCACTGAGCTGGAGTTTCCGTTCTTGACCTCCTGCATCGAGGTCAAGGTTACATTTTCACATCACCCAAAAGGCATGGTGTTCCAGCTCTACAGGAAGGTGACAGGCCTTGCCATATACCATACGATATGGTGACATTCCGAGTGGGGCCTTGTACACGGTCCGATATGCCCAGAGTGTATCAACTAATTTATCGGACCAGTCCTTCTTGTCTGGTCTAACCATCTTCTGGAGAATCAGCTTGATCTAATGGTTAGACACTTCAGCCTGCCCATTGGTCTACGGGTGGTACGGGGTGGCTATACGGTGATGTACCCCATATTTCCTTAATAATGACCTAAAGTGGGCGTGGATGAAGTGGCTTCCCTCGTCGCTAATCAGAGTGTGGGGTATTTCGAATCTCGCGAAGATGTACTGCCGTACAAAAGAAATGACGGTCTTATGATCAGCCCATCTTGCCAGGATGGCCTCGACCCACTTCGATACATAGTTGACAGCTAGTAATATGTACTCGAAGCCATGAGAGTTTGGAAAAGGGCCCATAAAATTGATGCCCCAGACGTCAAACACTTCTACAACCATGATGGGCTGGAGTGGCATCATGTCTCTCCTGGTCATAGAACTGACCGACTGGCATCGTTTGCAGTGTTGGGCGTATTCGTGTGTATCTCTGAAAATAGTTGGCCAGAAAAATCCCGACTACAAAATTTTTGCAGCGGTTTTCCGTCCCAAGAAATGACCACCATAAGCATCATTGTGGCAAAAAGATAACACACTGAGGATCTCAAAATCTGGGATGCATCTTCGAATAATCTGATACGCTCCAATGCAGAAGAGCAGTGGGTCATCCTAGAGGTAGAATTTGGCCTCCACAGTGAATTTGAGTTTCTAGTCCTTAGATAGGTTCATGGGAATCTTGCCTGTGGCAAGGTAGTTCGCGATATCCGCGTACCAGGGGAACTCAACAGAGTGAATTGCCAAAAGAGATTCATCTGGAAATTGCTCATGGATAGGCAGGGAATAAGTAATGTGGCCTAGGTCCAGTCTGGATAGGTGATCTGCCACAACATTCTGCTTTCCGGCTTTGTCGTGGATTTCGATATCAAATTCTTGCAATAGAAGGATCCATCTGATGAGCCATGGTTTGGCATCCTTCTTTGCCAACAAATGCCAGAGGGCAGAGTGGTCGGTGAAAATGATGACTTTGGACCCTAATAAGTAAGATCTAAATTTCTCCAACCTGAATACTACTGCTAGCAGTTCTTTTTCAATGACAGTATAATTGCACTAAGCCTCATTCAGCATCTTGCTAGCATAGTATATGACAAAAGGTCATTTTTCCCGACCCTGGCCTAAAACAGCACCAACGGCAAAGTCAGAAGCGTCTCACATCATCTCGAAATCAAGTGACCAATCGGGTGGTTGGAGAATCGGGGAATCAGAGACAGCGCTTCGTAAAGTCTCGAAGCAACTTAGACACAAGGTGTCAAATTCAAACGGGACATCGGCAATAAGGAGATTCGTCAAAGGTCGTACAATTTTTGAGAAATTGTGTATAAATCTTTGATAGAAGCCGATGTGACCCAAGAATGATCTGATCTGCTCGACCAAGCTAGGTGGCAGTAAGTGGGAAATAATTTCAGCTTTAGCTCGATCGACCTCGAGTCCATTTTTAGAGATCCTGTGTCCTAGTACTATGCCATTCCTCACCATGAAATGGCTTTTCTCCCAAGACAGTACTAGGTTTACCTCAATACACCGTTTCAGGATCTTGGTGAGGTTATCAAGACAAGATGCAAAATCATCTCCGAAAATGGAGAAGTCATCCATGAATACCTCCACATAGTCCCCAATCATGTCAGAGAAGATGGCCATCATACACTACGAAAATGTTGCTAGTGCATTGCAGAGGCCAAAGGGCATCCGCTTGGAGGCGAATGTTCCAAAGGGGCATGTGAATGTGGTCTTGTATTGATCTTCCGGGCTAATCGCTACTTGATTATACTCAAAGTATCCATCTAGAAAGAAAAAGAAACTGCGTCCGGCTAACCAATCCAAGATCTGACCAATGAAAGGCAAAGGAAAGTGATCCTTCTGGGTAGCCATGTTCAGTCTCCTATAGTCGATGCAGACCCGCCAAGATGTCGTAGTGCGGGTTGAGATGGATTCGCCGTTATTGTTTTTCACAATGGTGAGTCCTACTTTCTTGGGCACTATATGGATTAGACTCACCCATTGGCTGTTAGAGATTAGGTATACAATATCTGCATCCAGCCATTTGATGATCTCCTTCTTAACAACCTCTAGCATATTCGGGTTAAGCCATCTTTAAGGTTTCCTTGAAGGTTTCACCCCCTCATCTATGTAAATGTGATGAGTGCAATACGAGGGGCGAATACCGTGGAGATCAGCAATACTCCACTTTATAGTAGCCCTATGGTCTTGTAGCATAGAAATCAATTGATGCTCCTGTTCTTGGGTTAAGTGGTCATTAATAATCACTGGGTATGTCTCACTTTCACCCAAGAACACATACTTAAGTGAGTCAGGTAAGTGCTTCAATTCAATTACGGGTGGGCCAGAGTCAGAAATGGGAGTGGGAGGAGCAAACTTAAGGGTAGGAATCTCCTGATTTGTATGCACGTGAAATCCTGCTGATTCGCTTCCTGTGAAATAATCGGTTGTGACAGCATTAACAGGAAACCTATTGGCTATGGTCACATCTTCCTGCAACAATAGGGGCGATTCAGTAGTGTGTGGATCAAGATAGCAAGATTCAAGGGTGCTGTAGTCAGAAGCTCACCCTAAACAGTCAGATCCTCAGGGAGATATGTGTAGTGCAGTGGTCTCAGTCCTATGTGGATCGAGGTCCAAGAACCCTGATAGTGTAGACGAATGAGACATTGGGTCATCACAAAGGAGCCCAATGTTACCATAGTATGCCGAATCTTTGTCTTCACCATCCTCTTCTATGCGATCACAGTCAAAATTCCTTGATGCCCTGAATATGTCAAGTCAAAGTCGCTCATTACATAGGGCTATCTCCATACACTAGGATGCACAATTAATGTTTGCTCAGGCTGTCACTAGAAATGGGCAACCCAAAATAATTGGTGCATCTCGGAGAATAGGGGCAACCTCCATATCAAGAACGAAAAAGTCTATGGGAAAGCAGAATCCGCGGACGTTTATGGTCACGTTCTCAACCACCCCCTCAGTGTTTTTACTGATCTATCAGCCAGCTGAATCGTGACCAAGGTAGGCTTTAACTCCCCAAATCAAAATTGATCAAATACGATAGTAGGAGTTAGGTTGATGGATGAACCCAGATCTAGAAGGGCCTGATCAAATGGAGAATCCTGCAAGAAGCAGGATATGAGTGGGGTACCAGGGTCTTTCTTTTTTGGCTGCAAGTCGGCTAGAATCACGGCGCTAGCCTCTTTTGACAGTACCGCCAGTTGTCCAATTCTAGGCTGTCGCTTCGGGGTACAATAGTCCTTGAAGAACCTAGTGACAGTGGGGATGTGATCAATTGCCTCGAGGAGGGGGACCTGAATATGTACTTCCTTGAACATTGACTTCAGGTCGTCAAAATTCCACGTGTCCTTTTTCCGTACTACATTCCACATTAGAGCCTCAGGAAAAGGGACGGGAATCTCAGGGTCAAGTGGCCTCTTTCCCTTCTCTACCATAGGTGGCTCCTGAGATGAAGGAGTCGAATCCACCTGCGGTGAAGGGTGAGAAAAATCAGGACCCGCCTGCCTATGTGGTGCATCGAATGTCTTCCTTCCACTCCTTAATGTGATAGCATTTGCATTGGCTTGCTATCCATGAGGTGGTGGGGGAGCAGAAGGGGCAGAGTATGCAGGGTTCTGCATCAAAGGCAGCTGGCCTTGAGTATAACCATGTGATGTAGGAGGCGCCTATAATATGGCGTGTGCCTGTCCTTGTGGTGCCTGAAACCTAGGTGGGGTGCCTTGGTTCTACACATACCGAGGGTTTGGGACAGGTTGGGAAGGCAAGGCTCCCTGACTCCTATGGTCCTTCAATAGCTAGTTTTGCGTGTTCTGTATAGTTTGTATCTGGTCTGCCATCGCCTTCATTATCTGCAAGCTATCTTGTGTAGATTTCCTCATTGATTCTTGCAGCTCCTCTTTCAGTGCCTCCAAAGCGTCAACCCACTTTGGAGAGTGACTGGCAACTTGGTGCAGCGATTGGTATATAGAATGAGGTTGCTGCTGCTGAGACAGGAATGGCTACTGTCTAGGGTATGTGTTTTGCCCATTCTCGTATTGCCTGGTCTAGTAGTGTGGGTCTTGACATGGTCATTGTGAATTACCAGACCAAGAGAAGTTCGGATGCTGGTGCCAACCAGGGTTATACGTCTCTGAATACGGGTTATTACGCCCGTATCCTTGGATAGCACTGACGTCCTCGTAGGCTGAAGATGTCTGAGACGTATATCCATCAAGGGGATACGTGTTATAATCTGTGGGTGGTGCGTAACCCTGGCCATATGGTGCCAGATCAGAATTGTTTATGAGATCCTGGTATGTAGGATCTTGTAAATAAGGAGAAGATGCATCCCGAGTGAGTAGATTAACTAGAGCAAGACGGGCTCGGGGTGCATAGGAGGGTCTTGGGGCGGCAGAGTTCATGTTAGATTGACCCTGACTAATTTGGTCAATCTTTTTCTCAATCAGGTTTATTCTATCCAGTTGCTTGACGATGATATCCAGCTGCTTGACGATGTCGGCTCGAATAGACTCAGTGTGAGCATCATGGACACCAACCCACTGCTGACCAGGCCACTGGAACTGGTTCATGGATGCGGCATTCATAGAGTTCTCTGCCAAAGGTTCGAACAACTCAAATGCGTTGTTCTTATCTTTTGCGAGGAAATTCCCGCCACTAGATGCATCGGCCAGATACTGATGTGTGTCATCTAGCCCATGGTAAAAGATTTGAGCTAGGTGCCATCTAGGTATACCATGGTGCAGGCATTTCCAGAGAAGGTCGTGAAATCGGTCCTAGACTTCATGCAACTTCTCCCTAGCTCCATGGGAGAAAGTCGTGATCGCACGCCTCACGCATTTGTTCGACTGATTGGGAAGAACTTTTGCAGGAATTCATGTCATAATTCCGGCCAGGTTCCAATTGGCTTCCCAATGGTCTTGAACCAATATGAAGCTTTATCCCTTAGAGAAAATGGGAAAAGCTTCATTAGAGCAATTCCAAGATCAATATTCCTAGGTTGAATCATTTCTGCGAGTCGACTCAAGTCCTTTAGGTGCTGGAACAGATCTTCGCTTGAGTTTCCATAAAAGTGAGTGCTGATCAAACCGATCACATTCGGCTTGAGCTCAAACACATCTCTACCTGCGGGAATCCTGACTAAGGGTGCGACAATTGGTGCAGCTGGATCATAGAAATCCCGCAGTTGTTCTCGCGGTGGATGCTGCATTCTGTCAAGTGCTGTAAAAATGCTGTCCAGATGCCTCATTCAGCATCTTGCTAGCAGTGACACTTAGATCATCTTGCTGCTCCTTAGATTCAACCACTTGGGCTTCCATACGAGCCATCGGGTCTAGATTATCAATATCCCGACCCGGTCTAGGTCCAAGTCCAAGATTAGCCATTGTGGCTATGGGAGTAGAAGAATGGGGGAAGAAGATGGTCCTGGCGAGGTGACTTGCCTCCTTGGGAGTGGCTCCCAAGGTCCAACCAGCTAAGGTCTAAGTGACCTCCTTCCGTGCATACACCACCCAACCCTTAGGTTGGTGTAGCCAAGCTAGATAAGGCTAAGGCCCTGTCAATCAGATGGTCCTTATGAATCAAATGACCAGATTTTTCGTTTTGAGTTCTAATTCCTGAAGAAAATTTATCGTACAACCAACTTTAAGTGAATCCCGCCTCTCGGCTAACCCAGCCAAGAGGTTGAAAGCACCCAGTAGTATGACAATGAATTCGGGTCGATTTCGTGTTTTAAGACTTGATTTTTAGCCCTTTTTTTTTCAGTTGGGGTTTTTGGTGAGTGGCCCACAAGGTGACCAAGCTCATCGACTAGGTACTAGACTTGATTAAGTCTAGGTTAGCCCAAATGTGGTCTCTAAATTGTAACCCTAAAGGTGTAACCTAGGGTTCATGCAATTCTAGTGTTTTGTTCTTTTGTTTTTTTTTTCTTCTTCAGCAGACCACAGAAAGTACAATTAGTTCTCTAACAAAAATTGGAATCCAATTAACTTGAAATTTGGTGAGTAGATTCCTATTTCAATTATCTTTTCAGAGAATATTTTTTTGTAATTTTTACTACTTTAATCGAATTTTTAGAGATTTTTGAATGTCTAGGGGTCAGATTTGGAATTTTCACCCCTGGTCAATTTTTCCCTTTGAAATAGTACCACATGACTTTCAAAAATTCAGGAAAAATATGGAAAATAAAGCTAATGAGATCAGCTTTCAAACCCCACCATTGTTAGTCAAAACATATTCGTAGATTACTCGGAATTGCTTTTTGAAATTTGAAAAATCTCAAATCTAAGTCAGACCCTCTTGCACTACGTGAATTTTTAAAAACTTTATACTTAAAATTTTTTCAAAAAAATGGTGTCATTTGAAAGATGGTTTGAAACTGAAGGTCTAGCCTGAATTTCATATTTTTTTGTTCACTAGTTTTTCGGAAATCGAATTTTTTAAATAGACTTTGAAATCTGGTCGAAAATTAGAGAATGATGGAGAAGCTTTTGAAAAGTGTTTGAGTTTGAAATTCAACCTTTCCACCAAAAATATATACATAATTTTTTTTTCAAAAAATTTTGCAAATTATTTTTTAAAAAGGATTTTCAAACTAACCTAGGATTCAAAAAGAAACCTAATCTAACTACTTAGATTTTTTTCTTTGATTTTTCTTCCTTTTCGTTAAAATGAATAAGCTTCTGTTTCTTTTTTTTTTTCAAGTGAAATTGTTGGAAGCAAATCTAACGAGGGTTCAAAAGAAAACCTAGACTAAGGCAGATATGATGTGCACCTGGAATTTTTTTTTTCCACGCTTGTGCGTGTAGATCCCATTTTTTTTCTTATTTTTCCTGCACATCCAAAGACAAGCAAAAGAAGATTTGTCAGTCATAGCTCAAAAGATCGAAATCAAAAAATGATGTTGCCTCCCCGGCAACGGCGCCATTTCTTTGCAAAACGTAGAGCACATTTTTGATGGAAAAATGTGCCGTAGTATAGTGCGCAATACGATCAAACAAAAAATATTTATAAAAAGATAACGAGACTTTGAGTCCTGGTAGTTTGGCTCTGGGAGGCGTTTGTTCAAATCTGAAATCGATCTTTTATCTCTCTACTTATTTAGAATCACACGTCGGTTTCCAATCTTCGGATTAGAGTTTTGCCACTTCTATTATGAACTCTGATTACATGCGCGTGTGTTAGATAGATAGAAAAGGTGAAAGTATGAGTTTTGGTGTGCACAATTCTAGTTATGTGGTGGTTGTTTACGAAAAATGCATTCATAGTCAAATCTTCTATATTTTCCGAAACCGACATGCTTGTTGCAATTTATATATAAATGAAAAGCAGGCATCTTGAATCACACGAAATAGATTGCAACCAATAAGCTCATGGTGATTTTCAACATAGAGATGTATATAAAAAAATATATCTTTTATTCATTCATTCAAGAAGATGTTTGCAACATGGAATTTAGAGGAAAGCTTGCAAAGGAAAGCTTGAAAAAGACAAATCTAGCTAACAGAAAATAATTGCATACAGGAATCTATGGGGGGATTTTGCATGCATCATTGGGGGAGAATAAGAGCTACACTACTAAGTAGTAAATGAAAGCAATAAAACTATGAAGAGCTAAGCTACTAATCTAGCAGAAAAGAAGGGCATTCAAAGGTGGGCTTCGATGGCCTTTGAGTGGTTGAGAGGAGAAGGAGGGGCGGCCAATGGTGCTTAGGTTGGCCCTTGGAGAGAGGTTGGGGAGATGATCCAACATCTTGGCATGGAGATGGTGGCTTCCATGGTGCACAACTCATGCAGGTGGAGTGGAGGTGGATGTAGCTAACCTAAATGTGAATGAATGCCAAGAATGGGATGGGTGCAAATGGCCACCCCTTAAGTATTTTTATAGACCTAAGGGAATCTCTCTAGAGAAGTGTGGAACTCCTTAGAGAGAGCCCCATAAGTGGCCAACCATGGTGAGAGAGGGTGGTTAGATCCATTAAAAGTGGATCTAAGAATTGAATGGCTCTTGGTTGCTAAATTTGGCAACCAAGAGTGGTGCCACTTTGAAGAGAGTTCTAGATAACTCTAGATGGGTGTGTGTGCTTGAATGGGTGTGTGTGTGTGAGTGTGTGTCCGTGCCCTATGTGGCTAAGTTGTCTAGGATAGGTCCTAAGGGGTTTAGGTAGGTGTAGGCCTTAAATTAGGGTTGCAAACCCTAATTGCTAAAGAGGAGTTGCAATTAAACTTAATACAAGTTTAATTGAATGAGTGTGAACCAAATTGAGAGTGAAATAGCTCAATTAGGTTGGGCTTAGGTCAATTGGACTCTCACTGAGTCCAATTGGACTTGCGTGGGTTGAAATCTGAGCTCAATTAGATCCTATGAGTCCAATTGACTTAGGTAACGGTAATTGACTATGATCTATGTCAATTGGGTTTAGGGAGGACCTAATTAGGTCCTTATGGAGGTCTAAAGGTGATGTACTAGGGTTAGGGTACCTTAATTTAGGTTTCTATGGGGTTGGAATTGGGTTTAGGGAGCTAGAGATCCAAGATCAAGGCTTGAATCTCAAAACAGGAACTAGAGAATAGTTCCAGACATCCAAAAATGGAATCAAATGTCTTATACTCAAAAATCAGAAGTCCAGACTTGTTGTCTAAATGTCCAATCAGAGTCAGGAAGAATTCAAGGTTCTGTCTTGGGTATTCCGTAGGAATTGGACGTCTGACCAAGTGTCTGGACGTCTAATAAAACTGCAGAAGTGGCTTTAAGGTGTGCGGGAGTTGGCTAAGGGTCCTGGACATCCTATAATTCATCTGGATGTCCTGATAAAGGTTGGAATTAGAGTTTTAAGGTTTCCTAGGGTGCGATGACCTAATCTAAATGTGGATAAGGCTGGGGAAGTCTCTAGTCTATCCTATGGCTAGGATGGACCTAAGTTCTTCTCATTTTACTGCTTTATTCCTACTTAATAGAGGAGCATACCTTAACTCCCTTACATTATTATCTACTACATCTAATCTAAGTCTTCTGCTTTAGCTCTACTGCAACACCCATTATTCCTGATCTAGCTTCAAATCCAACTTCAGATCCATCTTATTACCTGTAATTGACATAATGCACCTAATCAGCACATTACAGCATTATTTTATGCATAGCTAAAAGAAAGCAGTAAAGATGCAGATAATGCTTATGCATGCATGAATTACCCTAACTTATGTTAAGTTATAGCCTAATTTAGGTCAATTAGGACCTATGATTGCTGCGCAATCAATCCATTAGCTACCTAATTTTCATAAAAATTGCCGAAAAGTGAGTCAGTGCGAATAGTGTGTATATGCTTACCCTTAAAATCTCCCAAATCAAAGGGCAAGTTGATAAGTCATATACTTACAATCCCAATTTATTTACTAAATTAAAATGAATTTGGATTGGCGAGGACTCGAGACTAAGTCCACATTCGAGTGGACACCTGGGCTAATTAAGCTCGAAGACCCAAAGAGTCTAACTATTTAGGTCTCAAAGTATCAATTCCTAAAGTTTGCAACTCCTAATGCCTAAGTTCTCATCTCCTAATTCTAATTTTTTTTTTTAGGCAAGAATCAAATAATAGAAAATTACTGTTATAGCTGACAAAAAGGTTATAAAATATGTCCACCCCCCCATGGTTAGTGATGTAAACACATTTACACTACTTAAAATGTCTATTTATGCATGTTCTTAAGCATAGGATTGCATTTCATGATATAAATATTACATAACATGCATCATCTCGCATTTAGAGTAGTTTGAATAAAATGGAGGTTAATTGTCTCCTTTTATGTGCTTGGACAGGGCAAACATTTTATTGGGGCCTCGGATCAAAGATCTAACCGTATGGATGTAATCAGGGCGACGATTGGAGTTCAAAGACTCCAAGATCGCCCTAATCAGGCATCCGTAGCATCAGATAGAGACCGGGGAACCCTAGAAGATCAAGGGCCAGGATGGTGTAAATACGCACTTCAGATGACAAATCCAACAGCACGAATGAATTAAGATCGACGATCGCAGCCCAACGACACAAAAATCGAGTCAATCCGACATCCGTGGCACCATCTACAACTTCCAGAAGATGGACGGCCAAGATGACGCCACGTGGCGCCATCTCAGCCGCCCAAACGGCGGCTTGCATCTTGTGAAGACCGCGCACCCGTCTCCTCTCCACCTTCGGATCTCGATCCAACAGTTGCGACGCGCCCGCGCTGAAGTCAAGCGCTCGACATAAACACGACTGCAGCGCAGCGGTCGAGCGCTCTAACGCAAAGCAGGGACGGGCGTTCGAGCCGCGCCCTGCAGAAATTGGAGCGGTGGCGCGCCTCCAATCGACCGCACGATCGCGATCCAACGGCCACGCGCGCCCGATAGCGCCAACGCACGATTGGACGTGAGCGTGAACGTGAGATCGCATGCACAGGCGGGCGGGCGGCAGCGGTGAAGGCGCAATTTTAAGCTGTCCGATCTCGCGATCGAACGGTTGAGACTTCGCGGACGTGCGTAGGCGTTACGCACGCGGGCAGCCGAGCGAGCGCGCGTGGGCGCGGCGGCGACGGCCACGTCGGGGCTTTAGTGACGGATTTATCCGTCACTAAAGACCCCTTATTTATTATTTTGAAGATGTAATGTCTATTTTGCCCCCACTCCTTGCAACTATAAAAGGAGACCCCCTCCATACGAAATTTTCATCCCTTCTTTCTCCTCTCTACCCCTCCAAAGCTCAAGAGAAGCTTGTCCCACACCCGGGATGCTTCTCGCGAGATAAAGTCCAATTTTCGTTCCCCTTCGGAAGTGGATCCCGCGACGACGATGGCGTACTGCTTCGTTCCCATTCTTCTGCTTCATCCTCCTTCGTCCTGCTTCGTTCTCCTTCGTCCAGGCGTCGTCCCGTCCGGCTCGTCCTCCAAGCAACCGTCGAGGAGGATTTCTCTCTCCCTATTCTTTTTACCGCTTTCTAGTATAGATTTACTGCTTTCTAGATTAATCTACTCGTCCTCCAAGCAATCGTCGAGGAGGACATTTCTCTCTCCATTCTTTTGATGCTTTCTAGAGTAAATTTATAGCTTTCTAGAGTAATTGTTTTATGCTTTCTAGTTGTAATGAGCAATCTATTCAATACAAAAGTACCTTGTTTATTCTACATCTCATTTTGATTTCTCTGTGTAATATTCTCTTTCTCTCTTACTCTTTCTCTCTCTTCTATTATTGTAAATAATTAGATGGTTCTAAATTGAATTATTCTGTAACAAATAAAAAGAAATGCGTAGTTTTTAAATCAAATGTCTGCCTCCCTGTGTTCGACCCGGAATTTTAATTTCGGTATAAATTTTACTTGTTGAACACAAATTCTTCGCTTTTGAACTACAACGACAGGTTTTCCAAAACCAATCTCGTTAGCGAAGGTTCGTAGCGTTCAACATTTTGGCGCCGTTGCCGGGGAGGCAACGATCTTTGATTTCTCTTCGCGTTTTGTAACTTACAAATCATTTACCTCACTTTTCTCCTTTGTTATTGTAATTGCAGGTAATCTTTCGAGGCAGGCAAAAGCGATAGATTGGAGTAAAGTGCTGTAGAAGGTTTTGTGAGTTACCCCCCACTTCCCACCCATTAGCTTTCATTTCATTACATAATAACTCAAACATCAATCAACCTAGGTGTTTTTATAAACTCTAAGGTTAGATTGTTTGTTGTTTGACACCCATACTCGCCCCAACCCCCACATTAAAAAGAAAAAAAAAATCTCACGGAGGTACACAACCTCATCTGATTTTCAAACTCAACCGGTAAACCAATCTTAGGAGCCGGTACACACATCCAAACGCATAATTGAGTAGAAATTGGACTAGGTACTCATTTGTGTGCCTAATTAAGTGGTGCAACAGGCCAATTGTTTGAGTTGATTGGGCCGCACCACTTCAAATAAAATCAACTCATCAAGTAGCTGCCAATTAGGTTCAACTCTTAGGGATTTACCAGGCACTCCACATTCTTTTTAAATTTTAAAGGAAAACATCTTCACCTGTGCTTGCAAAACCTGGTGTGCTAATGAAACTTGATTGAAAACACCTAAAGTTGAATCCTAAAAGCTACTAAGCAAGATTTGAACCTTAAAATTCACCACATCAAAAACAATCTTGCTTGAAAACCACTGGTTGTGCACTCACACACGAATCAATCAATCATTAAGGGCACAACCCATTTAAAGGGCCCATCACATTCTAAAGCACATTCAAACCTAGTCCTAAATAAAATAGAGTAGACGTTGGCCTTAAGGATTGGACTCGCTCTTCAGAACCCAGAACAAGATTATTTTCGATTAGTCTGTTTCTACTGTTCAATCTGATGTCTAGGTAGGGGAGTAGAGTCAAACGATCGCGGCTGGGGGGGTACACTAGGAACCGGAGGCGCAAGCCGAAGGAAGAACCTTCTCCCCAGTCCCTCCTTCTAACTGGTTGGATTGAACAGACGGAAGTAGATCAAATCATTCCTTTATCTCAAGATGGGTTTTGAGAGTCTGTAGGTCTTTAGGCTAACCTATTTAAGGACAGGTTTGATTGTTTGTATTGCAGGGCACCTTTCTTCCTCCTATGTATCATGAATCCTTCCACATATTTCACGCATTCCCGCTCTTTCCCTCCTATTGTAAATTATCCTCAACATGACGATTATCCCAACTCGTATTGTAATCGACCACCAGTTAGTTGGGATAATTCAGATTGGGGATACAATTCCGGACCCCCGTGTTTAGGGTCTAACCCTGAACACTTTGATTTTGATTTTTATCCTTCTCAGAGCTACATCGATTATAGATCGTCTTCCTTTCATGAATAGCATAATACGATCTACAATCAAGAAGGATACACTGATCCTTACCCATCCTCTGATTTCACTGCCTTTAGGTCATCACCATCTTTTCAACAATCTAAAATGGCCTATTATCAGGAAGGGTATAACGAATCTCAATTCGTTAATTCCCCTGCATTGAGCCCAAACCTGCCCAACCCTGAACCAACTCATTTGGTTCAGGTTAACCAGGTTCAAGATAAGGTTCTGGCTAACTTGAGAAATATCATTCAATGTTTAGAAGTTCAGCCAACACCTTGCATTGAGAGATTGGAGCCCCTGATTCAGATGATTGATGATTTAAACAAGTCTTTGTTGGATTGGCTCCAGGACGTTAAGGATAAGAACCCGGGTGAGTTTCTACTTGGGAAATTAGCGAAATTGAGGATGAGATTCGTGGTTGCTTTGATTCAATCTTGGAATAATTCGCAGGATGAACTCTCTTCAGGAAAGCCAATGACAGAACCCACTCAGGCACCTGTTAGGGGGGACAAGTGTTATGAGGTTGACCAGATTGAATTAAAGCAACCAATTAAGGATGATTTGATTTCTTCACCTGAGATCCCTGAGCCGGGTTACGAGGAAACATATGTCTCCTTGGAACAGAAAGTGACAACTGATTTTGGGACATACATTGATACGGATCCTGATGGTGAAGATTCAAGTTGCGAAGTCTCACGCGAGTTTTCTGAACACGATTTCTGTGAGACAATTGGGCCTGAGGAATCTGATAGATCATTTAATAGCCCAAAAACTGAGGAAACTGATCTTATTAGGGCACACATTACGGATCCAGAATCGCATTTTCTGGAAGAATCAATTCAATGCCCTGATTATCAGTTACACCCTGTTGAGCTTATTGATGATTCTAATTCTGAGATAATTAGACCCAAGTCAATTTTGATTCTGCCACATCATTTAGACTTGGAGATTTCAGATGGGGTGATAAATGTACAAGAGGTCCTGGAATTTGATATGCTGAATGAGGAGGATAGGAGCGGGGAAGTTCTTATTTGGGAAGTTAATTTTGGAGGAAATGGAAGATTGAGTCGAAGGGTTCCTTTTAAGCTGAAACCATCAAATCAGAACCCTTACGACATTTGTTTCGAGGCTGTTCAACTCAAGCACACATTCAACGATTATCCTTTTGAGCTTCAATTCTCTGTAACCCGACATTTTGGCCTTGGGTTGCATCCTCATAAATCGCAGGCCTGACCCCGCTTGCATTCTGATTTTAGGTTTTGGGTAATTTTTATCCAGAACCTAAGATATTCTCAATTATGGGGGATGGGTCAGCACCACAATCTGGTCCACATCTGTGGACCGCTGTTGATAGGTCAGAGGATTCTTCTATTTATATTAATTCTGACCTACACTTGTGAATTCTTCATTTCTTTTCTTTGTATAGTGCGCCTAGCTGAAGGCACTAAACTCAGCACTTATACAGTTCTTTTTTCGATTTCATCTCAGAGCGGACATGACATTCACGCAATTCAGGTGCTTTCTACGCTTTTCCACTCTGTTTTATGTCTTTTTAATACAATAACATTGCATTAGATAGGCATGGGGGGTTGGATATTTATCTCTGAATTCATTCGTCAGCTCCGTAGATTTATTTATTTTCTTTTATAAAAAAAAAATTCAAAATTAGGAAAGAGAATTTGGGTTTAAGAAAATTTACAATCTTAGGAAATACTACATTAGGATCTGAACACAAAGACCTATCAGGTCTTTGGACTTAATGAGCCTGTGTATCCACTAAAATGTGGATTTGTCTTTGAGTCCTCGCCATCTTAATTCTATTATAATTGGAATAAATAAGTTTGGGTGATAAGTACACGACTTATTAACCCACCCTCTGATTTGAGGGAATTTTGAGTTTTAAGCATCTACACACTTTCTTTGCACTGACTCGTTATTCGGCGATTCTAACAGAAATTGGGTAGCTAATGAACCTTCTAGGGTGATATGGCTGGCAAGTTATCGTGGGTAACAGCCCATAGGTAGGTTGTCCAGAGCCCAGTCACTGGACCTTTCTCTTTTTGCTACCTTTAGGTAAATCTTAGATCAGGGAAGTCACCTACTTAAAAAAAAAAAAAAAAATCAAAAAGGAGAAAAGAACAAAAAGAAATAAGCCACACTTCGCCGCAGGAGTATGGCTAGCAAGTTGTCGGTGGTAACAGCTCATCGACCGGTTGTCCAGAACCCAGCTCAGAAAATGCACTAAAAATTCCCAAAACACTTAGGAAGAAGCGGAGAAGTAGAATAAACCGGGGAGATATACATTGGATTTACCCTTGTGTTGACCCCGTTAAAAAATAAAAGTAGGGAGAAAGCTACCGGTTGTAAAGATACACCTTTAGGCAGAATTCTTTTTGAGGTCACCTAGAGGCGTAGAAATCCGAAGTCCGTTCTAATTGCCGATCAATGAGTCTATCACAATCACAATAAGATGCTTAAAATTTAGGGTTCTCATCAAATCTTGGGTGAGTTGAATGGTCGTAGAAAGCCACTCTTGAACCCTAAAATGTGAAAATCCAAAAAAAAAAAAAAAGAGAAAAAGAAATTTTTCTTTGAATAAGGTGAGGGCTTGAGGCGGTCCCCATTTTGGCTGATACCCGGGCACTGTTGTGTCTTTGAAAGTTCAGTTCCTAAGTAGACAATTTCTTAATGATTGAAAATAACTCAGGTCCAAATAATCTAACCTAATTCTTTTATAAATAGCATATAGTTTTTGCTAGGGACTAGCAAAAGATAGGCATGGGGGTATGATGTAAACACATTTACACTACTTAAAATGTCTATTTATGCATGTTCTTAAGCATAGGATTGCATTTCATGATATAAATATTGCATAACATGCATCATCTCGCATTTAGAGTAGTTTGAATAAAATGGAGGTTAATTGTCTCCTTTTATGTGCTTGGACAGGGCAAGCATTTTATTGGGGCCTCGGATCAAAGATCTAACCGTATGGATGTGATCAGGGCGACGATTGGAGTTCAAAGACTCCAAGATCGCCCTAATCAGGCATCCGTAGCATCAGATAGAGATCGGGGAACCCTAGAAGATCAAGGGCCAGGATGGTGTAAATCCGCACTTCAGATGACAAATTCGACCGCACGGATGAATTCAGATCGACGATCGCAGCCCAACGACACAAAAATCGAGTGAATCCGACATCCGTGGCACCATCTACAACTTCCAGAAGATGGACGGCCAAGATGATGCCACGTGGTGACATCTCAGCCGCCCAAACGGCTGCTTGCATCTTGTGAAGACCACGCACCCGTCTCCTCTCCGCCATTGGATCTCGATCCAACGGCTGCGACGCGCCCGCGCTGAAGTCAAGCGCTCGACATAAACGCGACCGCAGCGGTCGAGCGCTCTAACGCGAAGCAGGGACGCGCGTTCGAGCCGTGCCCTGCAGAAATTGGAGCAGTGGCGCGCCTCCAATCGACCGCACGATCGCGATCCAACGGCCGCGCGCGCCTGATAGCGCCGACGCGCGATTGGACGTGCGCGTGAACGTGCGATCGCACGCACAGGCGGGCGGGCGGCAGCGGTGAAGGTGCGATTTTAAGCCGTCCGATCGTGAGACTTCGCGGACGTGCCTAGGCATTACGCACGCAGGTAGCCGAGCGGGCGCGGGTGGGCGTGGCGGCAACGGCCACGTCGAGGCTTTAGTGATGGATTTATCCGTCACTAAAGACCCCTTATTTATTATTTTGAAGATGTAATGTCCATTTTGCCCCCACTCCTTGAAACTATAAAAGGAGACCCCCTCCATACAAAATTTTCATCCCTTCTTTCTCCTCTCTACCCCTCCAAAGCTCAAGAGAAGCTTGTCCCACACCCGGGATGCTTCTCGCGAGATAAAGTCCAATTTTTGTTCCCCTTCGGAAGTGGATCCCGCGACGACGACGGCGTGCTGCTTCGTTCCCGTTCTTCTGCTTCGTCCTCCTTCGTCCCGCTTCATTCTCCTTTGTCCAGGCGTCGTCCCTTCTAGCTCGTCCTCCAAGCAACCATCGAGGAGGATTTCTCTCTCCCTATTCTTTTTACCGCTTTCTTGTATAGATTTACTGCTTTCTAGATTAATCTACTCGTCCTCCAAGCAATCGTCGAGGAGGACATTTCTCTCTCCATTCTTTTAATGCTTTCTAGAGTAAATTTATCACTTTCTAGAGTAATTGTTTTATGCTTTCCAATTATAATGAACAATCTCTTCAGTACAAAAATTCTTTGTTTATTCTACATCTCATTTTGATTTCTCTGTGTAATATTCTCTTTCTCTCTTACTCTCTCTCTCTTCTATTTATTGTAAATAATTAGATGGTTCTAAATTGAATTATTCTGTAACAAATAAAAAGAAATGCGTAGTTTTTAAATCAAACGTCTGCCTCCCTGTGTTCGACCCGGAATTTTAATTTCGGTATAAATTTTATTTGTTGAACACGAATTCTTCGCTTTCGAACTACAACGACAGGTTTTCCAAAACCAATCTCGTTAGCGTAGGTTCGTAGTGTTCAACAATTAGCTATTGCAATGTCCTCATTGTTAAAGAAAAAATGAAAGCATGTAGGAGAGTAGAAGTGGAAGAATAGCACCTAGTTTCCGTGAGACTCTGGTCATCTTGGAACAGTCTTTACATGTGCAGAGTTTAGTGCCTTCAGCTAGGCGATGATCAACCCGCGGTGGTTACGGCAAGGTAAGAGCAACCTTGTCTGAGATGGGTTCAGGGAGCACATGGTCAACAAAGGGTTTGAGATGTTGTCCCTTGACCTTGAAAATATTACTCATCTTTGGGTCAAAGATTTTGATGGACCCGTTAGGGAAAATTCGCTCAATAACGAATGGGCCATCCCACTTAGACTTGAGTTTACCTGGGAAAAGCTTCAATCGAGAATCGAAAAGCCAAACCTTCTGGTTCGACTTAAAGATCTTACGTGAAATCATCTGGTCATGGAGAGCTTTGGTCCTTGCCTTATACATTCTAGCATTTTCAAAGCATCATTTCGAAGCTCCTCCAACTCAGATAGTTGGAGTTTTCTGGTTTTCCTGTCCAACTCATGGTCCACATTACATTTCCTGATGGCCCAAAATGCTCGGTGTTCAAGTTCTATGGGTAAGTGGCATGCCTTACTAAACACCAGATAGAACAGAGACATACCGATAGGCATTTTGTACGCTGTATGGTAGGCCCAAAGAGCATCATCTAGCTTTTGGGTCCAGTCCTTCTTATTAGGCCTAACGATTTTCTGCAAAATGTTCTTGATCTCCCAATTGGAGACCTTGGCCTATTTGTTCGTCTGAGGGTGGTAAGGTATGGAAATCTGATGATTCACCCGTATTTTCCCAGTAAATTCTAAAATTGGGCATGAGTGAAATGTGTGCCACCATCATTGATAATTGCCCTAGGAACCCCAAACCGACTAAAGATATTTCTCTTCACAAAATCGATGACCACCTTGTGGTCATTGATCTGGGTGGGAATTGCCTCAATCGAGTTGAACACGTAATCAACAACGGCCAGAATATACTGGTGTCCAAATGAAGGAGGGAAGGATCCCATAAAGTTGATGTCCCAAATGTCAAAATTTCTACGGAAAGAATTGGGTTCAGGGGCATCATATCTCTCTTAGCCATGTTCCTAAGTGTCTGGCATCGGGTACATGACTTAGAGAATTCCTAGGCATCCTTAAATAATGATGGCCAATAGAATCCGGATTGCAAAATTTTTGCAGCCGTCTTTTTCCCAGAAAAGTGTCCACCACACGTAGATGTGTAGCAGAACTCAAGTAAACTATGGAACTCAACTTTTGGGATGCATTGGCGAATAATCTAGTCTACGCCGATGCGGTATAGCTCAAGATCATCCCAAAAATAATATTTGGCCTCAGACATAAGTCAAACCCATTGTTATTTGTTCCAATCATGGGGGATTTGACCAACAGCCAAATAATTGACAATATCCGCAAGCCAGGGGGTTCAGATACCTGAGACTGTGAGGATAGTCTCATCCGGAAAAGTATCAGAGATCGGGACATCCGAATGAGGAGAATCAATTAGGATTCAGGAGAGGTGATCTGCCACTACATTTTGTGCCCCAGCTTTATCCCTGATTTCAAGATCGAACTCTTGAAGCAATAGAATCCAGCGAATAAGCGAGGTTTGGCATCCTTTTTGGCCAAGAGATGTTTCAAGGCCTAGTGGTCGGTATAGATGATGACACGACAACCAAACAGATAAGCCCTAAATTTTTCTAAAGTGGAAACTATGGCTAGCAATTCTTTTTCAGTAGTGGTGTAGTTCCTCTGGCCCTCATCCAGAGTCTTGCTAGTGTAGTAAATCACAGTGGGCTTTTTCTCAATCTTTTGACCCAAGATAGCCCCGACAACATAATGTGATGTGTCAACCACAATCTCAATTGAGGCTGTCCAGACCAGTGGTTGCAATACCGGGGCATAGGTGTTGGGAATGCGTAGATCACATATTTGATTGGAAAACGTCGTAGTATAGTTGCAAAAATACGATCCAACAAAAATATTTATAGAAAAAGATAACGAGACATGAGTCTCGGTCGTTCGCCTTTGGGAGGCATTTGTTTTACTTTTGAAATCGATCTTATCATGCTCTACTTTGTTTAAAAACGCACACCGGTTTCCAATCTCTTGATTAAGATTTCACCACTTCTGTTATGAACTTGGATTACGTGCGCGTGCGTTAAATAAATCACAAAGGTGAACGTGTGAGTTTCTATGCGCACGATTCTAGTGAGGTGGTGACTATTTACGGAGAATGCATCTATCATTAGATTCTCTATATTCTCAGGAAATGACATGCTTGTTGCGAATAGATAAACAATTGAAAAACAGGCAACTTGAATCACGCAAAAAGAATGGCAATTATTAAGCTCATGGTGATTTCAAACATATAGAGATATATATATATAAACGCATTTTCATTCATTCCATTGGAGAGTTGTTTGCAACAAGAACTGTAGAGGAAAGCTTGTACATAAATGCTTAGAATGTAAATCTAGCTACTAGAAACTGATTGCATACAAGAATCTATGGGGGGATTTTGCATGCATCATTGGGGGAGAATTAGGACTATGCTACTAAGCAGTAATAAAATGCAGTAAAACTATGAAGAGCTTAAACTAAATCTAGCAGAACAAAAGGGCATTCAGGGGTGGTCCCCGATGGCCTTGGAGTGGTCGGGAGGAGAACGAGGAGCGGCCAATGGAGCTTAGGCCGGCCCTTGGAGAGAGAGAGAAGTGATCCAGCATCCCGGCATGGTGTCCTTCGTGGTGGAGATGAGCTCGTGGAGGTGGAGTGGCTAACCTAAGTGGAGGTAGGCGTGCATGGAGCCAATGAAGTGAGTGGTGCCAAGAATGTGAATTGGAAACCAAGGGATGTGAATGGGTGCACTTGGCCGCCCATTGGGTCTTTTTATAGACCCAAGGGCTTCTCTCTAGAGAGGTGTGGAACTTTCTAGAGAGAATCCAAGAGTGGTCGGCCATGAGAGGATAGAGGTGGTTTTTGAGATCCAAAAAATGTGGATCTCAATTTGAATCCTCTTGGTTGCTAAATTTGGCAACCAAGAGGTGGCGCCACTTCAAGAGAGTTCTAGAGAACTCTAGAGAAGTGTGTGTACGTGAATGGGTGTGTGTGTGTGTGTGTGTGGTCATGCTTTACGTGTCTAAGAGGTTTAGGTTAGGTCCTAAGGGGTTTGGGTAGGTGTATGTCTTGAATTAGGGCTACAAACCCTAATTGCTAAGGGGAAAATGCAATTAAACTTAACCTAATTTTAATTGAATGAGTGTGAACCTAATTGAGAGTGAAATAACTCAATTAGGTTGGGTTTAGGTCAATTGGACTCTCACTAAGTCCAATTGAACTTGTGTGAGTTGAGATCTAAGCTCAATTGGACTCAATGAGTCCAATTGACTTAGGTGAAGGTAATTGACTTTGATCTAAGTCAATTGGGTTTGGTGAGGACCTAATTAGGTCCTTAGGTAGGTATAGAGGTGATGTACTAGGGTTAGGACACCTTAATTTAGGTTCCTATGGGGTTGGGATTAGGTCTAGGGAGCTAGAGATCCAAGATCAAGGCTTGAATCTCAAAACAGGGATTGGAGACCAATACCAAACATCCAAAAATGTGATTAGATGACTTATACTCAAAAATCAGAAGTCCAGACTTTAGTTCTGGATGTCCAATCTAAGTCAGGGGGAAATCAAGGTTCTATTTTGGGTATTCTGCAGAAATTGGATGTCTGACAAAGTGTCTAGACGTCCAATAACACTGCAGAAGTGGGTTTGAGGTGTGCGGGAGTTGGTTAAATGTCCTGGATGTCCTATAACTTATCCGAACATCCAGATAAGGGTTGGAACTAGGGTTTTAGGGCTTCCTAGGGTGTTGTGACCTAATCAAAGGGTGGCTAAGGCTTGGGGAAGTCTCTAGGCTATCCTAGGGCTAGGGCGGACCTAAGCTCTTCACATTTTACTGCTTTATTTCTACTTAATAGAATAACAAACCTTTAATCCCCTTACATTATTATTCCTACATCTAATCTAAGCCTTCTACTCCAGCCTTGCTGCAACTCCCGTTGTTCCTGATCCAGCTTTAGATCCTGCTCCAGATCCAGCTCCTGATTAGCTTATTACCTGTAATCGACATAATGCACCTAATCAGCACATTATAACATTATTTCATGCATAGCTAAAGGAAAGCAATAAAGATGTATATAATGCGTATGCATGCATGAATTACCCTAACTTATGCTAAGTTCTAGCCTAATTTAGATCAATTAAGACCTATGATTGCTGTGCAATCAACAGGTGACTGCCATTTTCAATAAATCAAATGCCTTACGACATGATTCATCAAACTCAAATAGCGTGCTTTGGCTAGAAGGTTACTCAAGGGCTGAGCAATCTTCGAGAAATCCTTAATGAATCTTCTGTAAAAACCGACATGCCCAAGGAAAGAGCGAATTTGTTTTACAGATGTGGGTGGAGGAAGTCTAGAGATAGCATCCACCTTAGCTCTATCAACTTTAATACCCTGACTGGAGACCACATGACCTAGGACAATGCCTTCCTAAGTCATGAAGTGGCTCTTTTCCCAGCTAAGGACCAATCATGTTTTGATGCATCTCTGGAGGATCAATTCCAGGTTAGCCAAGCAAGACTCAAAAGAATCTCTGAAAATGAAGAAATCATCCATGAACACCTCAAGACAATCTCCCACCATGCCAGAAAAGATGGCCAGCATGTACCTTTGAAAAGTCACAGGCACATTGCAAAGCCCGAACTGCATTCTACGGAATGCAAAGGTTCCATAGGGACATGTGAAAGTTGTCTTTTCCTAGTCTTCAGGATGGATAGGGACCTGGTTATATCCTGAATAACTGTCCAAGAAGCAAAAATACTTTTGCCCAACTAACCTTTTGAAGATTTGATCGATGAATGACAAGGTAAAGTGATCCTTTTTAGTGGCTATGTTTAGCTTCCTATAGTCAATACAGACTCTCCAAGCAGAAGTTGAACGAGTGGTGAAGGTTTCCCCTTTCTCATTAGTCGTAACGGTTATTCCCGCCATCATGGGTACAATCTGAACGGGGCTAACCCACGGACTATCTAAGATTGGGTAAATAATCCTAGCATCAAGCCAATTGATTATCTCCTTCTTGACCACTTCTTACATATTCGAGTTTAGTCTCCTTTGCATTTCTCTAGAAGGGCGGGATCTATCTTCCATGAAAATACGATGATTACAATAAAATGGCTCGATACCCCTATGGTCGTGGATGGTCCAACCAATTGCCTCCTTGTTATCTTTGAGGACCTTAATTAACCTCGATTCTTGCTCCTTAGTCAAATCAGCACTAATAATCACAAGGAGCATGTTTTCAAGTCCTAAGAACTCATATTTCAAATTTTTGGGCAATGGTTTTAATTCCAGCTGGGGTGGGTTTAGAATAGAAGTTAGGGAGGATGCTAATGAAGATTCATCAGGACGATCCAGTGGAAGAGGCTGGGAATGAACAAAATCAACTGCCTCTTCAGGATGTGGCAGGTCTACCACGGAGGAGGGTTGTGGGTTGGGTTCACTAAAGCTGGTGGAGTTCTCGAGTGCACTGATTGTCATACAAGTCTTAAGATCCTGATCCTCGAGCTCCTCAATGAATCCACAATCCTTAAATCCTCTTATCACCTTAAAAATATCCAGAGTTAATTTCTTATCCCCAAAGGTGATCTCCATACTACCGCTTTCACAGTTTATGTTGGCCTTGGCGATAGCTAGGAATAGACTCCCAGAATGATGGGCGTGTTCCTCAAATCATTAGGTACATCCATGTCAAGGACGAGGAAATCTACAGGAAAATAGAAATCCTTGACTTTAACAATTACATCCTCAATAACGCCTCTCGGTGTGGTGACCGATCGGTCCACTAATTATAACATTACTAAGGTTGACCTGAGTTCACCTAACCCAAACTTCTCATAAATAGAAGTTGGGATTAGGTTGATGGATGCACCTAGGTCCAATAGTGCCCCATCAAAAGTGTATTCCTCAATAATGCATGAGATCAAGGGGGCACTTGGATCTTTCTTCTTTTAAGGAAGGTGATGCAGGATCAAAGAACTTGCCTGCTCAGAGAGAATCACCTTCCTCGGAGTGAGTTCTCTCGGCTTACGCTTTTGGGTACATAGTTCTTTCAAGAATTTAGCGTAAGCTAGGATGTGCTTAATAGCATTGAGTAGTGGAATATTTATCTCTACACTCTTGAATAAACTCAGGAGCTCCTCATTGCTGTCTATGATTTTCTTCTTCCTAGTTTTCAATAGGGCCTCAAGGAATGGGATATTGGTGGTATTTTCAATTTCTGGTTCCTGGGCCTTATTGTCTTCTTCAACCTCCTCTTTCTCAAGTTCCCTAGGGTTTTGACTTCTAGAAGGTAATTCAGGGTTCTGGGTCTGCTTCCTACTTCTCAAGGTGATAGAGTTTATAGAGGCATAAGGGTTTCGGTCTTGAGGTGGATTAGTGAAGATTGGAGGGCCTTGGTTGGTCTTGTAACCAAAAGAAGAAGAAGATGAGGGACTCTTCTCAACCACCTAATCATGTGCATGTGGGTCCCTTTCTTTCCCGTACCCTTGGGCTTTATTGCCCTAATTTTGCACATTACGCGGGTTGGGTACAGGCTGAGATGGTAGGGATCTAGGTTGTTGAGTGTTAGCAATTAACCCAGATTGCAAGTTATCCAAGGATGTCTTCATTTGTTGCATAAGCTGAAGCATGGACCCTTGCATTTCCACCATCTGCCGGTTTAAATCAACCTGCCCTGTGGATTCTTTGGCATTCCAAGATGGCTGATTAACTGATCTCGGGGGCAACTTTGTGTATACTTGACCCTGACCCATAGGTTTTTGAGATGCATAGTTGCTGGGTCGAGATTGGGCCTATTACCCCTAATTTTTCTGGGAGAAGTTAGGGTGGTTCCTCCATCCCGAGTTAAAAGTGTTGGAATATGGGTTAGACCTAACATTCTCTTGCATTGCATATGCATCCTCATAAAACGAGGATGAAGAGAAGGTAGGATAAGAGAAACTGCGATTAAAGACCCCAGTTTGGAACCCATATGGTTCCGAGAAATCCTGGCTCACACATTGAGCCGAATCGAGTTGGTTCATGAATTCCCGCCCTGTGAGAGCTCGTGAGGAATGGAATCCTGAATTCTGGGATTCAGTGGGTAAACAAGTGTTTCCTGAATTCCTAGATATCCATTCTTCCATTCTCTTAGCAACCAAGTCCATTTTATCCAGTTTATTACAAATTAAATCCATGTCAAATGAATGAGAATCCTGGATCTCATTAGCACTTGACCTAGGTTGTTGGGACCGGTTGAATGCATCTATGGAGGCATGATTAATTGAGTTCTTGCTCATTTCCTCAAATAGGTCGTATGCGCTATCTGCATCCCTATTGAGGAAATTGCCTCCACAAGAAGCGTCCATGTGATTACGGAGTTGCTCAACCAACCCGTGATAGAAAACCTGCACGAGTTGCCATTTTGGCACCTCGTGGTGTGGACACTTCCTCAAAAGTTCCTAAAATCGCTCCCAAGCACCATGAAACAGTTCCCCCATCTGCTAGGCGAAAGTGGTAATCACCCATCGTAAGAAATTGGTCCTTCCGATAGGGAAGAATTTCTTCAAGAAAGCCGATTTAAGAGCAACCCAAGTTTCAATCGGCCTTCCTATAGTCCGGTACCAATGTGCGGCCTTATCCCTGAGAGAGTAGGGGAAAAGCCTCATGATCATTTGCTCTTCGTTCACATTCCTTGCTCTGGTGGTCTAAACCAAAGTGGTTAGATCCTCCAAGTGCTGAAATGGGTCCTTCGAGTCAAGCCCATGGAAATGCTTAATCAAACTTAAGACTTGGGGCTTGATTTCTATGTCTCCGGCAGGAATCATGACGTTGTGACGTTCCCCATAGTTTGAAGGATCGTAAAAATCCTTCAAGGGCCGAGTGCCGTGACCATGCATACATTGGAACCATTGTTGCATCTATTGCAATTCTTCCAAATACCTCTGAATCAGCTCCTGCTGGTTCAGTGGTGGGGGAGGTAGTTGTTGATCAGCCATGGGATCAGCTTGGCTGTAGCTCAACCTCTGCCTCCTAGAATGGTCTAAAGGTCCTTCCAATCTAGGGTTCAATGACCTCCTCCCAAGCATACACTGGAAGGAAGTCAGAAGGACGGGGAAAAGAGGGAACCCTATAGCACAAAAATACAAGCTTGTCCTTAGATGGGTTATCCCGAGGTCAATTGACTCTCAGAATCCATCCTAAGATTATGGACATTTTACTCTACTTATGTCCAAGCAATCCAACCAGTTAGAAGGAGGGACTGGAGAGAAGGTTCTTCCTTTGGCTTGCGCCTCTGGTTCCTAGTGTACCCCCCAGCCACAGTCGTTTGATGCTACTCCCCTAGCTAGACATCAGATTGACTAGTATAAGCAAGTTAATCACGAATAATCTCAATTTGGATCTCGAGGGTGAATGAATCCTTAGGGCCAACGTCCAGTTGATTTTAGTTAGGCTTGGGAAATTGGTGCTCTGGAATGTGATGGGCCCTTAATGGGTTGTGCCCTTAATGATTTGTTTGAGAACGTGTGAATGTACACAACCAAGAGGTTTTCAAGCAAGACTATTAATGATGAGGTGAGTTTTAGGGTTCGAATCTTACTTAATAGTTTTTAGGATTCAAATATTAGGTGTTTTCAAACAAGTTTTGTAAGGCAAACCAAGTTTGTTGTTCAAAGCCCGTTCAAGTATTTTCCTTTAGAAATTAAGAAAAATATGGAGTGCCTGGCTTGACCTAATTATTGAATCCTATGGGGCAGCTAGAAAATGAACCTCTTTTAGATTAGGTGGTGCGGCCCAAACAATTCACTCAATTGGCTCAAATGCACCACCGATTAAGGCACAAAAAAAGGTGGTTAGCCAAATATGATTTCTACTCTGTTATGTGTTGAATTCGTGTACTGGGTCCATAGGTTGGAAGCCCAGTTGAGTAGATGAAAATCAAGTCCGATTATGTGCCTCAAATGTGGGTGTATAGAGTGTGTATATTGATTCGTCACATAGAAAGTATCTCTCTTTTTTTTATTTATTTTTATATGCGAGGGTAAGGTGGATGAAGGTGGTAAATAAGACAAACAATTCTATCCTAGGGTTTATGCAAACACCTAGGTAGATTAGGTCTTGGTTATGAGTGTGGCGAAATGAACTAGTGCGGGGGAAATGTGGGGGACACTTACAGAGTACTCTACCTTCACTTTACTCCAGTCCACCGCACTTGGATCTCTATGCTAGGGTACCTGCAAGATAGTAGATCAAAGACAAGTAGGGTTAGTGCTATGTAAGTGCAAAGAAACACAATAAACAATAAAGTAAATTCCGTTGCCTCCTCGGCAACGACACCAAAATGGTCGGGCACGTTTCGAGTGTTAGAAATCAGGGTTACAAACAACCCATCATCGTAGTTGCAAAACACGTCTATCAGATAAAATTTATACCGAAATTCCAAGGGAGTCCTTGGTTGAACATAGGGAGGCAACATTTACTTTAACTGAAAATCGCACTTCGATTTATTTCTTTTTGGTATTTTAGGGTTTTGCTATTTGTGTTTTTGAAATAATAGACAAGCAATCACAAGATAGAGATGGAATCAAATGTGATGTATTGCATTAATGTCTATTACAATAATCTATGAAAGCATAAAAAGAGAGGGAGGTGAGAGAAAATCTCCCGAATCGGCTATTCGGTGAGACGACGGTGATTGGTGGAAGCTCAGACGAAGGAGGTGAGGAGCGGGATGATAGAGGTGAGATGCAGGAGGACATCAGGTTGAGGAAAGCTTTGGTGTGGCTTCGGAATGGAGGTGAGAAGACGGAGATGATCTGCTACCGGAATGGAGGTAGGAGGATGGCTCCAAGGTGACCTATGAATGGGGATGGGAAGTTTGAGGAATATTTGGTGGGGCAGAGGTTTGCTTTACTAATAGGAGCCTTGGGAGCTTGAGAGCAAGCTCTAACAGAGAGTTGGTAGGCTTGCTAAAGCTTGGGAGTAGGTGGAAGTAGAGTAGGTAGAGATGGCTTGGAAGGGAGGGGGTGTAGGTCTTTTTGTAGTGGAGAAGAGGCTAAAACGTAGTAAAGGACCTCTAGCAGCCTCAGACCGTCGCTGGAAACGTTGCTGTAGATAGCTCACATCTGCTCATGCCCTTAGCTGGTTTTGCTGGCTTGTAATGAAGTAGCGACTACTGTAAGTGTCGTTGTAGGTCAACCTAGCTGTCACTGCAAGCTAGCACCAACCACGCACACGTACGCACTACGCTGCTGCCCATCACATGCACTGATCGCTCGGCAGCTTGTTGTTGTGCGCGCTAGTGTGCGCTAGCGCGTGCGCACGCGCGCTATGCTACTGCTGCTGCTTGCATGTGTTGCTGATTTGGTGATTGGGGGGGCTGCAGGGATTCGAACCCGTGCCCCTCCCTTGAGAACCGTCATTCCCACCAATGCGCTAGGTCATCCTTTGTGTTGCGAGGAAGAGCTCGGTGCAGATACTTCCCAGTCATTGGATCTTAATCCAATGGCTAGAATTCAAGGGCGCGAATGATGAAGGCAGTGGGCGGTGGCTGCTGGTTGGTGTTGGGCGGCCTGGATGGCGCCACGTGGTGCCATTTGGGCCATCCATCTTCTTCTTCTTGTAGAGGGTGCCACGGTGCTCAGATCGAGATGATTCTTATGTTGCCGGATTGCGATCGTCCCTTTGGATCCATCCGTATGGTCGGATTTTCCATCCGAAACCCGTATAGATGTCACATTGCCCTCTAGCCATATAAAATGAAGGAATTAATATATAAAACATACAACTATCCAAAATGCCTTGCAATGGATGTTATGCAATATTTATAACATGATATGCAATGCTAAGCATAGGAACTATCATAAATAAGCAATTTATCATTAATTCATATGTGTTCATCAAACCTATATGCAGACTGATACACCTAATCTTGAGTTGGGTTAGGAAGATCCAATTGCAGGTGCTCATGATTTCGAGCCAACCCTAGAAATCCGAGAACCTGGTTCGCCTAGCTTTGAATTCTTAGACACCTATAATGATGAGCTTAAAACAGAACTCCTCGAGAATGTAAATCCTGAGCCTTATGATAAGTCCACTTTTGTGGACCATTATTTGGCCTAAGTACTCTTTAATTAGTCATTCCTAGTTAATATTTGATTAGGAATTAAGAGGGAATTCAACATAGTCTGTATATCATCTAATGCACCAATTTTATGCTTAATACATATGATATGTTATGATAATTATTTGATGGATGCAGACTAGGTGCAAGACACATAAAGGCAGCAGTCAGACGTCCAAAATCCCATTTTAAGACATTTGGAATCTAATCTGGACTTCTGGAACCTCCAGCGTGGACTCCTTGCCAACTAAATATTTTAAGACATTTGATGGTTTTATCGAATGTCTGATGCCTAATGGATAGGACTTATCCTTCTATTCCAACCACTCGCAATCTCCATGAGTGGTTGCAGAAGTCGGCCACAGATATTTTAAAAAGAGTGCGCCAACGAAGAGGGGATAATCTTCTCCCCCTGCGGGGACTATCTCTCCACCTTCTCCACTGTGATGGAGACATGCACTGTGGAACCAGCGAGCAGTGTGGAGATTTGTATGCATCGTGACCAGCAAAGAACCCACACTTCACCTCCTCACAGCAGACACACATCACCACCAAAACCCCCTTTAGCCGAGGAACCTCACCTACCACAGCCAACTGCATGCTACCGCTTCACCGTGTGCAGCAGACGACGTGCCCCAGCCTGCATGTGCGCGTAGTAGACCACACGCCCCAACCCGCATGCGCGCATTGTAGACCTCGCTGTCTAGCCCGCGTGCGTGCGTCTTCTTCTCCCTCTTCTTCCTTCCGCCACCCCCTGCAACCTCCTGAAAGAACCCAAAGCCGCCACGCCCCCCCTCGACGCAGCCACCACCGTCAACCACCATCTTCACCACCAACACCGCCGGGGACCTCCACACAGCATGCCAACCCCTTCCACGCTTCCACGCAAGCCACAACAGCCCACGTGCATGCACACAACACCCATCGTCGGTGTTCTCTTCCTCCTCCATCCAGTCGTCGTCGGCCACCTCCGGCCGTGCCTTCACCGTCATCACGTAGCCCTTGTCGAGACGTGCCTTCTCATAGAGCAGCTCCTACGATGAAGCCTCCTCGCGCATGCACCAAGGAGAGAGACGAAATCCCTTGTTTTTCTCTGCATTAATAATTACAGAAAATGCCATTGCGAAAAACACTATTCATTTATTTTCTGATTTAATATATTGCAGTAAATTTACATGGATATCCCTTACTTAAATTTGAATTACGCATGATTGATTTCTTCTTATAAATGACATACACATGAGATATTGGTTATAGTAAATTGTTGTCATTAGGTAGGAGATTAATATTAACATTATTTGCTATTACCAAGGTCATTATTTAGAATATTATATTGTGGTACTTTTGCATATAAACACCTACATTCCTGATTAATTATCTAGATTCAGAGTTTATGTGAGAAAGTGAGTTGCAATAATTAGTATGTACATCAGATGATATTCCTGAACAAAGAAGACATTCAATAGGCTAATTCCTCCCTGTGGAGACGACCTAACTCTTCGTGGTTAGTTTTGAGAATTAAAATGTTTTGAAAAGAGATTTTCTACCACGCAATTAAATACAATGACACATCATTTTATTTTAAAGTTTTCAACAAAAATGAAGATCACTCTTTCAAATGGCGTCGTTGCCAGGGAGGAAACACGCCTATTAATTTTTTCAGGGATTTTATGTTATTTTATGCTATTTTGAAAGCTCTTCTGAATTACTAAATATGGATCTTCTTTTGTGCAAAAACACGTAACGAACGCGATGGGTGCGCATGGCGGAGATGATCTTTTTGGTGGACCTTGATGCCACCTAGGTGGCAGCAACAGGAGCACGTGGGCCTTGATCCCACACATATGGAAGGAGGATTGGCGACTGGAGATCTATTTATACTTAGATTAGGCTAGATAGACCTTAGACATTTAGTTTTTGTCTTGTGAACCCGTGTTGGGTATTTTCGTGAGCGTGTTCCCATTTTATTTAGATTATAGGATTATTCAAATTGTTTGAACTGCATGTTGGTTAGTTAGTTAGATTAGGTTTGTTTGCTTATTATTATTTTAAAAAAAAAAAATTCGAACTGCCTGCTAGAAGCTGCATATCTATAGGGCGACCATCTAGGATTGAATGAGCAGCATCTAGCTTTTCATTTTGCATTATAAACATCCTGCATTGAGGAGAGCTGGAGTAAGGTACATCTTTTGCATTAGTTATCTGCACACGCATTGCATTTGGACATAATTAAAGAAGACCATTTAAGCTGATTTGAAAGTATTAATCAAGTGGTCACATTATTTCTTGAAAGGAAAAAGAAATATACAGGAAGTGGTTGAATAACGTTACTGCGATTTTCAAAAGGAAAAATCACTTTTCACGGTGTGATGCACACTTCCTGCACTGAGCACGCACTATAGACACTGCACTAGGACTTGGACCCTTCAGGCTATAGGCATCGATCTCTTTATTGGTGCAAACCCTCCTATCTTGCTTTGTGACGGTAGTATTAACTTTTGCCCAAGTGACTTGATACTCTAAGGAGGGGGACACCCCTTAAAAGAATTCAAGGGTAGTTAAGAGGCACCGCTAATGCAATGCCTCAAAGGAAGGGTTCACCCTACTTGCATCCCTTGGTTCCATCCTTGGAGTACCTTTTTTACTTGAGCATTAGAGAATATCATCGCAGCAAAGTGTACATCTTTAGGGCACTCGAAGGTCAATTTAGGGTGCGTAATTGCTTGACAACTTGATTGATCACCCAAAAAGGACTAAAAGTAACCTCAACCTTCTTAACAGTCATTGACAAGAAATTTCAAGTGCCTCATTTCTCTTATACCACTTACGTAGGAATGGAGAAACACTGCCTTGACTATATTTGGCCAAGCTAAAGAGATTGGAAGGGGACTTAAAGAATTTTAAATCAACAAAAGACCTCTTGCCTTGTGTTTGCTTGGTGTGCGTGTGATAGAGCTCTCTAGGAAGTTTTTTGTTTTAATCTATCTAAGTCCTAAGAGAGTTAAAACATTTAATTGAAAGAAATAGACTATCCTTACTATTATCATTTTAACCAGGATCCCATGCCCCGAGCGTATCCATCCTTTGATGGGTAATTGACAGTTCATGGGATCATTCTTATTCTTATCCTAGGAGTACTGGCCCAATAGCTCCCACTTTTGAGCAGAGCCTAGGAGTGGGATTTTCCAACCCTGGAATCCCTACTTCTATGCAAACACCCAACCCTCCCACAATTCATGATTTTCCGTATCAAGGTTGGACCGATACCCCTAGGCAACTAGAGCCTAAGATTGACTATCCTCCACAATCTGATAGAAGTAGCCTCTCCTCTTTTATGATAGAAATGCAAAAACAACAAAAGGAAATGATGGAATTTATGGGAGTGATGTTGAGGAATAGTCAACAATTGAACAATGAAATTAGACATGTTAGCTACGCTATTCCCAGTAATTCTGATCCCTACCCATACGACCATGGTCATGAAAATAATTCTAAGGAAACTAATGACAATAGGGATCCCATTTTATGTAGCTATCACTTAGACTCTCCAAATGAGACACGGCCACCAGAGGAGAACGATCCTAGTGATTATCCACTCGAGCTATATTTGAGTCAAAAGAAAGGGAAGACGGTACCTCTTGAGGACCTTGACCCCAATGACAGTATTTTCCTTACCCCTGATAACCTGGGTCAAGGTCGTATTGTTCATGTCACTTCTATTAATTATCTGGTGGAATCCCATTCTACCCTTAGTGAGCTTAATCCTGACCCTCCACTTAGGGATTCAACACCTACCATTCAGCATCCTGAGGATTTAAATGCACCCAATAAAGGTGACCCTAAGGGAATGGAGGATGAATTAGATCAATTTTGGTCTCAAGGATATAAAGAGTCTACTTCAGAGGACAAGGATGACCCAATGGAGGAACCCAGACTGAAAATCTGGAGTGAATCACAGGGAGATTATGTGTTATTTGAGGACTTGCCCCGTGTGGATATAAATAATCTGGTGAAATCCAGATTCCTCCCTTCTTTCGATTTTGAGAGTCATCCTCTGCAAAACCACAAGTTCATATTGGAGGACAAACACAACAGTGAGAAGCCTAGGGGAGACTCTCGGGGACAAAACGTGTCAATTGAGGATTTAGCCCCGAGAAGAACAAAGAATTCAGTGATATAGGCTTCTCCATAACATTAAAGATGATAATACTCCTAAAGATATTAAGGATAATGAAGTGGCACACAATGTCCCCGGAAAGGATGTAATTGACAGGAAAGAACCTGGGGATGGATTTGCTGATAATTCTGACCTCGCTACTTCCCAAGAAACCCAACAATCGTCAAAGCATGTTGATCATGAGTCTATTAATGAGATATTGAATTCTATTCATGACTCATCTATTTGAGAGGAGTAGTTGGAGGTTCATAAACTAATGAAGCTAGGTAAGGATGTGAAATACGAATTCTTATTGGGAATGGAACCTAAACAGCCTAAGCCCTCTATGGACTTAATAATTACCACCCAATCACTCAAGCAACCAGTAGATTCCTTACCTAATCCTCAGCTCAGGTCTCTGCTCACTTACATTCTGTTTGGGGAGAATATCAAGCCAGTACATCCTCGGGTAGAATGGCGAGTTTGGATTGATGCTTGTACGTTTAGTCTCACCATTCAAAGGTTTGAAATAATAATGTTTATATCTTTTAAAACCCATCCTGCTTTGGAGGATCCTTGTTATCCTCCACCTATTCCATTTCGAGAGGTCCCTTTTCATATTCCTTTTGTTATTCCTAGACCTCCCAAGGTAGCCAAAGAGGTTTTCCGCTTTTATGTCTTCTGGAGAGCAATTGGAATCACGCTGCATCATCAGCTCGCCAACATTCGTGGCTACCTGTTTTCTAGGCCTGCGCTGTTACGCATATTTTTAGGGACTAACTCTTTCTGTTTGGAACCACACTTACAGGTTCCCTATAAGTCTGGCTGCTGATAGAAAATGCAGCGCTTGTTGGGAGGCAACCCAGCATCCAAAAGAACACCATCATCAAGTGATTTCCTTCCTTTCTACCCTGTTTTGATTTTACAATGAGGACATTGTAGGATTTAGGCATGGGAGGGTGCACTTTGCATTTTAGGAAGTATTTATGCATTTAGGTTAGCATATAAAAAAAAATTCTTTTCTTGAGCTGAATTGGTTAGTTCTTAGCAAAACATCTTTGTCATTGAAAGTGTCATTAAAGATTTTTCTTCTTAAATTGTTTCTTAAGTGTAGAATCCAGTACATTTGCTTCACTTGCACGTAGACTTAGTAATGGATCTCTAAAGAGAACCAATAAGCATTTTTAGTCTACTAAACCCTTGGACAGTTAATAGGGAGTCAGGCATACTATCTTCTAGTAGATCCACCTCATATTTGTGAGAAGAAAGTAGAGAGATTACTGGTGCATTAAGTCTAGTGCAAGGACTCTTAAGTTTTAGACAATTAGATGATGATACTTCAGAGTTAGTTATAGCTTTCACTCTCTGTTTCTGTGTGCGTACATTGTGTGAATTCCTATGAGTCATCAAATAAGTTAGATACAAAGAGATTGAGTCTTAATAAAGTTATGACTATGGTCGAAGGTTACGACCGTCCTTCATAGAGTCCTCAGCTGAAGGAGGGTAATAGTGTCAAAGGTCAGAAATATGCTTGTCCTATCCATTCTTTCCCGGTGCCGAGAGTAGGTACTTCCACCAAATAAGTCACACAATATCCTCTTGACCATCATCATCCCTAATAATGCCTCATAAATAAAAGTCTATATCGTGTTATGTCGATTTATGAACAAAGAAAAAGAAGGAAAAAAAGAAACAAAATAAATAAAATAAAATAAAATAAAAAAAAGAAAAGAGAGAGAGAAAAGAAAAAGAAAAGAGTCCAAGATTATAATTTTATCTTCGTGACGTTCTTTCTGAGGCATCAAAAAAACACCCATCGCGATCTACCAAATATGACCCATACCTACGTTTTAGTGTTGCTGATCACCCGAATACTGGCTAAGGACTCTAACTTAGTTGTAGGGTTATTAGGACTTTAGTTGAAGTGTGAATGCCATGTGAGGCCACCAAACAGTGAGTACACTTACTAAATCTGACGAGATTTGTGATCTCAGGAAGAAAAGAAGGAAAAGAGTGAGCACTAAGGAACATCAAGAAAGCACAGTTGTTTGTAACACTTTGTCAGGCTTATAAGTCAGTCGCATTGTAGCATAGGTGACGAAGCATTGACAACAAATAAGAATTTATTACTCGAAAATCAAAGTATCCGAGGTCGAACACAGGGAGAAAATGAAATTTATTCACTAATCTCAATAATGTAATTGAACACTTAGAATTACTCAAAACTTAATTCAGAATATAAATGCAAGAGTTTATGAATTAAATTTATAGCAAAAATAGAAGAGTTGGACGTCTGATTCTATGATCAGACGTCTTAAATGATGGCCTCTTATTTTCTTCTCCTTGTAGCTTTCTCTTCTTCTTCTTCTTCCTTCTCTTTCTGTCTCTGCTTCGGTTTCTTCTCTTCTGCCTTCCTAGCTTTTGCTTTCTTCCTTCTCTTTGGCACAATGCCTTTCTTCCTTCTTCTTCCACTGTGGGTTTTCTTCTTTCTTTCTTCCTTCTTCAACCTTAGCTCCCCTCTGACTTCCTCTTCTCTTTGGCTTTGTATCTCCTGCCTTATCTTTCCTTCTTCTCTTCTGACTTCTCTTATTTGCAGCTAAGTGTCGGCTTCACCATTCCTCCTTCGACGTTCTCTTCTTCTTCCTTTAGCCTTCCTTCCTTCTTCTTTCTTTTGCAGCTAAGTCTACTTAACCTCGCTTCACCGTGCCTTAGCTTCAACTGCGCCTCTTCTGCTTCTTCCCCACATAATGCAGCAAAACCTAACCCTACCCACCCCCGCATCTCTCTCTCTTTGTATATCTCTCTTTGGTATGCTCTCTCAAAGCTGGGTAATTGGGTCGGTTGCGTGCCCAGCTCCAGGCGCACCGACGTAAGTGTGGTGCACGAGGAGTGCTCGGTTAAGGGTTAACGAGTCGGGTGCCAAGTCCGTGGGGGAGTGTCATGGACGAGGCATGAAGAGTGAGGGTGAGGGACCTCACCCCTGTGTATTCGAGGCAGACAACATAAAACAGAAATACAATTTATGTTACCCACCATGCTCATGCGTTCATGAGGTGGGACTAAATGTCCTACCCGCTTCTGCGCTTTTGCCTGCAGGAACTCCTTCGATTGCTACTGATGGGTCGCTCACCAAACCAATTGCTTGGCTGCATGAAGTCGCGCACTCATCCTGCTTCACCTGGGACCCTGATGCCCGGAGCATGTAGCCTGGGATGAAGCTCACGACCTTCTCGCTGTATACGTCAACGGCGACAGGTGCTCAGATCTGTCACACACGAATACGGCCTGGTGGCCCCATTAAAACACATGGGAAGCTTCTCCATGTCAAGGCAAAGGTGGGACAATAGGTGGCAGGCTGCAGGGCGGCCTAGCTGTGCATGCCTAGGTGGTCAGGCCCGGATAGGTTGTGTTAATATGGTGATTTTATCGTTGAAATGAGTATAGTGGTTAACCTAAATCGAGCCTAACCATCTCTTTACAAAATTTTTTTTACCTGTCCTACTTGATTTTATCTTGGTCACTTTTAGGCCCAAGGTCGAACTTAGGGAAGCGAGATTAGAAGTGAACAAGTTTCTATGCCTTTCCTACAACGAATCTCTTTCATTCATTTATTATGTTTTTTGTGTTTTTCTATTTAAGATTTTTTTCTGATAATTTTTGTCCTTGAGGTACACCCTCAAAATCAGGTTCTTGGCTTTGAGCCAAATTAGGGTTTCAAAACTGGTCTTGCTATTCGCAAGATTGAGTACCTGCAAGTCAATGATTATATTTTCTCTTTTGTATATTTTTTTATCTTTTTAATGGAAGGAGAAAGAAATAGAAATATGATAAATATGGTATATATATATTATATATGTATATAGGGGTGGGGGTGGAGGTGGAGATGGCGTGTAGCATGGTGTCGAGTTGATTGTCATCTAGGAAGACGCAACCAACAAGACAAAGTGCCGCATGGAGTGTAGGATGGATGGGTGGAAGATGTGTGCAAAAAACACTTTCTATATGCGTGTATCGGGGAATATCAGCAACTGGTGCAGATATTCCTGCCATACAACGTGTGGTAGGTGATATGAATATATATATATACATGTATATATGTAAATATATATCTATATGTATATATATAGATATGGTTATAATTATATAGGTGTATATGTATTTATATATGTATATATATATCTATATATATATATATATATGTATGTATGTATGTATATATAGATATGTAAATATATGTACAGATATATATATATATGTATATGTATGTATATATAACTATATATACATATAGATATATATATATATGTATATATATATATGTATAAATATATGTGTATATATATGTATATATATATATTATATATAGGTATATATAAATATATAAGTGTGTATACAGGGGTGTACAAGTGAGAGTATGTGTGTCAGTGTATGTGTCTGCGGGAGTGAGAGAGCGCTATGAGAGAGACAGAGAGAGGGCGTCTGTTGGAGTGAAGAAGGCGCTGGTGTTTAAGTCGTCCGGACGCAGCGGCCGACGTCTGATGGCCACGCACAAGCGCAGGCGCGTAGGCAAGTGAAGAGGTGGGTGCACGTAGGAGGGAGCGAGCACGAGGGAAAGGACCACAGCGCACTGCGCTGCGCGATGAGGCGGGTGCGTGTGAAGGCACTATGTGCTGAACCGGGCAGGTGCAGACGCGAGGGCGGGCGCTGGAGCGGGCGCAGGGAGAAACATGGGTGCGGGTGTGCGCGGATGGGCTGGCTCCGGTAGCAACTCGGAGAGAGAGCACGCGGTGACCGAATAAGTGAGAAACTTTCAGATCACCGCACTGTAGCCACAGTGTTCCGCTGAACCGTGTGAACAATGGTTACAATGCACGCTCGACTCGCGCGACCGGGTGCTGGCAGTTTTGCATGTGCGGGAGCCGCTGAGCGAGTTGGCGCACGCGCAGAAGGACTGCGCCAGCTACTGGCGTGCGCGGTGGCCTACGTGCAGGCGAGAGGTGGCTGGCGCCTTGCTGCGGTTGAGCTTCAAAGCTTGACTCTGTGGCAATGGCAGAAATGGCTTGGAATGACGAAACAGAGAAGAGAACCACCACACCCACCGGCTCTTTGATGAGCTGGGCGGTGGTGGGACTCACAGTGGTGGTTGTGTACCACTGTGAGTTACTCCTGCCCGCAGCGTGGCTCCTCAGGAAGAAGAGAGGCTGTGTATGGAGGGGAGAGGGGAGGAGACGGCCCGGAGAAGAAGCTACTATGTGTGTTCTCTTTTTTGTGTGGACCAAGCTCTACTTCAAAGAAGATAGCCATTCCCTTTATAAAGAGGAAGAAGGCAAGCACAGCCATGCCCTGGCTGTGCATGCGCCTAGCAGGGCAAGCTTGCTGCAGAGAATGGAGTGAATAAGATCCAGCCATGCCTTGTAGCCTTGGAGTAGAAATTCAAAGTCAAATAAAAATAAAAATAAAGATGGTCAATTTGCGAGGCAACCCTTAAGGAAAACGTTAATTTCAATGCCATTTTATTCACTCTCCTCCCCTCTCAAATAAATGCATGCATGTGTTTATTTTCACAAATGCGACTATGGCTACCTAATATGCACTGGCAATGCTAGAATATAGCACAAGATGGCACAATTGTTGGTGTATTTTTGCTGTGCAATCATACCCCCATGCCTATCTTTCGCTAGTCCCTAGCAAAACATTTTTTTGTATTGTATTTAGAAATGATCTTAAGCTGAAGATTTTCTTATGAGGCGACATAAGTGTGTTTATTTGTTGGATATTGTAAGAACCAATTGTAGAGAAGACTACCGGTACTTTAAGTCTTATGTGGCATAGATCATCTCTCAACTAACCTGGACTCTTGATATTTAAACCTTAAGTATGATTTTCAGGACCCAGGAGGTTTCTACCGTACTCGAGAGCTCAAGAGATTATGGCTTGTGCTTAGTGAAGGATCAAGACTGACCAGATGAACATTTAGACTCAAGCCCAGGGTTTCATGAATTTTTAAGTACAGGTTGGTCCCAGTTTTAGCTCGTGTTTTTGCATTGACCCTTAAAAAGATGACGGAAAACTCAACTCCCATTTTATAGTATTTGTGGCTCAAAGAAAATAGGGTATTTGTGACTTGCCCTGAAGAACTTTTGTAGGGGAAGACTTTACAGATATTTGCGAGATATACTGACTTATTTGCATCTTTTTTTTTTTTTTTGAAACACGTGTCAGTATATCTCTTACAACATTATTTGGAGGAGCACACTTTCTTTTGGTGGGAGAGTTCCTTTTTTTGGTGGAAAGAGTCTCTCCTAAATACAAGACTAAAGCCTGGGATAAAAAGTCTACCTACGTGCACTGGTAAGGACTCCACCTTCCCTAATGAACACTAGGGTTGGATCTTTTGTTCACTTGGTCTTTCTTGATATGTGTAGTGTTGAACCAAGCTTACTTAGGCTCTCGAGTAGAAGCAAACCAACGGATTCTGTACAGGTGTTTCATGTACAAGAATACATCCTTAGTTAGGAGAGATTCTGATGTATCTTGTCAATGCTCAAGTGAATTAAGCCGAGCCTGAGCAAATCAAGCTTTTGTTGCCTGGAAAGTCTTCAAAACAGTGGTTGAATATCCATAAACACTTATTGTATTTTTTGTTTGAGCTTTCAGATCATTACTAAACACCATTTTTTTTTTTATATAGATAGATGGAAACTGCATGATACCATAAAGTACCCAGATCCTATGGATGCCTATCCACCCCCCCATGCCAAACGATGCTATGTCCTCATATGCATGCAGGGTAGGGTAGAGGAAGGACGAAAGATCGGGTAACGAGAGCTGAGGTGCAGGGTATACAGTAGGGTGGGTGGATGGTGGGTGGTGAAGTGAAAAGTGAAGTGAGTGTGACAGTGGCGGAGTGTTGTTGGGGTGCCTCCTAACGAGCGCTGAATTTAACATCCCCAGCTGGACTCAAAATGAGGCACAGCATTAGTACCCCTCCAGCAGGGCAACAGTTTCTCCAACGGAGGCAGGTTCATGAGTAAGATAGGGTTTCAAATGCTGCCCATTGATCGTAAATTTATGCCCAGATTTGGGATCTTCAATCTCAACGGCCCTGTTGGGAAATGATCTCAAGACCAGGAAAGGACCAGTCCATTTGGACTTCAGTTTCCCAGGAAAGAATTTGAGCAGGGCATTGTAGAGCCAAACTTGCTGAGATGGCTCAAATTCTTTCCGCCGAATACGGCTGTCGTGAAAAGCCTTAGTGCGTTGCTTGAAAGTTAAGGCAGAATCATAGGCTTCACGACGGAGCTCTTCGAGCTCCTGGAGTTGAAGTTTCCTTTCTCGACCACATAGGTCTGGGTCGAGGTTACATTAGCAGATCGCCTAATAAGCACGGTGTTCCAACTCCATGGGCAAATGACAAGGCTTTCCGTAAACGATTCTATAAGGAGACATACCAAGGGGAGCCTTGAAGGCGGTCTGATACGCCCAAAGTGCGTCAATCAGCTTGTCGGACCAGTCCTTATGGTCAGGTCGAACCATTTTCTGGAGAATTTGCTTGATTTATCGGTTCGACACCTCTGCCTGGCCGTTCGTCTGAGGATGATATGGGGATACGATACAATGGTGGACTCTGTATTTCCTCAGAAGTGCCCGAAAAGAAGCATGGGTAAAGTGGCTTCTTCCATCCGAGATAATGGCTCGAGGGATCCCAAAGCGCACAAAGATGTGGTCTTTGACAAATCGAGTGGATATAACATGGTCAGCACGGTGCGTGGGAATAACCTCGATCCATTTCGAAACGTAATCAATGGCCACGAGGATAAATTCGAAGCGTTGGAAGGAGGAAAGGGATCCATGAAATCAATTCCCCAAATGTCGAAGATTTCCGCAGCTAGGATGGGTTGTAAGGGCATCATGTCACGACGTGACATTGACCCTAACGACTGGCACCTAGTGCAATGTTTGGCATAATTGTGTGCATCCTGATGAAGGGAGGGCCAAAAGAAACCGCACTGAACACCTTGGCTGCAGTTTTCCTCCCAGAGAAATGGCCTCCGCAGGCTTGATCGTGGCAAAAGGATAGCACACTAGAGAATTCGCTATCAGGAATGCAGTGATGGATGATTTGATCAGCACCTATTCAAAAAAGAAGTGGATTATCCCAGAAATAATACTTTGCTTCTATCATGAGACACTCACGCTGGTTTTTAGGCCATCCACGTGAAAGGGATCCAAAAGCAAGGTAGTTGGCAATGTCGACATACCAAGGTCCACTTGCCACATTAATTGCCAATAGGTGCTCATCAGGAAAAATCTCATTAATCGGCAGAGTAAGTCCAATATGGTCAGGGTCCAGTCTAGAAAGTTGATCAGCCACAACATTCTGGGCTCCGGCCTTATCACGGATCTCAATGTCAAATTCTTGGAGCAGAAGGATCCAACGAATCAGTCTAGGCTTGGCATCCTTCTTGTGCATGAGATGGCGAATGGCCGCGTGATCAGTGAAAACAATAACATGTGAGCCCAGAAGGTAAGAGTGGAATTTCTCCAGCCCAAAGACGATCGCCAGTAGTTCTTTCTCAGTGGTAGTATAATTACGCTGGGCCTCGTCCAACATCTTACTGGCGTAGTACACCACGAAGGGGCGTCTATCGCATCTTTGTCCCAGGATGGCTCCGACTGCAAGGTCGGAAGCATCACACATGAGTTCAAAGTCGAGAGACCAATCAGGTGGCTAGAGAACGGGGTCCTTGCTGATAGCATTACGCTGCTGCATGAATGCTTGTATGCAATCGGGGCCCATATCGAAGGGTACGTCAGTCAATAGGAGATGAGTTAAAGGTTGAGAAATCTTGGAGAAATCATTGATAATCTCCTATAGAAACCAATGTGTCCTAGGAAGGAGCGGATTTGTTTGACAGAGCTAGGCACAGGTAAATCAGCAATTACATCAAGCTTAGCTCTGTCAACCTCGATACCCCTATCGGAGATGATATGTCCGAGAACAATTCCCTCGTGTACCATAAAATAACTTTTTTCCTAAGAAAGCACGAGGTTTACATCAATATATCTCCTAACGATACGAGCCAGGTTGGCAAGACATTCATCAAAAGATGGTCCAAAGATCGAAAAGTCATCCACGAAGACCTCGAGAAAGTCACCCACCATGTCATGAAATATCGCCAACATACATCTCTGGAAAGTTGCTGGCAAGTTACAAAGTCTGAACGGCATCCTTCTAAATGTAAAGGTGCCCAAGGGGCAGGTAAAAGTGATTTTCTCTTGGTCCTGGGGGTCAATTGCCACCTAGTTATATCCTGAGAATGCATCTAGGAAATAGAAAATTTTATTTCCTGCTAACCGCTCGAGGATTTGGTCAATGAAAGGTAGCAGAAAGTGATCTTTCTTAGTTGTAGCATTGAGTTTCCTATAATCTACACACACTCTCCAAGATGTAGGAGTGCGTGTAGGGATGGATTCGCCCCTATCATTGACACGGATGATGAGTCTCGCCTTTTTGGGCACGACGTGAATCAGACTCACCCAGGGGCTATCACTGATCGGGTAGATTATACCTGCATCCAGCCACTTAATAATTTCCTTCTTAACGACCTCCCACATGTTAGGGTTGAGACGTCGCTGCATCTTGCAGGAAGGTCAAGCCTCCTCCTTCGTATATATATGGTGAGTGCAGTAGGAGGGGCTAATGCCAGATAAGTCTGATAACGACCATAACGACCATCCAATGGCTGCCTTGTGTTCCATAAGGACCTTCGTTAGTTTGCACTCTTGCTCCCTTGTCAATTTTGAACTAATGATTACAGGGAGCATTTCATTTGGTTCCAGGAAAACATACTTAAGCGTACTAGGCAGCTCTTTTAGCTCGGGAGTGGATGGTGAAAGATCTAGCATTTCTTGGGACGAGAGTGTCCCAAGTGGATCAGAAAATAAGTTAGGAGGAAGAAGTTGGCCCTCAGATTGGCCAAGAAGAGGGGCTTCTTGGATAGATGGATCCAAAAAGGAATAGCCCCAGTGAGTAGTATATGGGCTCAAGGTCCTAATGTGGAGTTGCAAATCCGCCTGATTTGGCGGGAGAGAAATGGCAATCCGGTCTTCAAGAGTGTGGATTGGCGGTGAATAGACCGGATATGACTCAGACCACGAGGCATGGGAAGTGGAGAAAACCTCGTCAGAAGTCTGGTTAGGAGAAGGTACGGGACTAGGGAGGGATGGGTTAAAGTCACAATATGTGTCGATCATGCAATCATCAGTGTTTGCAGGTAATCCACAGCAGTCAAAATAGGTCCCAATTAATCCAATACATGCGCTAACGGCCATGTCCTCGTCAGACGTGTCATCCTCGATGCAATCGCAATCAAAGTTCTTGGCTGCCTTGAAGATGTTAAGCTTGAGTTTCTCAGATCCAACAACAATCTCAATACAGCCTGACTCGCAGTCGATATGGGCACAGGCTGTGTCCAAGAAAGGTCGACCAAGGATGATCGGACAATCAGAAAGTGAGCTAGGAACTTCCATATCTAAAACAAGAAAGTCAACAGGAAACCAGAGACTGTTGACCCTAACCACCACGTCTTCCACCACACCCTTCGGAATTTTGACATAATGATCTGCCAACTGTAACATGACAGGGGTGGGTTTCAGATTTCCTAAGGAAAATTTTTCGAGCATGATGGTTGGCATAAGATTGATGGAAGATCCTAGATCAAGTAGGGCACGGTTAAAATTGCAGTCTTGGATGCTACAGGAAATAAGTGGTGTACCCGGATCTTTCTGCTTCGGTGGTAGATTTGACAGTATAGCACAACTCGCATGAGGCGAGAGAACCATCGGATTCTTAGTTTTCTTTGACTGTCGCCTAGGTGTTGTGTAGTCTTTGAAAAATCAGGCGACAGTAGGTATGTGGTCGATAGCCTCGAGCAGGGGTACCTTGATTTCAACATCCGTAAACAAATTATGCAGGTTATCAATGGTCTACATATCTTTCTTTTTGCCTTTTGGCTCCCTCAGTAGAGCCTCAGGGAATGGGATTGATTCTGGCACCAATTTGGGGGTATCGTCCTCTCGCAAATGCGGTGCGCATCCCGAATGAGAGGGCGATGAAGAAGATGGGCCAGGATTAGGTCGAGGCGGATCGACGGTTTGCTTACTGCTCCTTGTAGTGATCGCATTGGACGATGCGGGTCTAGTGGGATCATAAGGCGGAGGAGGGTTCGCAATAGGGACATAAGAGTGAGGTGCTGCAGCAGGATTAGCCTGAAATCCTGGTGGAATGCTTAGAGCCTGCCGAATCTGATGAACCTGCCCCTGAGAAGGTCGTACCTGTGGTTGAGGGCCATGGGGTACGAAAGTTCGCAGATTGGGAACAGGTTGGGCTGGAAGAGTGCCCTGAGATCGAGTCGCCATGCGTAGTTGACTGATCTCAGCATTCGCTGCGCCAATTGGTGCTGAAGAGAGGTCATGTTCTCTTCATGGCGCTTTTACATTTTCATCATCATTCGCATCAATTTGTCAAGAGGACTTGATGCGTGTTCTGTTTGCGGTGCGCAAGGACCCGATGGCAGATTCGCCATAGGATTAGACTGGGCCCTTGGGATGACAGGTGTGGATGGTCGCATTGGTCCACCCGCGGGGTTTTGGTGTTACGGGTTGTTGGACCATGCGAAGTTCGGATGATTTCGCCACCTTGGGTTATAAGTGGCAGAGAACGGGTTGTTCCCCAAGGCGTAAGCATCTTCTATGCCAGAAGACGCGTCTGCATGTAAATACACATCCAAGTGCATGGAGGCTTGGTCCTCCGTGTCAAAATACTAGCTTGCAGAAACCAAATCCACATGACTTACCGAATTGCTCAGTGCTACACTAGGTAAGGAAGGTCATACGGGGTTTCACGGGATAAGCCTAGTGTTGAAAGAATTGGAATTGTGACGAAGTGGTGAGGTGTGGGTATTTGCCATAGAACGGATGGGGTTGGCCAGAATCTCGTCCAGCTTCTTGTGTACGATGGAGACTTCATCCAATTTCTGTGCGATAAGGCTGAGATCAGTGGATGAATGGGAGGGTCTCATGTCAACTTCGTGGACATTACGGGGCAGGCTGGTACGATTAAAGGCGATAATGGAGGCATTGTTCATTGAGTTTTCACTCATATTTTCAAATAATTCGAATGCTCCATTCTCGTCTTTATTCATGAAATTCCCTCCGCAGGAAGCATCTGCAATCTACATCAAAGTCTCATTTAGCCCATAGTAGAAAATCTAGGCTATATGCCACTTAGGCAGACCATGGTGCGGACACTTCCTAAGGAGGTCATTATATCTCTCCCATGCCTCATGAAACTGTTCGCCGTTTTGTTGCATAAATGAAGTGATAGCACGGCGAAGTGCATTGGTTCGCACGATTGGAAAGAACTTCTTGAGAAGCGCTGTTTGCATCTCTTCCCAAGAGTGGATGGTTCTCCCAAGGGTGCGTAACCACTGCGACGCTTTATCCCGTAATGAAAACGGGAACATTTTCATGAGGACTATAGGTAACCCGATATTTCTTGGTTTAACAGTTTCAACCAATCGGGTTAGGTCTTCCAAGTGGAGAAAAGGATCTTCACTTGAAAGACCATGGAAGTGAAAATTTATCAGGCAAATTATGTTAGGTTTCAGTTCAAAGTCATCCCCGCCCATGGGGACCTGAATTTGTCCTATGGTCTCTGTAGCAGCGGGATTCTGATAGGAGCTAAGAGACCTAGGCTCCTCCCGTTTGGGAGGGTTCTGCATTTCCTCCAATGTTTCCCTTATGGCTTCAATTTGTTCATTATACATTTCCATTTGGACATGGAGGCGGGTTATGGGATCCAAGGCTCCACCACTTGGTGAGTTTTGAGGGTGGTTTCCCCCCTCGGGATTTGGGGGTGGGCGTGCAGCCATGTTTGTGGAGAAGGAGGACGATTCAGCTTCCTTTCTAAAATTATCAGGCAATTCACACAGTTCAGGGTTTTGTGACCACCTCCCAAACATGCACTACCGCAAGAAGAATTGGGGAGATAAGAAGGGAACAGGAGATGAAAGAAATGACGCCGCAAAGGTACACTTGATGACAAATCAATACAATCAAATTCCTAACCTCTACAGTGTGCCCTTAGACCTAAAGATCTAAGTTACCTACTATCACGACCTACGAAACCAAATGTGAGCACCACGGAACCACCAGGCCAGATTGAAAGGCTGTTTGCCCCAGTCTTAGACACCCGATAGCACTCGGGAACCCACACCAGCACGTAGGCACTACACGTAGGTAGTTAGACCTCCGATCCTTAATAAGGGTCAAGTTGCTACCAGTTTTAGTTAGAGGCTTAGGATCAAGTGCTTCTGGAATGTGAAGGGCATTATTTACAGGTAATGCCCAAGTGATTGATTTCACAAAGTGTGTAAACCAAGCATGCAACGGGGAAATCTCCCCGAATTGAAGTTTCAATTGGTGAATGGTTTTTAGAATTCAGCCTTAAGTAGTATGGATTTTAGGATTTCGCTGAATTACCAATTTAGCCAATCTTCGGGTTTTGAGAGAATACAAGTTTTCTTTTAAGCCCAACAAACCCTTCTTCAGTGTCAGTTGGTTAGTGCATGCTAAAATGCAATGGGCTTCCCTAGATGGAGATTTCTATGTGTGGATGACCGAGTCAATTTTAGATTAGTGTGAAAAGGAGCCAAAGCACTTCAATTCAAGTGCTCCAAATCACCAGAATGATTTCCACACACAAGGCTCAACCATAGGATAAAGAAAATCAAATTGTTGGGGTTGAAGTATTTGGGATCGAATCTTAGGCATGTGAAAGGTCATGGTGGGGTTGGAATCAACTCAATTCCAAGTCTTCCCACCAAAAAGGTGATCCCGAATTGCAGATAAATGAGGCAAAGGGGGATGGAAATCAATCTATTTATCTTTGCCTCAAAGAATACTTCACACGGCGAAAGATTCAAGAATCAAGATTCTTGGATCTTCTCTATGCGAAGTTTGGCGGGAAATCCCGGGGCGGTGGGAGTGATGACAAACAATCAAACAAGTGATTTTTAATCCACTTGCCCCAAGAGATCCAAAGAAGTATTTTTATTATTATTATTATTTTTATATTATTAAGGTGACAAGTTGACCTAAGTTGCTAAGAAAGAAAGACCTACTTGTTCAGCAACGTGTGCAAAGCTCCAGTGCGGTGTCGGCATCTTCACGCTCTCGTTCCCAACTTTGATCTGCCCACGTCTCCGACTTCGTCTGCCAATCTTCTCCTTGCAACAGGTTCACCTGCACAGCAACAAACGAAAACACCCGTGAAGAGAAGGGTGTGAGAAGAGAAAAATTAAAGGAATGGAGTAAAAACTTACTTGAATGCGCACTTCCCTAGCAACGGCGCCATAAAAGAGCTATGGTCGGGCCCGGATAGGTTGTGTTAATATGGTGATTTTATCGTTGAAATGAGTATAGTGGTTAACCTAAATCGAGCCTAACCATCTCTTTACAAATTTTTTTTTACCTGGCCTACTTGATTTTATCTTGGTCACTTTTAGGCCCAGGGTCGAACTTAGGGAAGCGGGATTAGAAGTGAACAAGATTCTACGCCTTTCCTACAATGAATCACTTCCGTTAGTTTATTATGTTTTTGGTGTTTTTCTATTTAAGATTTTTTTCTGATAATTTTTGTCCTTGAGGTACACCCTCAAAATCAGGTTATTGGCTTTGAGCCAAATTAGTGTTTCAAAACTAGTCTTGCTATTCGCAAGACTGAGTACTTGCAAGTCAAGGATTATCTTTTCTCTTTTGTATATTTTTTTATCTTTTTAATGGTAGGAGAAAGAAATAGAAATAAGATAAATATGGTATATATATATATATTATATATGTATATAGCGGTGGGGGTGGGGGTGGAGATGGCATGTAGCACGGTGTCGAGTTGATCGTCGTCTAGGAAGACGCAACCAACAGGACAAAGTGCCGCGTGGAGTGTAGGATGGATAGGTGGAAGATGTGTGCAAAAAACGCTTTCTGTACGCGTGTATCGAGGAATATCAGCAACTGGTGCAGATATTCCCACGATACAACATGTGGTAGGTGATATGAAAATATATATATATGTATATATGTAAATATATATCTATATGTATATATATAGATATGGTTATAATTATATAGGTGTATATGTAGTTATATATGTATATATATATATATATATGTATGTATATATAGATATGTAAATATATGTATCGATAGATATATGTATAGATATATATATATGTGTGTATATATATAGTAATATATGTATATAGTTATATATATGTGTATATGTATATATATATATATTAGTATAAGTATCTATGTATATAGATATGTGTAGATATATATATATATATATATATGTCTTTATAGTTATAGATATATGTATATATGTATGTATATTTGTATATATATATATATGTATAAATATATGTGTATATATATGTATATATATATATATATGTATATATACTTATACTTATTTATATAAGTACTAATATATGTATAGATACATGTATATAAATATATATATATATGTAAATATATATATATTAGTATATAGATATATATATGTATATATATTTATGTATGTATGTATGTATGTATATATATATACTTATATATAATTGTATAGGTACTAATATATATATATATATGTATATATATATATTATATATAGGTATATATATATAAGTGTGTATACAGGGGTGTACAAGTGAGAGTGTGTGTGTACAAGAGTGTGTGTGTGAGTGTATGTGTCTGCGGGAGTGAGAGAGTGTTGTGAGAGAGAGAGAGAGAGAGGGCATCTGCTGGAGTGAAGAAGGCACTGGCGTTTAAGTCGTTCGGATGTAGCAGCCGACGTTTGATGGCCACGCGCAAGCGCAGGCGCATAGGCGGGCGAAGAGGCGGGCGAACGTAGGAGGGAGCAAGTGCGAGGGGAAGGACCGCAGCGCACCGCGCTGGGCGGTGAGGCGGGCGCGGGCGAAGGTGCTATGCGCTGAAGCGGGCGGGTGCAGATGCGAGAGCGGTCGTTGGAGCGGGTGCGGGGACAGATGCGGGTGCGAGCATGCACGAATAGGCTGGTGCCGGTAGCGGCCTGGAGAGAGAGCGTGTAGTGACCGGATAAGTGAGAAACTTTCTGGTCACTGCACTGTAGCCACAGTGTTCTGCTGAAACGCGTGAAAATGGCTACAGTGCGTGCTCGGCTCGTGCGACCGGGTGCTAGCGGTTCTGCGTGTGCGGGCGTCGCTGAGCGAGCTGGTCCGTGCAAGGAAGGACTACGCCGGCTGTTGGCGTGCGTGTTGAGGGGCGAGGGCGACCTGCTGGTGCACGTGGAAAGAGCTGCTCTGGCTGTTGGCGTGCGCGGTGGCCTGCGTGCGGGCGAGAGGTGGCCGGTGCCTTGCTGCAGCTGCGGTTGAGCTTCAAAGCTTGACTCTGTGGCAATGGCAGAAATGGCTTGGAATGACGAAACAGAGAAGGGAACCACCATGCCCACCAGCTCTTTGATGAGCTGGGTAGTGGTGGGACTCACAGTGGTGGTTGTGTACCACTGTGAGTTGCTCCTGCCCACAGCGTGGCTCCTCAGGAAGAAGAGAGGCTGCGTATGGAGGGGAGAGGGGAGGAGACTGTCTAGAGAAGAAGCTGCTGTGTGTGTTCTTTTTTTTGTGTGGGCCAGGCTCTACTTCAAAGAAGATAGCCGTGCCCTTTATAATGAGGAAGAAGGCAAGCACAGCCATGCCCTGGCTGTGCATGGCTGTGCATGCGGCTGGCAGGGCAAGCTTGCTGCAGAGAACGGCGTGAAGAAGATCCAGCCGTGCCTTGCAGCCGTGGAGAAGAAATTCAAAGTCAAATAAAAATAAAAATAGAGATGGTGAATTTGCGAGGCAACACTTGAGGAAAACGTTAATTTCAATGCCATTTTATTCACTCTCCTCCCCTCTCAAATAAATGCATGCATGCGTTTATTTTCACAAATGCGACTATGACTACCTAATATGCATTGGCAATGCTAGGAAATAGCACAAGATGGCACAATTGTTGGTGTATTTTTGCTGTGCAATCACTAGGTCACCCTATGGCCATGCTTATGGGTTAGGTCGGGGGGTGTTTAGGGAGGTGTTGTTGGTCGATGGATGGGTGGAAGATGATCAGTGGTCGATGGCGAAGGTGAAGAGGTTGCTGGCGAGACGTATGGAGGTGTGGAGTGATGGGTGCGTCTCGCCAGAGGTTGGCCGGAGATGGGGAAGATGGCGGTGGATAGTGGCAGTCGAGGGGTAATTTGTGAAATAGATTGAGGGGAATTGAAGAGGGGATAGAGAGGAGTAAGTCTAACCTAATTAAGTGGATGAAGGGGAATAGATGGCGACTGGCAGTACCTGCCGTCGCTAGAGAAGAAGGTGTCCATTGGAGGGAGACGGCAGTGACAGCGGGGCTAAAGATGCTCGCGCGGGTGTTGCACGATGTGGAGGAAGATGGTGAGGGCATCTCTGCCACTGGTATGGTGGTAGAGCGACGAGAAAGAGGAGGGAGGCTCGCCAGATCTCTCTGGACCACTTGACCGGAGGAGAAGAAGAAGAAATTAGGGTGGATCTCTGGTCAAGTCGAGCTCAAGAGGTGCGGCCGGGTTTGAGAATCTTTTATAGATGCTGGCAGGGGCTTCTGTGCTTGGAAGACAGGCTTCCAAGTGCGCGAGTCCTCGTCGGGAAGGAATCAGTTAGAGACCCAAATCTCTCGTGCATTCGCGCGAGAGATTGGGTGCAAATTAGAGATTAGGATCGAGCTCAGATGGAAGGGAATTCCTCAGAGAATCTCCCTTCCAAATATGGGAGGAGATCTCTGAGGAATCAAGGAGTACTCCCCCTACATTCCTCGACGGAGTAGGATTTCTCCCCATTAATGGTGGAGGGACCTGTTTGTAAGAGTGGCGAGGAAGTTAGGGGGGTCTGTGCAATGGTTTTCAAAAGATATGGGCCAAAATGTAATTGGGTGTACTATTTTGGAAAGTAGGTCAAGATGACCTCCCCTTAAGTCCAAATTTTGGTACAAACCTAATTTGGACCTAAGGAATCCAATGGTGAAGTTGGATTTTATGTTTGGCCACGTTTGACTAGATATTTTGCACAGAAACCCAAATTAGGTCAATTAATGAGCTAGGACCCCAATCTAGGTCAGAATAGGTTCCAAAGGCTAATTTGAAGGTTATGGTTATAAACCCTAGGGGATATTTCTCCATGAATTTTAGAGGGTTTAGTTAATTTTTATCCTAACTAGAACCTTTTTGAATTAAGCGGGTCTATTTTAGGGTTATAGAATGTCATTTAATTCCTAGACTGCACATGAACCCATTTCTGACTGAACCAACCCACTTTTTATTTTATTCAGACCATTTAACCTATGTTTTGCCTCTGAGAAATCCCGTTTATGTACTGCAATGATAAAATTACAGTTTTAACCTTTGTTTCATGCTTTCTTCTCAGAACACTTATTCCTTGAATTAGGTCCTTCTCTAGGTTATGTAGGAGCTCTTATTCTCTTTCTTAGGTCAAAATGAGCTAGTTAGGGCTCATGATGAGGCTCTCATCATACCCCCATGCCTAACTTTTGCTAGTCCCTTAGCAAAATTTCAAGGTTTTAACTTCTATTCTAGACCCTGAGTGTCTGTCACCAGTTATGATAAGTGCTTTTCCTTTTCTTGTGATTAGTTAAGAATGCTGACAATAGGCATAGAGGTACTCAAGTACCAACCAAAATCCGGACCTGACCCGCTTTAGCCTCAGTCCTCCGCGAAGGTTTTAATGCCCACAGAAACCATCTTAGGGTTTATTGGACTCCGCAGTTAAAGCACTCATGCTTGAGACATTTTTAGCCTAGGTTCAGTTTGTAGTACGTTTTTGTAAGAGAGAGACAGAGGATTTATTTGTTTGGAGAGCTTTCTCTCTCTTTTCGTTTTATTTCCAGCTTCAGATTGGCTTCTCAACACGGTTTGTATCGGATTCCTCGTCCCCATCATCAATCCTCAAGGGTCCCTGCCAATCGATGCTTCGTGATAGCACCGCCCATGGCAACCCCAGAACCCTGGCTTTTGAGATTTTGAGATAATCCCGCCCATGGCTTTCTATGGCCGAATCCAAACCCTAGCAATCGACATTTCGTGATAATGCTGCCCATGGTATCCGAACCAGCAGAGTGCTTACATGCCCTCGGTAGGATGTTTAAATATCCTAAGAGACAAGCATCGGGGAGATGATATGTTGTTACACATCTTCGAGGGGAAATTCCAGCCTCTCCGTGCCAGGAACTCATCCAAATCAACTTGTGTTGATCGGCCACTCCTAATCTAGGCAACTTTTTCAGAGCATAAAAACACTTTTTGCGTGATTTTGATATTTATACACACTGAACCAGACTGTGCGTCGATTGGGGTGCTTAGGTTACCGAATCCTACAAACAGAAGGTCAATTAATGAGGCTAAATACTTCCTAAGTCTTAGACCTAATACTTAAGTTTCGCATTTTCCCCAACCTTTTGAGGATTATCCAGATCTTAGCGAATATGTGAATTTTTAAGCCTAAGAGTCTAGCCCAAAAGACCTAAGATCAACATTCTTGCTAATCTCTTTTTGTGTCTCCTTAGCACTTTTCTTTCATTTTTCTCTTTTCTTGATGTGGTCTAGAGCTTTGGTTAATTCCTTAATCTCTTACTAATGGCTATCTCTTTTTCTTTTTCATTTTGTGCTCATTTTTGTCATTTTTCTCTTTTTCTCCTTATAATTATGTGGCTTACAAAATTTCCTCCCTCCATTTTTTGTTCTTTTTCATAATTTTTTAATTTTTTTTCATGTTTTTGATATATGTGAATTTTTTTGTGAGAATCCTTCTGACTTTTTCTTAGTTCTGTATGTATGCACTTTATCACCCCCCCATGCCTAAGTTTTACAGTGTTCTCATTGTAAACAGAGGGTGTAAAATAGTGTTGAGGTCAAGGATTTAGAACAGGATACATCGGGTGGGTGAATGGGTAAAAAATGACTGATGCAGATGATTTCAAGCTCTGGTTCGTGTACTGGAGGTGGGATCAACTATCTAAGGCTGAACTCAAGATGCAATGGATGTGGAGTACAGACAGATAATAAGACGGGTCTCTATTTTTGGAATGACAAGTTGCCTCCATTTAAGTGCTAAATTCAATGCCTTCAGTCAAGCGGAACATGGGGTGGAGAGGGAGTGGTCAAATCAGCGGAATTTTGTAAAACAAGCACATTGATTAAGAGCCTGGTTGGACCAACCAGGTGCTTGTTAAGATCAACAAGCTGATGATGCAGCCCAAACCCAATCAGTCTGGTGGGTTGATAGATGTAGATCAACAGATGCGGAACCCACCATATGCAATGTGTCACGGATGGATATGGAAGTGAAAACTCGGGTTTAGGCTGAGTCGAATCAGCCTAGTCAGAGTATGGTTCTGAAAAATAATCAGTGCATGGTGTGGAAACCCTACAAGGGTGATAAGAGATTGATGGATCATGTTTTTCAGTCTGATTGATACCCGATGCCCGATATAGATGTGGAGTTGAATCATCTGCAAATAGTTCAGTGAGAGGTGAATCAGAATAGAAATTGAGTCCGGTTGCGGGTCAAGGTAGTGAATGGGTTTTGATCGGTTTTGTATGTGTGGAAGAGGTGGCTTCAATGAGAATCGTGTATGAGGGCTCTTCTAGAAAGGAATGACAGGTGTCTCATGTAGAGACTCCTCATAATAGCTTTTAAAATTAGAGTTAGAGAATGAGTCATGTGAGCTGAGGTTGTAGATTGGCTTGTTATAATCAGGAAGCAGATTTCTCCGATGTTATGGTCAGATTCGAAATCGTCGGAGAGTTTGCAAAAATCAAAATTTGAATGAGATTCAAGATCATGAGTTCCACCATAAAATAAATCATATGTTGTAGATTCAGCAGCCTGACTGGGGTCTAGCCTAGATGTCAATTATGAGCTTAAAAAGGTATCCTTATCTGGTAGAGGCTCAAGTTCTAATGTGGTAGGATAGACCCAATTGAAACCGCACTCGTCCAACTTAGTTTCTGTATCGTAAATTGGCATGACTTCCGAAAAATTGATTGGTTTCTCTGAGGATATTGGCGAGGGATATTGATCAAAGAGAGACCCAAAATCATATTCTTCATTGGAAAATTGATCTTCCTCATATGGGACCTCGAAATTTTCCCAATAGGTTTCAGATCTAGATTCTAGGCTTAGGAAGTGGGTAAATCACTAGAATCTAGGTCTGAATAACCTTCGAGGGTCACCTTATCAAAATAAGGGGCGGAGTTTACAGCCATGAGAGGTTCAGTTCTACTCTCATTATTGTAGGAGTTTTGGATTCTAAGCCTGGTGATTCATGGTCTAGAGTGGGCTCAACATTGTGCTTTCTTGTAATTGGAACTTCCCAGCCTTCTTCAATATCAGGCACATTGTACTCCATTTGGGTTGGGAATCCACAACCATTTTGTGCCTCAAACCTGAGATCATATTGATCCTCTATGTTGTCCCAAGATGGTTCATCCTCTATTTGTGGCATATACGGGTATTTCTGGTCGATAATTTATTTTAATAATCTCATTATCTCTTCCCATTTTTCAAGATCATCTTGGTGTTGCTCCCAAAGTAGAGGATTTGTCATGCATTGAAGGTATTCAAGATTATGCAATTTTTCTATCTCAATGTATCCTGTGATGAGCATGTCTTGTGTTGATCCTTTTGTGGCTTCTGCCAATAGCACTTGGGCACAAGTTATGATAAAGGTTGTGGTTGTTGGGACATCAACCTGAATGTTTTCTACTATTGTTGAGGTTTTGTCTTCTTTTTCATAGAATTTCAGGGCATCCTCAATCATCCTATCTCTCATGGATCTCCGATATTCAGGTTTCTTGAATGGTAGTCCTAAGTGGTTTGGCTGCATATTTGGATCAGGTGGTGGAACCAAGATGTAGAATCAGAGTTTGAATCAAGATGTTCAATCAAGTTATGAAGCGATTAGATCAGAATAAAGAGTCCCACTGAAATGTATGTGTGTGCTTTAAAGAGAAAAGATGAGGGACTGGAGATGTTTTTTGACCCAATCAAGGCATCCAAAGATGTTTGGATGACTATGGAGGTTTGGGGTAGATGATACCCCTAGATCAGAAGGTCGTCCACCTGAGAATTACCTGGGCAACCAGAGAGGGAGAATCCCACAAAGACCCCTACATGGTAGAGCATCCCCACGGGTTACAGGGTTTCCCCCACCCAACCTCTCTTGTCACTGAGATTCCAGATAAACCAGAATGAGGACCTTGACCTCTTAAGTCTACCACTTTTATTTCAAAGGTGTTTTAGGGTTTTCACTTGAACTTTAGCTGTTTTGATGTTGTGACCTAATTTGGAGGTTGGTTGACCCAAGGGGTCAACTTCACTTAACCTATCCTAAAGATGGCAGAATGATTCTAGGCTTGGGACCTAGAGACCATCCTGATTTGACTCCCAGTTTATTAGGACCAAGATTTTAAGATTCAAGTGATTTTAGAGCTTAATTTTTAGGGTTTGTCTTATTTTGATCTCTTAAATCAAGGGTTTGGGTAACACACTGATGTGGGAGGGTTCATTTCCTTTTATATAGGCATGTGTGACTAGCACTCCAAGACCCTACTGTAGAAACCCTAATTTGGTTCTATTTCCAATCCTCTTTTCTTCTTGAAAAAGGTTCTCTTTGGACTTAAAAGCAAGAAGTGTGTTGTCCATAGAGATTAAGCGTGATTTTTATTAGGCACAGGAATTTGTGGGATAGGATCTAGAAAGAATCGCTCCAACTTCAAGAAGATTTGAAAAATTTTCACAAAATCAGGAAGTGTTTGCCTTAAAGATGGTGATTACTATAGAAAAAGGCAATTGATTCCTAAATTAATTGCTTCCTTTTGTCTTTCAAGGATTAGGGGATGGTTTAAGGAAGAAAAGAGATTACCTGCCCTGGAGTAGTTGACTTGCGGGAGGAACCTTCTCGTGAAATACCTTGCAAGATTACAATAAAGCAAAGTAGGGCAAGTTAGTGTTCAATATGATCAAAAAAAAGAATGAAGAGATTAGTGATAAATTGCACGTTGCTCCCCGACAACGGCACCAAAATGTTTGCAATGCTTTGTCGGGCTTATAAGTCAATCGCGTTGTAGTATAGGTGACCAAGCGTTGACAACAAATAAGAATCTATTACTCGAAAATCAAAGTATCCGAGGTCGAACACAGGGAGCAAATGGAATTTATTCACTAATCTCAATAATGTAAGTGAACACTTAGAATTACTCAAAACTTAATTCAAAATATAAATGCAAGAGTTTATGAATTAAATTTATAGCAAAAATAGAAGAGTTGGACGTCTGATTCTATGATCAGACGTCTTAAATGATGGCCTCTTATTTTCTTCTCCTTGCAGCTTTCTCTTCTTCTTCTTCTTTCTCTTTCTGTCTTTGCTTCAGTTGCTTCTCTTCTGCCTTCTTAGCTTTTGCTTTCTTCCTTCTCTTTGGCATAGTGCCTTTCTTCCTTCTTCAGCCTTAGCTCTCCTCTGACTTCCTCTTCTCTTTGGCTTTGCATCTCCTTCTACCTTGTCTTTCCTTCTTCTCTTCTAACTTCTCTTATTTGCGGCTAAGTGTCAGCTTCACCATTGCTCCTCTGACGTTCTATTCTTCTTCCTTTAGCCTTCCTTCCTTCTTTCTTTTGTAGCTAAGTCTGCTTAGCCTCGCTTCACCATGCCTTACCTTCAACTGCACCTCTTCTGCTTCTTACTTGCACAACATAGCAAAACCTAACCCTACCCACCCCCGCATCTCTCTCTCTGTATATCTCTCTTCGGTACGCTCTCCTAGAGTTGGGTAATTGGGTCGGTCACGTGCCCGGGTCTAGGCACATCAGCATGAGTGTAGTGAGCGAGGACTGCTCGGTTAAGGGTTAACGGGTCGAGTGCCAGGTCCGCGGGGAAGTGTCACGGACGAGGCGTGAAGAGTGAGGGCGAGGGACCTCACCCCTATGTATTCGAGGCAGACAACATAAAACACAAATACAATTTATGTTACCCACTGTGCTCATGTGTTCACGAGGTGGGACTAAATGTCCCACCCACTTCTATGCTTTCACCTGCAGGAACTCCTTTGATTTCTACTGATGGGTCGCTCACCAAACTAATTTCTTGGTTGCATGAAGTCGCACACTCATCCCGCTTCACCTTAGACCCTGACACCTTGAGCACGTAGCCTGCGATGAAGCTCACAACCTTCTCGCTATGTCTGTCAATGGCGGCAGGTGCTCAGATCTGTCACACACTAATACGGCATGGTGGCCCCATTAAAGCACAGGGGAAGCTTCGCCGTGTCAAGGCGAAGGCGGGACGGTAGGTGGCAGGCCGCAGGGCGGCCTAGGCGTGCGTGCCTTGGTCACCCTATGGCCGTGCTTATGGGTTAGGTCGTGGGGCGTTTAGCGAGGTGTTGGCGGTTGATGGATGGGTGGAAGATGATCAGTGGTCAATGACGGAGGTGAAGAGGTTGGTGGTGAGACGTGTGGAGGTGTGGAGTGATCGGTGTGTCTCGTCGGAGGTTGGCCGGAGATGGGGAAGATGGCGGTGAACAGTGGCAGTCGAGGGGTAATTTGTGAAATAGATTGAGGGGAATTGAAGAGGGGGTAGAGAGGAGTAAGTCTAACCTAATTAAGTGGACGAAGGGGAAGAGATGGCGACTGGCAATACCTGCTATCGCCAGAGAAGAAGGTGTCCAATGGAGGGAGACGGCGGCGATGACGGGGCTAAAGATGCTCGCGCGGGTGTTGCACGACGCGGAGGAAGATGGTGAGGGTGACTTTGCCACTGGTATGGTGGCAAAGCAATGAGAAAGAGGAGGGAGGCTCTCTGAAGCTATTTAGACTACTTGACCAGAGTAGAAGAAGAAGAAATTGGGGTGGATCTCTGGTCAAGTCGAGCTCAAGAGGTGCGGCCAGGTTTGAGGATCCTTTTATAGATGCTGGCAGGGGCTCCTATGCTTGGAAGACAAGCTTCCAAGTGTGTGAGTCCTCACCGAAGAAGGAATTAGTTAGAGACCCAAATCTCTCGTGCGTTCACATGAGAGATTGGGTGCAAATCAGATATTAGGATCGAGCTCAGATGGAAGGGAATTCCTCAGAGAATCTCCCTTCCAAATATGGGAGGAGATCTCTGAGGAATCAAGGAGTACTCCCCCTACATTCCTCGCTAGAGTAGGATTTCTCCCCATTAATGGTGGAAGGACTTGTTTGTAAGAGTGGTGAGGAAGTTAGGGGGGTTTGTGCAATGGTTTTCAAAAGATAGGGGCCAAAATTTAATTGGGTGTACTATTTTGCAAGTAGGTCAAGGTAACCTCCCCTTAGGTCCAAATTTTTGTATAAACCTAATTTGGACCTAAGGAATCCAATGGTGAGGTTGGATTTTAGGTTTGACCACGTTTGACTGAATATTTTGCATAAAAACCCAAAGTAGGTCAATTAATGAGCTAGGACCCCAATCTAGGTCAAAATAGGTTCCAAAGGCCAATTTGAAGGTTCTAAACACTAGGGGATATTTTTCCATGAATTTTAGAGGGTTTAGTTGATTTTTATCCCAACCAGAACCTTGTTGAATTAAGCAGATCTATTTTAAGGTTACAGGATGTCATTTAATTCCTAGACTGCACATGAACCCATTTCTGACTGAACAAACCCACTTTTTATCTTATTTAGACCATTTGACCTATGTTTTGCCTCTGAGAAATCCTGTTTATGTACTACAATGGTAAAATTATAGTTTTAACCTTTGTTTCATGTTTTCTTCTAGAACACTTAGTCCTTGAATTAGGTCCTTCTCTAGGTTATGTAGGAGCTCTTATTCTCTTTCTTAGGTCAAAATGAGCTAGTTAGGGCTCATGATGAGGCTCTCATCAACAGTTGTTTAGACTCTCTCTTGGTTGACTCATTTGATAGTCTAGATATCTAGAGTTTGTAGTACTAGACTACATGTAGCACCAGATAAGTATGTGCCACCAAATATAAATCCATTCAACTTAGCATCTCCTACCTAAGCTAAGGAGCTGGTGTCAATTTACAGATTATTTTCTGTTTTATCCCCGAGGGAAGTAGTTGCCTATCTTGATAGAAATATTTACCGAGGGATAAGTACGAACTGCAAATGTAAGTTGGTTATTTTCACTTGGATCTGTTACCTAGGCTATTATCACTTCACATTTGTTTGGATCTCTAAATTTTTGGAATAAGGGAAGAAGAAATTTTATGATTACTTCTATTATTTTTCATTTTTGCTTGGGACTAGCAAAACTTAGGCATGGGGGCATTTGATAAGTCCACTTTTGTGGACCATTATTTGGCCTAAGTACTCTTTAATTAGTCATTCCTAGTTAATATTTTATTAGGAATTAAGGGGGAACTCAACATAGTCTGTATATCATCTTATGCACCAATTTATGCTTAATACATATGATATGTTATGATAATTATTTGGTGGATGCAGGATAGGTGCAAGACACTTAAAGGCAGTAGTCAGATGTCCAAAATCCCATTTTAAGATGTCTGGAAACTAATCTGGACATCTAGAACCTCCAGCATGGACTCCTTGCCAACCAAATATTTTAGGACGTCTAATGCCTAATGGATAGGACTTATCCTTCTGTTCCAACCACTTGCAATCTTCGCGAGTGGTTGCAGAAGTCGATCGCAGATATTTTAAAAAGAGTGTGCCAACGAAGAGGGGATAATCTTCTCCCCCCGATGGGCACTATCTCTCCACCTTCTCCATCGTGAAGGAGACGTGCACTGTGGAACCAGCAAGCAGTGTGGAGATCCGCATGCACTGTGACCTGCAGAGAACCTACACTTCACCTCCTCACCGCAAACACACACATCACCACCAAAACCCCCTTTAGCCGAGGAACCTCACCTATCGCAGCTAGCCGTGCACTACCCCCTCACAGTGCATAGCAGACCACATGCCCCAATCTGTATGTGCACGTAGCAGACCACGCGCCCCAGCCCACGTGCACGCATAGCAGACCCCGCTCTCCAGCCCGCGTGGGTGCATCTTCTTCTTCCTCTTCTTCCTTCCACCACCGTGTGCAACCTCCCAAAAGAACCCAAAGCCGCCGCACCCCCTCCTCGCAGCCACCACCGTCGACCACCATCTTCACCGCCAACGCCATCGGGGACCTCCACGCAACACGCCAACCCCTTCCACGCAAGCCACAACAGCCCACGCGCGTGTGCACAACGCCCATTATCGGTGTTCTCTTCCTCCTCCGTCCAGCAGTCGTCGGCCACCTCCGGCTGTGCCTTCACCATCATCATGTAGCCCTTGTTAAGACGTGCCTTCCCACAGAGCAGCTCCTCCAACGAAGCTTCCTTGCGCACGCACCAAGGAGAGAGATGAAATCCCCTATTTTTATCTGTATTAATAATTACAGAAAATGTTATTGTGAAAAACACTATTCATTTATTTTCTAATTTAATATATTGCAGTAAATTTGCATGGATATCCCTTACTTAAATTTGAATTACACATGATTGATTTCTTCTTATAAATGACATACACATGAGATATTGGTTATAGTAAATTTGTGTCATTAGGTCAGAGATTAACATTAACATTATTTGCTATTACCGAGGTCATTATTTAGAATATTATATTATTGTAATTTTACATATAAACACCTACATTCCTAATTAATTATTTAGATTAAGAGTTTATGTGAGAAAGTGAGTTGCAATAATTAGTATGTACATCTGATGATATTCCTGAACAAATAAGACATTCAATAGGCTAATTCCTCCCTGTGGAGATGACCTAACTCTTCGTGGTTAGTTTTGAGAATTAAAATGTTTTGCAAAGCAGTTTTCTACCATGCGATTAAATACAACGACACATTATTTTATGTTAAAGTTTTCAACGAAAACAAAGATCGCTCTTTCACCTTATCCTGTTAAGGTAATTCTCGAGGATGCTTCTGACATCCCAATGGAGCCCAGCCTAGATTTTAGTGATCTAATCCATACCCTTAACCTAGAATCTGGATTCGAGCCTATTTGGAATGATTATGAGGCCCCATATGATGAGAATCAAGGTTTCAATCTGAACTACGATTCTAGGCCTATGTGTGACGACTACACCTCTCTAGACTCCTCCGAGATACAGATCAATTTTTTGGAAATCACACCAATTTACCACACAGAAATCAAGGAGCTAGAAGAGTTGGGACTTGATTAGGTCTCTCTTAAGAGGCAAGAACCCGAGCCCATGCCTAGCAAGGACACCTTTTTGAGTTCGGATTCTGCATTTAGGTTAAATTGAAGATAGGTTGCTACTTCTCCACATCTCAATTCACTCTGTGGTGGAACGTCCAATCTGGAATCAGGTTCAGAACACAATCTTCGCAAATTCTCCGACGATTTCGAATCTTAATATGATTTCGGAGAATTTTTGTTTCCTGACAACTACGAGTCAATTTACGACCTCAGCATCCACTACCCATTCTTCAACTCTGACTCTGAGGCCCTTGATCTTGAGATCATCAATTCAAAATCGAGTTCCATTGACTTGGAATCATTCCTTTATGATCTCTAGGATTCAAAAACTACAAGTGCCAAGAGTGTATGCAATCAAGAGTTTGAATCTTTTCTTGACTCCAATTTTCATGATCCTATAAACACTCTTCAGGCCTTTACGTTGGATTTTGATGGGCTCTATGAGGACTCTCTAGATACACCAACCTTTGAACCATTCCTAGAGGAGCCCTCACATACAATTAGTCCTGAAGGCACCTCTTCTACAGCACATACAAGACTCGCTCAGATCCAAACCCAACCCCAACCTGCAACTGGACTCAATTTCTACTCTGATTCTCCCCTCGATGATCCGATAGCACATGATTCTCCTCTACATTTCAATCAAGTTTTGGATATTGATCAGAATGCAAATCATGCCTCATCCTTCTCCAATCACCCTCTTATGGATCTCACATCCTCCATAGATCCATTCTCTTTTGAAGATCCCTACTCTAACAAGGCTGATTTCACTTAGCCAAACCTCAGATTTCCACTTCCACATCTTTTCAAGTTTCAAAGTATCTGCTAGGCACCACATCTATTGATTCACATCCATCAACCCACCAAACTAATTGGGTTTGGGCTGCATCATCAGCTTGTCGATCTGAACAAGCACCTGGTTGGACCAACCAGGCTACTAATCAAGGTGCTTGTTCTACAAAATTTATCTGATTTGACCACTCCTCCATGACCATTTTCTGCTCGGATGAAGGCACTGAATTTAGAGCTTAACGGGAGGCAACCTGTCATTTCCAAAAACCCAAGATCCTTTTGATTATCCTTTTGAGCTTCACGTCTACTGCACTCTGAGTTCAGTTTTAGAATAGCCGACTCCACCTTTGGTATTCATATCAAAGCTTTAAATCGTCCGCAATAGTCATCCCGACTCGTTTGCCCACCTCTTTATCTTGTCCTAATCCCTAAACCACACTGATTTCATACCCTCCAGTTTACAATGAGGACATTGCAAAACTTAGGCATGGGGTGGTGTTAAAGTGCAAACACATAAAAATTCAAATTTTTGAGGGGTTCTCACAAAAAAATTACATATTCCAAAAAAAAATGAAAAAATAGAAAAATGGAGAAAGGGTAGGAAATTTTGTGAGATTAATTGCATATCATTTGGAGGAAAAGAGGAGGTGATTTTAAATATTAAAAAGGAGCTACAATTTGATTATGGAATCTACTTAAGTTCTGGACCAAATCAAAAGAAAAGAAATTAAGTCCTAGAATGACAGAAAGACAGAGATTAGTGTGAGTGTTAATCTTAGGCCTCTTGGGCTTGTTTTAGGCTTAAAAATTCACATATCCGATAAGATCTGGATAATCCTCAAGAAGTTGAGGAAAATGCGAAGCTTAAGTATTATGCCTAAGGCTTAAGTACTTGGCCTCGTTAATTGACCTCTGGTTTGCAAGATTCAGTAACCTAAGCACCCTAATCCACACATAATCTAGTTTAGTGCACTTAATATCAAAATCACACAAATGCGTTAATTCTCTTCTGAAAATGCTACCTAGATTAAGAGCAGCTTATCAACACAAGTTGATTTGGATGAGTTCCCGACATAGAGAGGCGAGAAATTCCCCTCGAAGATGCGTAATAACATATCGTCGCCTCGGTGCTTGTCTCCTAGGATATCTAAATATCCTATAGGGGGCATGTAAACACCTTGTGCTAATTCAGGTGCCATGGGCGGGATTATCCTAAAATGTTGATTTCCAAGGCCTGAATTTAGCTATAGAACACCATGGGCAGCATTATCACGAAATGTCACAAGCCAGGGTTGTGGGGGTTGCCATGGGTGGTGTTATCTTGAAACATTGATTGCCAGGGACCCTACGAGGATTGATGGTGGGAATAAAGAATATGATACAGAATGTGTTTTAGAGCCAATCTAAAGCTAGAAATAAGGAAAAAGAGGAGAGAAAACTCTCCAAAAATATAGGAATTCTTCTCTCCTTACAAAAACACACTGCAAACTGAACCTAGACTAACCATGATACAAGCACGGGTGCTTTAATTGCTGGATCCAGCAAAACTTAGGTTAGTTTCTGTGGCCCTTAGAAACCTTCATTGCAGACTGAGGCTAATGTTGGTCAGGTCTGGATCTTGATTAGTACTTGAGTACCTCTAGGTCTACTATTGGCATTTTGATCTAATTTCTAAAAAGAAGAAAGAATCAGGACTTTGAGCTTCAAGGCATGGTCTAGAATTTGAGTTAATTCTGTAAGATTTTGCTAAGGAACTAGCAAAAGTTAGGCATGGGGGTATGATGATTATGCCATCATCAGCCATATCTAGGTTTAATTAGTCATTTTCAATTAATAAATGCTCCTACATAACTGCCAAATGACCGTAATTAACTGCACATCCTTTCTGAGAGTATAACATGAAACTAGGGTTAAAACAAAAATTTTTCCATAATATCATGAATGCAAAACAACCATGGGTTTTCTCAAGGGTTTACAAAAGGTCAAATATGCATTAAAGTCTAACATGAGGGTCCATACAGACAGAAACGTGTTTTCACGTGTTATGAGAATTAAATGACATCTGAAATCCTAAAAATAATCCTACTTAATTCACTAAGGTTCTTGTTAAGATAAAATTCACTTAAACCCTCTAAAAATCATATAAAAATATTCTCTAGGGTTTAGCATCCTTAATATGACCATATGAACTCATTTTAACCTAAAATAGAGTCTCAGATAGACAGTTGCGCTAATTTGGGTTTATGTGCAATTTAACTAGTAAAACTTGGTCAAAACCTAAATCCATCTCCATCATTAGATTCATTGGGTCAAAATTAGGTTTGTAGCAAAATTTGGACCCAATCGAAAATCATCTTGACCTAGTTTACATTTCAATTCTATCTAACTCTTTTTCTCTCACACATATGCCTTTAACTTTCAAAATAATTGCAAAAAGGTCCTCATGCCATTTTTGGAAGGTCAAACCTTCACCATCGAGTTTCAAGCAAAGATTTCTCGCTCGATTCTCAATCACTCTGTCTCAGATTTGAACCAGAGATTCCTTGAGGAATTCTCTTTCAATCAAACCTGGCCTTGGACTCCAATTCTTTCCCAATCTCTCATGCGAACGAATGAGAGATATGGGTATCCCACATGCCCAAGAAACTTGAAGTTTCCAATCTTGTTTCCAAGCATAGAACTCCATCCTAAGACCTATAAAAGCATGCCCAATGCAATGTCGTGCTCCTTAGCAAGTCTTGGCCTGAGAAACTCCCTCCTCCTTCTCTGGCCTCCTTCAGATTTTGCTCTGGAAACCACCCTTGATCCCCCTCTTCCGACCGTCCAACCATCAAATTGGATGGCCTATCTTCTTCTCCTCATCCTCGCAACCCTCTCCAGCCAAAGAGAGGTCATTCCTCTGCCTCACTTGTCATCGCCACCTCACCATCCTCTCCTCCTTCTTCAGCTCTAGTCGGACACAATCAGAGCTCTCCGGCCTCCTTTCTCTTCTCTAAGACCCTTTATTCCTTCCTCCATCCCTCTACATTATTTCCCCCTCGCCTACGCTTCCAAATGGCCACACTACTCCCTAGATGATCTCACCTTCTACTCTGGCAAAGCTGTGGCGAGTCCTTCCCGCCGTTCCACTACTCAAAACGCCATAGCTCCACACCCATTAGCCCCGCCATATCCCAGAGAGCAAAAACCCTCTAGTTATTGAGGCTATTGTCCTCTCCTCAGTGACACCGGACACCACACCTCCGTAACGTCTTCTCCATCACCGACAGCCATGCTCCGACCACCATATGCCTTATGACCACCACCATTGAGTTCACCTCGCCACAACAAAGCTTATGAACCTTTTAATTGGGCATATTAGCTCGTGTTTTTGATCTCAGGTCATGTCGTTCACTTCTCGCTGCCACTGAGTCAACACTGATCTCCACCATCAACCACTACCCTCCAGACCCATCTCCACCTCTAGGTGTTTCAAGAATCCCTTGCGAACTCAATAGTTGCTCCAATTGGTCACAGCATCTTCGCCAGCAGCCTCGATTTAGCAAGGACATTCACCGCTGCCAAAAAGAAGGAGGCAACACTATTAGTCCCACATCGTGGGATTAGAAGGAGGTACAACAAAATACATTAGATTTGTCACACCGGTTGTCTACCTTGAACACACGGGGGGTGAGGTGACATACCTATTTTTGCGCATTTTAAAGTTGTTGGAAATCGTAGTATAGTTGCGCTAAACGTTTGTCAAAAATAATTTCTAAAGATAATGCTACTTTGAATCCCGGTCGATCATCTCTGGGAGGTGTTTATGCAAATCTGAAATCGATCTTTTCTGTTCTACTTGTTTAAAATCGCACGCCAGTTTCCAATCGTCGAATTAAAGTTTTACCACATTCATTATGAACCCTGATTACGTGCGCATGTGTTAGATAGATGACGAAGGTGAAAGTGTGAGTTTCAGTACGCACAATTCTAGTTATGTGGTGGTTTTTTACGGAAAATGCATTAATAGTTAAATCCTCAATATTTTCTTGTACCGATATGCTGGCTGCAATAGATAATAATGAAGAATAGGAAACTTGAATCACACAAAATATATTGCAATAAACAAGGTCATGGTGATTCTCAGCATAGAGATATATATATATAAAATATTTCTTTCATTCATTCATTCAAGAGGGCATTTGCAACATGGAATTAGAGGAAAGCTTATAGAGGAAAGCTTTAAAACATCAATCTCACTAATAGAAAATGATCGCATACAGGAATCTATGGGGGGATTTTGCATGCATCATTGGGGGAGAGTTAAGAACTACACTACTAAGCAGCAAATAAAAGCATGTAAATTATGAAGAACTAGCTGCCAATCTAGCAGAAATAAGGGCATCCAGAGGTGGGCTCCGATGGCCTTTTAATGGTTGAGAGGATAAGGAGGGGTGGCCAATGGTGCTTAGGACGGACCTTGGAGAGAGGTTGGAGAGGTGATCCAACATCTTGGCAAGGAGATGGTGGTAGCCATGGTGAGCAACTCATGGAGGTGGAGTGGGAGTGAATGTAGCTAACCTAGATGGAAGTCAATAATGCCAAGAGATGGATGGGTGCAAATGGCCACCCCTTAGGCCTTTTTATAGACCTAAGGGAATCCCCCTAGAGAATTATGGAATTCTCTAGACAGGCCTATGGTGGGAGATCGTGGGAGAGTGAGAGAGAGAGGATGGATGATGGTTTTTAGATCCACCAAATGTGGATCTAAAAATTGAATGGCTCTTGGTTGCTAATTTTAGCAACCGAGGTGACCACACATGGTAGAGAGTTCTAGAGAACTCTAGGCTAGGTATCTTCATGTGGACGGTGTGTGTGGGTGTGTGTTGGTATGTGTGGGTCGAAACTCAGGTGGCTAGGTTGATTAGGTTAGGTTCTAGTGGGTTTAGGTCATGGTAGGTCTCAAATTAGGGTTGTAAACCCTAATTCACTAAGGTACAGTGCAATTAAACTTAATGCAAGTTTAATTGGATGTGTGGAAACCTAATTCAGAGTAAAATAACTCAATTAAGTTATGTCTAAGTCAATTGGACTCTCACTGAGTCCAATTGGATAGTGTGTGCTGAGATCTGGGCTCAATTGGACTCAATGAGTCCAATTGAATAGGCTGATGAAATTGACTATGATCTAAGTCAATTAGGTTTAGTGAGGACCTAATTAGGTCCTTAGGGAGGTCTAGAGGTGATGTAATAGGGTTAGGGTACCTTAATTTAGGTTCCTATGGGGTTAGAATTGGGTTTAGGGAGCTAGAGTTCAAGATCAAGGCTTGAATCTCGAAGCATGAACTAGAGAGCAGTTCTGGATGTCTAATAATAGTGTCAGACGTCTTATAGTGAAAAATCAGAAGTCCAGACTTATTGTCTGGACGTCTAATCAGAGTCAGGAGGGATTCTAGGTTTTGACTTAGGTATTTTGTAGAAATTGGATGTCTGACCAAGTGTTTGGACGTCCACTAACACTGCAAAAGTGGGTTTATGGTGTGCAGGAGTTGGCTAAGGGTTCTGGACATCCTATAACTCATCTGGACGTCCAGATAAAGGCTAAAATTAGGGTTTTCAGGTTTCCTAGGGTGCGGTGACCTAATCTAAAGGTGGCTAAGGCTTGGGGAAGCTTCTAGGCTGTCTTAGAGCTAGGATGGACCTAAGTTCTTCACAATTTATTGCTTTATTCCCACTTAATAGAATAGCATACCTTAATTCCCTTACATTATTATCTACTACATCTCATTCTAGGTCTTCTACTCCATCTCTGCTACAACTCCAGTTATTCTTTATTCCTCAGATCCAGCTTTAGATCTATCTTCTAGTCAGCTTATTACCTATAATTGTCATAATGCACCTAATCAGTACATTATAGCATTATTTTATGCATAGCTGAAAGAAGGCAGAAAAGGTGCTAGTAATGCTTATGCATGCATGAATTACCCTAGCTTATGGTAAGTCCTAGCCTAATTTAGGTCAATTATGACCTATGATTGCTACGCAATCATAACCCCATCCTAAATATTGCTAGTCCCTAGAAAATGCGAGACTAAGTTATTCACAAAAGGGTCCCTAAGGGATTGATTATTTTATCAAGTGTATGCGTAGAGATTTTTCTCCTTTTTGTTTTCATCCTATGCTCTAGAAATCCTGACAATCGTGAAAGTGTAGCTATGTAGCTTTTGCAATGGATTCAAGTGAAAAACTAATTCACCTCTAAAGCCTATACTTGACCCCTAGTAAAAATTCTTGCGGGATAGGCAGACTTTTTTCCTTGGAGTATTCAAGATATTCTATGAATTCCACCCCGGCTTTAGGTTTAGGTAGAGAATCTCTGATGGGTACAGATGTTTATTTGGTGGCTCACTCTCACTTGGTGCTACATAGAGATTAGTATTTCAGAATCTAGATGACCCGATTATCAAGTAACTCAACTCAAAGAAAGACGAGAAAAACTATGCACTCTTCTGGTTCCTTTGTATTTATTCTCTCTTTCTCTTTTTCTTTTTCTTTTCTTTTCTTTCTTTTTCTTAGAGCTCACAATCTCACCAGATTCACATATATGACTTGTATTTGGTGGTCTCACTTGGCATTAACACTTTAATTGAGTTCTCATAACCCTAACACTAACTCGAAAATCCTCAGCCTGTATTCGAGCAGTCAGAAACACAGAAAAATAGGTAAAGACCATATTTGGTGGATCTCAAATTTATTCGGTGGTATTGCCTCAATGCAAATGAAATAAATACTAAATGTTCACAAACTCTTCTTTTTTTCTTGCTTTTTCTTCTTTTTCTAATTTTTTAATTTTTTTTCATTTTTTTCTTTTTTCATTTTTTTCATTTTTTTCCTTTTTTTCTTTTTTTTTTCTTTCAACACAACACAACTAGCACATAACCATGAACTTTATTGAGGAGGCATTATTAGGGATTGCTGGTACTCAAGAGATATTGGGTGGCTTATTTGGTGGAAGTGCCTACTCATGGCACCAGGAGGGATGGATAGAACGGGGTATTTCTGAGCTTGACAATAATACCCTCCTTCAGCCAAGGATTTCGTAAAGAATGGTCGTAACCATCCACCTTAGCCCTAGTTTTATGAAAACTCGCTCTCCGCATATTTACCTTATTTGGTGGCTCTCAAAATTCACACAAAAATGTATACGCAGGAACCGAGAGCGAAAACTATGCCTAATCACTAAGTATCATTACCTAATTATCTAGGATTCCAGATTCCTTGCACTAAACTTAGAGCACCAGTACACTCTACTCTCATCTCACACTATTTGGTGGATTTTTGGAGGAAAATCTGCCTAACTCTCAAAACGTTGTCCAGCAGTTCAGGAGAAGAAGCACTTCTTCTCGACAGACTAAAGACATTTATCAGCCTTCACCGTGAATCCATTGCAAATTCTACGTGTGTGTGAAAAATTGTACTGGATTCCAGATTATAGGAGTCAACTAGAGGATAAAATCCCTAATGCATTCTCTTAATAAAATAATCTTATTCATGGATGTACTATGTATATATGCTATAAACAAGTAACCTCTTATATTTGTACTTGATGAAATTTCCCTTTCGGGTTACATTTAGCTTGACCCTAAATTTAGAACAAAAGGTGAGTGAGTGAGTCGGAAATGGCTGTTGTGGATGATTTTTAGCTCCAATGTGAGCATTGGAGGTGGAGTCGGTTGTTCTTTTATTTAGGATTTGAAATTACATGTAACATGCAGCTCCGAGGTTTTCCTAAGGGTTGGCATAAAAATTTTTCAGTTTTACTGTATCTACCCCCCATGCCTAAGTTCTTCCATGTGCTCATGCATAAATATAAATGAAAATAAATACAGTAGGGAGTAAATGGGTAGAAATCACCTGTAATTCCTCCTGAAATTATACGTTTAGCACCGACCAACCTGACAATTTGCAATATACAGAAAGAAAATATGCTAAAAGAAAAATATGCTATGTATAAAAATGGTATGTATAGGGTGATGGATGTGGAGTAGATGTTGAGTTTAATACCTCCAGCTGGGCGAAAACTTAATCAGATGTATCAGTTCTAGCATAGGAGCCAATCAAGATTAAGAGAAAGATGTGCTCGTATGCTCCTAGAATCAGTGGTCCGGAGATGCGAACTAACCGATTATGCACCCCTACTCCAAAAAGTTTAGCTATAAGAAAGTGTGGAGTGGTGGTGGAAAATAAAGGATAATCAGAGGGGGGGGTCATGATGTTGATTCAGCTAATTTATCATGTCCCACAATTCAACAGGAAGTTGTTGAGGGAGTAGATCAACATGTATCTCAGAACCAGAATCTGAGTCATAGGGATCCTCATAACGATAATTAACATCAAAGATCATGCCCTCTCCAGGCTCTGGATCATATGGGGGTATCCATGAAAGTAAAAGATCAGTGGGGAGGTCACTGAAATCCTTGTCAAAAATTACTTCATCCTCATTAGTACTCATCCCTAATTCATCGGAGGCTGACTCTTCAGGCTCGGAGTCGAACCATCCATTAGATTGACTAGGATTGTAGGTGCATCACCAGCTCATTCTGCTCAAAGCTTCACCCTCATATGCATTGGGTTCCTCAGTAATTCCTGCCTCAGGTAGCATATTTATTTCTTCATTCAAGTCATCCATAGCTACTTTTGGTCTTCAGATGTCAGGATTAGGGATAGAAAGTATCATCTCAGAATCTCCAACATCCGAATTAGGTATGTAGGTGAAAGAAGAGTGCAGATTAGAAGATGTTGGCTCTAGCATAGGTTCACCTACAATGGGAAGTGGCCTAGATTGATCAGTAGTGTCACATATAATGTTTGCCTAAAGATCCATATCCTCAAATGGTTCTACTTCCCTTGTCACGGTTAGGTTATCTAACCTAAGAGGTATCTCCCAGGATTCAGGATAATCCGATTGTGGCTCAGTCTTGGAGATATCGGTTCTTTCCTCCTCAGTTTCCTGAATGGAGTTCTCAGACGAACCCACTTTGAATATTTCCTACTCCTGTCTCATATCCAAGCTGGATTCTTCTTCCCCTGAAATATCTTCCAGCATCTGCTCCCGAGAATCTCCTATGTGTCCTTCCAGCGTAGTCGTTTCAGATTCTTCAAGGCTATTTTCAACTTGAAATCTAAAAAGAAGTAGTTCTTGAGTTTCTCGATTTTGTCCAATTAGCCTTGTTATCCCTACCATTCCTTGAAGGAGCTCCATCACAGCTTGTTGATACAGAATCCAGCTTTGTCTTTGGTTCGGCTTAGTGATAGCTTGGATTTCATGTAGATAGGATGCAGCCTTTTCCTTAGCGCTAGCTATAGCCCTCTGTATTCTGTAATGCGATCGCATATGCATTGGTAGCTCTTCAAGGATTCCAGGGGGTGAATCATGTCTACCCATATTCCATGGGTGAGATGTAGGAGTGTGAAATCCAAATCCTGGGTTATAAGGCATGGTCCTTTGAGGAGCCGAATAGTATGAGTCATAATGTCCAGGGTCAGGATATGGGTTAACCATTTTGGTAACCTGAGGAGAAGAATCAGGCAAAGCGAAAAGTCATCTTCGCCACCTTGGTTTCTGATCCCAAGGTTGAGCTGATTCAGTAACCCTGGCTCTTAGATAAGCTCGTGGGTCTAGCTCTTCTGGATCCTGATTAGGTCCAGATCCAAGGTTAGCCATTGCGGCTAAGTAGATAGAAGAAGAGGGTGGAGGAGAAGATGGACCAAGCGAAGTGTCTCACCTCCTTGGGAGCGACTCCCAAGGTCCAACTAGTCGAGGTCTGAGTGACCTCCTTCCTTGCGTACACCACCCAACCCCTGGGTTGGTGTAGCCAAGCCAAACATGGTTAAGGCCCTGTCAATTAAATGGTCCTTATGATCTTGTGACCAGATTTTTCATTCTACATTTGAATTCCTGAAGAAAAATTCATCATACAATCGACTGAAAGTGATTCCCGCCTCTCAAGCTAACCTAGCCAACAGGTTGAAAGCACTCAGTAGTATGACAAAGAATTCAGGTTGATTTTGTGTTTAAGAATTGATTTTTAGCCCATTTTTCTTCAGTTGAGGTTTGTGGTGAGTGGCCTACAAGGTGACCAAACTCATCGGCTAAGCACTAGACTTGATTAAGACCAGTCTAGCCCAAATGTGGTCTCTATATTGTAACCCTAAAGATGTAACCTAGGGTTCATACAATTCTAGGATTTTTTTTTTGTTCTTTTGTTTGTTCTTCTTCTGTAGATCACAAGAATAAAAATTGTTCTCTAAACAAAATTGGAATCTAATTAAATTGAAAGTTGGCGAGTAGATTCATTTTTCAATTACCTTTTTAGAGAATATTTTTCTGTAATTTTTACTCTTTCAACCGAATTTATAGAGATTTTTAATGTCATGGGGTCAGATTTAGAATTTTGAACCCTGGTCGATTTTTCAAATTGAAACAATATCAAATGACTTTCAAAAATTCGGTAAAAATATGGAAATTAAAGCCAATGAGATCAGCTTTCAAACCTCACTATTTTTAGTCAAAACAAATTTGTAGATTGCTTAGAATTGCTTTCTAAATTTTGAAAAATGTCAAATCTGGGTTAGTCTGACTCCTTAAACTTCGTAAATTTTTAAAAGGTTTTTACTTAGAAGTTTTTCAAATGAATGTTGGCATTTGAAAGATGGTTTGAAAATGAAGTTCTAGTCCAAATTTCAGAATTTTTTGCTCATTAATTTTTCAGTAATTGAATTTTTAAAATGGACTTTGAAATCTGACCAAAAATCAGAGGGTCATGGAAAAGCTTTTAAAAGGTGTTTGAGTTTAAAATTCAAACTTTCCACAAAAAAAAATTCTTTTTTTTCATAAAGGATTTGTTTTCCAAAGAATTCTCTCTTTTTTTTTTGCTTTTTCAAAATAATCCTAGGATTCAAAAGGAAACCTAATCTAATTACCTAGATTTCTTTTTCTTGATTCTTTTTTCTTTTTCACAGAAATGAATAAGCTTTTTTTTTCCAAATGAAATTGCTGGAAGTAAATCTAACTTAGGGTTCAAAAGAAAACCTAAACTAAGGTAGATATGATGTGCACCTGGAAAATTTTTTTCTCACTTGTTGTGTGCGTAGATCCCATTTTTTCCTATTTTTCCTGCACATTCAAAAACAAGCAGAGGAAGATTTATCAATGATAGCTTAAAAGATCGAAATAAAAAAAATGACGTTGCCTCCCCGGCAATGGCGCCATTTGACAGTAGCCATTTTCGCGCATTTTAAAGTTGTTGGAAATCGTAGTATAGTCACGCTAAACGTTTGTCAAAAATAATTTCTAAAGATAACAAGACTTTGAGTCCCAGTCGTTCGTCTCTGAGAGGCATTTATGCAAATCTGAAATTGATCTTTTTCTCTCTACTTGTTTAAAATTGCATGTTGGTTTCCAATTGTCAGATTAAAGTTTTGCCACTTTCATTATGAACCCTGATTATGTGCGCATGTGTTTGATAAATGACGAAGGTGAAAGTGTGAGTTCCAGTATGCACGATTCTAGTTATGTGGTGGCTGTTTACGGAAAATGCATTAATAGTTAAATCCTTAATATTTTCTGGTACCGACATGCTAGTTGCAATAGATAATAATGAAGAACGGGCAACTTGAATCACAGAAAATATATTGCAATCAACAAGCTCATGGTGATTCTCAGCGCAGCGATATATACATATATACATATAAAATATTTCTTTCATTCATTCATTCAGGAGGGTGTTTGCAACATGGAATTAGAGGAAAGCTTAAAAACATAAATCTAGCTAACAAAAAACGATCGCATACAGGAATCTATGGGGGGATTTTGCATGCATCATTAGGGGAGAGTAAAGAACTACACTACTAAGCAGTAAATAAAAGCATATAAATTATGAAGAACTAGCTACTAATATAGCAGAAATAAGGGCATCCGGAGCTGGGCTCCGATGGCCTTTGAATGGTTGAGAGGAGGAGGGGCGGCCAATGGTGCCAAGGCCGGCCAATGAAGAGAGGTTGGAGAGGTGATCCAACATCTTGGCAAGGAGATGGTGGTAGCCATGGTGAGCAACTCGTGGAGGTGGAGTGGAAGTGAATGTAGCTAACCTCAATGGAAGTGAATAATGCCAAGAGATGGATGGGTGCAAATGGCCACCCCTTAGGTCTTTTTATAGACCACAGGGAAGCTCTCTAGAGAATTATGGAATTATCTAGAGAGGCCTATGGTGGGAGCTCGTGGGAGAGTGAGAGAGAGAGGATGGATGGTGGTTTTTAGATCCACCAAATGTGGATCTAAAATTTGAATGGCTCTTGGCTACTAATTTTAGCAACCAAGGCAACCACACATGGTAGAGAGTTCTAGAGAACTCTAGGCTAGGTATCTTCCTGTGGATGGTGTGTGTGGGTGTGTGTGGGTATGTGTGGGTCGAAACTCAGGTGGCTAGGTTGATTAGGTTAGGTTCTAGTGGGTTTAGGTCAAGGTAGGTCTCAAATTAGGGTTGTAAACCCTAATTCACTATGGTACAGTGCAATTAAACTTAATACAAGTTTAATTGGATGTGTGGAAACCTAATTGAGAGTAAAATAACTCAATTAAGTTAGGCCTACGTCAATTGGCCTCTCACTGAGTCCAATTGGATAGTGTGTGCTGAGATCACAGCTCAATTGGACTCAATGAGTCCAATTGAATAGGATGATGAAATTGACTATGATCCAAGTCAATTAGGTTTAGTGAGGACCTAATTAGGTCCTTAGGGAAGTCTAGAGGTGATGTACTAGGGTTAGGGTACCTTAATTTAGGTTCCTATGGGGTTAGAATTAGGTTTAGGGAGCTAGAGATCCAAGATCAAGGCTTAAATCTCAAAACAGGAACTAGAGAGCAGTTCTGGATGTCAAATAATAGTGTTAGATGTCTTATAGTGAAAAATTAGAAGTTCAGACTCATTGTCTGGATGTCCAATAATGGATGTCTGACCAAGTGTCTGAACATCCAATAACACTGCAGAAGTGGGTTTAAGGTGTGCGAGAGTTGGCTAAGGGTTTTGGGCATCCTATAACTCATCTGGACATCCAGATAGAGGCTAAAATTAGGGTTTTAAGGTTTCCTAGGGTGCGGTGACCTAATCTAAGGGTGGCTAAGGCTTGGGGAAGCTTCTAGGCTGTCTTAGGGTTAGGATGGACCTAAGTTCTTCACAATTTATTGCTTTATTCATACTTAATAGAATAGCATACCTTAATTCCATTACATTATTATCTACTACATCTTATTCTAGGTCTTCTTCTCTAGCTTTGCTGCAACTCCAGTTATTCTTTATTCCTCAGATCCAACTTTAGATCTATCTTCTATTCAGCTTATTACCTGTAATTATCATAATGCACCTAATCAGTACATTATAGCATTATTTTATGCATAGCTGAAAGAAAGCAGTAAAGGTGCTAGTAATGCTTATGCATGCATGAATTACCCTAACTTATGCTAAGTCCTAGCCTAATTTAGGTCAATTATGACCTATGATTGCTGCGCAATCATGAGGTCCCCCACACGTGCCCTCACGCCTCACCCATTCACACATGCACGTGGGTCTGGCCAAACCCCATTACCCAGATTCGTATACCTGCTTATATACCCTGGTTTGAGAGAGAGAAGACAAATGGAGGAGGAATTATGAGAGAGAGAAGGAGGGCTTTGCTCTTTAGAGCAATCTCCCAACAATTAGTTGCTGAGGAAGGATGCGTAGCCCTTGTGCATGAAGGAAAAAGAAGGAAAGCTCTGTGTAGGTGAAGGCTTGAGAAGAAAGACAAAGGAAAAACAAAGGAAAGACTAAAGAAGAAGAAGAAGAGATGAAGAAGATGAATAGTGCCTCTATACTGTAGCAGGGCTAAACTTAAGTCGTTTGGTCATCTGACCCAATGTCAGACTTGGTTGAAAACAATGTGGCATTATTTGAGGCACTGTGCATTTATTTAGACCATTAAGTAATTATTATATGTGTATCTAAGCTAATAATTGGTGATTCAAATCACCATTATTTTGTCTTAGATATCTTTTTGCATCATTAGACTCTTGATATACTCATGTCCTATAATTGAATATTAGTTTTGAGTAATTGTTATCATTAATTGTGCTCATCTATATTATTTATTGAGATTAGCATGTGAATTTCATATTTGCTCCCTGCATTCGACCTCGGACTTCAATTCAAATAATAAATTGTATTTGTTGACGAGCAATTTTGGTCTACACTACAATGTATTAATCTTAAACATCAATTTTACGTGTTGAACACCCGTTGACCAACTCACCTTCACACGGTCTTCGCCGACCTCCGCAGACCGCCACACTCACTCCCACACCACGAGGACACTACCATCACCTTCGCAGTCCTCCAACGACCATCTTGATGTATTCTAGTGTGGCCATGAGGCCTTATTCATGATTTCAGGTCTTCGCCGGTTCACCGCCACCACCATCATCTCCATTTCATTCCAAGTTCTCTGACCACTACATGTCCTGCCAATGACTCCAAGCCATGCGGATACGCTCCAGGCACCACTCCAGACCCTTAATTGAAGATCCCAGCTGTAGGCTTGCACCAATTGAATAAAGACACCTTCAACTACAGCTGCTGCTTGAACGCAAAGAGAGGAAGAGTGGGATAGTCCCATAACAGTCGTGGAAGAGTGCTTGAGCACGCTTAAATTATTTTTGTGTTGTAGGCCTTATCTTCCTAGTACACGGGGGTCAGGTCCCCTTCACCCTCATGAACCACTTACCAGACCTACTTTGCACTCCTTGGCTACCACACACAACCGATAGTCCTGGACACTGTGCATGACTAGATAACCCGAGTACGGATCCGATTATGCTGGGTCTGAAAGAGAAGGAAGAGGAGAAATTGTGAGAGAGAGTGTGGAGGTTTGCTCTCTAAAGCTTAGTCCCTTGTGCTGAAAAGCCTAACACTTAGGCTTTGTGAAGGAGAAGGCCCTGAGAAGAAGGGAAGAAAAGAAGAAGAGGCTCAAGAAAGGAAGAGAAGGAAAGGAAGAAAAGCAGAAGAAGGCCTGAAAATAAGATGAAGAAAGAAGCCCTAGCACTGTAGCAAGGCAATGTTTAAGTCATCTAGTGGAATATTCCAACGCCTGATAATAGTACTGTAGAAACATTTGCTTGCTCAGAATTAAACCTTAAGTGGTTCAAGAACTATTCATTTATTTGATATTATTGAGGTATTTGTGATGCATGCTTAGAGGGCTTAGTTGGTGATTTAAATCACCACTTTTGGGTTCTCTTCTATTCTTTTTGTCTCGAGATACATTGAGCATCATTGAATATTTAATATGACAGATTAGTATTCATTGAATATCATTATTGTGCTTAATTTCCTGTGCTCATTTATATGCAATTAAAGATTAGCACATGAATTCCATATTTGCTCCCTGTGTTCGACCACTGACTTCATTTCTTGATTTCAAGTAATAAATTGTATCTTTTTATTGAGCTATTTAGGAGTTTTTTCGACAACAAAATGACTTGAAAACTCATGTCTGGCTACTGTCAACATAAACCTAGTTTCCTAAGCTAACCCATCTAGTCTGAATACATGGGAACTAAGAGGACGGTTCATCCTTTGGCTTAAACCTCCAGGTCCATGATACCCCTTAGACGTGACCATTTGGCACTACCCCACAGACTTGGTCACTGGGTTTAGCTAAGGAAATTGTGATTATCCAGTAGTTAAACAACAAATGTAGGTCAAAATTAAGATTTTCTTTGTGCTTTTTAACCTTACTTCCAATAATTGAATTAGGCGAGGTGGTCAACCAAGTGACTAGACTCACCCACTAGGCAATGCACCTAATTGAGTCCAATTATAGTCAATTGGTTTCTATAATCAAATACCCTAAACGTGGTACCAAGGATTTATGCAATTTCTACCAAAAATCAAGCAGCAAACCAATTAATCAACATAAAAACATTCTCTACAATAGATATGGAATCTAAATTGAATGAAATTTGACAAGTAGATTCCTCTTCAAATTATCCTTCCAAAGAAAATTTTTATATGATTTTTACTATTTCGAGTGATTTTATATTAATTTCTAACTAACAAGGTGTTGGATAAGGCAGATTGACCCCCTGTTAGTTTTTCCTTGAAACAATAGCAAATCAGATCCTAAAATGTAGAAAAAATAATCGAATTAAATTCTGTTTGAACTATTTTCAAACCTCGAAAATTTCAAGTCAATTAGATTTATATGTTGTTCAAAATAAATATTTAAAGATCAAAAGAAATATATTTTCAGTCTGTTTGACCTCCATATACTTTGTGAATTTTCAAAAATTACACAGTGTGAATTTTTCAAAATGAAAGGTGGCATTGGAAAGCTAGTTTGAAAATATACATTCAGCCCAAATTTCAAAATTTTTGGATCAACAGATATTTCATAAAATAATTTTCAAATCACAAAGTAATTTTTGGCCAAATTTTCGAGAATAGTAAAGAGGCTTTTCAAGAGGTTTTTGAAAAAGAATAAGCCTTTTACTCAAAAATATATATTTTTTCAAAATTTTCAGATTCTTCTATTTTTAATTTTTTCTTTTTTTCTACAAATTTTTTTTTTCTTTTTCAAAAGAAAAACACCTAACCTAAGATTCAACCAAAAATCCTAAAGCTAATATAGATAGCATGCACCTGAATAGATTTTCACCTGCTCTTGATTCTTGCGCAGATTCTCAATTGATTATTACACACCAAAGACGAGTAGATGCAAGCATCTTAGAAAAGATGGCATAAATCAGAAATCATATTACATGAAAAAGATAGATTCCTCCCCGACAATGGCGCCATTTGTTAGTTTTGATTTATACAAAATAGATAGATTACATCAGAGTATAGTTGCGTCATAACCTAAACAAAAATATTTGTAACGAAACTCTGGTGAGTCCTACTCAATCTCAAGGAGGCAATTACTGGAGAATTAATTCTAAACCTCACTTGCTCTAAAATCGCAATCTGATCTCTAAGTTGCGTAAGTATGTTTCACCAGTTGCATTATTAACATGAACAACCTGTGCATGTGTCAGAAAAGTGATAAATGTGAAAGTATGAGTTTCCATACGCACTATCTCAACGATGCAAAGGCTACCAACATAATTTACATTTAATGCTAACTCATTTATACTCGCCGAAACTGTCATGATTTATTTATTTTTATTTTTTTCTAATAGAGAACGAATGATCCAGACAAAAGAGTAACTATTCATTCATTTCTTGAATCATTTAGGGTTACAAGAAATGGAGTGACAAGAATGCTTTTTATGCTAGAATGAAAACTAATCTAACTAAGTTATCAGAGATCCATCCTGCCAGGAATGCTCTGGGAGCCGTCAGCATTGGATGGCAGTGGCTAGACCATGGGCATGGGGACCCGTCTAAACCATGTAGAGCGGGACACACCTATGGCCCAGAGAGAGCTTAGGCATGCCACTAGAATAGATATTTAGTACTAGTAAGCGGTGAAATGCAAAACTTAAAACACAAGAAGAACGATCTATGGCTAACAAATTCAGGGACACCAAGGTGATCCTTGGTGGCTGTTTGGCTTGGAGGTGGAGAGAGGGAGGAGGACAGCCACAAGGTGGGGTAGTCGGCCTCTTGGATGAGGTAGTGATGGTGCTTGAGTGGGAGGAGGAGGGACATCTATGGAGGTGGTGGATGATGGTGGGCAGCCAAAGATGGTGAATTTTTATAGAGTTGGGAGGGTATCTCTTAGGGTTGGCGTTGAGGGTCTTGGAAGTGGTCTCTTAGAACAACAATTGTGGGGAGGTAGGTTGGAGGGCGTGGACTAAGTGGGACGCACTCTAGAGAATTCTAGAGTGGTTGTCTAAGTGGTGGTGGTGTTGTTGGGTGCATTGGGTTAGGTCCTAGGTGGGTTGGGTTAGCCTAAGATCTAGTAGGTTGAGTCCATTTGGTGGTGTCCTAGTCTAATTAAGTGTACATGTGTGTAACTGGGTTAGTAATTACCTAATTAGGCTCTTCATCAACCTAATTGGGTTGTGGGTGAATGAATTGGATTGTAATTAGATCCAATTAGACTTACATAGGTGGAAATGTAATCAATCAAGCCTTGTGTGACTTAATTGTAATTGGGTGCAACCACTCAACTAGGTATGAACCTTGATTAGGCTAGGTTTTCTACTCTAATTAGACTCAAAAGGGTGTGCCTAATTGACGCATGTTGAGTCAATCAGGCTTAGTGTGAACCTCATTAGGTTCTTGGATTAGGATTAGGGTCTAACCTACTTAGGTTAGGGTTAAGGGTAGTAGGGTAGGCTTAGGAGGTCCCTAGTTAGGTTTATTAGGGTGTATAGTAGAGTTTCTAGGTCCAAGGATGAAAGCTCGGGCTTCTAGTTCCAAAAACAGGAACTAGATAGGACCTTCAAACATCTAAAAGTGTCGGACGACTTATACTTTAAAGTTGGACGTCTGAGGGATAGGTTGGACGTCTAATTCTATATAAGTATTGGCGTTAGGTTCTGGCTGGGGTTTTTGTAGAGATCGGATGTCCAGACATACTATCTGGGCTTCCAAAATGGAAAGTGTATTTGGGGTTTCCTAAGCTCTACTAACCTCCTAGAAGGCTGGATTAAGGATAGCAACTAGATAAGGTTATCCTAAGGCTTGCAAATAGGGATAGGGTTATCTTAGGTACTTCTTTGCTTTAATTTCTACAATTATTCTTACAAGTAACCTAGCATACCTCCTTCTTACTCTCTGTCTTCAGTTCTTCCTTATTCTTAGCTTTATTTGAAGCTCCCCCTCCAACTCTGCTATTGCTCAAACCTCTATTCAACTTCAAGGCATCTCCTGAGCTCCTTATTTCATGAACAGCTAATTACAACAGTTATAATGCAAAATAGGCAGCTGATGTATGTACCATTCCTAAGTTAAGCTTGGATCTAACTTAATTCAGGTTGATTAAGTCCTATGATTGCTACACAATAAAAAATGAGGGTAGTGTACCTCAATTACAATTCCCACCTTTGATCCCAAAATGGAGGCTTCTCCCTTCGTGAGGAAGAGATAGGGATCCGACAGGCCAGATACCCAAGTATAGAAAGTATTTGAAATAAACGTAAAAGGCACCCTATAGAGCTCCTAAAAGATATGTATAATGATATGTAGCAACTAAGGGTGAAGGTGAACTCCCTAATGATGATAGTGGTAGCACAACAGAGAGGGAGTATGGGAGTATACTCAAGAAATCTGCATTGCACAACAATAGGGCATTAGAGTGTAGAACAAGTGTGTTTGCTTGTATAATTGTCTCTCAATGTTGTGTTTAGCCTAAGAGAAGTTAAGAGATATATATATGCCTCATAAGAACCTTCAAGAAGGCCTGGGAAGCTCCTTCGAGTCATTGGGGACATCCCATAAGATAGTTGGTTGAAATCCAAATCAAATCAAGCTCATGATGACTTTGACAGTAGAATCAAATGTCTAATTTTTAGGTCATACATCTTATTAGATGTCTGATAATTTTCTTTGTCCTCTGATTATAAGCATCAAACTCCCTGGAATTGATTGGATGGAAACAAGGTTCTATGTCAGACGTTTGGGATGATGTTATAAGATGTCTGGTAAAATCCTTGACGTCTAATTTCATGTGGATTAATTCCTGGATTGAACCAAATCCAAACAAGGTTCTAGTGTATGAAGGTCAGATGTTTGACAGTGGTTCTGGACATCTGAATGTCATGATGATTTTGAGCCTTGGATTTCTTGTGAATCCAAAAGCGTGATTTCATCTGACAAAATTTTCGTTAAGTGAGTTTAAGTTTAATGTTCCATTATTGGACATCTGGAGTCATGTCCAGATGTCTGGAACAAGGGTAAAATACCCGGTTCACGGGCGTTTCGTGCGGATTTAAAGCGTATTATGTTGTAGTATAACCGACAAAACGTTCGAACAAATACAAAGTTTTTATTACTCGAAGACCGGAGTATCCGAGGTCGAACACAGGGAGCAAATGGAACTTACCACTAAATCAAAATGTAATTGAACACTCTAATTTACTCAAAATATCAATTCAGGTATGAATGTATACGATTAAAAGGAGTTAGGGCAAAAAAATATGAAATTGGACGTCTGATCTTGTGAATAGACGTCTTAAAAGCATTTCTCCTTTTCTTCTTGATTATTCTTCTTCTTCTTCTGCTGCAGTCTTTGCTTTTTCTTTTCTTCTTCTGATCTCTGCAAAGTCTTCACTTGGCTTCTCTGTGCCTTTGCTTCTGGCTTGCTCTTTTCTTTCTTCTCCTGCGAAGGCTTCTTTCTTGCTTCTTCTTCTCTACCTTGTTTCTTCCTCTTCTATTCTTCTCTGCCGTTCCTTCTTCTTTCTTTCTTTTCCTTCTCGCGGCCAAGTCCTTCTCCTCCTGCGTTCAGCCTGCCTGCACAGGAGCAAAACCTAACCCTTCTCCCTCTACCCGTGCATCTCTCTCTCTCAAGCAATTCACTCAAACCGCTCTCCCAGAGCCACAGCCATAATCGGGTCGGATCGTACCTGGGACCAGGCGCACCTGCAGGTGTGTGATGCGCGAGGAGTGCGTAGGTCTAGGTCGGGTCGGATTCGCCAGGTCCGCGTGGTCAGGCCGCGGACGAGGCGGGTGTGGGATCAGTGAGGGACCTCACCCCTGTGCTTACTGAGGCGATAAGAGTAAAACACAAAAACAACTTATATGGTACCTGAGGGTTGCAATCCCACGATGTGGGACTATCTGGTCTCGCCTTCACGTGCACCTGCAGAAGCCTAGGCGTGAGTGCCTAGGTCAACCTGTGGCCGGAGATGGTGGGTTGGTCGGGGGGTGATTGTGGAGGGCTGGAGTGGCAGTGGTAGGGTGGAGTGTGTTCCTGGAGGTGAGGCGGAGCTTTCGAGGTGGTTGGCGAGCCGTGTGGAGGGCTGGAGTGGTGTGGGCGGCTCGCCGGAGTGCGGTCGGAGGCGAAGACGATGGAGGTGGTTAGCATCTGTCGAGGGTCGATCAAGGGAGATAACAGGGGGAAAAGAGAGAGGAGAGGATGGAGAGGAGTTCTAACCTAACTGTAAGGACGAAAGGGGACGGAGGGCGAACAGCAGTACCTGCTGTCGCCGGAGAAGATGACGCCCAGTGGGGGAGGACGACGGCAACGACGGGGCTGAGGCGGCGTGCGCTGGTACTGCGCGACGCGGAGGAAGGTCAGGAAGTTAACTCTGCCACTGGTTTTGTGGCAGAGCGAAGAGGGAGGGGAGGGGGCCTCGCCAGAGCCTGCTGGGAGTTTGGCCGGGCAGGAGGAGAGGAATTGGGGGTGGAACCTCGGCCAAAGCAAGCTCAGCCTCTTCGGCCGGAGTTGTGGGTTCTTATATAGGCGCTGGACTTGGTGTGCAGGGCGTGAAGGGCACGTAATTGCCTGAGGTTGGTCGCCGGAGATGGAAAGGAGTTAGGATACCCAAATCTCTCGTGCGTTCGCATGAGAGATTGGGTTCACACCAGGGATCGATATCGGTCTTAAATGGAAGGCAATTCTTCAGAGAATTCTCCTTCCATTTTTGGGAGGGAATCTCTGAGGGATTAGAGAGCAATCCCTCTCCGAACCTCGCCGGAGCTCGGTTCTGCCCTAGCAATGGCGGCAGGACCGGTTTGCAAAGGAGGCGAAGAACCTAGGGGGTTCTCTGCAACGGTATTCAAAAGATAGGGACCAATTTGTGATTTGGGTGTACTAAATTGCAAAGTAGGTCAAGATGACCTCTCCTTAGGTCAAATTTTGGTATAAACCTAATTTGGACCTAAGGAATCCAATGGATAAGTTAGATTTCAGGTTTGACCTCGTTTGACTGGATATTTTGTGTAAAAACCCAAATTAGGTTAATTGAAGAGCTAGGACCCTAATCTAGGTCAAACTAGGTTCCAAAGGCCAAATTAAGTGTTCTAAACCCTAGAGTATGTTTTTCCATGATTTGTAGAGGGTTTACTTGCTTTTTGTTCTGACCGGAACCTTGTTAATTTAAGCGGGTCTGTTTTAGGGTTACCAAGTGTCTTTTAGTTCTTAGATTGCACATGAACCCATTTCTGATTGACTCAACCCACTTTTTATCTCATTTAGACCATTTGACCTATGTTTTGCCTCTGAGAAATCCCGTTTATCTACTGCAATGGTAAAATTGCAGTTTTAACCTTTATTTCATGTTTTCTTCTCAGAGCACTTGTTCCTTCAGTTAGGCCTTCTTCTAGGTTATGTAGGAGCTTTTATCTTCTTTATTGGGTCAAAATGAGCTAGTTATGGCTCATGATGAGGCTCTCATCATACCCCCATACCTAGATTTTGCTAGTCCCTTAGCAAAATTTCAAAGTTTTAACTTCCGTTCTAGACCCTGAATGTTGTCAACAATGATAAGTGCTTCTCCTTTTCTTTTGTGATTAGGTGGGAATGCCGACAATAGGCCTAGAGGTACTCAAGTACCAACCAAAATCTGGACCTGTTCCGCTTTAGCCTCTGTCTTCTGCAAAGGTTTCTACGGCCCACAGAACCTAACCCAGGGTTTGTTGGACTCCGCGGTTAAAGCACCCGTGCTTGAGATATTTTTAGCCTAAGTTCAGTTTGCAGTGCATTTTTTGTAAGAGAGAGATAGAAGATTTATTTGTTTGGAGAGCTTTTCTCTCTCTTTTCTTTTTTATTTCTAGCTTCGGATTAGCTTCTCAACACGGTCTGTATCGGATTCCTCGTCCCCATCATCAATCCTCAAAGGTCCCTGGCTTTCGAGATTTCGAGATAATCCCGCCCATGGCAACCCCCGGAACCCTGGCTTTCGAGATTTTGAGATAATCCCGCCCATGGCGTTCCGTGGCCGAATTCAGACCCTGGCGATTGACATTTCGTGATAATGCCACCCATGGTGTCTGAACCAGCAGAGTGCTTACATGCCTCCAGTAGGATATTTAAATATCCTAAGAGACAAGCACCGAGGAGATGATATGTTGTTACGCATCTTCGAGGGGAATTTCCTGCCTCTACGCGCTAGGAACTCGTCCCAATCAACTTGTGTTGATTGGCCGCTCCTAATCTAGGTGACTTTTTCAGAATATTAAACGCTCTTGCGTGTTTTGGATGTTTTATGCGCACTGAACCAGACTGTGTGTGAATTTGGGGTGCTTAAGTTACCGAATGCCGCAAACCGGAGGTCAGTTAACGAGGCTAAATACTTCCTAAGCCTTAGACCTAATACTCAAGCTTCGCATTTTCCTCAACCTCTTGAGGATTATCCAGATTTTAACGGATACGTGAATTTTTAAGCTAAAGATACTAGCCCAAAAGGCCTAAGACCAGCGTTCCCGCTAATCTCTTGTTATATCTCCGTAGCACTTTTCTTTTCTTTTTCTTGACTCGGTCTAGAACTTCAGTTAACCCCTTAATCTTTTACTAATGACTTTTTCTTTTTCTTTTCCTTTTGTGCTCCTTTCTTCATTTTTGCTCTTTTTCTCCTCCTTATGATTATATGGCTCACAACATTTCCTCCCTCCCCATTTTTTTTTTGTTCTTTTTCGTAATTTTTCAATTTTTTGTGTTTTTGACATATGCGAATTTTTTGTGAGAATCCTTCTGATTTTTTCTTGGTTTTGTATGTATGCACTTTATCACCCCCCCATGCCTAAGTTTTGCAATGTCCTCATTGTAAACAGAGGGTGGGAATTAGTGTTGAGGTCAGGGGCTTAGAACAGGATATATCGGGTGGGTGAATGGGTCGGGAATGAGTGATGCGAATGATTTTAAGCTCTGATACGTGTACCAGAGGTGGGATCAACTGTCTAAGGCTGAACTCAAGGTGCAATAGACGTGGAGTACAGACGGCTAATCAGACGGGTCTCTATTTTTGAGATGACGGGTTGCCTCCCGTTAAGCGCTAAATTTAATGCCTTCAGCCGAGCGAAAAATGGGGTGGAGAGGGAGTGGTCAAATCAATGGAGTTTTGGAAAACAAGCACCTTGATTAAGAGCCTGGTTGGTCCAACCAGGTACTTGTTCAAATCAGTGGGCTGATGATGCAGCCCAAACCCAATAAGTCTGGTGGGTTGATAGATGTAGATTAGCAGATGTGGGACCCACCAAATGCAGTGATGTTTTGATAGATATGGAAGTGAAAACTCGAGTTCGGGCTCAGTCGAATCAGCCTGGTGGGGGTAGGGTTCCGAAAAATAATCAATGTAAGGTGTGGAATCCCTACAGGGACGGTCAAAGGATGGAGGCTCCTGATTTGTGGTCTGATCAGTGTCCGATACCCGGTATAGATATGGAGTTGAATCATCTGCAATCGGCTCAGTGAGAGGTGAATCAGAATAGAAATTGAGTCCGGTTGTGGGTCGGGGTGGGGAACGGGTTTTGATTGGTTCTGTATCTGTGGAGCAGGTGGCTTCAAAGAAGATTGACATGTTATAATCAGGAGGTAGATTTTCTCCGATGTTATGGTCAGATTCGAGATCGTTGGAGAGTTTGCGAAAATCAAAGTTTGAATGAGATTCTAGATCATGAGTTCCACCATAGAATAAATCATATGTTGTATATTCAGCAGCCTGACTGGGATCTAGCCTAAATGTTAATTCTGAGCTTACAAAGGTGTCCCTATCTGGTAGAGGCTCAGGTTCAAGGTTAGTAGGGCAGAGCCAATCGAAACCCCGCTCGTCCAAGTCCTCGGTTTCTGTATCGTAGATTGGCATGACTTCCGAAAACTCGATTAGTTCTTCTGAGGAGGTTGACGAGGGATATTCATCAAATCGAGGCCCAGAATCATATTCTTCATTAAGAGATTGATTTTCTTCATATGGGGCCTTGAAATCTTCAATATAGGTTTCAGATCTAGGTTCTAGGCTTAGGATGTGGGTGGAATTACTAGAATCTAGGTCTGAATAACCTTCGAGGGCCACCTTATCAGAATAAGGGACGGAATTTACACCCTCGAGAGGTTCAGTTCTACTCTCATACTTGCAGGAGTCTTGGGATTCTAAAATGGGTTCATCATGGTCTTTTCCTGCATTTGGAGCTTCCCAACCTTCTTCAATATTAGGTGCATTATACTCCATCTGGGTTGGGAATCCACAACCATTTTGTGCCCCAAACCCGAGATCAGATTTATCCTCGATGTTGTCCCAAGATAGTTCATCCTCTGTTGGCGGTATGTACGGGTATTTCTGATCAATCACTTGTTTTATTAATCTCATTATCTCTTCCCATTTTTCAAGACTATCTTGGTGTTGCTTCCAAAGTCGAGGATTTGTCATACATTGAAGGTATTCACTATTGTGCAGTTTTTCTATCTCAATGTATGCAGTAATGAGCAAGTCACGGGTTGATCCTTTGTTGGCTTCTGCTAATAGTACTTGGACACAAGTTATGACAAAGGTTGTGGTTGTTGGGACATCAACCTGAATGTTTCCTACTGTTGTTGAGGTTTCTTCATTTTCATAAAATCTCATGGCATCCTCAATCATTTTATCTCTCATGGATCTCCGGTATTCAGGTTTCTCGACTGGTAGTCCCAGGTGGTTCGGCTGCATATTTGGATCAGGTGGTGGAATCACGATCAGAGTTTGACTCAAGATGTGTTATGAAGCGATCAGATCTGAATAACGAGTCCCACTGAAAATGAGTATGTGTGCTCTATAGAGAAAAGATGCAGGACTGGAGATGTTCTTGACCCAATCAAGACACCCAAAAGATGTTTGGATGACTATGGAGGTTTGGGGCGGATGAACCCCTGGATCCGAAGATCGTCCACCTGAGAATTACCTGGGCAGCCAGAGAGGGAGAGTCCCGCAAAGACCCCTACATGGTAGAGCGTCCCTACGGGTTACAGGGTTTCCCCCACCCGACCTCTCTTGTCACTGAGATTCCAGGTAAACCAGAATGGGGACCTTGACCTCTTAAGTCTATCACTTTTTATTTCAAAGGTGCTTTTAGGGTTCTCACTTGAACTTTAGATGTTTTTGGTATTGTGACCTAATATAGAGGTTGGTTGACCCAAGGGGTCAACTTCACCTGACCTGTCCTATAGATGGCAGAATGATTCTAAGCTCGGAGCCTAGAGATCACCCTGATTTGACTCCCAGGTTATTAGGTCAAAAGAAAATTTTAAGATTCAAGTGATTTTAGAGCTCAATTTTAGGGTTTGTCTTATTTAACTTTCTTCAATCAAGGGCTTGGGTAGCACACTGTTGCGGGAGGGTTTATTTCCTTTTACACAGGCATGTGTGACTAGCGCTTCAAGACCCTAATGTGAAAACCCTAATTTGGTTCTATTTCCAATCCTCTTTTTCTTTTTCAAAAGTTCTCTTTGGACTTATAAACAAGAAGTGTGTGGTCCGCCAAGATTAAGCGTTTATTTTCAATTAGGCACAAGAATTTGTGGGATGGAAAAAAAATCACTCCAACTTCAAGAATATTTGCAGAAATTTTTGCAAAATCAAGAAATGTTTTGCCTTAGAGATGGTGATTACTGATCGGTTCGATCTTTCACTTTTAAGTCGTTTGTAGTTTAATGTGGTGGAAAAATCGACTAATCAATTTTTAATAAGAAATAACCACTCGCAGAGGAGCGGGTCGTTTCCACAGGGAGGCAATAACGTATTAAAATTCACGCCACTTAAAAATGTTTGTTCGGAGTCAATTTGGACAAGAACCAAGCCAAGATTGCCTTTAGATTAAGGTTTAAGCAAGAAATAATGCTGAAATGGCAATTATGATAAACTACAGGATATTTTCCGCAATGCAGAGTGAATAGAATATGAATAAAATCTGGCAATGGCAGAAAATGTAAATTTTAATCAATGCTTTACTGTAGCAAAACAGGGGAATTCTTCCCCGTTGTCTTGCGCGACGAGGAGCCGATGGCTGGGCGCGGGAAGCTCGGCGGAGGTCCCTTGGATCAAGGGCTTCGAATCGGTGGTGACGGCGAGTCGCGCGGCGGCCGGAGGTGGCCGGACGAGCTCCGGCGGAGGTGCTGCAGGTGGCTGTGCGTGGGCGCGCGGAGAGTCTGCGGAAGGCGCTGGCGCGCGGTGGTCTGCAGGCGGGCGTCTGCAGGCGGGCGCTGGCGTGGCTGCGGTGGTAGCTGCAGAGGTCGGTTGCTGGCGGTTCTGCAGGTGGCTGTGCGTGGGCGCGCGGAAGGTCTGCGGAGGGCGCTGGCGCGCGGTGGTCTGCAGGCGGGCGTCTGCAGGCGGGCGCTGGCGTGTGCGGTGGAAGCTGCAGAGGGGGCGCTTGGGCGCTTGCGCGGTGGTCTGCAGGCGGGCGCTGGCGTGTGCGGTGGAAGCTGCAGAGGGGGCGCTTGGGCGCTTGCGCGGTGGTCTGCAGGCGGGCGTCTGCAGGCGGTTGGCGTGTGCGCGGGCTGATCTGCAGGCGGGCGCTGGCGTGTGCGGTGGTCTGCAGGCGGGCGTCTGCAGGCGGTTGGCGTGTGCGCGGGCTGATCTGCAGGCGGGCGCTGGCGTGTGCGGTGGAAGCTGCAGAGGGGGCGCTTGCGCGGTGGAAGCTGCAGACGGCTGTTGGAGGATGCTGCAGGCTGGTCTGCAGGCGTTGGAGGAGAGCGCGGGCTGATCTGCAGGCGTGCGCAGGTCAGCAGCCGGTGAGCGGTGGAGGGCGCAGAGGTCGGTTGCTGGCGGTTCTGCAGACACAGTGGTGAACGGCGTGGACTGCAGGCGGTTGTGCGTGTTTGAGCTGAAGGTTGACGGACGTGGGTGCGCTGAAGGTTCTGCAGGTGCGGGAAGGGATCTGCAGGCGACTTCAGGCGTGTGCGGTGAAGTGAGCGGGTAACTTCAGACGTCTGGGAAATTTCCCAGACGTCTTAAGTTACTGAGAGGGTGGCTGATCAGTAGGTTGGTGACGGTGGTCGGCGACGACGGCGAGGGAGTTGCACGCTAAGGTGCTCACGGTAATGCGGGCGAGCTCCGGATGGCGGTGTGGCCTGTCACACCACACGCCCACGGTGGTGGAGACTCGCCGCCACGGTAGAGGCCGGCAGTGTGGAGTGGAAGAGAGAGGATCTCTCTGCACAGTGGTGGGTCGGTGGCGGAGGCCTGCTGCAGCCGGCAGCTTCCGTGCTCCTTTTATAGTGTCTTGAACAATTTTGAAATCAGCCGCCGACCAGATCCACCACATCCGCTCCCCCTTGAATGGCTTCATCACTGCAGCAGCCGGGCGTTGTAGCGGCAGCCAGCCGTTCTGAAAGAAGACGAATAAAGCAAATATTATTAAAATATTAGGGTTATTTATGTATAGACCTTCAACTTCTATGTTAATAAAAACAATATACCTAATTGGTTATCTAATTAGATGAATGCTATTCTAAGCTAATTCTAAATGCACTTAAGATATGAATGCAATGTATGGATTATGTAGTTAGATTAAAACTATGAATTAATCTATTTACATCCTAATTTATACTAAATAAATGTTAGAATTAACCTAATGTGTAGGCACTTAAGTACTTAAATAACCCACAACTATGGGCTAATCAATTACTATATAAAGAAGGCAATTGATTCCTAACTTGATTTTCTTCCTTTTTTCTTTCAAAGATTAGGGGATGATTAAGGAAGAAAAGAAATTACCTGCCCTGGAGTGGTTGACTTGCGGGAGAGATTTTCTCATGAAGTACCTGCAAGATTACATCAAAGAAAAGTAGGGCAAGTTAGTGTTCAATATGATAAAAAGAATGTAGAGACTAGTGGTAAATTGTGCAGTGCTCCCCGGCAACGGCGCCAAAATGTTCACGGGCGTTTCGTGCGGATTTAAAGCGTATTATGTTGTAGTATAACCGACAAAACGTTCGAACAAATACAAAGTTTTTATTACTCGAAGACCGGAGTATCCGAGGTCGAACACAGGGAGCAAATGGAACTTACCACTAAATCAAAATGTAATTGAACACTCTAATTTACTCAAAATATCAATTCAGGTATGAATGTATGCGATTAAAAGGAGTTAGGGCAAAAAAATATGAAATTGGACGTCTGATCTTGTGATCAGACGTCTTAAAAGCATTTCTCCTTTTCTTCTTGATTATTCTTCTTCTTCCTCTGCTGCAGTCTTTGCTCTTTCTTTTCTTCTTCTAATCTCTGCAAAGTCTTCACTTGGCTTCTCTGTGCCTTTGCTTCTGGCTTGCTCTTTTCTTTCTTCTCCTGCGAAGGCTTCTTTCTTGCTTCTTCTTCTCTGCCTTGTTTCTTCCTCTTCTATTCTTCTCTGCCGTTCCTTCTTCTTTCTTTCTTTTCCTTCTCGCGGCCAAGTCCTTCTCCTCCTGCGTTCAGCCTGCCTGCACAGGAGCAAAACCTAACCCTTCTCCCTCTACCCGCGCATCTCTCTCTCTCAAGCAATTCACTCAAACCGCTCTCCCAGAGCCACAGCCATAATCGGGTCGGATAGTACCCGGGACCAGGCGCACCTGTAGGTGTGTGATGCGCGAGGAGTGCGTAGGTCTAGGTCGGGTCGGATTTGCCAGGTCCGCGTGGTCAGGCCGCGGACGAGGCGGGTGTGGGATCAGTGAGGGACCTCACCCCTGTGGTTACTGAGGCGATAAGAGTAAAACACAAAAGCAACTTATATGGTACCTGAGGGTTGCAATCCCACGATGTGGGACTATCTGGTCTCGCCTTCACGCGCGCCTGCAGAAGCCTCGTCGTGCGATTGCCCTGCAGCTGCTGGCTCTGCTAGCACTCCTTGGCTGGACTCGTGCACCTTGCGACACTCGCGCTAGTATGCAGCACCTGTAGCCTGGAAGACCGGGTGCCTAGAGCTTCGTGGGAGCTTCATCAGAGGTCGCCCATGGCGGTAGCGGCTCAAACCCTGTCATACACAAAACGCGCCTCTCGGCCCAATCAGAATAGCTAGAGACCTTCGCCGTGGCACGGCGAAGGCGGTGGGCAGTGCTGCAGGCCGCAGGTCGGCCTAGGCGTGCGTGCCTAGGTCAACCTGTGGCCGGAGATGGTGGGTTGGTCGGGGGGTGATTGTGGAGGGCTGGAGTGGCAGTGGTAGGGTGGAGTGTGTTCCTGGAGGTGAGGCGGAGCTTTCGAGGTGGTTGGCGAGCCGTGTGGAGGGCTAGAGTGGTGTGGGCGGCTCGCCGGAGTGCGGTCGGAGGCGAAGACGATGGAGGTGGTTAGCATCTGTCGAGGGTCGATCAAGGGAGATAACAGGGGGAAAAGAGAGAGGAGAGGATGGAGAGGAGTTCTAACCTAACTGTAAGGACGAAAGGGGACGGAGGGCGAACAGCAGTACCTGCTGTCGCCGGAGAAGATGACGCCCAGTGGGGGAGGACGACGGCAACGACGGGGCTGAGGCGGCGTGCGCTGGTACTGCACGACGCGGAGGAAGGTCAGGAAGTTAACTCTGCCACTGGTTTTGTGGCAGAGCGAAGAGGGAGGGGAGGGGGCCTCACCGGAGCCTGCTGGGAGTTTGGCCGGGCAGGAGGAGAGGAATTGGGGGTGGAACCTCGGCCAAACCAAGCTCAGCCTCTTCGGCCGGAGTTGTGGGTTCTTATATAGGCGCTGGACTTGGTGTGCAGGGCGTGAAGGGCACGTAATTGCCTGAGGTTGGTCGCCGGAGATGGAAAGGAGTTAGGATACCCAAATCTCTTGTGCGTTCGCACGAGAGATTGGGTTCACACCAGGGATCGATATTGGTCTTAAATGGAAGGCAATTCTTCAGAGAATTCTCCTTCCATTTCTGGGAGGGAATCTCTGAGGGAATAGAGAGCAATCCCTCTCCGAACCTCGCCGGAGCTCGGTTCTGCCCTAGCAATGGCGGCAGGACCGGTTTGCAAAGGAGGCGAAGAACCTAGGGGGTTCTCTGCAATGGTATTCAAAAGATAGGGACCAATTTGTGATTTGGGTGTACTAAATTGCAAAGTAGGTCAAGATGACCTCTCCTTAGGTCCAAATTTTGGTATAAACCTAATTTGGACCTAAGGAATCCAATGGATAAGTTAGATTTCAGGTTTGACCTCGTTTGACTGGATATTTTGTGTAAAAACCCAAATTAGGTTAATTGAAGAGCTAGGACCCTAATCTAGGTCAAACTAGGTTCCAAAGGCCAAATTAAGTGTTCTAAACCCTAGAGTATGTTTTTCCATGATTTGTAGAGGGTTTACTTGCTTTTTGTTCTGACTGGAACCTTGTTAATTTAAGCGGGTTTGTTTTAGGGTTACCAAGTGTCTTTTAGTTCTTAGATTGCACATGAACCCATTTCTGATTGACTCAACCCACTTTTTATCTCATTTAGACCATTTGACCTATGTTTTGCCTCTGAGAAATCCCGTTTATCTACTGCAATGGTAAAATTGCAATTTTAACCTTTATTTCATGTTTTCTTCTCAGAGCACTTGTTCCTTCAGTTAGGCCTTCTTCTAGGTTATGTAGGAGCTTTTATCTTCTTTATTGGGTCAAAATGAGCTAGTTATGGCTCATGATGAGGCTCTCATCATACCCCAACAGTTGGATATGTTCTGACATGAGGAGATTTAGAAATTATTAATGCCAACAGTAGTGTCAATGGATGACTAATACAATTACCAAACATCTGAAGTGATCTATGGACATCTGGAGTTATATCGATTCGTCTAGAGCCTAAGTGGTTAAAAAGCTAAGGCACAATTTATGGTGATTAGCCATCTGATTAAAGTGTCAAATGACTCAAAGTCAAATATTAGATGTCTGGAACCTTTTCAGACGTCTGATGGATGTTTCTGAGTTGGGTTTTTGTTTCTAAGTTTTTCTTAAGTGTTGTGAGCCTAAGTCTAGAGATTATATATATATATATATGTATATATATATGTATACATATATATATATGTATGTATATATATATGTATACATATATATATATATGTATGTATATATATATGTATATATATATATATATTGGACGCTCTTTACAACTCTTCCTAGACTAAATAAAAAAGAAAAGTACAACTCTTTGTAAAATCATACAATAACTCTTAAAACCAAGATGTCAGCATATCTTTATCCTTTGATTCCTTGTCTTTGAGATAGCAATACCTACAATAGGAGAATGGTATGACCAGTATTTATTTTTCTCTTAGTTATTTTGTAAAATCATCAAAACACTATTTAGGAGAGGTTGAACTAACAATCTCACATTTTTTGATGATTTTCAAAATCTATTCTTATGATTTATTTCCTCCCCTTGATTTCTATACTCATGGCTCTATTTCAAGTTTTTGCAAGAAATTGAGAAGTTTGTTTCTCGTGTAAATGGTCAATTTTAAACAAGAATAAATTTTAGCTAGTTTTGAGAATCCTAAGATTTTCTCCAGATTTTTTAATGTCATCAAAACTAAATAAATAGTGTTGAACTAAGCAATATATATGTAGTATAATGTGACACAAGTAGAACATAAGTGAGCAAGCATGAACAGTTATTATGAGAGATAAGTGATTAGTAAAGAGATGACATAAATGACCAAGTACCTTAATAAAAATGAAAAGATGGCATAGGTAGTATGTGTTTTACAAGAAGTAAGGAGCATACTAAGATGACAAGTAGAACATCTAAGGGAAAATGTATATACCCTAATCAGATGCTAGCAGTGTTCCCATCTAAGAAATAAGTATGGGGTTGAAGCCTCTTAATACAGGCCAGGAGAAAATAAAGAAACAAAAAAAACTAGAAACTAATAGAATTGAGAAGCACATGATGTCCATGAAGAGTGCAGGAACTACTCGGAATGATCCTAGCACTGGCGAAGACGTGCGGGACCCTGACCCATCTGCTGGCTGTGTATGTCGACGCACTTCTCATTCATATCTAAGCGCATGCTACGCAAATATGAATAGATATCACTAGTGCACCGCATTAGGATGGAGATTCTGTCGGTGATGGTGTCAATGGTGAGGTCTCATGTTTCATTGAAACTCGTGTGCAGGGCCACAATTTGGAGCGGGTGTTGCTCATATAAGTTGGGTTGAGGCGAGAGCTCATCATCGTCATCACCAGCAACAGGATTGATGTGCTAGGGAAGAATGCGGATTTTGGCGGTGGTAGCCCTATTGTAGGGCTCTACCTTCTTGTCTATGGCTTGATCATGGGTTCTTTGACAATCCGATTAGATTCTTTGATAATTTGAAATCAACCCCATGGATGTATGGAATGTCATGTAAATCTATGTATTTATCATCTGAGCTTATTATGAGGGTTTTAGGCAATTCCATTTTAGATCTCTCAGAGTCCAAATCATGTGTCTCATCAATTTCCTTTGGCTGATTAGTGTTCACCACGGTGTCAAAATCATTATAACTCAAATCAATGAGCCCTACAAAAGCTATGTGAGGTCAATTCACCAAGAAGTTCTATGTTACCATAGTGCTCAGGTTCATCATCATCTAAGTCCTCCTAGATAAAATTACAATGTGGGTCCTTGTTTGCCATGAAAATATCCAATCTGAGTTTCTCATTCCCCAAGGCGATCTCCATACACTGGAATGCACAGTTAATGTTACCCTGGGCGGTCGCCAAAAATGGGCAACTAAGATGGTAGCTGCATCATGGAGACTAGGAGGAATGACCATATCCAAGATGAAAAAATCCACTCAAAAGCAAAGCCCATGAATTTTTACAATGACATTCTCCACCACACCTCGGGGTACTTTGACTGATCTGTCAGCTAACTGGATAGTCACCAAAGTGGGTTTTAGCTCCCCAAATTGGAAGTGGTCAAAAACAACAGTGGGGGCTAAATTAACGGCTAAACCCAAATCAAGCAAGGCCCAGTCAAAATGAGCATCCTATAGCTGATAGGAAATGAGTGGGGCTCTCAGGTCTTTCTTCTTAGGTGGTAGGTTAGACAAAATGACTGCACTAGCTTCCTTGGACAATACCATCTTATTGGTCTTCCTCGACTGACGCTTGGGTGTACAATGTTCTTTAAGTAAGAATGTGGTCAATGGCATCAAGGAGGGGAACCTTAATGTGAACATCTTTGAAGATTTCCCTTAAGTCTTCATTGCTTTTGATTTGCTTTATCTTTCCTTTAGGTTCAAGAGTTAAAGATCTAGGGAAGGGTAAAGGGATGTTGGTGATCTTAGTGATTGGTTCCTTCTCTTTAGATTTCTTTCCTTTAAGCTGCTCCTTGGAAGGTTTAGAATGGGAAGAGGAGTTCGCCTAGAAGAGGGTAGAGAAGTATCATGACACTCCTACCTACATGGTGGGTCCTTTGTAGCTTTTCTACTCCTTAATGTGACTACATTTGCATTGACATACTGTCTTTCAGGTGGCAAAGGAGCGGAAGGGGCAGAATAGGTAGGATTTTGCAATAAAGGTGGTTGATTTTGTCCAAAACCAAGTGGTGCAAGAGGTGTTTGTAAAACAACATGTGCCTGTCCTTATGGTGCTTGGAACCTAGGTGGGGCACCCTAGTTCTACATATATCTTGGGTTAGGGATAGGTTGGAAGGGCAAGGCTCCCTATGATCTATGCTCCTACAGTAGTTGATTCTGTGTATTCTGTATCGTCTGTATCTGATTAGCCATGGCCTTCATAATCTGCAAATTATCATGAGTCAATTTCCATATTGACTCTTGCAATTCCTCATTTAATGACTACAAAGGGTCAGCTCGCTTTGGAGGGTAATTGGCAACTTGCTGCAGCGGCTGACAAATAGAACATGATTGATGCTGAGATGGGAAGGGATGCTACCTCGAGTGTGTGTTTTACACATTCCCGTATTATTTGGTCAGGTAGTGTTGGTCTTGATTGTTGGTGCTAGAGCACCATGATCATTTGTTTTGATGATAACAAAACACGTGTTATTTAACATTTGCACTTGGAGTCTTAGATTTCAGGTCAATTGCAAATGTAGACGTGATTAGATGGAATTCGAGCTCGCATCCAGGACAGATTGGAGGAGCTTGATGGAGAACAGAGGAGATTCGCGAGGAGCGAAAGATTGAAGATGGAAGGACAAGAAGAATAGGATAGAATTCTTTTTATTCCTTTCATGTACTTTTGTCATTATTTTGTTGCTCTTTATTTTTTACTTAGATTCATGTTAAAGAGCCTCAAAGTACCCTAACAATAGTCCTAGGAATACCGGCAAAATCTTAGGATACTTAGGTTTTCTGTAGAGAACTTAGAAAACCAATATAGGGTTCAAACAGAGTTTCCAGATGTCTAATTCCCAAATCAGACGTCTGATAAAGTGTTTTAAGACGACTGACTGTTGATTCAGACGTCTGATAACATTTAGGCTGGACATAGTTAGTTCTGTCTGATGAAATCAGACGTCCAGACCTTAAATCAGACATCTTAGGAGACGTCTGATGACTTTTCCAGACGTCCAATTAGTGGACCGTTGGCTCTCTCAGCATACACTCAAGGATATGATCATTAGAGCCTTATCAGACGTCCTTAAACCCTTCCAGACGTCTGATAATTGACCATTTTGCCTCGACTGACCCGGAAATCTCTTCTCAGAGATTTTCTAGCCGTTGCAAATTTATTCCCATGAAAAAGTAGGTTTCCAGATGTCCAGACATAGTGCCATACATCCTGTATATCGTCTGATGGACTTGCACTATAACCCTGTTTAGATCTGATTCAAGTCAGGAAGAGACCCGCCCAAAATCAGACGTTTGACCTTATTTTCAGACGTCTTAAAGTGGTCTTCTAGATGTCTGATGCCAGAATCAGACGTCTGATAACCCTGTCAGTGCAATGATTGTTCCTGATTTTGGGTTGATTCACTTGGGCTTTGCACCCAACGGCTATGGAGCCTTTCCTAAGCCATCCAAAGCCTTCCTAGGGCCTCTATAAATAGAGGGGAACCTCTTGCACACAAAACACACCAAGAAACACAAGACACGCCTTGCAATACACTTTCAAAACATTTTGCGTCTCTCTTGCTCTCCAAGCTCTAATTCTTCATATTGAGAGCATCAAGCTTTGCGCACCCGCTCTCTCGCCATAATTCACGAGAGCGACGTAGCGCCGTTGTGTTGTTCACGCATCCGCGTCACCGACGCACTCCTTGCAAAGGGGAGTATCTTAATTCCTATAGAAGCTTAGGTTTAAAATTACTTTGTTGGCTCTATAGGACTATTTCTTATTTTATCTTTGTTATTTGGTTGGGCATTTGCTTTGTGAATTCCCGTCTCCTTCGTGACAAAAAATCCTTCTCGTGAAGAGAAGGGGTTGAGGAATGCTACCCTCCCACTTGTAGCGTGGTTGTAATTGAGGTTGAATCACCCTCGTTTAAAGTGATTCGTTTAGTGGATTTTGATCAACTTGGTTGATCGGAAAATCCTAACTCGAGAGGGTTAGGTGGTGGTTTTCACCCGGTTTGGGTTTCCACCTATAAATCTTTGTGTACTTTGTGTGATTGCTTATTTTGTGAGATTGTTTATATTTCAATTCCGCATTTTTTACGTCACGCTGATCTCACCCCCTTCGAGTAGGGATTCTACAATTGGTATCAGAGTAGGACTTGCTGTTTCGGCGTAACAACCCAGCAAGAAGATCTATGGAGGGAAGCAGTTCCGCGGGTAGGATTTCCGAGGGCCAGTCTACGACTCGTCCGCCATTCTTCGACGGGAGCAACTACCCTTACTGGAAGCTGCGGATGAAGACGTGGCTTCAAGCCACAGATTTCACGATTTGGGCCAGGTGCGAGACCCCCTTCGACATTCTAGAAAAGCCCGCCGCAGGATACTGGCAACAACAAATTCGGGAACTCTCGCTCAACGCGAAAACAATGAACGCGTTGTATTGCGCGCTCAGCCCGGAGGAGTTCAACAGAATCTCGCAATGCGCCACCACATACGAGATTTGGCACACACTTGAGGTAACTCACGAAGGCACCTCTAAGGTAAAAACCTCTAAAATTAATTTACTTTCTCAAGAATTTGAATCTTTTTCAATGAAATCTAACAAATCTTTAAGTGAGATGAACACTAGGTTCACTCTCATTGTAAATAACTTGAAAGCTTTAGGGAAGACTTTCATCAAGGGGGAGCTTCAAGGGAAGCTTCTTCGTTCCCTTGGATCAGAATGGGAACAGAAAGTCACCGCCATCGAGGAGGCAAACGAAGTGGAGGAGCTCAACATGGAAGATCACCTAGGCAATCTAATGGCCTACGAGACGAAGTTGAAACAGAAGAAGAAGGATACACCAGAGCCTAAACCGAAAAAGGTTCTCGCCTTCAGAGCCGCGTCGGATAGTGAGGTAAGTTCCAACGACAAAGACTTTAGAATTTTACTTAAAAAATTTTCCAAGTTTTGTAGGGAATTAAAGAAAGAGAAAAGGAGAAGAAGGAAAGTCCGAGACGTTGCTACCACTACAACGAGAAAGGGAACCTACGACCAGAGTGCCCTCTTCTCAAAAAGGAGAAGAAGAAGGAAAAAGAGAAGAAATCTAAGAAGGTGTTCCAAGCCACTTGGGACGATTCGAGCTCGGAGGAAGAAGAAGAAGAAAAAGAAGAAGAAATCGCTTGCTTTGGTTTTATGGCCAGAGGAAGCAATAGCGATAGCGAAAGTGGAAGCGACTCAGACAATGAGGTAAGTTACGACTTACAAGAAGCTTTTAATGAACTTTTCGAAGTTAGTAAAGCACTTAAGATAGAAAATAAAAGCATGAAAAAGAATCTTAGTTTTCTTAGAAATGAAAATGATAGGCTAGAAAAACAACTCAAGGACATAGAAACTAGTCCTAAGGATAATAACCTGTTATTAGAAAATAAAAATTTAATCAATGAAAATACTAAATTGATTGAAGAAAATGATAGTTTAAAATAGAAATTTTTGATTTAAAAACTAAGATGAATATTATAGAAAAAGAAATTGCATGTCTTAGGAAAAACTCTGACAAATTAATCAACAAAGTAGATTTATATAGCCCTAAGATTGAGAAAGGATCTCCATCAAGGAGACCTGCTAACAGATCCGGATCCAAGCCAACTTGGATACTGAAAAAAGAATTGGAATCTTGTTTTGTAGGCTTCAGGGATGACTACAACACAAAGGACGGGACCTACAAGCTCAAAGCTGGTCAACTCAAGTTAGGAGAACCAAGGAGTAGACCAAGGAGGAGAACAAGAAGACCGACAAGACGGCGAACAAATGATGGACCTACCGCACGTCTACCACCAGACTGGAGACCGGCGCCAATGCCCGGGCCTCCAAGCTACGGATGGGAGCCCCATCCGATGTGGCATCCACCATCACCATTCAGGCCATTTTATTGGCCATGGTAGGTGAGGTAAAACCCTTTACCCTATCCTTTTATCATAAGCATTTAGATAGGGGGAGCAAAAAAATATATATAAGCTAATTGTCAATTTTTAAGGGGGAGATATAAGGTAGCTAAATTTCCTTTAGAAAGGGGGAGAAAAATAAAAGCTATCTTGTTGTTATAAAAAAAAGGGGGAGGACATCACCTTTGTTAAAATAAATTCATAGAAGAGCATGTTTTAAGGGGGAGTTATAGGAAATTTAAAATCAATCAAACCTTTTTGATAATGTCAAAAAGGGGGAGGATTTTTCTGCATTATTATTTATGGTTTTGTCATCATCAAAAAGGGGGAGATTATTGGGGCTAGAGCACCACGATCATTTATTTTGATGATAACAAAACACGTGTTATTTAACATTTACACTTGGAGTCTTAGATTTCAGGTTAATTGCAAATGTAGACGTGATTATACGGAATTCGAGCTCGCATCCAGGATGGATTGGAGGAACTTGATGGAGAACAGAGGAGATTCGCGAGGAGCGATAGATTGAAGATGGAAGGACAAGAAGAATATGATAGAATTCCTTTTATTCCTTTCATGTACTTTTGTCGTTATTTTGTTACTCTTTATTTTTTACTTAGATTCATGTTAAAGAGCCTCAAAGTACCCTAACAGTAGTCCTAGGAACACCGGCACAACCCTAGGATACTTAGGTTTTCTGTAGAGAACTTAGAAAACCAATATAGGGTTCAAACAGAGTTTCCAGATGTCTAATTCCCAAATCAGACGTCTGATAAAGTGTTTTAAGACGACTGACTGTTGATTTAGACGTCTGATAACATTTAGGCTGGACATAGTTAGTTCTGTCTGATGAAATCAGACGTCCAGACCTTAGACCAGACGTCTTAGGAGACGTCTGATGACTTTGCCAGACGTCCGATTAGTGGACCGTTGGCTCTCTCAGCATACACTCAAGGATATGATCGTTAGAGCCTTATCAGACGTCCTTAAGCCCTTCTAGATGTCTGATAATTGACCGTTTTGCCTCGACTGACCCAAAAATCTCTTCTCAGAGATTTTCTAGCCGTTGCAAATCCATTCCCACAAAAAGTAGGTTTCCAGACGTCCTGTATGTCGTCTGATGGACTTGCGCTAGAACCCTATTTAGATCTGATTCAAGTCAGGAAGAGACCCGCCCAAAATCAGATGTTTGACCTTATTTTCAAACGTCTTAAAGTGGTCTTCCAGACGTCTGATGCTAGAATCAGACGTCTGATAACCCTGTTAGTGCAATGATTGTTCCTGATTTCGGGTTGATTCACTTGGGCTTTGCACCCAACGGCTATGGAGCCTTTCCTAAGCCATCCAAAGCCTTCCTAAGGCCTCTATAAATAGTGGGGAACCTCTTGCACACAAAACGCACTAAGAAACACAAGACACACCTTGCAATACACTTTCAAACCATTTTGTGTCTCTCTTGCTCTCCAAGCTCTAATTCTTCATCTTGAGAGCATCAAGCTTTGTGCACCCGCTCTCCCGCCATAGTTCACGAGAGCGACGTAGCGCCGTCGTGTTGTTCACGCATCCGCATCGCCGACGCACTCCTTGCAAAGGGGAGTTTCTTAATTCCTATAGAAGCTTAGGTTTAAAATTACTTTGTTGGCTCTATAGGACTATTTCTTATTTTATCTTTGTTATTTGGTTGGGTATTCGCTTTGCGAATTCCCATCTCCTTCGTGGGACAAAATCCTTCTCGTGAAGAGAAGGGGTTGAGGAACGCTACCCTCACACTTGTAGCGTGGTTGTGATTGAGGTTGAATCACCCTCGTTTAAAGTGATTCGTTTAGTGGATTTTGATCAACTTGGTTGATCAGAAAATCCTAACTCGAGAGGGTTAGGTGGTGGTTTTCACCCGGTTTGGGTTTCCACCTATAAATCTTTGTGTACTTTGTGTGATTGCTTATTTTGTGAGATTGTTTATATTTTAATTCCACATTTTTTACGTCATGTTGATTTGGTTTTTGCGAGTTTCCAAATCAGGAAAAGTTAGGATGCTGGCGCCAACCAGGATTATACATCTCTGAATACAGGTTATTATGCCAGTAATCTTGGATAGCGTTGACATCTTCATAGGTTGAAGATGTCTAAGACATATTCATCAAAGGAATACGCACTAGAATTATTGTGGGGTGTGTAACCCTAATTGTATGGTGCCAGATCCAGATTATTCACGGGTTCCTGATATGCAGGATCTCGAGGAGATGGAGAAGATGCGTCCTGAGTGAGTAGATGTACTCAAGCAGGAGGGACTCAGGATGCGAAAGAAGAGTGTGATGCAGCTATATTGCTAGGAAATCCATGTTGAGCTCGAATTACTTTGTCAAGCTTCTTATCGAGCAGATCCACTTTATCCAGCTTCTTGGTGATAATGTCCATATCAACTCGGGCAAATTTGGCATGAGTTTCATGGACACTAACTTGTTGCTGTCCAGGTCGTTGGAATTAGTTCATCAATGCGGCATTCATTGAGTTCTCTACTAAGGGCTCGAACAGTTCGAATGCACTATGCTCGTCCTTTACGAGGAAATTCCTGCCACTTGATGCATCGGCCAAGTGCCGATGTGTGTCATCCAACCCATGGTAAAAGACTTGTGCTAGGTGCCATCTAGGTACACCATGGTGCGGGCATTTCCTAAGAAGGTCATGAAATCTGTCCTACGCGTCATTCAATTTCTCTCCTGGTCCTTTGGAGAAAGTCGTGATTGCACACCTCATCGCATTTGTTCGACCAATCAGGAAGAAATTTTGGAGGAATTCACAACATAACTCCACCCAGGTTGCAATCAGCCTCCTGATGGTCTTGAACCAATAAGAAGCTTTATCCTTGAGAGAGAATGGAAAAAGCTTCATGAAAATAATCCTTATATCAATATTTCTGGGTCAAACTGATTCTGCGAATTAACTCAGATCCACAATGTGCTGGAAGGGATCCTCATTCGAGTTTCCATGAAATTGAATCTGGATTAGCCTTATTATGTTTGGCTTCAACTCGAATGCATCTCCATTTGTAGGAATCCGGATTTAAGGTGCAATGATCATACCTGCCAAATCATAGAAGTCTCGCAGTTATTCTCTACGTGGTGGATGCTACATCCTGTCCAATGTGGTAAGAATTTTGTCAATGCTCTACTCATATTACTGCTATGATTCCTCGACCCTGGCTTCCGAATGGGCCACTAGGTCTAAATTTTCAAGCCCCTGACCAGGTGCAAGACCAAGATTAGCCATCTCAACTAATCGAGAGGAAGATGAGGGTTAGGAAGAAGGGTCGAGCGAAAGTTTCCTTTGCGGTCTCGGGTTTGGTTCCCAAGGTCCAACTAGTTTTGGCCTTTAGGTATTAAAGACCTTCCTTGCATACACCAACAACAAGGGTTAGTGTAGCCAAGCCAAACAAGGCTAAGGCCTTGTTAATCAAATTGGCCCTTTATAATTAGATGACCAGATATTCCATTCAAGTTTAAATTGTTAAAGAAAATTTATCTATAAACCAATTGAAAATGATCCCCGCCTCTTAAGTTAACCTGGTCAGTCTATTTATGAGAGGACTAAGAGGAAGGTTCTTCCTTTGGCTTTCGCCTCCAGCTCCTTTGTACCCCTTAGACACGGTCATTTGACACTACCCCGCAGTCTTGGACACTAGGTTTGGCTAAAGAGGTTGAAACCATCTAGTAGTTACAAGACGAGTGCAGGTTATTAAGATATTCTTTACGATTTTTTTAACCTTTTCTTCAATGTGTGTGTGGTGAGTAGTCCACAAGGTGACTCGACTCACTGACTAACCACTAGGCTCAATCGAGTCCAGGCTAGTCCAATGTGGTCCTAGGGCTCATGCACTTCTAAGCTTTTCAAGTAGTAGAGAGAGAATCACATATATTTTTGAATCCAATGTTTTCTACAACTAAGCGGGAAAAACTACACAAAAAAGTAGAAAAGATAGATGGAGATGAGAAAATCCCCCTCAACGGTTGCTCAAAGGACGACTCGCTCTGACATCACCTAGAGGAAGGTGGTGAGGAGGGAACAAATGGAGACAGAGCCGGAGGATGGAGGAAGGGGTAGGACGGCATCGCGGCAAGGATCTTCTTCCTGAAGGGAGATGAAAGGATGGCTATGGAGTGCTCCACGAATGGGGATGAGGGGAGGGAAAACTATTTGGTTTTCTACTCCAGAGTAGCATGCCGGGCTTGGGACAAGCTCTCTCTAGAGCCTTTGAGGTGATGAGAGGAAGAAAGGAAGAGATGAAGAAAAATGGGAGGGGTAGGGGTCTTTTTATAGTGGAGGAAAGAATCAAATTCGTATATAAGACATTTAGTGATGGTAATAAATGTCGTTGAAGATGTGCCGCAAACGTCGCTGAAGATCCTACTCATGTGCCCCTGCTACCACACCGCTGGTGCGCGCTATATGTGCCCTTGTCATGCGTGCACTCGCGATACGCACTGTTACCGTCGCTACCTCCCTGCGCGCACCACTACGCTTACGTGAGCGGTGGTGCGTGTGTGCGCATGGGCTGCCTAGGTTGCGCCTCATGGTGCAATCTGGGCCATCCATCTTCTATTCTTTGTAGGGGATGCTACAGAGGTCGAATTAAGTCAATTTTTGCACCGTTGGGCTGTGTTCGTCGACCCAATTTCATCCGTATGGTCGGATTTGTCATTTGATGCTCTAGATAGTGTAACCTAGTCCCCTGACCATTGGTCTTCCTTAGATTGCATATGGTGCTACAAGACTCCGATCAAGGCAATTTTGGAGGAGTTGAACTCCGATCGTCATCTTGATCAGATCTGTATGGACGGATTGTCAATCCGAGGCTCCAAAATAAATATCTTTCTCTCCTAACCTCAAAAAGATGCAATTAACCTAAATTATATACTACCCTAAATGCAGAATGATGCATGCTATGCAATATTTATAATATGAAATGCAAATCTAAGCCTAGGAACATGAATGAATAGGCATTTTAACCTAAATAGATGTGTCTACATCATACCCCCATGCCTATCTTTTTCTTGTCCCTAGAAAAATTAAACTACATGCTATGTATAAAATCAAAATTAGGATTAGATCACTTAGGCCTAAGTCGTTTATTAACAATGGAAATTTTCAACTAAGGTCCTAAAGAATGAAAACTCAACAGTACTCGGGTGTTTGGCAGAATGCAGACTGCCCAAGTCCTCGCCTTATTTGAAAAGGGAAGATACATTTTTTTGTTTTTCTTCTTTTCTTTTTTCTTTTTTGGACATTTGGAGTTTGAGAGTTCCGAGGTAACTTTTTATAGCTACCCGTCCCACCCAAGACTCAAAAAGAACTCTAAGTGCTAAGCATCTAGTGAAAAGAGTGAAAGACTCACTAGGTGGCCGTTAAAACAAACTTCGGGTTTCTATGACCCTAGGTGACCTTTCCTAGAGGTTTATCTTTTCAAACAGTAGCCTTCTCCCTACTTCTTTTATTTATGGGGTCAACACAAGGGCAAACCTAGTGTATATCTCCCCGATTTATTCTACTTTCCCGCTTCTTCTCTAAGTGTTTTGGGAATTATTGTGCATTTTTGTGAGCTGGGCTCTGGACAACCAGCCAATGGGCTGTTACCCATAGCAACTTGCCAGTCATACTCATTCGGTGAAGTGTGATTTTGTTTATTTTTATTTATTTTCTCCTTTTCCTATTTTTCCAATTTTTTTCTTTTTCTTTTTTTTCTAAGTAGGTGGCTTCCCTGATCTAAGATTTACCTAAAGCCAGTGTGACGAAAATGGTCTTGTGGCTGGGCTCTGGACAACCGGTCGATGAGCTATTACCACTGGTAACTTACCTGCCATACCACCCTAAATAGTTCATTAGCTACCCAATTTCCGAAGAAACCGCTGAAAAGTGAGTCAATGCAGAAAGTGGTAGATGCATAGGCTTAAATTCTCCTCAAATCAGAGGACAGGTTGATAAGTCATATACTTATCACCTTAATTTATTGACCAATTTAAAGTAGAGTTACTTGGTGAGGACTCGAGACTAGGTCCACATTTGAGTGGACACCTGGGCTAATTAAGCCCGAAGAACTGAAGAGTCTAAGTGTTTATGTCCTCTCGTATCATTTCCTAAAGTTAATAACTTCCAAATGCCTAAGTTCTCTTCTCCTAATTCTTCTTTTTTTTAGTTTTTTTGAATTTTCAATTTTCTTTTTAAGAAACTAAAAGGAATTCTACGAAGTTAACAAAATGATTTCAGGATAAAGTTTCCACCCCCATGCCTAAATGATGCAATGCCCTCATTGTAAAAACAAAGACATGAAAAGGATGGAGTAAACAGAATATCACCTAAATTTCATGACAACTCGGTCAGCTCCGCAGAGAGAAGAGAGTATAACATGTTCTATGTTTAATACCTTTGTCTAGGCATAATATATATACAAAGAAGAAATTGAGAATTCACAAGTGCAGGTTAGAATCAAAATCAAAAGGTTGATCCTAAAACCCATCAGCAGAAGATGTCCATAGACATGGACCATATTATGATGTAGACCCATGCCCAAAGGTCGAGTGATTCTAAGGTTCTGGATGAAAATCACCCAGAACCGAAAGTTGTTAAACTTGCAGGGCCGGGCCTATGGTTTTGTGGTATGCAACCCAAGACCAAAGTGGCGGACAGTGGGTGTATTTGTTTCACTAGGTTCAAATGTCCACTTAACGTTTAGATCAGAAAAATAATCAATTATTTCGAGCTTAAGTTGCACGTGAAAGATATCTTAATGGTCTTGGTAGAAAGTAGGTGGTTTCAGGTCAATAGGAACCCTTAGATCCAAAATCAATGTTCCCTCAGAATTAGCCGTCCAAATTTTTATTTCAACAATTCTATCCTCCAACATCAAGAGCTCAGGCTCTGGGACCTCTAGCATATCATTCACGCCATATGATTCTCCCAAGTCTAGAAATCGTGGTTGAATCAAGATTGACTTGGGCACAATGATCTCAGAAGTCAGCTCTTCGAGGTGCGGATGAGGAATGGGGCTATTGATTAAATATTCTAGTAAATGAGGATTCGAATCCTCCAAGTTAGCCCCAATCGAATCCAAATCTTGAATAATTGGGCTATCAACTGGTTCGTCATATTCCTCAAGCCCATTTGTCTCACTGAAATCCTCTTCCTTAATTTCAAGTGAGACTTCACCAAAAGATTCTTCACCCTCAGAGTCAAAGAATTCATGATACTCATTTATATGTCTCAAAATCCATTGTCTTTTCTTCGTTTAGAGAGACATATTTTTCCTCGCTCCTTAGCTCAGGGATCTCGGGTGAATCAATCAGTTCATCCTCAATGGGTTGCTCTAGCCTAACTTGGTCATCCCCGATCTCAAAAAATGTATCCCCCCGACAGGTGCCTGAGTGGGTTCAGACATTGGCTCTCCTAAAGGGGGTTCATCATGAGAATCATCCCAAGATTTGACTAGTGCAACCACAAATTTCATCCTCAACCTTGACAACTTCCTAAGAAGAAACTCACCCAGGTCCCTATCCCTAACGCTTTGGAGCAAATCCAGTAAAGAGCTATTCAGCTCATCAATCATTTTCATCATAGGCTCCAATGCTTCAGTGCATGATGTTGGCTGAGCTTCTAAAGCTTGGTTGGTGTTCCTCAAGTTAGCCAACACCCTATCTTGGATCTGGTTCACCAAAATCGACTGGTTCGGTTCAGATTTGGGTGGGTTTCGGTTAAATCTAGGGGAGTCAAGATATCGAGGTTCTCGAGTCCCTCCCTGGTAGTAGGTCATCTCGGGTTGTTCAAAGAATGGTGGTGACCTATATTTAGCATAATTCTAGCGAGTGTAAGTGTTATAATCAGCATATCCTTCATGGTTGTAGATCTGGTTAGGTTGATCATCAAAGGGTGGAGATCTATAATTATTGTAGCTCTGGGAAGGATAGTAATCATAGTCTTGTTGTCCAGGTTTAGACCCTAGACACTAAGGTTCGGATTTGTATCCCCAATCAAAGTTATCTTGACTAGTGGATGGGTAATTACAAGTCAAGTCAGGATAGTAATCATCTTGGGGATAAGTGGTGGTAGGAGGATAGGATTGGAAATGTGTGTAGGATGTGGAAGGGCACATGGTGGAGTAAGGAGGGAAAAATAGAGAAGAGAAAAGGTGCCCTATAATACAATCAACCAAACCTATCCTTTTGTGGGTAGCCTTAAGACCTACAGACTCCTAAGACCCGTCTTGAGATTATAAATAATTTGGTCTACTTTTATCTGGTCAGTCCAACCAATTAAGAGGGACTGAGGAGAAGGTTCTTCCTTTGGCTTACGCCTCCGGTTCTCAGTGTACCCCCCAACCGCGGTCATTTGACACTACTCCCCTAGCTAGAAATCAGATGGACCAGCATAAGCAGATTAATCGAAAACAATCTCAGTCTGAGCCCCGAAGAGCGAATCAATCCTTAAGGCCAACATCTACTCAGTTTTAGTTAGGCTTGGGATGATCGTGCTCTTGGAATGTGATTGGCCCTTAAGATGGGTTGTGCCCTTAATGATCAGTTAAAATGTGTGTGTGTGCAGAACCATGGTTTGCAAATAAGGTTATTTGTTGATGTGACTTTTAGGGTTTAACCTTGTTTAGTAGCTTTTAGGGTTTAATTCTTAGGTTGGTTCAATCAAGGTTTATTAGAACTCAAAGTTTTGAAAACACGGGTGATGATATGTTCCTTTAAAATTCAAAAATAATGTGGAGTGTCTGGTTTAGCCCTAAGAATCAACCCTAAGTGGCAAGCTACTTGATGGATCAGTTTTAGATTGAGTGGTGTGGCCCAAACAGTTCAAGCAATTGGCCTATTGCACCACTTGATTAAGGCACAGAAAAAGTCTTAACCTAATTAGATTTCTACTCACTTATATGCGTGTTGAGTTAAGGTGTACCGGATCCACAGGTCAGATCTCGGTTAAGTGGTAGAATCAAAGTGGAGTGGTGCGCCTTAAGTTGAGAGTTATGGGTGTCAATGTGTGTATTTTTTAGAAAATCCCACAAGAGAAGTGTTTTTTCTTTTCTTTTTAATATATGCGGGGGTGAGATTAGTGGAGGTGACAAACAAATAACTAGATCTATCCTAGGGTTTATAAAAAGCACCTAAGTTGATTTGGATTTGAGTTATTAGTGTGGTGAAATGAACTAGTGGGTGGGGAAGTGGGGGAAAACTTACAGATTTCTCTACCTGCACTTTAGTCCAATCTATGCTCTCGGCTCCACAATCGGGTTCTTGCAAGACAATAAATCGAAGAAGAAAGATAGGTTAGAGAAATATTTAAGTAATGCAGGAAAATGCGATAAAAACTAAAGAGTGTTGCCTCCCAGCAACAGTGCCAAAATGATCACTCGGGTTTCGCATGTTTGAAAATCGGGGCTAAGAGTAACCCGTCGTCGTAGTCGCAAAACTCGTAATCAAATATAATTTATACCAAAACTCCAAGGGAGTCCTAGGTCGAACATAAGGAGGCGATGTTTACTTTGTATGAAAACCATGCTTCGTTTTGTTTCTTTTTGGTGTTTAGGGTTTTGGCTTTTTTTTATTTTTGAAATAAAATGACAAGCAATCACAAGAGAGAGATGGAATCAAATATGACGTATTGCTTGAATGTCAATTACAATAAACTATGAAAGCATAAAAGAGAAAGGGGTGAGAAGAAATCTCCCGAAGCGACTGTTCGGTGAGATGACAGAGCCTAGCGGAAGCTCAGACGAAGGAGTTGGGAAGTAGGACGACGGGGGTGAGATGCTAGATGACGTCGGGTAGAGGAAAGCTTCAGCGTGCCTCCGGAATGGAGGTGAGAAGGCGAAGATGATCTGCTACTAGAATGGAGATGGGAGGACGGCTCCAAGGCGACCGACGAATGGGGATGGGAAGATGGAGGAATATTTGGTGGGGCAGAGTTTCATTACACTAATAGGAGCCTTGGGAGCTTAAGAGTAAGCTCTAATAGAGCGTTGGTAGGCTTGCTAGAGCTTAGAAGTAGGTGGGAGTAGAGTAGGCAGAGATGGTTTGGTAAGGGGGGTGTGTAGGCCTTTATATAGTGGATGGGAAGAAGAACATCCCACGCACAGGCATTTAGGGATTGCTACAAGCGTCACTAAAGGCCACTCAAGCTGTTGCCAAAAGATCCGTGCCTCTTCAAACCCTTGGCTGGTGCACGCACTACGCAGGCCATTTAGTGACAGTTGCAAGTGTCACTAAAGGCCCGCTCTTCTGTCGCTGTAAATCCCACACCCACCACTCACGCTCGCAGTTGTCCTCTTGAAGAGATCTCCACCGCTGGATCCGTCATTGTGTAGTTGGGATGCGCCCTCAGTTGTGCCCTTACGGATTCAAACGTGCGCGTATCGCGCCTTCGAGAAGATTCAACAGCCAAGAATGAGCAAAAATACACCTGCAATTGTGCCGTCTTGTGCTATTTCCTATTATTACCAGTGCATATTAGGTTTCCATAGTCATATTTGTAAAAATACATGCATGCATGCATTTAATTGAGAGGGGAGGAGAGTAAAATAAATGTCCTTGCAATTAACATTTTTTCTCAAGTGCATCTTTGCAAAATTCACCATCCTTTTATTTTCATTTCTACTTGACTTTGAAACTCTTCCTGTGGTTGCATGGCAACTTCTTCTTCTTCACACCATTCCCTGCTCTCACCCCTCCTCGCCATGCATAAGCCATGCACAGCCAGGGCATGGCTGTGCATGCCTTCTCCTTCTATAAAAAGAGGACGGCTCCTTCTTTGCAAAAGAGCCCAGTCCTCACCAAAAAAAAAAAACTCTGCAAACCTTCTTCTTTAGGCCACCGTCTCCTCCCTCTCCCTCCATACACAGGACCTCCTCCTCCGAGGAGACACCCGGCGGATAGGAGCACCTCACGGTGGTGCACAACCACCACCGTGAGTCCACCACCTCCTAGCTCACAAAAGAGCCGGTGGGCGTGGTGGCTCTTTCCTTATTTTTCTTTTTGAAGCACTTCAGCCATTACCAGAAAGCTTCAGCTGTGAAGCTCAACAGGCCGCCGCACGCCTTGCAGCAGCCGGCCGAGTCCCACAACAGCAGCAGCAAGGCGGCAGCAGTGCACGCAAGCCTTCCGCGCGTGCCTGCAGTCACCCCCGCCTCCAGCTTCTTCGTACAAACGCTTGCCTCTCTTCCACCTACAACCAACCGGCGCACCTCTTCCATGCACGCACCAGCCCGCGCACGCCAGGCGCAAGTTGCCCGCACTCACAGCACCTGCAACAAGCGGTTGCGCGGCTCGACCATACATTGTAGCCACTGTTCACGCCAGTCTGTGGAACACTGTGGCTACAGTGGGGTGATCGGTAAGTTTCTCACTTATCCGGTCACTCGGCACGCCGCAACCGACCTTCGCCTGCGCATGCGTTCAGCCCCGCGCCCGCTCCAGCACCCGCCCGCGCGTCCACGTCATCTGCGATGCTCGCATCGCCCGCACACGCCCACTCCCTTCGCCCACATATGCCTCTCTGCGCAGCGCTGGGCACTGCAGTCCTCTCTGCACCCATCTCCCAGCGCGCACGTCCTCGCTCGCATACGTGCCTGTGAGTGCACGTGAAGCCACCAGATGACGCCCTGAGTGCTGCAGACGCCTTAACCCTCCAGCCTTCACTCTAGCAGTGCTCTCTCTCTCTCTCTCACAACACTCTCTCACTCTCTTTACCGACACTTACACACTTACACTCACACTTTCATACACACACACACCTATACACCATTATATACATATATATATATACGTATACATATATATATTGATATATATACATATATTTATATACATATATATATATATATACTTATATCTATATATATAGTAGTATTTATATAACTAAGTATTAGAATACATATATATATATATATATATATATACATATATCTATATACTTATATATATATACATATACTTATATACATATATATATATATCTATGCATATATTAGTACTTATATAACTATGTATTAGTCTATATACATACATACATATATATATATACATCTATATACTTATATATATATATATGCATATATATATATATACATATACTTATACATATATAGATATATATATATATATATATATATATAAATATATATACATATATAGATATCTATCTAGAAAACTATATATACATATATATATATACACACATATCTATCTACATATAAATATATACATATATTACTATATATATACATACCTATACATATATAGATATATATATAGATCTATACATATATCTATCTATACATATGCTTATATATATATATATACATATATATGTATATACGCATATATATATACATATATAACTACATATATATACCTATATATTTAGAACCATATATATATATACATATAGATATATTTACATATATACATACATATATTTTTTTTCACATTACTTACCATATGTGGTATCGTGGGAATATCTGCACCAGTTGCTAATATTCCCCGATACACGCGTACAAAAAGCGTGGTCGCACACATCTTCCACCATCCATCCTACACTCTACGCGGCACCTCGTCTTGTTGGTTACGTCTTTCTAAACGACGACCGACTCGACACCATGCTACACTCCATCTCTGCCTCCACCCCCACCCCTTTATACATATAGAGTATATACATATATATCTATACTACATTTACCTTATTTCTATTTCTCTTGCATGCCAATAAAAAGATAAAAAAAATATATAAAAGAGAAAAGATAATCTTTGACTTGCAGGTACTCCGTCTTGCGAATAGCAAGACCCATTTTGGAACCCTGATTTGGCTCAAAGCCAAGAACTTAATTTTGAGGGTGTGCCTCAAGGACCAAGATTATCAGAAAAAAAATCTAAATAGAAAAACAACAAAAACACAATACATGAACGGAAGAGACTCGTTGTAGGAAAGGCGTAGAAACTTGACTTGTAACCCCACTTCCCTGAGTTCGACCCTGGGCCTAAAAGTGACCAAGATAAAATCAAATAGGCCAGGTAAAAAATTATTTTGTAAAGAGATGGTTAGGCTCGATTTAGGTTAACCACTATACACACTTCAACTATAAAATCACCATATTAACACACCTATCCAAGCCCGACCACCAGTCGTCTTAAACGAGCGCCCCTGATTGCGTGCGTAAGATGGAGCATTCTTGAGGAGCATCGGCGGCTGCGTACAGCATCCGCACTCATCCAACGGTGCCACGTGGTGACGCCTCCACCTCTCGATTGAGCCCATGCTCATCCAACGGGTGCAATTCAATTGCGCCGGCTCTTCGCGAAATAGCCTCCCCCCACCGCGACTCGAACTTGCGCTCGTAGTTTGGGAGCACGTGTCTTCACCAATGCGCCAAGGCCGCAGTTTGTCGAGTGGAGGAAGCAGTGTAGTCGCGCATCTCAACTGTTGGATTGAGATCCAATGGCTGGGATCACATCTTGCGGTGACCTCTAAGATGCCTTGGATCAGGTGGGGTGGCTTGGATGGTGCCACGTGGTGCCATCTGGGTTGTCCGTCTTCTTCTTCTTGTAGAGGGTGCCATAGAGCTCTGATTGGGGTGATTCTCACGCTGACGAACTGTAATCATCGCTCAAAATCCATCTGTACTGTCAGCTTCTTCATCCGAAGCCCGTAAAGATGTCACACTACCTCCTCGCCAAGTAAAATAACAGAATTAATGTACATAATAAACAACTATCCTAAATGCAATGCAATGGATGTTTGTGCAATATTTATATCATGATATGCAATGCTAGGCCTAGGAACTATCGTAAATAAGCATTTTACGATGAATTTATGTGTGTTTATCACCTAACCCAAGCGAGCTGGTATCCAACTATGATGAGCTGGATTTGGCTGAGTTCCAACTGGATTGAGCTTCCTCTTCACTAATTTCCTGCTTGAGTGCTAGGGTTTTAGGGATCTGTCTATCTATTTATCCCTAACACTCAAATAAATATGTCAAAAATATAATAAATCATGCAATGCATGCTTAACCTACTTGATGCCAAAATGCAGCCCAAAAACTTGTTTGCGGAGTTAAAATCCAAAGAGCTAGGTTTGTTTTAGGGCATAAGAATGATGATAAACTGGCATTTATCAAAGAGTCATGGTGACCAAATTTTAAACAACTATGGCGAGTTGTCTAGACATAGATGATTTTAGGTTTGTTTTGCAAGAGATTTTGTCTAGACACATTCAAGAACCCATCAAGGATTTTGCGCAAACTGTTATTAAATCACCTTAATATGTGGAAAAGAGAGAGGGTAAGAGGGTTATACCCAAACTAGGTGCTCCCTGTGATGCAGTGGAGGAGCCCCCCTAATGTAGCGGAGGAGGTGGTTGGCGGCGATTGGATGGCAGGTGGCGTCGGTGGTCATCTATCCAACTAGGGAAGCAGAGGGAAAGGGGCACCGACTGGGAGAGTTTTGAGGGGTTTGGGGGATTTTGATCATGGAGGATTTTGGAAAATCTAGACACATTGAAGAACCCATCAAGGATTTTGTGCAAAATGTTATTAAATCACCTTAATATGTGGAAAAGAAAGAGGGTAAGAGGCTTATACCCAAACTAGGTGCTCCCCGTGATAAAGTGGAGGATCCCCCCTGATGTAGCGAAGGAGGTGGTTGGCGGCGAATGGACAGCCAGTGACACCGGTGGTCATCTATCCAACTAGGGAAGCAGAGGGAAAGGGGCACCGATTGGGAGAGTTTTGAGGGGTTTGGGGGATTTTGATCTTGAGGGATTTTGGGAGGAAGGAAGGGTTAAATACCCTCAAGGAGTCGAGCAAGACTCCCCCTAAAGTTGGGGTAATTTTCATCTTAAACTGCCCCCAAATCAGAACCGCAGAGGTGATTTTTGCTAGTATCACATGTCTGGGATCAAGAGTTAGGGATTTCAACCCTTTCCAGGTTGTCGTATGATTTTTCGATCAGACGATCGATCAGACATCTAATTGGAAAATTGGACGCCTAATTTCTAAAATTAGGGACTCCACAATTTGGTTCAATCTCTAGGTTGTCGTCTGATTTTTGAGTTAGACAATGGATCAGACTCTGGTACAAGAAGTTAGACGTCCGATCTCTGATTCTAGGAACCCCTAAGATTAGGCCTTGAAGAAAGTTAATCGTCTGACCAGAGCCATCAAATAGCAGGTGCCGACATCTGGACATGGTGCCAAACGTCTGGAAGATAATTTTTCTATGGTTTTTTTTATTTTAAACTCATTTAATCGATTCGACGTCAATTCAAATCATCATACATCCAATGTTCATTTTTAAAACGTCTGAGAGTGATACTAGTCATTTGATTTTGCATATATTGTGCATTTTGATGTTTAAGCAAGTTCGAAGGAGCTCTAACTTGATAAGGTCAAAATTCCTTCAATGTTCACTACAAACAAAATTCATCTAACTCGCTATAATCTCCAAATATCGATGAGCTTACCTATGCCCAGCCTTCTATGTATAAAATTAAATCTATCATAGTTCAAAGGTTTAGTGAAGATATCAGCTAATTGCAATTCAATACAAATAAATTCAACCTCGATTTCTCCCTTAAGCACATTTTTACTCAAGAAATGAAGTCGAACATCAATATGTTTTGTATGGGAGTGATGTACAAGGTTCATCAAGAGGTTGATAACACTAGTATTATCACATAATATTTTTATTTTACTAAATATCAAATCAAAATCCTTTAAAGTATTTTTCATCCATGAAACCTGGGAACATGCTAGAGCGGCAACTATACACTCAACCTTCATGGTTGATAGAGTTACAGTAGATTATTCCTTTGAAAACCAAGAGAGTAGTGATTCCCCCAAGAATTGCCATGTTCCAATATCACTCTTTTTATTAGTGCAACTACCTGCGTAGTCTGTATTGCTTTATGTGACTAAGCTAAAATTGCTACTCCTAGGGTAGAACAGGCCTTAATCTGATGTGCCAACTATGTATCTACATATCCTTTTGACTGCATTTAGGTATGATTACTTAGGGTAGCACATAAGCAAGTACCAAACAAGATATCTGGCCTACTAGAAGTCAAATATAGTAGAGAACCAATCATGCTACAATATAATTTTTTATCAACAGGAATACCTAATTCATCCATGTCTAAGGAGGTTATAACACTCATGGGAGTGTTTTTACCTTTTCTTTTCTCCATTCAGAACCTTATGAGCATGTCCTTTGTGTACTTAGTTTGGCACATAAAGGTCCTAAACTGAAGTTGAGTGATTTGTAAACCCAAGAAAAACTGAGTTCACCCATCAAACTCATCTCGAATTCATCCTATATTATCTTAGAAAATTCTTTGCACAAGGATTTGTTAATACCCTTGTTTTGATATAACAAAATTATATTTTTATTCCCTCGCCTTCGTAAGTCCTCCATGAGTGGGGTGGCGCGGGTTCGAGCCCACGTCTGGGTGGGTTCCCCTTGGCCCATACGCTTATAGGATCAGGCGACAGTGTTGCTCGTTGGGGTATCCCATCAGATGTTCGATGCTTGCATCGGTGGGACCGGCCCTCTCCAGTTTACCTCTGTCACCATGCAGGGGGTTCTAGGTTATCAAAAAAAAAGAAATTATGTTTTTATTACAGACTAACCATTACAGGTTAAGTTAAAATTATAGCATGGATACATCCTCATCATCATTTTTCAAATACATCAAAGAAGAAAAAGACTTGAAGACCTTTTTAATTTTATTGAGTTTTGAATTATGTACGAAACCTCAATAAGAAAAACAAACGTAAGCTTTCCATTTTTGCAAAAATCGTTTTCCCTTAAAACCCTTCTCAATCTACTATTGATCGACCAATATATCCTTTTAATCAACCAAACCTTGATCGACCAACTAATGGTTTTAATCGATCAAATGGCTCTAACGGTCATATTCCCTTTTGATTGATCAACCTATTTTATTTAATCAATCAAATTTATTCCAACGATTGTATTTCATTTGAAATCTCTAAATCGATCAAATTATCCTTTTAATCGATCAACATTGAATAGATCAATAATTTTATTTAATCGATGTTCGACACATGAATCGCATTTTAAAAGATTATTAGTTGTAGTATAAGGTGAAAACACGTAGACGAATAAATTTATAAACTACAATGAGTACCGGGTCATTCACAGGGAGGCAATCTCAATTTTTGTAGAAGCTTTGCAATAAAACTAATTCTAACTAGATATATATATATATATGTATATATGTATAAGGCAGATACCCAGAGAATCAGAATTTTATTGCAATTAGATAGAGTTTTTCACAATAGAAAAATGCTAATAGAAACAGACAGATAGAAGATAGATAGAAAGAGAGAGAGATAGATAGATAGAAGGAGGTAGAGAGACAACGTCGCTTGGAAGATGCTTGGGCGAGATGCAGCAGCACCTCAGATCCAGAGTACCGGGACAAAGGTTGGAGTGGAGTTGCAAACAGATGAAGAATTGCAAAGAAGAAGGTGGAAGAGATGTCTGGAGTTGATAACAGGAGTCAGTGGAAGAGATGTATGAAGAGATGCCTACAACTAGAGAGAGCTTTGGCCTTCTTTTATAGCTTTTATGGAGAGCAAAAAGGGTATTTTGGCCCTCTATCTCGTGCAACAACCTTAGGATTAATCAAATCCGTTGATCGAGAGATCAACGAACTTGATTAGGCCTCAAAACTCCTTCAAAATCACCTTCTATGCTCGGATTAATCCTGGTAGCGACACATGGCACTTCCGTGACCCTTGATTTGTGATGGAACGCTCCTGCTCACTCCTCGCACCCGCTTAAGTGGTTCTCCTCTCTTTGCACGTGCACCTGTGATGTAAACACATTTACACTACTTAAAATGTCTATTTATGCATGTTCTTAAGCATTAGATTGCATTTCATGATATAAATATTGCATTACATGCATCATCTTGCATTTAGAGTAGTTTGAATAAAATGGAGGTTAATTGTCTCCTTTTATGTGCTTGGACAGGGCAAATATTTTATCGGGGCCTCGGATCAAAGATCCAACCGTATGGATATGATTAGGGCGACGATTGGAGTTCAACGACTCCAAGATCGCCCTAATCAGGCATCCGTAGCATCAGATAGAGACCGGGGAACCCTAGAAGATCAAGGGCCAGGATGGTGTAAATCCGCACTTCAGATGGAAAATCCGACCACACGGATGAATTCGAATCGACGATCGCAGTCGAACGACACAAAAATCGAGTCAATCCGACATCCGTGGCACCATCTACAACTTCCAGAAGATGGACGGCCAAGATGGCGCCACGTGGCGCCATCCCAGCCGCCCAATCGGCCGCAGGAGTCCTGTGAAGTCCGCGCAACGTCTCCTCTCCGCCGTTGGATCTCGATCCAACGGCTGCGGTCGCGCGCGTTTAAAAACGTCCGCGCGACCATTTCGCCCGCGTAGCGCAGCGGCGACGCAGCTGCGGGCGAAGCGGAGGTCGCGGGTTCGAGCCACGGAGAGGGGGTCGAAGGCGCGGGCGAGCGGGCGCGCACGAGCGTCGGATGAAGATCCAACGGCCGCGCGCGCCCGATAGCGCCGACGCGCAATTGGACGCCCTGGTGGGCGCGCGATCGCACGCGGGCGGCGCGCTACGCAGCGGGCGCGGGCGCGATCTAAGCCGTCCGATCTCGCGATCGGACGGCTGAGACGACGCGGACGTGCGTCTGCGTTACGCGCGCAGGTAGCCGAGCGGGCGCGCGTGGCGCGGCGGCGACGGCGACGGCGGGGCTTTAGCGACGGTTTTATCCGTCACTAAAGACCCCTTATTTATTATTTTGAAGATGTAATGTCCATTTTGCCCCCACTCCTTGCAACTATAAAAGGAGACCCCCTCCATACGAAATTTTCATCCCTTCCTTCTCCTCTCTACCTCTCCAAAGCTCAAGAGAAGCTTGTCCCACACCCGGGATGCTTCTCACGAGATAAAGTCCAAATTTTCGTCCCCCTTCGGAAGTGGATCCCGCGACGACGACGGCGTGCTGCTTCGTTCCCGTTCTTCTGCTTCGTCCTCCTTCGTCCCGCTTCGTTCTCCTTCGTCCAGGCGTCGTCCCGTCCGGCTCGTCCTCCAAGCGACCGTCGAGGAGGATTTCTCTCTCCCTATTCTTTTTACTGCTTTCTAGTATAGATTTACTGCTTTCTAGAGTAGACTATTCGTCCTCCGAGCGATCGTCGAGGAGGACATTTCTCCCTCCATTCTTTTAATGCTTTCTAGAGTAATTGTTTTATATTTTCTAGTTGTAACGAATGAACTCTTTTATGATTAATTTCTTGTCTATTCTACATCTCATTTTAATTTCCATGTGTAGTATTCTTTCTCTCTCTCTTACTCCCTCTCTCTCTTTTATTTGTTGTAGATACTTAGATAGTTTAAATTGAATTTCTTGGTGACAAAATAAAAAGAAACGCGGAGTTTTTAAATCAAACGTTCGCCTCCCTGTGTTCGACCCGGAATTCTTATTTCGGTATAAATTTTATTTGTTGAACACGAATCCTTCGCTTTCGAACTACAACGACGGGTTTTTCCAAAAACCAAACACGTTAGCGTAGATTCTCTCGCTCAACAACCTGCATGCTACATTCGAGTGCCTCATCCTCGGCCATCCAATCTTACGATAAGACCACCCAGATTTGCATCCACACTACCTCTCTCTCCTCGTGCGCCTGCCTCACGTGCTCCAATTCTATCGAGCGCCAACATTCCTCTTCAGTCGTCCGATCAAAACAAGCATCATGCTTTTGCTGAAGAGCACGTGAAATCGTGCGTGCTCCATGTAGTTATTTGATCATGCCACGCGACCATCTCCTAATGCTCCGATCATCATCCAATGGGCGATAGTACCTGTGCGTGACTGGCTCACCCAAATTCATGCTGAGCGTGAGTTGATCCTATGTCAGTTGCTTGTGGGCAAAGGCACTACCCGCTGCGCCACTCCTTCATTTTGTTGCAATTAGGTTTTAAGGTAACTTATTCTTGTCCGTTGGATGAAGATCCAATGGTTGAGATTTTCTTTCCTTTTGATGAGGCACGGTTGGATGGGCGACATGGTGAACTCGTGGCCGTTGGACGATGATCCAACTGCCCACAGCATGTGAGGGTAGCCTTCTCAAATTGGGTGGCGATGAGGGGGCGACTGTGACGGTGCCACGTGGTGCCATCATGGCCGTTCATCTTCTTTTCATTGTATCTAGTGATGTAGATCTCCGATTGAGTTGATTTTTGCACCGTTAGACTGCGATTGTTGATTCGGATCCATCCATGCAGTTAGATTCTTCATCTGAGGCTTGGATCTTTGTCTTTTGGCTCCATGATCTCCATTCTTTTATGGACTGCACATGGTGCTCTGGTTGTCTGATCGGGATGATTTAGGAAGCGTTGGACTCCCGTCATCGCTCTGATCAGATCTGTCTGGTCTGATCTGACATCTGCGGCTTCGAATCATCTGCGATTAAATCATCTCTCATTAGTACATAAAATGACGATATTATCTATATGACTAATAAACTAGCTATTGTGCAAATTATGATGCCTATGAATGCATTATTCCTAAGTTATGCTAGAATCTAGATTAATTCAGGTGATTTAGGTTGCATGATTGTTGTGCAATCAATCGACCAAATACAATTTTGATCAACCAACTTTATTTTGATCGATCAAATCTATATTTCTAGAATTGTTGAAAAGCACCTATAAATAGGTCAGATGACCCCTGATGCGAGATTTGCACAGTTTTATAAATGGGGGCTTTAATGTCGTTGCAACATGTATAATCGATCAGCTTTTGAATTTATATTCCTAGATAGTGGTGGTATCTACGGCCATCCAAGGAGGCCAATTTGTTAATCAAATAAGTGATTCTCTCTCTCGTCTCTCAAATCAACACTTCTCTTTTTATATTTTGATTTTTGTAAATTTTTATGTTTGGAAATAAGCAGGATATGAATGCGAAGATAGAACTACGCTAAAGAAACGTGCCTAAAAGCTAGAACCTAAGTGGGAAGAGAAGTCTTCTCTTCTAATCTCACCCTAGGCAAGTGCGCCTAGGGTAATTAGAAGAGAGATGTGATGCACAAAAATAAATAAAGTTTTTACTTGAAATTGAAAATTCAAGAATGAAGAAAGACACTTTACTATTAAGAAGAAATGTTTATAAAGTACCTAGGGAGCTCAACTAAGCAAAGGTTCCACTTAGTTAATCCCTAGGTAGATGAATGCTTAATAGGAATTAAATTACAACAAAATAAAAAATAGGAAGTTCTTCCGCGTAGCTAAGCCATCCTTCACTCCAAGAATGGTGTCTCCCGGACTTGAAGAAGAATTCCTTCTAGCTCCTTGAGTTGCTCCTCTCAAATGTGGACGTCTTCCACCCTTCTTTCCTCCTACCCGACTGTCCTCCCTACATGGGAGCTTGCTCCTTAGTATGGCACAAGGAGAGGGAAGAGGAAGAAGGCACCAAGGAAGCGGGTAGGTTACTCCCTTAATCTTCTTCTCTCCTTCTCCTTTCTTGGGTGTGCAATGTATGGTGGCTATAGGTATTTGATAGGAGGAAGAATTGTTGCTTGCCAAGGATGGTTTGATTGGTAGGATGGGGGCTCTTTTTATAGGATAGTGTAGATGGTTGTTAGGAAGCTTCCTTAGCACCATGTGAAAGGGTGCCAAGGAGGGTGGATTGGATGGTGGTTAGGAAGCTTCCTTGGCACTATGTGAAAGGGTGCCAAGGAGGGTGGTTAGGAAACTTCCTTGGCACCATGTGAAAGGATGCCAAGGAGGATGGTTAAGAAGCTTCCTTGGTGCCATGTGAAAGGGTGCCAAGGAGTGTATTTTAGGTACCAATGGTTGACAGTTTTAATGTAGGTGGATGACCATTAAGGTGAAGAGGGAGCAGGGTAGGAGTTGGATTTGAGTTGGATCCAACTGAGTTGAGCCAAGGTCCAACTACTGGAGCTTCTGTCTTCACAAATGTTCCAAGTGCCTTCCATACTGCCAGGGTTTCTCTAATTTCCAATGCATTCATCCCTGGCAATCAAACGGAAACTACATGAGATAATGTGAAATGAATGCTAATGTATGCTCTAAATCGTAAATGCACATGCATGCTAAATGCAATGATATAATGCAATGCAATGGAAAAAATCTTAGGAACTAGATGTGAATGGATGCTAAGGATGATGATAAACTAGCATTTATCAACCCCCTTCTCAAAAACACACCTCAAGAGCTTTTTAAGAGAAAAACATCAACTTTCTCTCTCATGGTTTCGTGCCTCTACACCTACAACTACTACGATTCAAAGCACACTCCCTTATGATTCACGAAAGCTCGATTTGTTTTGAATATTTCTAAGGTTCCATAGGAATATTATTATATTCCTTTATTCTGTTGTTTTTGATCTGGGAATCCAGGTTGTATTGGAAGTTTCATTGTTCTTCTCTTTGTCATGTGTAAGAGAAGACATTTTGTGAGAAGTTGTGCCACCCTCGTTCAAGTTAAACATGTTAGTGGATTGACTAGTGCTGCCTAGTTGGGAAAATTCTAAGCTGGGAGACTTAGGTAGTGGTTTTCACCTCGAAGGGTTTCCACTCTAAAATCAACTGTTATATTTATGTTTTGAGCTTATATTTTGATATGTGGTGAATGTTTTAAAGTTCTAATTTTTTAAAGTAGATATTACACTATTCACCCACCTCTAGTGTATACATTATCCTTTAGGCTCTGCTCGCACTCACATCTAGTATCAGAGTCGAGTTATACTTCAGCCAAGATGTCAAAATCCTCGGAAGTATATGCTAAGGGTCAATCTGCGGTCAAACCACCTCTATTTGATGTCACAAATTATGGCTATTGGAAGACCAAGATGTAAATATTCTTGGAATCAATGGATTATAAAGTCTACGATGTGATAACATCCAAATACACTAGAACAGAAAAGGAGTAGCCATCACTACCGACCAAAAGAAGATAACCACACATAACGCCAAAGCCATTTTTGCTATATTCTACGGTCTATCCATGGAGGAATTCAACAAAGTCTCTATCCAAGGAGGAATTCAACAAAGTCTCTACCTACAAAATCGCATACGAGATCTGAAACATCCTTGAAGTCACTGACAAAAGAACTTCAAAAGTAAAGGAGGCTAGAGTCAATCTCCTTACCCAAAAATACAACCTTTTCCTTATGAAGAAGGGGGAGACCACCAACTAGATATATACAAGATTTACCGACATCGTCAACTCCCTGATAAACCTGGATCAAACAATCAAGAATGAGGAATTGGTTCGCAAGATACTCAGATCCCTCACAAGTGATTGGGAAACAAAAACAACAGCATTTCAAGAGTTGAAGGATCTCTTAGTACTTCAGTTGGATTATCTCATAGGTTGTCAAATGGCCTATAAAGTTCAACTCAAGCACATGAAGGAGCACAAAGGAGAGGAAAAGAAAAAGAAGGATCTAGCTCTTAAAACAAACACCGACACTGAAGAGTTAGAAATGGAAGACAAAGAGGATATAGCTCTTGTCTCCAAAAAATTCAAGAGGTTCCTAAAGAACAAAAAGAGCTAGAAGAAGAAAGAGGATGCTCAAGAAAATCCAATCATCTACTACAACTAAAAAAAGAAAGGGGCACATGAGAAAGGAATGCCCTCAACTCAAGAACAAAAATGACAAAAAGAAGACTTGGAGATTTCCTAAACTTGAAGCAAAGAAGAAGGCTTTGCAAGTCACATGAGATGATAACGATACAAGCTCAGAAGAAGAAAGTGACGACACTTCAAGAGAAGAAGCACTCTACGGTCTCATGGCGATCGAAGTTGAGGTATCATCTTTTACTTTTGACGAATTATTAGAAGCATTTTATGAGTTGCATGATTTAGCTAAAGTACTTGGAATAGCTAATAAGAAATTGACAAAAGATCTTGACGAAGAAATTGATTAAAGAACTAGTACTGAATCTCTAAATCAACAACTGTCTCAAGAAATCACCAGACATAAAGCTCATGTTGACACACTTCAAATAGAATTAGGAAAGTTAAAACAAAAATCTATTGCTCTTCTAAATGACCTGGCCAAGTTCACCAAAGCAAGAGCAAACTTAGAAAAGCTATTAGGCACACAAACCCAAACTAACACTTAAATTCCCTCTAATACTAAGGTTAAGAATAAGTCCATGCCTAAACAGGCACCCGCTAACAAAACTAGACCTAAACAAATATGGGTACAAAAAAGGGATTTGCAATCTTGTTTTGTAGGAAACTCTCAAGGATTAGTAAAGTACTCAAACTGGATCTACCATCGAAAAGATGGACACCCTATAGCAGTAAGGAAACACACTAGACCTCATAAACAAAAACCAATGATAGGTCCAAGGAAAAGGAAGATGGGTTATGGATAGCAGATGTTCGAAGCATATGATAGAAGAAGAAGGCCTATTCATCAACCTCAACCATAAGGAAGGTGGTTTAGTTACCATTAGCAACAACCACAAGGGCCATTTTACTGGTATTGGCCAAATTGGTAATTCTAAAACTTCCTTTGATAATATTAATCCTATTAATGGCCTAAAACATAACTTGCTTAGTGTAAGTCAGATATGTGATAAAGGCTATAAAGTTATTTTCACTTCAAAAGGTTTTCAAATTAATGATAAAAATTCTGGGAAATCCTTTTGATCGAAACAAATCAAAAGAGATCTACACTGTTGATACAGATTTTACGCGGTTTGTAAAATACGTCGTTGTAACGCGCAAAATCGATCAACTCTTAAATTCATAAACCTAGATAGTGGGGTATCTAGGGTCATCCAAGGAGGCAAGTTTGCAAAAATTAAATCTCTTGCTTGGAATATAAATCTCAATTTTCTTTTTGGTCTTTTTTCAATATATCATTTAAATGTTTTTGAAAGTAAGGCAGCATGCGAAGTTGTTGGCAGAAAAGTAAATAACAACTACGATTACTAAGCTAACACCTAAGTGACAAGTAATTCCTCTTCCTAAGCTCACTCTAGCCACGTGGAGGCCTAGAGTAATTAGGGAGAGGGAGTGAAGAGTGCTAGGATCACAGCAATCAAAATGCAACCAAAAGAAATTTCAAAGAAGGCAACTAGATTAATGAGAAAATGTTTTACAGAAAAACCTAGTAGATGAATGCTTTTACTACTAGAGAATTGCAATAAATAAAACACAAATCCTCTAAATAGATGGTAAAGAAGAGGGCTTCTTGCTCCAAGCTTGGTAGCTACCGAGCTTGAAAAGAGTCCCCGAACTCCTTCTTCTCTATGCTCCACCAAGGTGATGTCCTCCAAAGCAAGCCTTATGGGGTCGTGCCCTAAGCTTTTCTCCAAGGGTGGACGTCCACCGTAGGTCTTTCTCCTTTGCTTGGCCATCCTCCTTGAAGTAGAAAACTCCTCCTCCTTGGCATGGTGCAAGTTGAAGAGAGTGGGGAGAAGAAGGCACCAAAGGGGCTGGTGATGTGCCCCTTTAATCTTCTTCTCTACTCCGTCTTCTTGGCCATAGGTGTAGGTGGGTATAGGTAGAAAAATACCCTAATGGAGGATGCTCTAAAATGGCGATAGGTGGTGGGTTTATATAGAGTAGGAAGGGGGCTAAGGTGACTCTTGAAATGGAGGGCTAAGATGGGAAGATGGAGGTGGTTGGGGATCCTATGGTAAGGGCAATTGTCGCCAACCGAAGGGACAGCTAGGGGGTGGTTATGGGTGGTGGCACCCCTTGAAGTTGGCGCCAAAAGGGCTTCTAGAAAGGGGGGCTTAGGTGGCACCAAGTAGGGTTCTAGAAGGAGGGGTAGGTGGATGGCTAGGATGGGTTGTAGGGTTAAGTGTATGGTGGATATGGGGGTGGATGTTGGCGCCAAAAAGGGGGGTAGTTAGGGTTAGGTTTTGGTGCCAAAATTGGTGCCATTTTGTGGTGATGATGGGGTGAAGAGGTGGCGCCAACTTGGAGTAGGATAGCCAGCTTAGGTAGGGCTTAGGTTGGTGGAGCTAGCTAGGGTTGAGTTGAAGGTGGTGGATGGCCAAGGAGATGGTTGCTAGCTAAGCTAAGCTAAGATAAGATAAGCTAGCTTAGTTTGCTATGGAGTAGAGGAGGAGGTATTGTAGCTATGGTTTGGAGAGAGGAGCTGAGGAGGAGAAGTCTGGAGCTAAAACTGGAGCTGGCAGCTGCTGAGGAGGCTGGCATGGAGCTACTCTAGCTATCTTAGCTTGCTAGTTCTTTGCTAGATGCTAAGCCAAGCTAAAGTGAGCGGGCTTCTACCAAAATGTGCTGAGGTGAGCTGGGTCCGGTGCTCTCGGGGAGGGTCAAACTGGTTGAGGCAGCTAAGGTAGCTTAGCTCAACTGAGTTGAGCTAAGCTGAGTCCCCAGGTGCTGGGCTTGAGCTTCCTGAGCTGGAATGAAGTTATCTTCAATTGGCTGGAGTTGAGTGGAGCTGAATGTAGTTGGATCTGAGCTGGGGTGAACTCCAGTCAACTCAGCTGAGCTAGCTAGAGCTCCCTATGGACTAGTGGGAGCTAAAATGAGCTAGACTCAACTAGGTTGAGCTGGATATGAGCTGATTTGAGCTAGGGTGACCTAAGATGAACTCTCTTGAGCTGCCATTCAGCTGAGATTAGCTGAATGGAGCTGGGATGAGCTAACCCTAGTTCAAGTGAGCTAGATTCCAGCTGTGGTGAGTTGGATCAAGCTGAGTTCCAGCTAGTCTGAGCTCCTCCTTCAGCATTTGCCTTCTTGAGTGCTAGGATTTTAGGGATCTGTATATTTGTTCATCTCTAACACTCACAAAAACATATTAAAAACATAATAAAAAATGCAATGCATGCCTAACCTAATTTATTCCTAAATGTTGCCCAAAAACCCATTTGCAGAGTAAAATCCTAAGTCCTAGGTTTGTTTTTATAAATAAGAACGATGATAAACTGTCGTTTATCACACCCCCATGCTTATCTTTTTCTAGTCTCTTAGCAAAACTTTAATTTTTTAGGAAAATGGAATTTTTAGGAAATCTAATTTTTTTGACTTTTGAAGAAAAAAATAGATTAAAGGACCTTGGTTGATCTAAACACAGGAGGCATGGGATTCATTAAAGATAAACATCAGGATTTATTTTTGGATCCAACCATTAGACAAAACGGGATCAATATATCCTCCAGAAAATTCACAAATTAGCCCCTTATTAATTTAGATGACTTGAAATTTTTGATTTTAGGATTTTTCCGGCTCATGAATCTAATTCGCAACTTGCAAAATCCTTTAAAACCTTGTGTCCGTGCTTGTGAAAAGCCAAAAATTTACAGAGGCATGTTTATTTATTTATATATTTATTATTATTATTTTTTTCCTCCCCCATGCTTATTTTCAGCTTAGACTTACAACAGATGTGTCAGGATCATCATTCCCATTACCAATCCTCGAGGGGGCTCTGGTGCCAGTACTTCGGGATAGCACTGTCCATGACACCACACAGGAGCTCACGACCCCAAAACACAAAGCAGTGTAAAGGGGCGCTCCAAGCAAACTCAAGCTCTTGCTCGGACACAATAGGTAGAGCACCATCCAAGACACTTGAGATGCTAAAATGCACTTTAATGCTCCATCTAAAGATATGAAATATAGAAATGGAGCAGCACCGAGGTGGTAACATGTTGACATCACGTCCGTAAAGGAGGCATTTTCCTCCTTCTTGGCGGTGGGAACTCAAGCTAATGATCTGCTTCAGACTTTTACTTTGTCCAAACAAGGTAGTTTTTCAAATTTTTAGTTGTTTTTAAGTGTTGGCTTGTGTGTGAAAATTGACATAAGAAGTTTCTCAAGAAAGGCAAGTTTTTGAATCAGAGACTAAGCCAAATACTTTCCATATTACAAAATCGGATCAAGTAACCTGAACTATCATGAGTTCAGGTGGAATTTTAGAGAAGGATATCTGATCTAGTCTAAAATAGACCCTGAAATTCGAATTACCAGATCCACATTCTCATCCTTAGTTTGTTAAAGATTAAATCCCATTGTACCAAAAAGTGAATTTTTCAACCTTAGTCCTGATTTCAAAATTCTTCCTCAAAAAGTTTTTAACATTTTATTTTATTTTTTATTTTTTTTTGGGTATGCAAACAGGAAATAAAGTAAAGAAAAATGCATGTTTTTTTTTTTTTAGGTTTTGAAAATCCTTAATTGCTCGTCAAATTTTAAAAATAACCCCCCATGCTTAAGATATGCTATGTCCTCATGCATTAGGACAGAAAAGGGATCAACTTAGTGAAGAACGGTCGGGTTTAGGATGATCAAAACCTGGAAAAAGAAGAAAAAAGGAAAGAAGGAAAAAATGATGGGTTACCTCTGATGTAAGCACATTTACACTACTTAAAATGTCTATTTATGCATGTTCATAAGCATAGGATTGCATTTCATGATATAAATATTGCATAACATGCATCATCATGCATTTAGAGTAGTTTGAATAAAATGGAGGTTAGTTGTCTCCTTTTATGTGCTTGGATAGGGAAAACATTTTATTGGGGCTTCGGATCAAAGATCCAACCGTATGAATGTGATCAGGGTGAGGATTGGAGTTCAACGACTCCAAGATCGCCCTAATCAGGCATCCATAGCATCAGATAGTGACTCGGGAACCCTAGAAGATAAAGGGCCAGGATGGTGTAAATCCACACTTCAGATGATAAATCCGACCGCACGGATGAATTCGGATCAACGATCGCAGCCCAACGACACAAAAATCGAGTCAATCCGACATCCGTGGCACCATCTACAACTTCCAGAAGATGGACGGCCAAGATAGTGCCACGTGGTGCCATCTCAGCCTCCCAAACGGCCGCTTGCATCTTGTGAAGGCCCCGCACCCGATCGCTCTACACCATTGGATCTTAATCCAACGGCTGTGGTCGCTCGCGCTTAAAAGCATCCGCTCGACCATCCGCTCCCCATAGCACAGTGGTCGAGCACGCTTTCGCGAGCGGCAGGCGCGGCATTGAGCCATGGCGAGGGGCTAGAAGGCACAGGCGATTGGGCGCGGGTGGAGCGTCAGATGGAGATCGGACGACCGTGCGCCCGATAGCGTCCACGCGCAATTGAACGCGCGATCGCACGCAGGCGGGCGCGCAATGCAGCGGGTTGAGACGCATCTTAAGCCGTCCGATCTCACGATCGGACGACTGAAAAGCGACGAACGTGTGCAAGCCTTTGAGTGCGTGAGCAGGCGAGGAGGCGCACGCGAGCCGCCCACAATGCCCACGTTGAGGGCTTTAGTGACGGATTTATCCGTCACTAAAGACCCCTCTTAAGCCGTCCGATCTTGCGATCGGACGACTGAAAATCGACGAACGTGTGCAAGCCATTGAGTGCGCGAGCAGGAGAGGAGGCGCACGCGAGCCGCCCACAATGCCCACGTTGAGGGCTTTAGTGACGGATTTATCCGTCACTAAAGACCCTCTTTTATTATTTTGAAGTTGTAATGTCCATTTTGCCCCCACTCCTTGCAACTATAAAAGGAGACCCCCTCCATACGAAATTCTCATCCCTTCCTTCTCCTATCTACCCCTCCAAAGCTCAAGAGAAGCTTGTCCCACACCCGGGATGCTTTTCGCGAGATAAAGTCCAATTTTCGTTCCCCTTCGGAAGTGGATCCCACGACGACGACGGCGTGCTGCTCCGTTCCCGTTCTTCTGCTGCGTCCTCCTTCATATTGCTTCGTTCTCCTTCGTCCAGGCATCGTCCCGTCCGACTCGTCCTCCAAGCAACCGTCGAGGATGATTTCTCTCTCCCTATTCGTTTTACTGCTTTCTAGTATAGATTTACTGCTTTCTAGATTAATCTACTCGTCCTCCAAGAGACCATCGAGGAGGACATTTCTCCCTCCATTCTTTTAATGTTTTCTAGAGTAAATTTATCGCTTTCTAGAGTAATTGTTTTTTGCTTTCTAGTTGTAATGAACAATCTCCTCAATGAAAAATTCCTTGTTTATTCTACATCTCATTTTGATTTCTCTGTGTAATATTCTCTTTCTCTCTTACTCTCTCTCTCTTCTATTTATTGTAAATAATTAGATAGTTTTTTTTTTTTTTTTGAAAGAAAGGAATGCTATCGAATCACCGATAGCAAACCAGGAGAGCTATTATTGATAATAAAAAAATAATTTACAAGTTCGACTCCCAGTACTGTATGAGCCTCCAGCAAAAATTTACAATGTTTTCCACATGAGCTGGGGTCTCCTGAAAAACACACTCATTTCTAGCCCTCCATACCGCCCACAGAACCGCCACCATATGTATATAAGGCTTATTCCCATCTACCAGACAGCTCCACAAATTTCCCTAGGTGGGTAAGGACTCATTGCATACTCTCCTCCAAACATAATCAGTGATAGCACATGAAGAGAAGATATGATCTGTAGAATCATTATGCAACCCACACAAATAACAAAACTGGGTTGGGGTCCCCATCCTTCTGTGCCTCAGATCTCCAGTAATCAAACCATCCCTCCTGCACAGCCATAAGAAAATTTGTAACTTTAATGGTATTTTTAACTTCCAAAGCTTTTTCCCCATTTCTTCATCTTCCGCCATCCTGGAGGACATTATCAATTTGTCATAGGCAGCCGCAGTAGAAAAATTACCTTCCCATTTGTATGTATCATATTCATGAGGCATGGGTTTGAAAGCAGCAAGCTCTTGCATGAGACATTCATTCTCTACGCGTGTTCTTGTTTCATGATTATTCCTCCCACCAATATTTAACAGCCACTGCTCCGAATCCACATCCCAATAATCAGCTACCACTGCATTTTTATTTGCTGCAGCAGCATAAGCAAGGGGGAACCTATCTTTAAGCGTCCCTCCGTGCACCCAATTCTCCAGCCAAAACTTAAAGCTTTTTCCATCACCTAAAACAGATTTGAAAAAGTTCCAATTTTCCTTCAAGGCACGCACCACAGAAAGCCAAAACGGGGATGGTTTACGTGGGTTAAGACGATTTATCTCATCATTGGTACTCCCATAACTGTCCTGAATAATTTCTGTCCAAGTTTTTTTTCCCCCTGCAGTAACCGAACAGCCCATTTCAACAGTAAAGCTTCATTGAATTCCTTAAGGGATCTGACACCCATGCCTCCCAGCTTCTTTGGTTTGCAAATTAACTCCCATTTTAAGGGTTGAAAGAAAGCCCCTTTATGGGAGGCCTCTTTCCAAAAGAATCTTTTCCGCATCACCTCCAGCTTTTTCCAAATAGAATTTGGAGCTCTCAGGACAGAGAAGAAGAAAACAGGAATCGATGTGACAACAGAATTCAGTAATATATACCTCCCCCCTTTTGATAGGTATCTACTGCTCCAGCCCTCCAATTTTGTAGCTATCTTTTCAAAGAGGAAAGACCAATCTGCTTTCTTCAGCTTAGAACATTTCAAAGGCAGACCCAGATATTTAATCGGCAGTGGCACCACAGGTGTACCAAGAGTGGCAGAGATCTCATTCTGTAAACCATCATTCATCCCAAAACAGACCAGGGAAGATTTACTTCCATTCAATCTGAGCCCAGAAACCTCTCCAAACAATTTAACCATATGTAACAAAGCCTGCGCTTCTCTCTTCCCCCCTTCTACAAGAAAAACAGTATCATCAGCATACTGAAGTATAGGAGCTAGAGCCCTATGATTAGACATTGAATACCCCCTTATAAAACCATCCACAGCCAATTTGCAGGCAAACCTAGCCAAAGTATCCACCGCAAGATTAAAAATTAGAGGGGCAATAGGACAACCTTGCCTTACTCCACATTGTGGCTGAATCCAAGAACGTCACGGTTTACCATTTAAATTGAATTATTCTGTGACAAATAAAAAGAAACGCGTAGTTTTTAAATCAAACGTCCGCTTCCCTGTGTTCGACCTGGAATTTTAATTTCGGTATAAATTTTATTTGTTGAACACGAATTCTTTGCTTCCGAACTACAACGACAGGTTTTCCAAAACCAAACATGTAAGTGTAGCGATTCGGACACATTCAACATTTTGGCGCCGTTGCCGGGGAGGCAACAATTTCTGATCTTTTCTTCACATTTCTTGCACTTTATTTTTTTTTCTAACTAGCTTTCTCTTATGTCTATTGTTTTGCAGAGACCTCCATCAAGGAATCAACAAGCGGTAGACTGGAGTAAAGTGCAGTTGAAGACAACTGTAGGTGCTCCCCCATTCTTTCCCCCTCCATAGATTTCATTCGCCACATTAAATCCAAATCCCAATTAACCTAGGTGTTTGCATAAATCCTAGGAATAGTTTGGTTGTTTGATTTTCACTCACATTCATTCCACCCTCATTCATAAAAAAATAGCAAAAAGATAATCTTGTGGGGTAATTTCCAACAAACACACAACAAACACCCACATTCCAGGCACTTGATCAACTTGATTTGTTTTCTACTCAACCAGGCTCTGATCTGTGGAATTGGTACACACAAAGCAACACATAACAGAGTAGAAATTATTCTAGGTTAACCATTTTTTTGAGTGCCTAACTTAGTGGTGCATTTGTGGCCAATTGTTTGAGTTGTTTGGGCCGCACCACTTTATTTTAAAACCAACTCATCAAGTTTCTCCTCCTTAGGGTTTTCAATCTAGGTATATTCCAGGAACTCCAGTTTCTTTCTGATTTTAAAAGAAAACAATCTTCACCCGTGTTTTACAACTTGGTTTGCCTAGAAACTTGATTGCAATTCACCTAGTTTGAAACCCTAAAAGCTACTTAAGCAAGATTTGAACATTAAAATTCACGCATTATCAATAATCTTGCTTGAAAACCCTGGTTGTGCACGCACTTACACAAATCTCAATCAATCATTAAGGGCACAACCCATTGTAAGGGCCCATCACATTCCATAAGCACCACAATCCCAGGCCTTAATAAAATTGAGTAGACGTTGGCCTTAAGGTTTGATTCGCTCTTCAGGGCCTAGTCTGAGATTATTTTTGATTAACCTACTTATACTGATTAATCTGATGTCTAGCTAGGGGAGTAGCGTCAAACTACCACGGTTGGGAGGTACCCTAGGAACCGGAGGCGAAAGCCAAAGGAAGAACCTTCTCCCCAGTCCCTCCTTCTAACTAGTTGGATTAAACAGACGCAAGTAGAGTAAATCAGTTACAGTCTTAAGGCTGGTTTTGGGAGTCAGTAGATCCTTAGGCTACCCCATTTAAGGACAACCTTGTTTTGTTGTGCTGCAGGGTCCCTATCCCGAGTCCTTCCGACCTTCTCCTAGTTTATGCTGGGAAGACGGTCATTGAATCCCCGATTGGAAGGACCGTTAGAACATTCTAGGAGGCACAAGTTAGATTTTGGTCAATTTGATCCCATGGCCGAACAATAGCCTCCTCTGCTTGAAAATCCACAGGAAGAATTTCGAAGGCAGCTGGAACAAATGCAGAGAATGCAGGGAATGGTTCCAGAGAATGCAGGGCGCTCAGCCCTTGAAGGATTTTTATGATCCTTCAAATTACGGGGAACGTCCCGAAGTCCAGATTCCAGCTAGTGACGTAGAAATCAAGCCCCAGGTGTTAAGCCTGATTAAACATTATCATGGGCTTGGCTCCGAAGATCCGTTTCAGCACTTGGAAGATTTGACCACTTTAGTCCAGACCACCAAGGCTCGAAACATTAACAAGGAGCAAATGATCATGAGGCTCTTCCCCCACTCTCTTAGGGATAAAGCGCGCATTGGTATAGGACAATAGGAAGGCCAATTACAACTTGGAATGAGTTGAAATCGGCCTTTCTGAAGAAATTCTTCCCAGTCGGTCATACCAATGCTTTGAGACGGGCAATCACTACCTTTACCCAGCGGCTGGGGGAGCAGTTTCATGTGGCCTGGTTGTGATTCCAGGACTTATTGTGGAGGTGTCCACACCACGAGGTGCCGAAATGGCAACTCGTGCAGATCTTCTATCATGGGTTGAATGAGCAACTCAGAAACCATGTGGATGCTTCTTGCGGAGGCAATTTCCTCAATAAAGATGCAGATAGTGCACATGATTTATTTGAGGAAATGAGCGAGACTTCAATTAATCATGCCACCATGGATACTTTTAACCGGTCCCAGCAACCCAGATCAAATGTCAATGAAGTCCATGACTCTCATTCATTTGATATGGAATTGATTTGTAATAAACTTGATAAGGTGGACTTGGTTGCTAAAAGAATGGAAGAGTGGATGGCTGGCAATTCTATGAACAACTCTCAATCCACCCAATCCCAAAATTCGGGATTCCATTCCTCACGAGCTCCTTCTGGACGGGAGTTCGTGAATCAACTCGATGCGACTCAACCTATGAGTCAGCATTTCTCGGAACCCCATGGGTTCCCAACTGGGGCCTTTGATCCCAGTTTTTCTGATCCTTCCCTTTCTTTCTCTCCATCCTCACCCTATGAGGATGTCTGTGCTGTACAAGAGAATGTTAGATCCAACCCCTACTCGAATGCCTATAATCTAGGTTGGAGAAACCACCCTAACTTCTCTTGGAAAAATCCGGGGCAACAGACCCAATTCCGACCCAGCAACTATGCTCCGCAATGACCAATGGGTCAAGGTCAAGTATATACTCAGTTGCCTCCGAATCAGGTCAATCAGCCAGCTTGGAATGCCCGTCAACCCGCAGGGCAGGCTGATTTGAACCGTCAAATGGTAGAGATGCAAGGATCTATGCTCCAGCTCATGCAGAAAATAAAAAACTCGCTGGACAACTTGCAATCCGGGCTCATTGCTAACTCTCGTCAACTCGGATCTCTACCATCCCAACCCGTACCCAACCCGCGAAACATTATAAATTCGGGCAATCAAGCCCAAGGGTACGGAAATCAGAGGGACCCGCACGCACATGCTCAGGTTGTTGAGCAGGGTTCCTCGTCTTCTTCTTCTGCTAATCAACAATTCATGGTCAATCAAGCCCCTCCAATCTTTCCTAACCCTCCCCAAGACCCAAATTCTTACGCTTCTGCAAATTCTGTCACTTTGAGGAGTGGTAAGAAGACTCAGGATCCACAACCACACTATTCTAATCTTTTGAATCCTGAAGAATCTGAGGAAAGAGAGGAGAATTCTAGAGGAGAAATCAAGGCTCAGGAACCTGATTCCAAAGATCTGACTCATGTTCCTTTTCCTGAAGCCTTAGCCAAAGCAAAGAAGAAGAAGTTTGTTGATAGCAATGAGGAGCTTCTGAATTTATTTAAGAATGTTGAGATCAATATTCCTCTCCTTGATGCTATCAAGCACATACCGGCTTACGCAAAATTTTTAAAGGAATTATGTACACAAAAGCGTAAGTCGAGAGAATCTGTTCCGAGGAAGGTGGTACTCTCCGAGCAGGCTAGCTCTGTTATCTTGCACTACCTCCCTCAGAAAAAGAGAGATCCTGGTGCTCCTTTGATTTCTTGCGTTATCGGAGATTACACATTTGATAGAGCACTTTTAGATCTCGGTACATCCATCAACCTAATTCCGACTTCTCTTAATGAGAAGTTTGGGTTAGGTGAACTTCGGCCAACTTCAGTAACGCTACAGTTAGCAGACCATTCGGTCACAAACTCGCGAGGCGTTATTGAAGATGTTATAGTTAAGGTCAAGGATTTCTATTTTCCTCTAGATTTCCTTGTCCTTGACATGGATGTACCAGATGATCTGAGGAACACGCCCATCATTCTGGGTTGTCCGTTCCTGGCTACCGCAAAGGCCAACATTAATTGTGAAAGAGGTAGCATGGAAATCGCCTTTGGGGATCAACGAATGAAATTGGATATTTTTAAGGCGATAAACAAATTTGAGGATTGTGGATTTATTGAGGAACTTAATGAGGATAATGTTAATATTGAAACTTGTTTGACAGTTTCTTCAATTAAAAGTTCCTCTTTGGTTGATGAATTTGACCCGCAATCCTCTGACCTGACATCTTCAGAAGAGGTTACTGATTTTGTTCACTCAAAACCTCTTCCTCTTGTTGAATCTTCAGCATCTACCCTACCATCAATCATTACCCCACCCCAGCTTGAATTGAAACCATTGCCTGAGAATTTAAAATATCAATTTTTAGGACCGCAGAATATGCTCCCTGTGATTATTAGTGCTAAATTGATAAAGGAGCAAGAGATTAAATTGATTAAGGTCCTAAAGGAACATAAGGAGGCAATTGGTTGGACCATTCATGACCTCAGGGGGATCGAGCCATCTTACTGTAATCATAGAATATTTTTGCAGAGGAGATTGAATCCAAATACGCAAGAAGTGGTCAAAAAGGAAATCATCAAGTGGCTCGATGCAGGAATTATTTATCCAATCTCTGACAGTCCCTAGGTAAGTCCCATTTAGATTGTTCCAAAGAAAGTCGGGATTACTGTTGTGACTAATGAGAGAGGTGAATCTGTCACAACTTGTTCAGCTTCCTCTTGGAGAGTTTGTATTTATTACAGGAAGCTGAACATAGCCACTAAAAAGGATCATTTTCCCCAGCCCTTCATTGATCAAATCTTGGAAAAATTAGCTGGGCAGAAGTACTTCTGTTTTCTTGATGGCTACTCGGGACACAACCAAGTTCCTATCCATCCCGAGGATCAGGAAAAAACTACTTTCACCTGTCCCTACGGAACCTTTGCTTTTCGTAGGATGCCTTTTGGGTTATGCAATGCACCTGCGACTTTTCAAAGGTGTATGCTAGCCATATTTTTCGACATGGTGGGAGAGTTTATGGATGTTTTCATGGATGATTTCTTTATTTTCGAAGAATCATTTGACTCTTGTTTGGCTAATTTAGAAATGATTCTTCAGTGATGTATCAAGACACGACTGGTCCTTAGCTGGGAAAAGAGTCATTTCATGACCCAAGAGGGCATCGTTTTGGGTCATGTAATCTCTGAACGGGGAATTGAAGTGGACAAAGCTAAGGTTGATGCTATCGCTAAACTTCCTCCTCTCACATCTGTTAAACAAATCAGATCATTTCTTGGCCATGTGGGATTTTATCGAAGATTCATCAAGGATTTCTCGAAGGTTGCTCATCCTTTGAGCAATCTTCTTACCAAAGAAATGCCGTTTGTTTTTGACGAATCATGCCGAAAGGCATTTGATTTTTCTGAAAACGACAGTCACCTGTGCTCCAATTTTGCAACCACCAATTTGGACTACCCCATTTGAGATCATGACCGACGCTTTTGATTACGCGGTCGGGGCTGTCCTGGGTCAGAAAATTGACCGAAAGCCCTTTGTCATTTACTACGCTAGTAAAACTCTGGATGAAGCCCAGAGGAATTACACTGTTACTGAAAAGGAATTACTAGCTGTAGTATTTGCGTTGGAAAAATTCAGGGCTTATATCTTGGGGTCTCATGTTATTGTTTATACCGACCACTCGGCCTTGAGACATCTCTTGGCTAAAAAGGATGCTAAACCCCGGCTTATTTGTTGGATTCTTCTTCTTCAAGAATTTGATCTTGAAATCAAGGATAAAGCCGGGGTGCAAAATGTGGTAGCGGATCATCTGTCGAGACTCCTAGGTGATTCTTCTTGTCCAGACATTCCGACTGCTGACACTTTTCCGGACGAAACCATTCTTACAGTTTTAGGTGTCCACTCCCCATGGTTTGCTGACATTGTTAACTATTTGGCCGTTGGTCAAATCCCCTAGGATTGGACCAAGCAACAACGAGATAGACTCAAATCTGGGGCCAAATACTACTTTTGGGAGGACCCTGAACTGTATTGCATCGGCTTTGATCAGATTATTCACTGATGCATACCGGAGAATGAATTCAACAGTATACTCGAGTTCTGCCATGCATCTGGGTGTGGTGGACATTTCTCCGGGAGAAAGACGGCTGCAAAAATCTTGCAATCTGGCTTCTATTGGCCGTCTTTATTCAAGGATGCCCAGCACTTCTCATGGTCATGTTCTCGATGTCAGTCACTTGGGAACATAACTAAGAGAGACATGATGCCCCTAAACCCTATTCTTCCTGTAGAAATTTTCGATGTTTGGGGCATCGATTTCATGGGACCCTTTATCCCTTCATTTGGACATCAGTACATTCTTGTTGCTGTTGATTATGTGTCCAAATGGATTGAGGTAATTTCCACCCGAACCAATGACCACAAGGTGGTCATCAATTTTGTCAAAAAAAATATCTTCAGTAGGTTCAGGATTCCGAGGGCTATCATCAGTGATGGTGGCACTCATTTTACTAATGCCCAATTCCAGAATTTATTGGCCAAATACGAGGTTAACCATCGAATTTCCACACCTTACCATCCCCAAACGAATAGACAAGCCGAGATCTCTAATCGAGAGATCAAGAACATTCTGCAAAAAATGGTTAGGCCTAATCGCAAGGATTGGACTCAAAAGCTTGAGGACGCTCTTTGGGCCTACCGTACGACCTATAAAACGCCCATTGGCATGTCTCCATTCCATTTGGTGTATGGAAAGGCGTGCCATCTACCCGTAGAGATTGAACACAGGGCATTCTGTGCAATCAAGCAATGCAATTTAGATCTGAATCTACCTGGAAAGACCAGGAAACTCAAACTATCTGAGTTGGAGGAGCTTAGAAATGATGCTTATGAGAATGTCAAGATCTACAAGGCTCGGACCAAAGCTTTACATGATCAATTGATTTCCCGCAAGAGCTTTGAGCCAAACCAGAAGATCTGGTTATTTGATTCTAAACTTAAGCTCTTTCCTGGTAAACTTAGATCTAAATGGAATGGCCCATTCATAATTGATCAGATTTTTCCTAATGGTGCCGTTCAGATTTCTGACCCAAAGACAGGTAACACCTTTAAAGTCAACGGTCAACGTTTGAAGCCTGTTGTTGACCGTAATCTTCCAGAACATGTCTCAGACTCTGTTGCTCTAGCCATTCTGTGACTTCTTTGGCTGGACTTCGCCTAGCTGACGGCATTAAACTCAGCAGTTGTACATATGACACAAGGCGGATACGAGCTTCATATCCAGGTGACATCTTTCATATTCTACCCTTTCTTTCATGTCTCTTTTTCAATGAGGACATTGCATCAGCTAGGCATGGGGGGGTGGATTCATTCTTGAATTATTTGGTCAGCTTTGTAAAATCCATATAAATTGTCTCTCTTCTTATTTAAAAAAAAAAATTGGGAAGGATTACTTGGACATTAGGACTTTTCAATCCTAAGAAATTTTACATTAGGATCTGAACACAAAGACTCCTCAGGTCTTTGGACTTAATTAGCCTGTGTATCCACTAAAATGTGGATTTGGTTGAGTCCTCACCATCTTAATTCTATTATAATTGGAATAAATAAGTTTGGGTGATAAGTACACGACTTATCAACCTACCCTCTGATTTGAGGGAATTTTGAGTTTTACGCATCTACACATTTTCTTTGCACTGACTCGTTGTTCGGCGATTCTAATGGAAATTGGGTAGCTAATGAACCTTCTAGGGTGATATGGCTGGCAAGTTATCGTGGGTAACAGCCCATAGGTAGTTTGTCCAGAGCCCAGTCACTGGACCTTTTTCTATTTGCTGCCTTTAGGTAAATCTTAGACCAGGGAAGCCACCTACTTAAAAAAAAAAAAATCAAAAAGAAAAGGAGAAAAGAACAAAAAGAAATAAGCCACACTTCGCCGCACGAGTATGGCTGGTAAGTTGTCGGTGGTAACAGCTCATCGACCGGTTGTCCAGAACCCAGCTCAGAAAATGCATTAAAAATTCCCAAAACACTTAGGAAGAAGCGGAGAAGTAGAATAAATCGGGGAGATATACACTGGATTCACCCTTGTGTTGACCCCGTAAAAAAAAAAAAAAAAGTAAGGAGAAAGCTATCGGTTGTAAAGATACACTTTTAGGCAGAATTCTGTTTAGGTCACCTAGAGGCGTAGAAATCCGAAATCCATTTTAATTGCCGGTTGACGAGTCTATCACAATCACAATAAGATGCTTAAATCTTAGGGTTCTCATCAAATTTTGGGTGAGTTGAATGGCCGTAGAAAGCCACTCTTAAACCCAAAAATTTGAAAATCCAAAAAACTAGAAAAGAGAAAAAGAGAAAAAGAAATTTTTCTTTTAATAAGGCGAGGGCTTGAGGCGGTCTGCATTTTGGCTGATACCCGGGCACTGTTGTGTCTTTGAAAGTTCAGTTCCTAAGTAGACAATTTCTTAATGATTGAAAAATAACTCAAGTCCAAATAATCCAACCTAATTCTTTTATAAATAGCATATAGTTTTTGCTAGGGACTAGCAAAAGATAGGCATGGGGGTATGATGTAAACACATTTACACTACTTAAAATGTCTATTTATGCATGTTCTTAAGTATAGGATTGCATTTCATGATATAAATATTGCATAACATGCATCATCTTGCATTTAGAATAGTTTGAATAAAATGGAGGTTTATTGTCCCCTTTTATGTGCTTGGACAAGGCAAACATTTTATCAGGGCCTCGGATCAAAGATCCAACCATATGGATGTGATCAAGGCGGCGATTGGAGTTCAACGACTCCAAGATCGCCCTAATCAGGCATCCGTAGCATCAGATAGTGACCTGGGAGCCCTCGAAGATCAAGGGCCAGGATGGTGTAAATCTGCACTTCAGATGATAAATCCGACCACATAGATGAATTCGGATCGACGATCGCAGCCCAACGACACAAAAATCGAGTCAATCCGACATCCGTGGCACCATCTACAACTTCCAGAAGATGGACGGCCAAGATAGCGCAATGTGGTGCCATCTCAGCCGCCCAAGCGGCCGCTTGCATCTTGTGAAGGCCCCGCACCCAATCACTCTCCGCCGTTGGATCTTAATCCAATGGCTGTGGTCGCTCGCGCTTAAAAGTGTCTGCTCGACCATCCGCGTCCCATAGCGTAGTGGTCGAGCACGCTTTCGCGAGCGGCAGGCACGGGATCGAGCCGTGGAGAGGGGCTGGAAGGTGCGGGCGATTGGGCGCGGGTGGAGCATCAGATGGAGATCGGACGGCCGCGTGCGCCCGATAGCGTCCACGCGCAATTGAACGCGCTGCGAGGATGCGCGATCGCATGCGGGCGGGCGGAGACGCATCTTAAGCCGTCTGATCTCGCGATCGGACGGCTAAAAATCGACGAACGTGCACAAGCCGTTGAGCGCGCGAGCAAGCGAGGAGGCGCGCACGAGCCACCCACGACGCCCACATTGAGGGCTTTAGTGACGGATTTATCCGTCAATAAAGACCCCTCTTTTATTATTTTGAAGTTGTAATGTCCATTTTGCCCCCACTCCTTGCAACTATAAAAGGAGACCCCCTCCATACGAAATTCTCATCCCTTCCTTCTCCTCTCTACCCCTCCAAAGCTCAAGAGAAGCTTGTCCCACACCCGGGATGCTTCTCGCGAGATAAAGTCCAATTTTCGTTCCCCTTCGGAAGTGGATCCCACGACGACGACGGCGTGCTGCTCCGTTCCCGTTCTTCTGCTTCGTCCTCCTTCATCCTGCTTCGTTCTCCTTCGTCCAGGCATCGTCCCGTCTGACTCGTCCTCCAAGCAACTGTCGAGGAGGATTTCTCTCTCCCTATTCGTTTTACTGCTTTCTAGTATAGATTTACTGCTTTCTAGATTAATCTACTCGTCCTCCAAGAGACCATCGAGGAGGACATTTCTCCCTCCATTCTTTTAATGTTTTCTAGAGTAAATTTATTGCTTTCTAGAGTAATTGTTTTATGCTTTCTAGTTGTAATGAACAATCTCCTCAATGAAAAATTCCGTGTTTATTCTACATCTCATTTTGATTTCTCTATGTAATATTCTCTTTCTCTCTTACTCTCTCTCCCTCTTCTATTTATTGTAAATAATTAGATAGTTTTAAATTGAATTATTCTGTGACAAATAAAAAGAAATGCGTAGTTTTTAAATCAAACGTCCGCCTCCCTGTGTTTGACCCAGAATTTTAATTTCGGTATAAATTTTATTTGTTGAACATGAATTCTTCGCTTTCGAACTACAACGATAGGTTTTCCAAAACCATACACGTAAGTGTAGCGATTCGAACACGTTCAACAACCTCCCATCCAGTGCTATCTTTTACGCCATTCAGCCAGGCATGAAGATATGCACGAAGGATGGAAAATCATGTAAAAAGCTGGACACTTGAATGTCTTTAATAAAAGTGTCTTCCTCAAGATCCCTAAAAAGATGAGTGGTAAAGATAAAGGGATCAAAATAAATTAGAGAAATGGAAAAAGGACCCCAGTCTGGCCATGGTTTGAATTGATGGTGAAAGCCAAACTCAGGTGGATCAGGTGGTAGGTCCAATAGAAAAGGGAGGGGAAAGGAGTTAGTGAGATGCAGGATGGGTGAAGTTAGTGTGGATATTTTTGGTGAAAAATCAGGAAGATGAAAAGAGGCAAAGTCAAACCCTAGTTGATCTGGAAAGTCTTGGACCACATAATTATCCTTAGAATAAGAATCAATAAAATCTTGATTAATAGTGGTCAAAGATGAATGCGATTGGATCAACATAGACATCTCAAATACATCTTCCATTTATTATCAGCGTCCTCAAAGATTTTGTGATCTATGGACCTCTTGGAAGATTGAAATAAATCTAAAGAGAAGACCTGGTTACTGCAACTTATATTAATTTTCCCATAATGAGAATTGATATTAGCCTGCTGCCATAATCAGAAAAGGTTTTCCAAGGATGGCATTAATGAGAGCCTTAGGTACCTCTATGTTAAGGACCAGAAAATTTACCGGAAATAGACAATTCTGGACCTTGATAATACTATCCTCAACAACTCCCTGCGGTTGAACGGTAGATTGATCTTCCAATTGAAATTGAACCTTAGTAGGTTTTAAATCACTGAATCGAAATTCCTCAAATAAGACAGGGGGGATGAGATTACTAGAGGTACCTAAGTCGAGAGGGGCACGAAAAAAAATGGTGTCAGTTATAACAACTGAGATGAGTGATGTGACCTGGTCCTTTTTTGTGAAAGGCAACTTGCTCTGAAAAACTAAGCTGGCTGTCTTTGAAAGGACCAACCTTTCTAGATTCTGACCATGCCCTTTTGCAGTAAATTTTTTAGAGGCATAGGGAGAATCTAGGAAGGGAATATTCCTCTCGACTTGCTCAAATAAGTCCAAAGGATTGTGGTTAGAGGGCTATGATTTTGGATTGTTGGATTGCAGTTTTTGAGAGTGGGAAATAGGGTTTGAATCAAGTGTTTTTGGGATTTCTTTTTCTTCTTGCTTATTGAGGTTAGGGGAGTCAATATGCATTGGTTGAGAATCAGTTTCATCATTTAAAAGTGAAGGCCTTAAATCCATGGTGGTTTCCTCACTCCTCAGAGTCTCTACATATGCAGCTTGGTGATCACTAGGAGGAGGTAGGGGGCCTGATGTTGATAGAAACTGGGTTGGTGATATGATATTGGGTTAATAGGAGGCTGAACCATGTGGTTCTGATGTTGGTAGCCACCCAGGTGTTGGTTCCTGTGATTAATAAAGTTTGGTGTGGGTTAGGATGGTGAGTGTCCTGTAGGTCTTCGAGTCGGAATATCCCCAATTTGATCATTGAGATTGTTAATAAGGCGGGTTGTTTCCTTTGTTTTTCTTTGTAACTCCTGCAGGGTTTTCATCATCTGGGCATTAATGTCTTCTTGAGATTGCCCAGATTGATAAGTCTGATTTGAACCATACCCTCCAAACGGGTTCTGTTGTTGGTGTGGAACTGGATTGGTCCAGGAGTGAGCCGGATAATTCCCCCCATTAGAGGAATTTTTCAATTTCTCCTAGAAAGTAGGGACATTTTGGGTGGGGTGATGATTGGGATAAACATAATTCCTTGTTGAACCATAGAAAGCCTCAGAATAATAATTATACTCAGCACGGGATTTATGCAGATTTTCTCTCTTGTGAGTGTTAAAAGGGGTGAGATGTGGAATGTGTGGAGCTTGGGTAGGTGTGGCAGGGCTCCCTTGGTTGGCTAGGTTTGTTAAATCCTTCTGCAACTATTGTTGCTTAACTTGTAGCTGAGCCATGATAGAGTAGAGATTAGGTGGAGGGGCCTGAATAAGTAGCTCCTAGGTGGAAAAATAGGGGAAAGAAAAATTAGCATGTGGGTTAGAGGTCCAATTTTGATTTTCCATTTTTAAAGCTGAGGAAGAATGTAGGAAAAGTCCTTTCTTGGGGAGGAAAAATCAAGTGGTCCCTCCAAGTGTGGAGTTTTGGACCACCGCCCGTGCAAAATGGAAGAAATGGTATGGGAGGAGAAGAGATGGGGATCAGAGAAGTGTGCACACAAGCAATCAAATTCTAGACCTAACTTAATTGTGACTCCCTAGAATTTAACCTAAGACTTGGTCTACCTAGGAAATAAGTAATCAACAGTGAATACCCATTCTGTCAACAAATCTAGCCAAGTTGCTTAAGGGGAGGTTTGGGCCCAAGCATTTCCTAGGAAAATCCCCAGGTGCTTATACAAACCTGCGGCTGGTCGTTTGACATGGCCCCTCAGCCTGAACACCAGGTATAGATGACAGAATTGGTATTAACTAGAGAAAACTTAAGTCCTATATAGCAAGTCTAAATTGACGAAACCTTAGGGGTCAAATTGCTACAAATTTTAATTAAGGCTAGGATATTATACTGCACATGGAATGTGGAGGGCGTTAATTGGGCTGTTGCCCTGTTATTTCAATTTTTTTAGTGTGTGTGCATGAATTAGAAAGTGGTTCCAATGAAATGCAAGGTGTCACACAATTATTGTATTTCTATCTTTTAGGATTGGATTTAACTTAGTGTATTTTTTTAGGGTTTTCTTTTTAAGTTTTCAAACAAGTTTGAGATTCTATAAACAAGAGGAAATCAAGTTGTATAGGTGAAGATATGTTTCATTTTGTTGTTTGTTTCAAAAAATGAAAAAAGAAACCCTAATCCAATTGGTCCTAGGATAGAAATTTAACTACCAAAGATTTGTTTTTAGGCTTTCTGTATTAAGTAGTGGACCAAACAATTCAAAAAGCACCACTACATTGAAGAGAATCAAACAAGGATTCCAGAAAAGATTTTTGTAAGATTTTATAGATTTGTTTAATAATTGTTTTAAATTTTTATTTGTACTGGTGTCAAAGTCCAAAAATGATATCTATGGGTATTTTGGACTTTTCAGTATTACCACTGACAATAGAAACTTTTGGTGATTTTTTATGGTGTGTAAAATTTCACAAGGTTTCTAGAAAGCTAAATTTCACAAAAATTGGATGAGTATAAAAATTCTAAGAATTCACAGACAGTAGCAAAACATGAAGATTAGAGGGTGTGACCCCTTTGCAGTCCACAAACTTTTAAAAATTAAATATAAATCTAATTGATCTGAAATTTGGAACATATGTTTCTAACTTAATTTGGAATCACTGTGTGAAATTTTATAATTTTAAGAGGCTTCTGGCATTGGAGATTGATTTTTGAAGTCCGGATAGAAATCTAGACCTAAAAAATAGAACACCAATACTAGGAGTGGAGTGGTGTTTAGTGAAGCATACAAGCAAATAATGAATTTTTATGGGCACTACTCCACTTAATTAAAGTGTTTAGGGTCCAGAAAGCCAAGTTTAATATTTTTTTTGTAGTCCATTAGCCTAAATGTGACAAGAAATGGGGAGCCAACATGAAGTCATGGGAAGAAAAGGAACCTTGAGCTTTTGCTTCTCAATTCCCGCTTTCCCGATGTAGTTCCTGCACACACTAGAGAAAAGAAAGAGAAGGGGATGAGATCCACTTCAAGCAAGAGAAAACAAAATTAAGCAAAGCCGTGCCTCCCCAGCAACGGTGCCAAAAAGTGATACGGATTTTACGCGGTTTGTAAAATACGTCGTTGTAACATGTAAAATCGATCAACTCTTAAATTTATAAACCTAGATAGTGGGGTATCTAGGGTCGTCCAAGGAGGCAAGTTTGCAAAAATTAAATCTCTTGCTTGGAATATAAATCTCAACTTTCTTTTTGGTCTTTTTTCAATATATCATTTTTATGTTTTTGAAAGTAGGGCAACATGCGAAGTTGTTGGCAGAAAAGTAAATAGCAACTATGATTACTAAGCTAACACCTAAGTGACAAGTAATTCCTCTTCCTAAGCTCACTCTAGGCAAGTGGAGGCCTAGAGTAATTAGGGAGAGGGAGTGAAGAGTGCTAGGATCACAACAATCAAAATGCAACTAAAAGAAATTTCAAAGAAGGCAACTAGATTAATGAGAAAATGTTTTACAGAAAAACCTAGTAGATGAATGCTTCTACTACTAGAGAATTGCAATAAATAAAACAAAAATCCTCTAAATAGATGGTAAAGAAGAGGGCTTCCTGCTCCAAGCTTGGTAGCTCCCGAGCTTGAAAAGAGTCCTCGAACTCCTTCTCTATGCTCTACCAAGGTGATGTCCTCCAAAGCAAGCCTTATGGGGACGTGCCCTTAGATTTTCTCCAAGGGTGGATGTCCACCCTAGGTCATTCTCCTTTGACTGGCCATCCTCCTTGAAGTAGAAAAGACCTCCTCCTTGGCATGGCGCAAGTTGAAGAGAATGGGGAGAAGGCACCAAAGGAGCTGGTGATGTGCCCCTTTAATCTTCTCTACTACTTCTTCTTGGCCATAGGTGTAGGTGGGTATAGGTAGAAAAATACACTAATGGAGGATGCTCTAAAATGGCGATAGGTGGTGGGTTTATATAGAGTAGGAAGGGGGCTAAGGTGACTCTTGAGATGGAGGGCTAAGATGGGAAGATGGAGGTGGTTGGGGATCCTATGGTAAGGGCATTTGGAGCCAACCCAAGGGACAACTAGGGGGTGGTTATGGGTGGTGGCACCCCTTGAAGTTGGCACCAAAAGGGCTTCTAGAAAGGGGGGCTTAGGTGGCACCAAGTAGGGTTCAAGAAGGAGGAGTAGGTGGATGCCTAGGATGGGTTATAGGGTTAAGTGTATGGTGGATATGGGGGTGGATGTTGGCGCCAAAAAGGGGGGTAGTTAGGGTTAGGTTTTGGTGCCAAAATTGGTGCCTTTTTGTGGTGATGATGGGGTGAAGAGGTGGCTTGGAGGTGGTGCCAACTTGGAGTAGGATAGCTAGCTTAGGTAGGGCTTAAGTTGGTGGAGCTAGCTAGGGTTGAGTTGAAGGTGGTGGATGGCCAAGGAGCTGGTTGCTAGCTAAGCTAAGCTAAAGTAAGCTAGCTTCGCTTGCTATGGAGTAGAGGAGGAGGTATTGGAGCTAGGGTTTGGAGAGAGGAGCTGAGGAGGAGAAGTCTGGAGTTGGAACTGGAGCTAGCAGCTGCTGAAGAGGCTGGCATGGAGCTACTCTAGCTGTCTTAGCTTGCTAGTTCTTTACTAGCTGCTAAGCCAAGCTAAAATGAGCTGGCTTCTACCATAATGAGTTGAGGTGAGCTAGGTCTGGTGCTCCCAGGGAGGATCAAACTGGTTGAGGCAGCTAAGGTAGCTTAGCTCAACTGAGTTGAGCTAAGCTGAGTCCCCGAGAGTTGGACTTGAGCTTCCTGAGCTGGAATGAAGTTATCTTCAGCTGGTTGGAGTTGAGTGGAGCTGAATGTAGTTGGATCTAAACTGGGGTGAACTCCAGTCAACTCAGCTGAGCTAGCTAGAGCTCCCTGTGGACTAGTGGGAGCTAAAATGAGCTAGACTCAACTAAATTGAGCTGGATATGAGCTAATTTGGGTTAGGGTGACCTAAGATGAACTCTCTTGAGCTGCCATTCAGCTGAGATTAGCTAAATGGAGCTGGGATGAGCTAACCCTTGTTTAAGTGATCTAGATTCCAACTGTGGTGAGCTAGATCAAGCTGAGTTCCAGCTAGTCTGAGCTCCTCCTTCACCATTTGCCTTCTTGAGTGCTAGGGTTTTAGGGATCTGTATATCTGTTCATCCCTAACACTCACAAAAACATATTAAAAACATAATAAAAAATGCAATGCATGCCTAACCTAATTTATTCCTAAATGCAGCCCAAAAACCCGTTTGCGGAGTAAAATCCTAAGAACTAGGTTTGTTTTTATGCATAAGAACGATGATAAACTGTCGTTTATCAACTATTGATGTTGATAAATGCAACAATCTTAATTGCTTGGTTGCATCAAATGATGAGTCAATATTGTGGCATCGTTAACTTGGTCATTTTCACATGCGAAATATAAACAAGCCTGTGAAACATGACTTAGTACGAGGGTTGCCTAAGATTTCCTTCAAAAAGAAGAATCTCTGTTCATCCTGTGAACAAGGAAAACTGCATAAAACTTCTTTTAAATTTGAAAACATGGTCAATACTTCCAAGCCATTTGAGTTGATCCACTTAGATCTTTTCGGACCAACCAAGTCTGAAAGTCTAAATAGGTGCAAATACTGTCTCATCTTAGTTGATGACTTCTCCAGATTTACTTGGGTATTGTTTTTAAGATCGAAAGATTCTACTTTTGAGGAATTTAGAAAATTAGCCAAGAGAATCCAAATCAAATCTGGACTACTCATCACTAGGATTACGAGTGATCATGGAGGAGAATTTGAAAATAAAAAATTCCTAGATTTCTACTCTACTTTTGGGATAAAACAAGAATTTTCTTTTCCTAGTGTAGCTCCTCAAAATGGTGTTGTAGAAAGAAAGAATAGAACCCTACAAGAGTATGCCTGCACTATGCTGTGCGAGTCAAAGCTACCTTGGTATTTTTGGGATGAGGGTGTAAACATTGCTTGTTATATACAAAATAGGGCATCCATTAGACCCATTCTTGAGAAAACACCCTTTGAACTTTACTTTGATAAAACTCCCAAGATCTCTTACTTTAAAGTTTTTGGTTGCAAGTGTTTCATATTGAATACAAAGGAAAATCTATATAAATTTGATGCAAAAGGTGAGGAAGGAATCTTTCTAGGATACTCCTCTAGAAGTGAAGCCTATAGAGTCTTTAATGAACAAAAATTGGTAGTTGAAGAGACTCTGTATGTGTCTTTGATGAAACAGAGCCGTTAGATAATGCATCAAACAAATTTGACAATCAACACCTAGATGATCCTCCAAACATACCTGAAAACACCATCTCTAGTGAACTTCCTAAAGAATTAACCTACACCAAAGATCATCCTAAAGATTTAGTGATTGGTGAAGTCTCAAAGGGAATTCAAACTAGATCATCCTTTAATAACCATGCACTTAATGTGTTTGTATCCCAACTAGAACCAAAATCTATGAAAGAAGTATTCACTGATGATTGTTGGATTGTAGATATGCAAGAAGAGTTGAATCAATTTGAAAGAAATGATGTTTGGAAATTAGTTCCTAAGCTATAATCTCAATCTATCATTGGAACAAAATGGGTCTTTTGAAATAAGCTTGATGAATCAGGAAAGGTTGCAAGAAACAAAGCTAAACTTATGCCTCAAGGCTACAATCAGTAGGAAGGAATAGGTTTTGATGAAACTTATGCTCTTATAGCTTGACTAGAATCATTAGAATGTTATTAGCTTTTGCTGCTCATATGAGATTTAAACTATTCCAAATGGACATCAAAAACACATTTCTAAATGGTTTTTAAAAGAAGTCTATGTGAACAACCTCCTAGCTTTGAAAGAGCTAGTAACCCAGATCATGTTTTCAAACTTAATAACGCTTCATATGGCCACAAGCAAGCTCCTCGAGCTAGGTATGAAAGGCTAAGAATTTACTTGATAGAAAATGACTTCAAAATTGGTTTAATTGATCTAATTTTATTTACTAAAAGAAAAGACAATCAACTAATCTTAATCCAAATTTATGTTGATGACATAATATTCAATGTTACCAATGATCTTTTGTGCCAAGAGTTTGGGAAAGTCATGCAGGATCAATTAGAGATGAACCTGATGGGAAAATTAAAGTTCTTCCTAGGGTTGTAGATTGATCAGCTGGAAGATGGAATCTTCATCTCACAGACGAAGTACACAAAAGAGATTTTGAAGAAATTGGAAATGGAGAAGACAAATGGAAAAGACACACCAATGGCTACCACTACTCAACTCAAAGAAGATGAGTCAGGTAAGTGTGTAGATCAAAAATTATATAGAAGCACAATAGGATCCTTGCTTTACTTGACTGCTAGTAGATCTAATATATTATTTAGTGCTTGTCTATGTGTTAGATTTCAGGTAAACCCTAAGGAATCTCACCTAAACACTTGAAGAGAGGATACTTAGATACCTACTCAACACTATTGATCTTGGTCTGTTCTAACTCAAATCAACCACACTTGACTTATTTTCCTGTTGTGATGCTGATTATGTGAGAAGTCAGACCAATTGCAAGAGTTCTAGTGGAACATGTCAATTTCTTGGAAATTCTCTAGCATCATGGGTCAGCAAGAAACAAAATAGTGTTTCTCTGTCCACAACTAAAGTTGAGTACATTGTTACATCTTTAGCATGTTCACAGATCCTGTGGATGAAATAAACACTTAGAGATTTTGGACTAAATTTTGAAACACTAGGATTATTTGTGATAACACTAGTACAATAAACTTGTCTAAAAACCCCATTCAACACTCTAGAACAAAACATATAGATATCAAACATCACTTTCTTAGAGATTATTCCCTAAAGAAGGAAATAGTCTTAGAATTCAATCAAATAGATAAACAATTAGCTAATATCTTCACAAGACCTCTAGAAAAAGAAAGATTCATAGTGATAAGAAGTTACTTAGGCTTAACAAGACTTGTGAACTTTGATTGCTTTTTGTCTTGATAGCCATTGGTCGATGAAACAAATTCTATTGACCAATCAATAGCCGATCGATCAAATGTCTATTCTAATAGATCAATCTTGGAATCTTTTGACTTAAGCAAGCCCACCAATGTCTATTCTCTCCCATGGTTCCTCATCTGTGTATTTCTTTAGAATTTCATGTCCAAATCCACATCTTTTGAGAACTGTCCGGGTCCTATGCTCATGGCTCTATATGCCTTTATGACCAATAGGGCATTTAATTAGAACCACTTCATCCTCACCTTCATGGAGAGGAAACCCGCGAGCATCTTCCCTTTTGGTACTCTTCTCTCCCATACTTTCCTACATTTTAATGTCCCCAAGGACATTAATCATAAGCAGTTCATCTCTCGTGTTTCCATTTTTTAGAGAGCTCACCTACTATAGAATGGAATAGGAGCATCAGGCCCGTCAGGATCCATCTTAGGCAATAGCTTCCTCTTCTCAGCCTCCTCCTTCTTAGGCTAGTCCTTCCTCTACTCCACCTCCTTATCCTCCCTACTAGCACTTTGATGCTCACTACCTGCCTCTAGTCAAACCCTCTCCCTCATTCTATGACATGAAGTAGCCTTACCTTGATAAGAAATTTACTGAACACAGTAGCTTAGGAGTCTAGGACGTGGTAGATGGCATCTCTTTAATGATGCATCACCAGAGAAAGGTAGGACAGACGATGATGGAGCATGACACTTAGGTTTCTGCATGCATGAGTTGGCAAGGTCTTTTTTGGATTAGCTTGGAAAGTAGATCCACGCACTTACAGTCTGTGACCACAAACCCCCCCTAGAGGCCGACGTTCATCTGCTGTAGCTCCTTCTCCGAGTACTTCAGTACCATCCTCCTCTAGATAGACACAACCTACCGGTTCTCTAGTTCAACAGCTATCCCGTGGATCTCCAAAACTTCAGATCTCACCAATTTCGGGATGTAGACATCGCTTCTCTTCTACTGGAGGACCCAGCACCAACACGCCTCCATTCTGTCTGGATGATTTTGATATCGATATGGAATTTCCATTGGATATCAAGACCATCCTTAGTTTCTTTTAGATTTCACTTATTATGTTGGGTTGTAGAACATTATATTTTATTTTTGTCTTTTGAGTAACTTCATATTTATCTTGATTTGCAGTACTTTTATTATTATGTGAACACTGTAGTATCTTTATTCAAGATATCCTACCTTTTTTTAAAATAGTATTGCTTATACTGCTTATTAAAACCTATTTATCTATATATAGCTTGTAATTCTATTGCATAGTACCATGTCATGAATTCCATGATTATTTCAATAAGGTAGAGAATTATCTAATTGTTAATTAAATTACTTTAGTCTTTTTGTTAAAAACAAAGGAGGAGAAAATTTTGATCATGCATCATGCATAATTAATTATAATTTTGTTATTATCAAAAAGGGAGAGAATGTTAATAACCTTGTTTTGATATAACAAAATTATATTTTTATTGTGGAGTAACCATTACAGGTTAAGTTAAAATTGTAACATATATGCATCATCATCAACATTTTTCAAATACATCAAGGAAGAAAAAGACTTGAAGACTTTTTTAATTTTATTGAGTCTAAAATTATGTACGGAACGCCAATGAAAAACAAACGTAAGCCTTCCATTTTCACCAAAATCGTTTTCCCTTGAAACCTATCTCAATTCTACTGTTGATCGACCAACATATCCTTTTGATCAATGAAACCTTGATTGACCAACTAATGATTTTAATCGATCAAATACCTCTAATAGTCATATTCCTTTTTGATCAATCAGCCTATTTTGTTTAATTGATCAAATTTATTCTAACGATTGAATTTCTTTTGAAATCTTAGAGTCGATTAAATTACCCTTTTAATTGATCAACATTGAATCGATTAATAATTTTATGTAATCCACCAAATACAATTTTTATCAACCAAACTTTATTTTGATAGATCAAACTCGTATTTCCAAAATTGTCGAAAAGCACCTATAAATAGGTCCAATGACCCCCCTCTCAAAAACACGCCTCTAGGGCTTTCTAAGAGAAAAATGCCAATTCTCTCTCTCTCGTCCTTTCGTTCCTCTGCACCTACAACTATTGTGATTCAAAGAATGCTCCATTGTAATTCACGAAAGCTCGATTTGCCTTGAATATTTCTGATGTTCCATAGGAAATATTGTTATATTATTTTATTCTATTATTCTTGATCTAGGAGTGTAAGTTGTATTGGAAGTCTCATTATTTTTCTCTTTGTCAGGTGTAAGAGAAGATATCTTGTAAGAGGTTGTGTCAACCTTGTTCAAGTGGTACGTGCTATTGGATTGACTAATGTTGCCTAGTTGGGAAAATCCTAAGCTAGGAGGCTTAGGTAGTGGTTTTCACCTGGAAGGGTTTTCACTCTAAAATTAGGTGTTATATTTCTTGTTTGTGCTTATATTTTGATTTCTGGTGAAAGTTTTAAAGTTTCAATTTTTAAGTAGATGTTACACTATTCACCCCCCTCTACTATATACTTAATCCTTTAGGCTTCACTCGCACTAATAGGATTCATTAGTAGCACCAAACAAGATATCATCTACATAAATTTGAACTAATAAGATTTCTTTTCCTTTTCTTTTAGTGAATAGTGTGGAATCGACTTCACCTATAGAAAAATTTGCACCTAACAAGTATTCCTTGAGTGTATCATACCAAGTCTTAGGAGCTTGTTTTAGACCATATAAAGTCTTATTCAATTTGTAGATGAAGTCTGATTAATCATGAGACTCAAAATCGAGAGATTATTTTAAAAAACTTCCTCAATGAAATCGTTAAAAAAAGCACTCTTAACCTCCATTTGAAAGAGCTTGAAGCCAAGGAAGGTGGCATATGCAAGAAGCATGAGAATCAATTCGAGTCGAGCTACGGGTGTGTAGGTCTCATGAAAGTCAATCCCTTCTTGGTTATAACCTTGTGCTACCAATCTCACCCTGTTCTGAATAACCACACCGGATTCATCCAACTTATTCCGAAATACTCATGCGGTTCTTATTACCATTTGCCCTTCAGGCTTAAGTACTAGATCCCAAACTTCATTCCTTTAAAATTGGTTGAGTTCCTCCTACGTAGCCATCAACCAAGGTTCATCGGAACATTCTTCCACAACAATCTTCAGTTCAACTTGAGATACAAAGGCAGAAAAATCGAAAGAGCAATTAAATCTAGATTAGGTTTCAAAAACATTGAAAATGCTTCCAATGACTTGGCTTTCGGGATGATCCCTTTGGAATATCCAATCTTTTGGAAGATTATAGATATTAGTCTTAAATGTTAGACACATCAATAAGCAAATGTTCCTCATCTTCCATATTAACTTAGTCAATAGAAGAAGAATTGGGTGATTCATCGAAGGAAACATGAAGAGTTTCCTCCACTACCAATGTGGTCTTATTAAAAATCCGATATGCCTTACTATGTGAAGAATAACCAATGAAAATAGTTTCTTCACCTTTGACAACAAATTTACCTATATTTGAGCGAGTATTCAAAACAAAACAATGACATCCAAAAACTTTAAAATAACTAATCTTGGGTATTTTCCTATAATGTAGTTCAAAACAAGTCTTTTGCAAATCAGATCAAATTAAGATGTGATTTAACAAGCAACAAGCCATGTTAACCGCCTCAACCCAAAAGTACTTCGGTAACCCAGAGTCTATGAGCAATGGCTAAGCACACTCTTAAAGAGTGAAGTTCTTTCTCTCAACAACCCCATTTTGTTGAGGGGCTAAGGGGAAAGAGTACTCATGAGTAATACCATGCTCTTAACAAAAATAATGAAACAAGAAATTTTCAAACTCTCCCCCATGATCACTACAAATTTGAGTGATATGGTAGCCTTTTCAGTTTGAACTTTCCTACAAAAAATGGAAAATACAGAAAGCACTCCATCTTTGGATCTCAAGAAGGGGACCCATGAAAATCGTGAAAAATGATCTACAATTACAAGGCAATATTTGCATCCACTAAGACTCTCATACTTTGTTGGTCCAAAAAAATCTTGATGAAGCAACTCTAAGGGTCTAGATGTGGATATGACTTCTTTATTTTTGAAACTAGATTTCATGGTCTTTCCTAGTTTACATGAATCACAAGTAAGATCTACAAATTTCCCTATAGGAAGACCTCAAACTAGTTCATGTTTGGCTAAGTTATGGACTAACCTCATATGAACATGTCCTAGTCTCTTATGCCACACATTTACTTCATTATTAGCAATAAGGCATTCATAAGTTCTATTTTTATCAAATTTTACAATTTAAATGTCTTTAAACCTAGTTTCCTTAAGAAGGGTTTCATTAGTCGAGGCATGCATAATCTCAAATATTTTTGAAGAAAAGAAACCTTATATCCCTTATCACAAAATTGGCTAACACTTAACAAGTTATGTTTTAATCCTTTGACCAAAGTGTCATTTGAAATTGGAGATAAAGGATTACTTATCTTACCAAGGCCAATAATATGACCCTTATGGTTGTTACCAAATGTGACTGTTCCTCCATCCGTAGGTTGGAGATCCAAAAGTAGATGCTTGTCTCCTGTCATATGCTTAGAACATCTAGAATCCATCACCCATCAACCTCCTTGATGGTGGTCACTTCATCGTCTTTCTTGTAGGTCTTCTTGTTCCTACAAATGACCTTCTTTGGTGACTTTGGAAATCCTTAGGTCATTCTAGTTTGAGTTCCCTTCCTTCATTCTATATATCCAATTCTTGACATTATATTGTCCCTTGAAGCCTACAAACAAAGTGCAAGTTCTCTTTTTGGTATCCACTTTAGTGTGGATCCGGATTTGTTAGTGGTCCTCTTTGGGGGAGGATCTTTTTTTTGCACATTTTGGCTATTATTAGTCTCATAATAACCTAGTCCAAACTTACTAGAGGAAGGGTTTTGGTGGGAAATGAGATTGTCCAAAATTGTCCTTTCCCTTAGTGAATTTGGCTAAGACCTCATGCAATTGTTGATTTTTCTTTAAGGTGAGTTATCTCTACATTCGTTATATCAATTTTATCTTCTAATCCTCTAAGCTCCAATCATAGTAAACTATTTTCATCCTTTTTGAAGGAGTTTAATTTCTCAAGAACATGAATTTTGTCAAGTAGCTCATCTCTATCTAGAAATTTTTGTTCTTTCATTTTTGTAAATAGATCATTTGGCAATGATTCTCTTTCTATCATCAAGTTTTCCACTTGCATAGTTAAGGCAGTTATTTCATTAGTGAGAATTAGATTCTTTTCCTTAAGGTTCTTGATCATTTTCTTAGTTTCTAGATTTTTAGTTTTTAGTGACTTGCTTTTAGTCTTGACTTCTTCAAATTCTAGGTATAATGAATCAAATGCATCTTGTAATTCATCTGGACTATAAGAGTTTACCTTGGGTTCCTCAAAGTTAGATTCAGAGGTTTCATTTGTTGCCATGAGCCCCAAGCATGCGGTTACTTCATTTGACTCCTCTTCTTTTTTAGATTTTGAATCATCCCAAGTTACTTGGAATGCTTTCTCCTTGGATGGTTTTGTCTTTGAGAATTTCTTGAAGTCTAATGGCTTCTTTCGTTTCTTCTCTTCCTCCCTTCTCAACAAGGGACATTCCTTCCTCTTGTGATCTCTTTTCTTGCAATTGTAGCATAAAAGAGGTTCGTCTTCCCTTTTCTTTCCCTTGATATCTCTCCTATCCCAAGGAACTTTTTAAATTTTTTAGCTAATAAAAAAAATTCTTTGTCATTGGTACTTCATTGTCTGATGTAGCTTTAAAGGCCAAAGTCTTCTTCTTTGGCTTGGGTGTGATGGGCTTCTTCCTTTGATCCATCTTAGTTTCATAGGCCATCAGATTTCCATGTAGGTTGTCCTCATCTAGGTCTTCTACTTGGTTTTCCTCTTCTATTGTCGTGACCTTTTGCACCCATTCCAGTCTAAGGGAGTAGACAAGCTTAGCTTGAAGTTCTCCTTGAATGAAAGTCTTTCAAAAGACTTGAGGTTATTCACAATTAATGTGAATCGAGTGAACATGTCCCCAAGTCTCTCATTTTCTTTCATCATAAATGTTCAAAATTCCTAAGACAAGAGATTAATCTTAGATGTTTTTCGTGAGTTACCTTGAAAGTTCTCCATATCTTGAAGGTGGTGGAGCATTGGCTGACGCAGTTGAATTCCTTTGAGCTAAGTGCACAGTATAGCGAGTTCATCGCCTTTGCATTCAATCCAAGGTGGTGGATTTGCTCTACGGTGTATCCCATCTCTAGCTTGACAAGAACTCCACAATGGGACTCACACTTCACCCAAACAAAGAAGTTGTTGGCATGAAGACACATCTTCATCCTAAGCTTCCAATAAGAGTAGTTGCTTCCATCGAAGAGCGGTGGATGGGTGGTGGACTAGCCCTCCGTTCTGCTTGTGCACACGATTCTTCCCACCATTCAATCTTCTACAAATGTTACTCCTTGTTGAACACAATTTCTACACTAAAAGATTTGAGTTTGAAAACCCGTCGTTGTAGTCGTTAAAAATCCATCAAACAAATAATTTTACCGAAACTCAAAGTGACTCCCAGGTCGAACATGGGGAGGTGAATGTTTGATTAAAAATCGTGTTGGATTTATTGTTACAAAGTAGAGTAGCTAGTTGAAATTAATCTACGCGAGCTATTCTACTTAAAGAATAAATAATAGAAAAGAGAGAGAATAATACAGAAAAAGAGAGAGAGAGAATATCTCATAACCACATAATCACATTCATTACATCTAATTGCTACACTAGAAAGTTGTAAATCTACACTAGAAAGTGATAGAAACACAAGAGGGTGAGAAATTATCCTCCTCGACGGCTGCTTGGAGGACAAGCCGTGTTGACAGAGTGCCCAGACGAGGGTGGTAAGATGCTGGATGAAGGAGGATGAAGCTGGAGGACGGAGGATGGAATAGGGTGACGTCGTGGCGGGATCTACTTCTCAACCGACGGTGAGAGGACAACCATAGGATGCTCCATGAAGGAGGTCAGAAGATGGAAAATTATTTTACTCTAGCTCTAATGGAGCATCCCGAGTTTGGGACAAGCTCATAGAGCTTTGGAGGAGGTGAGAAAATAAAGGAAGGGATGAAGAAGAAGTGGAGGGCGTAGGGCCATTGTGAGAGAGAATGATTACTTCTTCTATTCGTGACCTGCTCTGATACCACCTTTAGGATTTGTAAATCACAAGCACACTAGAAGGGGGGATGAATAGTGTGGTAGATAAAAAATAATTGCAAGATAAAGCAAACCACAAAAATGCACAAGATATATAGTGGTTCTCCTCACTTGGGTACTCCACTACCTAAGTCTCGACTTAGGATTTTTAACCCGATTCCCTCAACTCGAAGGGAATCAATTTACTAATATCTGAGGTAATTAATGGGTTACCTCAAACCAATTACAAGACATAAAAATGAAATAAAGATAAAGGTGTAAGAAAAATGAAAATAAAAGCTTACAACTAATCCCTAAGTCTCCAACAAGTATATTGCTTAATAAGAGTATGTAAATTAATCTAACAAGAGTAATAAGGCATAAAATAAATGATTTATCAGAGAGGAACACAATCGCCTTTGATGACTTGTTGCAAATGGAGAGTGGCCTTGAGAGGAATGCAACAAATCAAGCTCCTTTGGAGCTCGTAAATTGAGAATTGAAAGTGTAGGCAAGGATAGAATTTTGGCTTCTTGGTTGTATGCAAAAGATACTCAAAGAGTGCTTATATAAGCCACTAAGCACCTTCCCTACGATTACTAGCCATCAGGGGCAATTTGGGAAGATTAGAAATAGGTTTAATTACAAAATATCCATTCAGATTGGTCACAATAGTTAGTTGGCACCGGTACTAAACTTTTGGTACCGATACTGACTGCTTACAGTTAGCCCAACTAAGTCACTAGGTACCGGTACTTATGATGAGTAATGGTACTTGTGACTCACAGATTTGGGTCTAGTGACCGACATGTACCGGTACTAGTGATTAGTAGCGGTACTGGTAAGATCCAAGCAAAACCAAGTGCACAAACTGTGATCACTTGGTACCGGTACTCACGATGAGTACCGGTACTTGTTGTTCATAGTTTGGGACTTAAGCCCAAATCTGTGCCTAGCAAGTAGCGGTACTTATGACCAGTACCAGTACTTGGTACAAGTACCAAATATTATAAGTGTAAGTCAATTTTTAGAGTTATCCCATCTACTCTAAACGACTTTATTTTGAAAGAATAGATTTTGAGTTTTGAAACGAGTGAGTGAACGATATTCTGAACCCTAATTATCTCTACTTTGACTTTAACTCCTAGATTATGTTTTACTTGTTAGGTGACATACAAAGATTCTAAAATACAATTAATACAACAAAAACTATAGTCTTCTAGTCTTCTTCCTTCATATGCTATCTTGTTGCTTACATCCACAGATTCTTTTGACCTATAATACTTCATAAACACATTAGATTTTAAAACAGTTTTGTTAACACCAAAACACAGAAGAGGGATGGAACTAGGTTCCAACAATCTCCCCCTTTTGGTGTTAACAAAACGAACAAGATACTCATATTAAAAATAAAAAGAGACCTAATAAGAGAAGAATAAAAGACTTCACAAGGAGTGACAAAACCTCCCCCTCAAACTAAGCTCTCCATATTTTAAATATGAAGTATCAGGTCTAGAAGCTGTAAGATATAGTAGTGAACCTATCATGCCCCGGTATTTCTTTTCATTTACCCTCTTGTCTGATAAATCTTCACCAAGAGAAGCAGATAGAGAAATCGGAGTGTCTTTGCCATTTATATTTTCAAAATCAAATTTCTTGAGAATTTCAAGAACATATTTTGTTTGACTAATGTAAATTCCTATGTTTAATTGTTGAATTTGGAGTCCTAAAAAAAATCTAAGTTCACCCATCATACTCATTTCAAACTCAGTCTTCATAGTCTCAGAAATGTTGACACAAGGACTCCTTAGTTGATCCAAATATAATATCAACAACATATACTTGAACCAGTAGGATGTCATTTCCTTCTTCTTTTACAAAAAGAGTTGAATCAACAACTCCAATTCTAAATCCGTGATGAAGAAGAAAGGTCCTAAACCTATCATACCAGGCCCTGGGAGCTTGTTTAAGTCCATTTAATGCCTTATTGAGCTTATATACATGCTCTGGGTGTACTAGGTCCTTGAACCTGGGAGGTTGATGAACATAAACTTCTTCCTTAATATAACCATTAAGAAATGTGCTCTTGACATCCATTTGATATAGCTTGAAGTCCTTTGCACTTTCAAAGGCAAGTAGCATCCGTATGGACTCCAAGCGAGCAACAGGTGCATATGTCTCATCAAAGTCAATACCCTCCTGTTGGTTATAGCCTTGAGCTACAAGTCTGGCTTTATTCCTGATCACTAAACCAGATTCATCCAATTTATTTCAGAACACCTACTCGGTTCCAATGATGGAATTACCCTCAGGAGCGGGTACCAAGTTCCATACATTGTTGCTAGTAAATTGGAGTAGCTCCTCCTGCATAGCTACAACCCATGATTCATCCTTTAATGCCTAATCAACTTTCTTGGGTTTAAGTTGTGAAACAAAGGCATTAAGGATAAAATCAGCTGTAAAGTGAGATCGGGTTTTTACACCTTGTTCAATATCACCTATGATTTGTTCTTGATGGTGATCCTTATGGTGTACCTATTCTTTTGAAAGATCATGTACATTTTGTGTATCTTCCATTTTGGATACATCGATGAAGGGGGTATCTTCATCATCAGAATCTAAATGAATTGGTTCAGGTTCACCTAGGTTTGTTTCATCAAATGAAACATGCAGGCATTCTTCTATAACAAAAGTTATTTTATTAAAGACTCGATAAGCTTTTCTTCTTGTTGAATAGCCAATAAAAATGCCTTCATCACCTTTAGCATCAAACTTATCAAGCCAATCACGGGTGTTTAATAAATAACATCGACTTCCAAACACTCTAAAATATGAAATCCTAAGAGACTTCTCATAATAAAGCTCATATGGAGCTTTCTTAATAATAGGCCTTAAGAGTGTTCTATTAAGAACATAACATGCCGTTTTAATGGCTTCTACCCAGAAATATTTTTGAAGCCTAGACTCCAAGAGCAAAGTTCTAGCACATTCTTGTAGAGTGCAATTCTTGCGCTTTACAGCACTATTTTGAGATGGTGCCCGTGGAAATGAAAATTCATGCGTTATGCCAGAATTGACACAAAAACTTAAAAATTTTTTATTTTCAAATTCACCCCCATGATTAGTCCTAAGGCTAAGAGTAGAGGATGATTTTTCCTTTTGAAGTCTTTGAGCAAGACTTAGGAAGAAATCAAATGAGTCATCCTTATGTTTCAAGAAGATGACCCAAGTGAACCTAGAGAAGTCATCAACAATAACTAGATAAAATTTTGATCTGTTTAGACTCTCGAATCGTGTTGGTCCAAATAGATCAAGGTGTAACAACTCTAAAGGTTGTGTTTTTGAAACTAAGTCTTTAGGTTTAAAAGAAGCTTTGTGCATTTTCCCGAGTTCACAAGACTTGCACAAAACATTCTTTTTATAAGTTAGTTTGGGTAGGCCCCTTACTAACTCATTTTTGTCTAACCTATTAAGATGTTTGTGATTAATGTGACCTAGCCTATAGTGCCAAAGATCTACTTCAACATGGGAGGCAAGCAGACATTTTACAAATTTCTCTTGTGAAAAATGAAGAGCATAGATATTTTCATATCTAAAGCCTTCAATTAAAATCGTATTTGTTCCTTCTTTTAATATTTGAAATCCAAATTTAGTAAACAAAACATCACATCCATTATCACATATTTGACTAACACTAAGCAGGTTATGTTTTAAGTTTTCTACTAAAAGATCATTACGTACCTGCTTAGAAGAATTACCTATTGTACCTTTACCAATAATGCGACAGCGTTTGTTTCGCCCAACTTAACGTATCCTTCATCTTCGATTTTGGTCCACTTGATAAAGAAGTCGGAGTGTCCCGTCATGTGCTTGGAACACTCACTGTCTAGGATCCATTTGTCCTTCTTGACCTGCAAAATAGTTTATTAAATCTATTTTAGGTACCCATTTTCTTTTGGATCCTTGATGGTTAGTACCCTTCAAATCCTTAGGTTTATAGATCACTTTAGTGTTAGATCTATAATTCTTAGGATTCTTGACCTTTTGATAAATCCATGCATGTATAGGTGCATGTGATTTATTTTGTGTGTTCTTTTTATTATTGATCTTGGCTTTTAAATTATTACAAAATTCTCTATTTAGCCTAGTTGTTATTTTTAGATTATTCAAAGTGTCCTCAAAATGTTCATAAATATCTTCTAATTCTACTATTTTTGCATGCATTTGATTGTTAGTTTCTTTTGACATTTCTAATTCTATTTCTAAATAAGATTTCCCTATTTCTAGAGTTTTATAACTATCAAGCAAAACCTTATTTTCTTTTTTAATCAACCTAGCTTTGTGATACAAACTTTCATATGCTTGTAATAACTCATTAAAAGTGACCTCAGAGTCTACCTCATTTTCTGAACTGTCGTTCGCCATTAACCAAAAATGTGCAACTTCCATTTCTTCAGATTCTTCAGAAGATGATTCCATGTTGAAATCACTATCTTCCCAAGTCGCCTTGTATGCCTTTCTTGAAATCTTATTCTTCTTCTGATCGAGTTCTTTGTCCTTCTTTTCTTCCTTCTTCTTCTTGATCATTGGACAATATTTTCGTACGTGCCCCTTCTTCTTGCACTCAAAACAAATAATGTCATTTATAAATTTATTTACTTTGATACCTTGTTTTCGGATGAATCTTCTGAATCTTCTCGTTAGAAAAGCAAGCTCCTCTTCTTCGTCAAAGTTGGAATCGTCGAGGTTCGAATCTTCCTTTATAGATTTGAAAGCAAACTCCATCTTGCTTAAGGATTTTTCTTCGTTCTTCTTCATATTTTCTAATTGGACTTCATCTGCCATGAGGCTTCCAATCAAGTCATCTAAGGAGAGAGTAGAAAGATCATTTGCCTCTTGGATGGCTGCAGTCTTTGGAGACCAATCACTTGTACGGGATCTCAAGATCTTCCTTACAAGTTGTTCCTCCTTCAGCTTGACTCCAAGGTTCTTCATTGGATTCACGATCTCTCCAAATTTTGTGTACATCCCATTGATTGTTTCACCTTTCTGCATCCTGAAACACTCATAACTTTCTGTCAGAATAAAAGTATGCGTTTCTTTTACCTTACTTGTACCTTCATAGGTGACTTGCAGCGTGTTCCATATCTCATATGAGGACTCGCATGTAGAGATATGGTTAAACTCTTCCCTTGATAATGCACAATAGAGCATGTTTATCACTTTTGCATTTCCCGCGATCTTTTTCTTTTGTTCTATAGTCCACACAACACCTTTTTGCAGCTCCGAATCCTTGTACTTCTATTGATTAAGAGTCCATGAGTCCTCATCCATGGCCTTGAGGAAGATTTGCATCCTCTTCTTCCAGTATTCATAGTTTGTCCCATCAAAGTAGGGAGGACATGTGGATGACTGTCCTACAATGCGCTTGACTAATAATGCCATTGCGAGAGAGAATGGTTACTTCTTCTATTCGTGACCCACTCTGATACCACCTGTAGGATCTGTAAATCACAAGAACACTAGAAGGGGGGATGAATAGTGTGGTAGATAAAAAAAATTGCAAGATAAAGCAAACCACAAAAATACACAAGATATATAGTGGTTCTCATCACATGGGTACTCCACTACCTAAGTCTCCTGACTTAGGATTTTTAACCCGATTCCCTCAACTCGGAGGGAATCAATTTACTAATACTTGAGGTAACTAATGGGTTTCCTCAACCCAATTACAAGATATTAAAAAGAAATAAAGCTACAGATGTAAGCAAAATGCAAATAAAAGCTTACAACTAATCCCTAAGTCTCCAACAAGTATATTGCTTAATAAGAGTATGTAAATTAATCTAACAAGAGTAATAAGGCATAAAATAAATGATTTATCAGAGAGGAACACAATCGCCTTTGATGACTTGTTGCAAATGGAGAGTGGCCTTGAGAGGAATGCAACAAATCAAGCTCCTTTGGAGCTCGTAAATTGAGAATTGAAAGCGTAGGCAAGGATAGAATTTTGGCTTCTTGGTTGTGTGCAAAAGACACTCAAAGAGTGCTTATATAAGCCACTAAACACCTTCCCTACGATTACTAGCCTTTAGGGGCAATTTGGGAAGATTAGAAATAGGTTTAATTGCAAAATAGCTATCCAGATTGGTCACAACGATTAGTTGGTACTAGTACTAAACTTTTGGTATCGGTACTGACTGCTTACAGTCAGCCCAACTAAGTCACTAGGTACCGGTACTCATGATGAGTACCGGTACTTGTGACTCACAGATTTGGGTCCAGTGACCTACATATGATGAGTACCGGTACTTGTGACTCACAGATTTGGGTCCAGTGACCTACATATACCGGTACTAGTGATTAGTATCAGTACCTGTAAGGTCCAAGCAAAACCAAGTGCACAAACTGTGACCACTTGGTACCGGTACTCACGATGAGTACTGGTACTTGTTGTTCACAGTTTGGGATTTAAGCCCAAACCTGTTCCTAGCATGTACTAGTACTTGCTACAAGTACCAAATATTATAAGTGTAAGTCAATTTTTAAAGTTATCCCATCTACTCTAAATGACTTTATTTTTAAAGAATCGATTTTGAGTTTTGAAATGAGTGAATGAACAATATTCTGAACCCTAATTATCTCTACTTTGATTTTAACTCCTAGATTATGTTTTACTTGTTAGGAGACATACAAAGATTCTAAAATATAATTAGTACAACAAAAACTATAGTCTTCTAGTCTTCCTCCTTCATATGCTATCTTGTTGCTTACATCCACAGATCTTTTGACCTATAATACTTCATAGACACATTAGATTTTAAAATAGTTTTGTTAACACCAAAACATAGAAGAGGGATGGAACTAGATTCCAACACCAGCCAACGCTATGTTTAACATCATTTGCTAAACTCAGTTTAGCTTTAAGAGGATTCCAGAAGGTCAATGTGATCATCAGGAATGGGATCACAGTTCTGTGTGATAAAACGCTTCAATCTCTGATCATTCACCTTTGTCTCATTGTCGGTCTTGGGATCCAGGATAAGCACAGCTCCATGAGGGTAGACTTTTCTTACAATGAAGGGACCTGTCCACTTTGATCTTAATTTTCCTAGAAAGAGCTTCAAGCATGCATCAAATAACCAAACCTTTTGATTAGGGACAAAGCTTTTTCTGGAGATGTACTTATCATGTAAAGCTTTTATCCTATTCTTATAGATTCTCGCGCTCTCATAAGCATCATTCTAGATTTCATCCAATTTAGTCAATTAGAGTTTTCTTTATCGTTCAGATCGATCAAGATCCAAGTTAAAAGTTCTGATTGCCCAATAAGCTTTATGTTCAAGCTCAAAGGGTAGATGGTAAGATTTTCTATAGACCAAACGGAATGGAGACATTCCAATTGGAGTTTTATACACAGTCCGATAGGCCCAGAGAGCGTCATCCAATTTGGTAGACCAATCCTTCCGATCCGAGCGAACCGTCTTTTCAAGGATCTTTTTAATTTCTCAATTGGAGATTTCAGCTTGTCCGTTGGTCTGCGGATGGTATGGAGTAGAGATACTGTGAGTGACTCCATACTTGCCTAGTAAGGTCCTAAATTGGATATGAGTGAAATGGTACCCACCATCACTAATCAGAGCTTTGGGCACACCGAATTGACTAAAAATGTTCTTTATAAAATCCATGACCACTTATGATCATTAGTTCGGGTCGGGATGGCCTCAATCCATTTGGATACATAATCAACTGCCACCAGAATGTATAATTATCCAAATGAATTGGTAAATGGTCCCATAAAATCAATGCCCCAAACATTAAAGATTTCAACTTCAGGGACTGGATTTAGGGGCATCATGTCCATTTTGGTCATGTTTCCTAAAGTTTGGCAATTGATACATGACTTACAGAAGTTGTACGAGTCACAGAATAAAGACGGGCAATATAATCCACTCTACAGTACCTTGGCTGCCATTTTTTTCCTAAGAAGTGATCTCCAGAATAAAAAGTGTGGCAGAATTCTAGTATACTTATGATCTCCTCGTCTGGAATACAATGGTAGATAACCTGATCTGCGCAAACTTTGAATAGCTCTGGGTCTTCCCAAAAGTAGTATTTGGCATTGGAAATCAACTTATCCCGCTTATACTGAGGCCAATCCAGGGGTAGTTTTCCGATGGGAAAATAGTTGACAATATCTACAAACCAAGGTAGTTTGCAAATAGTCAAGAGAGTCTCATCAGGGAAAGAATCATAGAGTTGAGGAGTTGTAGAGTCTACAAGGATTCTTGAAAGATGATCTGCTACTACATTTTTGGCACCAGATTTGTCTTTGATTTCTAAATCAAATTCTTGTAGCAGAAGGATACATTTGATTAATCTGGGTTTTGCATCCTTTTCAGACATTAAGTGCCATAATGCAGTGTGATCTGTGAAAATTGTGACATGAGATCCCAGTAGGTAAGGTCTAAACTTCTTCTGAGCAAACACTATAGCTGGCAACTCTTTTTCTGTAGTGGTGTAGTTTCTTTGAGCCTCATCTAGAGTTTTACTAGCGTAGTAAATCACAAATGGTTTCTTGTCTACCTTTTGTCCTAAGACTGCCCCGATGGCATAATCAGAGGCGTCGGTCATGATTTCGACGGGATGATCCCAATTAGGAGGTTATAAGATGGGTGATTGTGTAATAGCCTCCTTTAGTTGATTAAAAGCCTTTAATCAATTTGAATCAAAATCAAAGGATTGATCATTTACTAACAAGTTGCTTAAGGGCCTCGCCACCTTAGAAAAGTCCTTAGTAAATTGACGGTAAAATCCTACATGTCCAAGAAATGATCTTAATTGCTTAACCGTCGAAGGTGGCGGAAGTTTGATTGTAGTGTCCACCTTGGCTTTATCCACTTCGATTCCTTTTTCAGACACAACATGGCTAAGGACTATGACCTCCTTAGCCATGGAGTGACTCTTTTCTCAAGATAGAACAAGATTCACCTCAACGCATTTTTGTAAAGTCTTTTCAAGATTGATCAGACATGATTCAAAAGAGTCCTCAAACACAGAAAAATCGTACACAAAGATTTCCAAGGAATCACCCACCATGTCTGAAAAGATTGCAAGCATGCACCTTTGAAAGGTTGCTGATGCATTGCATAATCCAAAAGGCATTCTACGGAAGGCAAATGTTCCATAGGGACATGTGAAGGTGGTTTTCTCTTGATCCTCGGGGTGGATAGCTACTTGATTGTAGCCGGAATACCCATCCAAGAAACAGAAGAATTGTTGGCCGACTAATCTTTTCAAGATTTGATCAATGAAGGGAAGTGGAAAGTGGTCATTTTTGGTTGCACTATTCAGCTTCCTGTAGTCAATACAGACTCTCCAAGAGAAAGTTGTGCAGGTTGGAATCAATTCCCCATTATCATTAGTAATCATAGTCAGCCTGGCTTTCTTAGGAACCACTTTTATAGGACTAATCCACGGGCTATCAGAGATTGGGTAGATTATTCCCGCATCTAACCACTTTATTATTTCCTCTTTCACTGCCTCCCGCATGTTAGGATTCAACCATCTCTGCATTTCTCGGGAGGGTCTCGATCTGTCCTTAGTATAGATTCTGTGGGTATAGTAAGTGGGACTGATTCCCTTCAGATCATCAAATGTCCAACCAATTGCTCTACTATTTCTTCCCAACACTTGAATCAATTTCTTTTCTTGAGTTTGAGTTAGATGACAGCTAATGATTAAAGGGTAAGTCTAATTAGGTCCCAAGAAAACATATTTTAGATGATCTAAAGGAGGTTTAAGTTCAGGTTTGGGTCCTTGGGATAAGGGGTCCAGTGGTGGATCACAGTTACCCTCAAGAGTTCTTGGAATCAAGTCAGTGATTGGTGGGCTAACCTCTTGATTGTTTTGGGTGTCAAGGCCTGTAGGATAAGATTGGGTTATTCCTAATTCTATACAATATTCAATGGTATTGTCCTCAAAACCTTCCATCATTCTACAATCCTCAAATTGTTTCGTGGCCTTCAAGATGTTAATTTTTGTCTTTTTATCCTCGAATTTGATTTCCATATTGCTAGATTCACAGTCAATATTTGCCTTGGCATTAGCTAAAAATGGTCTTCCTAGAATTATCAGGGTGTTCTTCAAGTTCTCTAGTACCTCCATGTCAAGGACCAAGAAATCCATAAGAAAATAAAAATCACATACCTTGACAATTAAATCCAAGAAATCCCATTAAAATGATGCGTGGGTTCCACTCAACTCAGTAATTAAGTTAATTTCACTTAATTAAGAGTAGAAGAAATCACTTAGGTTAACTCAAAGTTGTGTCGATTGTGTAGTATACGGTCGAATTAACCTAACATTTTAGAAATTTTTACTGGTTGAGTCCATGTCGTTCACTGGGAGGCATAATAATTTTCTCCAAATTCACCAATTTTCTTTTATCTCTTTAAGTTTAGGAGGTATAACTAGTTTGATTTTCAAAATATGAATTTTGTCAAAATATTTAAACCATAAAGGATATACAAAATTCCATATGCAAAACATATTTACTCAAAATGTTGTACTTTATTAACAAGTAATCATGCTAATTTTTCAATTCAATTTCATTCCAAAGAAAATAAGGCAATTAAAAAGTTATTCTATTAAAACATGCCTTTTTACATTTAAGAACAAAAAGATACTGATGCAAGAAAAATTTATTTATTTTCATTTATTTCTTCAGCCACTAATCTTCTTCTTTGTTTATTTTATTTCCTTCTCTATCTGGAGCTCTCTTTCTTTTATTTCCTTCTCTTGTTCCTATCTCTTATCTTTTTCCTTAGTTTTCTCCTGCCTTCTCTTCTTCCCTTAGTTTGTCTCCTTAACACTTCTTAGCGCCGTGCCTTCTTCTTTAGCTTTCAGCTTCAACACATAGCATCCTTCAGCAACTTCTCTTTTCCTTAAGCTTTTAGCTGAATTGGGTTTTTTTTACTTTTTTAACCAAAAGTTTTTTTATTTGTGGCGAGGTCCTTTCGAGGATACATAGCACCTTGAGACCAGGGTGGGACCAAACCCTACTCGGTCCTTGCCTAGTCTCAGTAGGTTCATTTTTGGTTCATTTGTTAATCGGTTCACAGTTTCGAGCCACATCGGCTCAACCCGGCCCCCCAGGCCACACTCGCCCTCCCAGGGCACAATCACTTTTGCATGCCCACAAGGGCGCACACCCGTAGGCATAAGCCCACACACTCAGACATGCAATGCTTAGATCAGAATAGATGGAATTGGAACCGGTGTGCCGAACGCTGACGACTGCATAGCCAAGGAAATGAATTACTTTTATCCCCAGGCGCACGCTCGTGAATAACCGAGGTGGGACTATCCTACCCCTTTCAGACACGAATTCAAATGTTCATCACTTTCTACCCAGAGCTCCAAATTGAGTGATTTCAAGTTTGTTGGAAAGCTCTAAGGGTAATCTACACAATTTTTGGGTCAATTTAATGTTTTAATGATGTTTTGCTTTTCAATTTAAAAGATGAAATTAGGGGTTCCTACGGGGTTTTTAAGCCTGGAAAGTGGAATTTAAATCAGGAGAGTCCTCAGATGGACTTCTCTCTTCTATTAAAAGATCTGTACAAGTTATATAAGTAATTTCGCTTATGTTAGAAGACCTTCATAACATGCAGAGAAGCTATTCACTTCTCTGAAAGCTTTAGAGTTTGATTTTTCAGATTTCAATATGTGCAACATACACTTTAAAGTGTTCCTAATCTATTTAGATTAATTCTAAGGGTTATAACAGATCAATCTGGGTAGGTTTTAAGTTTGAATTTCATCAGAACAGTACTCCTGTTGGTTTGGGTTTGAAAGTAACCCAAATTGGCAGAAACTAGATACTCAAATATTCATTCATCTGAGCTTACTTTAATCACTTTCAGATCATCAAATAAGATCCCAGAAACAATTTTCACTCCTCAAAATCTTAATTCAAGCTCAGAACTCCATTATCTGACTCATGTTTGACTATGGAAGCTTGAAAATTGACTTTCTGTTCTAAGCTTCCTCCTAAGAAATTAATGCCTAAAATAGAGTCTTCTCATCATCTAGAACTTATTCAGATCTTCAGAAAGTTGTTTCAACCTTAATTCCTAGGGTTTCAAGCTTGCCGCTTGAACTAAAATAGGTGTTTGTTCAACAGAGTCATGGGAAGATTGCTACAATGTTTTGAGGGTTAAAATGCACTGAAGCTTCTGAGCTCATTAAATGCTTCTCAAATCCTTCCTAACAGACTTCTCCAACTCGCCGGAGTTAGGGGAGAAGAAGTTACATCTATAGCTCCAGTGGTTAAATCCTCAAACAAATTTCTTCAAAATAATTAGTAATTATTATTTTACCTTTCTAGAGCCACTTAGCAATTTTTAGAGGCTGTAACACAAAAATGGCTCGCCGGAGCTTACCGGAGCTCCGGTGAGTCCAAAATATATAAAATTGTATGCACAGATTAATAAAACTAACCATTTTTTATTCAAAAAAGATCCTGAGGTTACAAGGAACCTCAATATCACATTTAATTCCTCATTTGTTCATTAAAATGTAAGATTTGACGGTAAGTTTATTTTCTTAAAAATTTGAGTGGTTAAAGCTCAGGACTTGATTTAATTACTCGATTGAGAGGTTAAATCAAGTCAATAGATGTTAATATTTATAAATATATATTTAATTTATAGTTTGAACTGTTCCTGAACCGCCACGGACAGCGAGCTCATGAACTTAATTAAGATTTAGGAGTTTAATTATAGATGATAATAGTAGGTATTATAATGTCGATTAGGGTTCATTAGTGGTGATAGGTGATGAAAGAACCCAATGAAGGTGAAATTAAATTGACTACTGTCACCATGGACAGTGTTAGTAGTCGGTGAAGGTGAGATTTGAATTAGGCATTTAGGTGATTTAATTAATGATTAAGTGAATTAGAAGTGAACATTGAAGATACAGGAAGGTGTACAGTGAATTAAATGACAAAATTAAAGCTCTGGCAAACTCAAGAAACTCGCCGCAGTTGGAGGAGATGAAACTAAAATCTAACATTACTCTAACCTAACTAACTAAACTAACTAACTAAGCTAGCCTACTCCTACTACTCCTAGTCTATTGTTACCTGGACGAAGGGGTCAATAGGGTTCCGCTGAAAGCTCATGCCGGATGAAGAAATCAGAGGGTGGAAAAAAGATCTCCGGCGGGCGAATTTGAGGTGGAGCGGAGGAATCCTAAGGTCGGCACCTGTGTCAGAGGTGCGGAAGACCACGGTGGATCTCCTCGACTGCTTAAGATGGACGGAGGAAGTTGGAAGATGGAATGGGAAGTCGTCGGAGTTTTGGACGAATAGCCTATTAGGTCAGCTGCAGTGTTAGAAGAGGGAAGGGAGCCAACTTGAATAAAATCAGAGGTGTGAGGGGGCATTTATAGCAGCTTGCGACGAAGAGAGTGGCGGGGTCTGGCCGAAGAAGGAGCTCGAGGAGCTTAACCTCCGTCGTCGTCTCCGACGATGGTAAGGTTATCTCCCACTGAAAAATAGGATTCTTGGTTAATCCAGACCGATGGATGAAGTGGAGGTGGTGAGCGCAAGCTGCAAGAGCTTGGACAAAGAGGAATGATGTCGGCAGGGCGGTGATCGTGCGGTGGGGTGACTCTCTGCCGCCAGCCGTTCATTTGGCTGGAGAAGAAGAAGAAGACGAAGAGGGACATAAAAGTAATAAAACTTAAGGACCTGTGTGAGAAATAAGGACCCGACTGTAATGAATATTAAGGACTAAAATGTAAACCCAAGTTTTGAAGGTTTATTTTAATTTAGATCTTTTTCAACTTTTTAAATATGTTAGTAAATAAGGTAAATATTATGTTTACACCTTGAATTTACATTTTTTACCTTTTTAGATTAATTTATTAGATTAAGTAAAATTACTTAAGTTGTTACATACTTAGGTATACATTATATTTAAGTTATTTATCTTTTTAATTAAGGAAATGATTAATAGAATTTCGAGTCCAATTATTATCTAAATTATTAATAATGTTAATTGAATGAGAAAATGTCATTTTTAACTTATTTTAAGGTCCTTAACTAAATATCCCTTATTCTATAATTAACCCTTATATATTCATAACCCTAGCTAATTAACTAGGAAGAATAGTTAATTAGGGGTAATTAGAGATCATGATGAGTGTCTCATCATGGTCACAGATTGATCAGCTAGTTGTAATGTGACCTTAGTAGGTTTTAACTCTCTAAAGTTAAATTTTTCGTATAACATAGTGGGGATTAAATTTATGGAGGCACCTAAATCTAACAGAGCCCTATCAAAAGTAGTATCTCCAATAACACATGAGATTAGAGGGGCTCCTGGATCTTTCTATTTTCGGGGTAGGTTTCTAGGGATAACTACACTAGCTTGTTCAGATAACACTACCCTTGTAGTTGATTTGGCTTGGAATTTAGGTGTATACATTTCCTTTAAAAATTTCCCATAGGATAGGATATTCTCAATAGCTTTAAGGACTGGTATGTTCACCTGGACTTGTTTAAAAATATCAAGCCACTCCTTAGAGGGATTGGTTTTCTTTTTTCTAGGTTTGTTCAAGGCTTTAGGAAAGGGAGCTTGAGAGAAATCATGAGTGTTTGGGTCCTAATCCTTGTCTTCTTGATCTCCTAGGCCAGATTCAGGCTCCTAAAGATCTTGTTTAGATTTAGATTTAGAAGGGTAAGGATCTTGGATCTGTCTCCCACTTCACAAGGTTACCGCACCAACAAAAGCATTAGGGTTAGAAAGTTGATGTGGGTTCTGCAAAATAGGTCGAGCCTGATTAGGGTTAGCAAAACCAGGTGGGTGCTGGGGAGTAGGTTGAACTAAATGTTCCTGTTGCTCTCTTGTGTTGTGCTGGTTAACCCTATTGAAATTTCTTGGGTTTGGGATGAGTTGGGATGGCAACATCCCATGTTGTTTAGCATCAACTAGCTGGTCCAGTAGTCCCGTCAATTCTGTCCTCAATTGATTCATTTCTTCCTTCTGTCTCAGATTCATCTCTCTCATTTCTTTGAGGACCAGGCTCAGATCAATGGGCTGGTTTTTCTGAGTAGGTTGTGGCTGGTATGTGTGTGGTTGTGTGTACCTACTAGGTTGCTCATAAGTGTTTGGTTTAGTCAAGTTAGGACCCTGGGTGGGTTTCTGACTTGACTAAGCAAAGTTAGGATTGTTGCACCATCCAGGGTTGCAAGTGTTTGAATAAGGCTCATTTCTAGTGTAACCTTGGAGTGCATTCACATCCTTAGGATACCTAGGCATCGGGCAGCCTAGTTCAGAATTCGAGGATATCAAGGTCCCTCCTTGGTACCTAGAAAGAGATGGGTCCAAGTACAGTTAGCTCATAGGTCGAGCCTTGGTTAGGTCATTAATGTTTTGCATTGATTCCTGACCTAGTGGGTTGGGGAATTGGTTGTGGGTTAATATAGGCACTCCTTGGTTAAGCATAGGATTTAATCCGGATTGTATACCTAAGGAATTCTCGCTCTTTAGAAGGTTATCTAGCTTCTTATCCAAATTCTCCACATTCTTTCCTAGGAGTTCCACCTTATCTAATCATTGTGCAATTAGCTCTAAATCAACCAAGTTTGAATTATTGTTAACTTCATATACTCCACTCCTTGGTTTATTAGCTCTGCTAAAGGCGGACATTGAGGCATTGTTGAGGGAATTTTTACTCATATTCTCGAATAATTGAAAGGCTACCTCAGCATCGCAACTCAGGAAATTGCCCCCACATGCTGCATCAACAAATTTCTTCAGATTATCACTCAACCCATAATAGAAAATACGGGCCAAGTGCCACTTCGAAATCCCATGATGATGACATTTCCTACCTAAATCATTGAACCTCTCTCAAGCCTCATGTAGTTGTTCCCCAGGGTTCCGCTTAAAGGTTGTTATGTCACATCTAAGGGCATTAATTTTCTTATGGGGAAGAATTTCTTAAGGAATGTGCTTCTCAGGTCTTCCCAAGTTAAGATTGGTCTACCAATTATCCTTAGCCAATGTGCAGCTCTATCTTTCAAGGAGAATGGGAACATCTTCATCATCATGGTACCTTCATTCATGTTCCTAGGGCCAAAGGTTCTTCTTATGTGTAGGAGCTCTTCAAGGTGGTGGAAGGGGTCATTGATGGGAACACCATCATGAGCCCTAAGTAGCTCATTTTGACCCAATGAAGTCAATAAATGCTCCTACATAACCAACTGAAGGTCATAATTCATTGCATAACCATTCTGAGAGAAAAATAATAAACTAGGGTTAAAACTACAATTTTACCAACTTATCATGAATGCAGTACAACCATGAATTTTCTTAAGGGCTAAATAAAGGTCAATTGGTCTCAATAAGATAACAAGTGGGTTAGATCAGACAAAAAAGGGTTTGGGTGTGTTCTGAGAATTAAATGACTTTTGAAACTCTAAAAACAGACCCACTTAATTAACCAAGGTTCCGATCAGGATAAAATTCACTTAAACCCTCTAAAAATCATAGAAAAATATTCTATAGGGTTTAGTACCTTCAATTTGGCCATCAGAACCTATCTCGATCTAAAATGGAGTCTTAGACAAATATTTACCCTAATTTGAGTTTTTGCATAAATTATCAAGTCAGACATGGTCAAAACCAAAATCCAACTTCACCATTGGATTCTCTAGCTCCAAATTATGTTTGTACCAAAATTTAGACCTAAGGAGAACTTGTCTTGACCTAGTTTGCAAAAAGGTCCTATCTAATTACATTTATACCCCTAACTTTCAAAAACCACTACATTTAGTCCCCTAACTTCTTCGTTGTCTTCATAATTAGGTCCTGATGCGAAATACGTGTGATTTGTAAAAGTGGGTTTTTAACGTCGTTGTGACACGCTAATTCGTATACACTTTTAAATTTATATCCTAGATAGGGGAGTATATAGGGTCGTCCAAGGAGGCAAAAATTGCAATTCAATTCTCTTGCTAAAAACACATCTCAACTTTCTTTTTGGTATTTTAAATATATATATTTTTTTGTGTTTTGAAATAATACGGGCAAAGTGCAAATTGTGACAAAAGAGTCTTAACACCTAAAATGCTAAACTGAAACTTAAGAGATTAAAAAGTCCACTACCTAAGCTCACTCTAGGCAAGTGGAGGCCTAGAGTAATTAGGGAGTGGAAGTAGAATAAATGCTAGAACTATCGTAACAATTGCAACAGAAAATTAAAAAGAAGGCAATTTGATTAACTCGAATTTGTGTTCTTTTTCAAAGACAAGTAGTGGAATGCTTCTACTAGAAATAAAAAAATTTAAAAGCAATAAAAGAAACACAAATCCTCTTGCAAAAATTGGTGAAGAAGGGAGTCTTCTTGTTCCAAGCCTAGCTGCTCCTTAGCTTGAAAAGAGGGCCTTCTTCTTCTCCTTCCTTGAGAGCTCCTCCAAGGTGGGTGCTACCACCTTCAATGCTCTCCTCCAAGGGGTAGGCGTGCACCACCCTCAAAAGCTTCTCCAAGGTGGAGTGGACCACCTTCAAGATCTCCTCTAAAGATATTCCTTGCCTGGCTTCTCCTTTGGCTGGCATGGACACAAGAGAGAAGAGAAGAGGGGAAGGCACCAAGGGGACAGAATATCCCCTTAATCTTCTTCTTCTTTCTTGGGCGTGGGCTGACGTGGATTTTATGCGGTTTGTAAAATACGTCATTGTAATGTGCAAAATTGATCAACTCTTAAATTTATAAACCTAGATAGGAGAGTATCTAGGGTCGTCCAAGGAGGCAATATGTTTGCAAAATTAATTCTCTTGCTTGGAATATAAATCTCAACTTTCTTTTTAGTCTTTTTTCAATATATCATTTTTATGTTTTTGAAATTAAGGCAACATGCGAAATTGTGGCGAGAAAGTTACTTACACTTCAACTCAATATACTACTTCTAAAGTGGCAAGTAGAGCCTCTCCCTAAGCTCACTCTAGGCAAGTGGAGGCCTAGAATAATTAGGGAGAGGGAGTGAAGAATGCTAAAAACACAGCAATTAAAAAATGCAACTAAAGAAATTGCAAAGAAGGCAACTAAATTAATGAAAAAGTGTTTCGCAAAAAAAGCCTAGTAGATGAATGCTTCTACTACTAAAAAAATTGCAATAAATAAAAGAAAACACAAATCCTCTAGATAGATGGTGAAGAAGAGGGCTTCTTACTCCAAGCTTGGTAGCTCCCAAGCTTGAAAAGAGTCCTCCAACTCCTTCCTTGCTATGCTCCGTCAAGGTGATGTCCTCCAAAGCAAGCCCTAAGGGGGCGTGCCCTAAGCTTCTCTCCAAGGGTGGACATCCACCATAGGTCCTTCTCCTTTGCCTGGCCATCCTCCTTGAAGTAGAGAAGTCCTCCTCCTTGGCGTGGCCCAAGTTGAAGAGAGTGGGGAGAAGAAGGCACCAAAAGGGCTGGTGATGTGCCCCTTTAATCTTCTTCTCTACTCCTTCTTCTTGGCCGTAGGTGTAGGTGGGTGTAGGTATAAAAATGCACTAATGGAGGATGAAGAAAATGTGGGAAGTTAGGTGGGTATATATAGTGTAGGAAGGGGGGCATAGGTGGCTCTTGGAATGGATGGCTAGGATAGGATATGGGGGGTAGTTGGGGATCCTAGGGCTAAGGATAAGTGGCACCACCTAAGGGGTGCTAAGGGGGGTAGTTAAGGCTTTGGTGGCCCTTAGAATTGGCGCCAAAATGGGCCTTCTAGAAGGCCATTAGGTGGCGCCACCTTAGGGTTCTAGAAGGGGGGTATGTGGATGGCTAGGATGGGTTATGTGGGTAGGTGTAGGGTGGATAAAGGGGCTGAAAGTTGGCGCCAAAAGGGAGGTGGTTAGGGTTAGTTCTGGTGCCAACTTTTTGTGTCTTTTGGTGGTTAGTTGAGGGGTGAAAGGTGGTAAAGAGGTGGCTCCAAAATGAGCAGGATAGCTAGCTTAGGTAGGGCTTAAGTTGGTGGAGCTAGCTAGGGTTGAGTTGAAGGTGATGGATGGCCAAGGAGCTGGTTGCTAGCTAATCTAAGCTAAGCTAAGCAAAGCTAAGCTAAGTTAGCTTAGCTAATGGAGGAGTAGAGGAGGAGGTATTGGAGTTAGGGTTTGAAGAGAGGAGCTGAGGAGGAGAAGTCTGGAGCTGGAGCTGGCTGCTACTGAAGTGGCTGGTTTGGAGCTACTCTAACTGGCTTAGCTTGCTAGTTCTTTGATAGTTGCTAAGACAAGCTAAAGTGAGCTGGCTTCTACCACAATGAGCTGAGGTGAGCTAGGTTTGGTGCTCCTGGGGAGGATTAAGCTGGTTGAGGCAACTAAGGTAGCTTAGCTCAACTGAGTTGAGCTAAGCTAAGTCCCCGGGAGCTGGACTTGAGCTTCCAGAGCTGAGATGAGTTCTTCTTCAGTTGGATGGAGTTGAGTGGAGCTGGATGTAGCTGGATCTGAGCTGGGGTGAACTCTAGTCAACTCAGCTGAGCTAGCTAGAGCTCCCTGTGGACTTGTGGGAGCTAAATGAGCTAGACTCAACTAGGTTGAGCTAGATCTGAGTTGACTTGAGCTAGGGTGAGCTCAGATAAACTCTCTTGAGCTGCCATTCAGCTGAGATTAGCTGAATGGAGTTGGGATGAGCTATCCCTAGTTCATGTGAGCTAGGTTCCAACTGTAGTGAGCTGGATCAAGCTGAGTTCCAGCTAGTCTGAGCTTCTCCTTCAACATTTGCCTTCTTGAGTGCTAGGGTTTTAGGGATCTGTATATCTATTCATCCCTAACACTCACAAAAACATATCAAAAAGGTAACAAAAAATGCAATGCATGCCTAACCTAATTTATGCCTAAATGCAGCCCAAAAACCCATTTGCGGAGTAAAATCCTAAGAGCTAGGTTTGTTTTAATGCATAAGAATGATGATAAACTGGCATTTATCATTGGCTTCTAGGTGGAATATGAGAGTGAATTTTCTATCCAAGGATGCCTTGAATGGTGGTGGGTAGTGGTCTTTTTATAGGGTAGGATGGGGGGTTAAGGTGCCCCTTGAAATGGAGGGCTAAGATGGAAGGATGGAGGTGGTTGGTGATCCTATGGCCAAGGGCATTTGGTTCCAACCCAAGGGACTCCTAGGGGGTGGTTATGGGTGGTGACAACCCTTGAAGTTGGCACCAAAATAGCTTCTAGAAGGGGGTCTTAGGTGGCGCCAAGAAAGTTTCTAGAAGGACGGGGTATGTGGAGGGTGGAGATGGGTTTAAGGGGAATTGTGTGGTGGAGATGAAGGGGATTTTTGGAGGGAAAAGTGGCGCCAACAAGGGGGTAGTTAGGGTGGTTTTGTCACCACTTTTAGGTGTCTTTTGGAGGTGGTGGGTAGGCTAGGTTGGTGCCAAGTAGGTTAGCTTATGTGGAGCTTAGGTGGAGCTAGTTGGGTGGAGTTGTTAGGTGGGTTTTTGGGGTGGTACAAGCCAAGGAAGTTGGAGCATAGCTAAGTTAAGCTAGCTTAGCTAATGGAGGAGTAGAGGAGGAGGTGCTAGAGCTAGGGTTTGGAGGGAGGAGCTGAGGAGGAGAAGTCTGGAGCTGAAATTGGAGCTGGCTGCTGCTGAATAGGCTGGCATGGAGCTACTCTAACTGGCCTAGCTTGCTAGTTCTTTGCTAGCTACTAAGCCAAGCTAAAGTGAGCTAGCTTCTACCATAATGAGCAGAGGTGAGCTAGATCTGGTGCTTCCGGGGAGGATCAAGCTGGTTGAGGCAGCTAAGGTAGCTTAGCTCAACTGAGTTGAGCTAAGCTGAATCCCTGGGAGCTGGACTTGAGCTTCTTGAGCTAGGATGAGTTCTTCTTTAGCTGGCTGGAGTTGAGTGGAGCTGGATGTAGCTAGATCTGAGCTGAGGTAAACTCCTATCAACTCAGCTGAGCTAGCTAGAGCTCCCTATGAACTAGTGGGAGCTGAGATGAGCTAGACTCAGCTAAGTTGAGCTGGATCTGAAATGACTTGAGCTAGGGTGAGCTAAGATGAACTCTCTTGAGCTGCCATTCAGTAAAGATTAGTTGCATGGAGCTGGGATGAGCTAACCCTAGTTCAAGTGAGCTAGGTTCCAGCTATGCTGAGCTAGATCAAGCTGAGTTCCGACTACTCTAAATTCCTTCTTCACCAATTGCCTTCTTGAGTGCTAGGGTTTTTGGGATCTGTATATCTGTTCATCCCTATCACTCACAAAAACACATTAAAATAACAAAAGAAAATGCAATGCGTGCCTAACCTAGTGACTGCCTAAATGCATCCCAAAAACCCATTTGCGGAGTAAAATCTTAAGAGCTAGGTTTGTTTCAATGCATAAGAATGATGATAAACTGGCGTTTATCACACCCCCATGCTTATCTTTTGCTAGTCTCTTAGCAAAAATTTTTTTTTTTGGAAACGTCGGAAATCTAATTTTTTCGACTTTTGAGGAGAAAAAAGATTAAGGGACCTTGGTAGATCAAAACACAGGAGGTACGGGATTTGTTAAAGATAAACATCAGGATTTATTTTTGAATCCAACCATTAGACAGAATATGATCAATATATCCTCCAGAAAATTTATAAATTAACCCTTTGTTAATTCAAATGACTTGAAATTTTTATTTTTAGGATTTTTTTGGCTCATGAATCTGATTCACAACTTGCAAAATCCTTTAAAACATTGTGTCTGTGCTTGTGAAAAGCCAACATTTATAAGGGCGTGTTAATTTATTTATTATTACTTTTTTTTATTTTTTTTTCTCCCCCATGATTATTTTTAGCTTAGTTTTACAACAGATGTGTCGGGATCATCATTCCCGTTACCATTCCTCGAGGGGGCTCTGGCGCTAGTACTTCGGGATAGCACTGTCCATGACACCACTCAGGAGCTCACAACCCCAAAACACGATGCAGTGTAAAGGGACTCTCTAAGCAAACTCAAGCTCTTGCCCTGACACTATAGGTAGAGCACCATCCAAGACACTTGAGCTGCTAAAATGCACTTTAATGCTCCATCTAAAGATATGAAATATAGATATGGAGCAGCGTCGAGGAGGTAACATGTTGACATCGCATCCTCAAATGAGTCATTTTCCTCCTTCTCGGTGGTGGGAACTCAAACCAATGATCTGCTTCAGACTTTTATTAAGTCCAAACAAGGGAGTTTTTCAAATTTTTAGTTGTCTTTTAAGTGTTGGCTTGTATGTGAAAATTGACACAAGAAGTTCCTCAAAACATGCAAGTTTTTGAATCAGACACTAAGCCAAATACTTTCCATATTACAAAATAGGATCAAGTCACCTGAACTATCATGAGTTCAGGTGGAATTTTAGAGAAAGATATCTGATCTAGTCTAAAATAGAACTCGAAATTCTAATGATCAGATCTGCATTCTCATCCATAGTTTGTTAAATATGAAATCCCATTGTACCCAAAAGTGAAATTTTCAACCTTAGTCCCGATTTCAAAAATTTTTCCTCAAAAAGATTTCAACAATTTTATTTTTTTGGGTATGCAAGCAGGAAGTAAATTAAAGAAAAATGCATGTTTTTAGGTTTTAAAAATCCTAAATCGATCGTCAAAATTTAAAAACACCCCCCCTTGCTTAAGATATGCTATGTCCTCATGCATTAGGAGGGAAAAGGGATCACCTTAGTGAAGAACGGTCGAGTTTAGGATGATTAAAACTTGGAAAAAGAAGAAAAAAGGAAAGCAGGGAAAAATGATGGGTTACCTCCCATCCAGTGCTATCTTTTACGCCATTCAGCCGGGCGTAATGTGCATTAGTGATTAAGGGTGGCTGGCTCAGTAAAATTAAAAGATTCAGACGGAATTTTAGGCGTATGATAAAAATAGGGCTTTAGACGTTGGCCATTGACATGAAAGGTCGAATTAGTTTTTCGATCAAAAAGATCAACAGTGTCGTATAGATATGTTTTATGGACAATAAAGGGGTCAGTCCATTTAGATTTTAATTTGCTAGGAAAAAGACGTAATCTCGCATTGAAAAGCCAAATGCATTGATTAACGTCAAAGTGTTTCCGAACAACATATTTATCGTGAAATTTCTTTGTTCAATCTTTATAAATCCTTGCATTTTCATAGGAAAAATTACGCAATTCTTCCAATTCAGTTAATTGTAATTTTCTATGGTTACCGACGTCAGATAAATCCATATTGAGTTGTTTTATTGCCCAAAAAGTCCTATGTTCTAATTCTACCAAGAGATGGCATGCCTTCCCAAAAATCAGACGGAAGGGAAACATGCCAAGCGAGGTTTTAAAAGCGGTACGGTAGGCCCATAAAGCATCGTCCAATTTGGTGGACCAATCTTTACGGTCGGGCCTAACCGTTTTTGTAAAATATTTTTAATTTCCCGGTTAGAAACTTCAGCATGGCCATTTGTTTGGGGGTGATAAGGTGTGGAAATTTTATGATTAACCCCATATTTAGAAAGAAGGTGACAGAATTATGAGTGGGTGAAATGTGAGCCTCCGTCACTGATAATGGGTTTTGGTATGCTGAATCTTGAGAAAATATTTTTCTTAAGAAATTTGACAACCACACGGTGATCACTAGTGCGGGTGGGTATTGCTTCTATCCATTTAGAAGCATAGTCAACTGCGACTAATATATATAAATACCCACCAGAGTTGATGAACGGTCCCATGAAGTCGATGCCCCAAACATCAAAAATTTCAACCTCTAAAATAGGATTAAGGGGCATCATATCCTTCCGAGTCATGTTGCCGATGCTCTGGCAATGCACATAGGACCGAACAAAGTCATGAGCATCTTTGTGCAAGATGGGCCAATAAAATCCCGCTTTAAGGATTTTAGCTGCAGTTTTCTTGCCCGAAAAATGTCCACCACAGGCCATTGAGTGACAATGTGTCAAAATATCATGAATTTTAAAATCGGGGACACATCGTCGAATGACCTGATCGGCACAAATGCGGAAAAGGTCGGGCTCCTCCCAAAAATAATATTTAATATCAGCAAAGAACTTATCCCATTTTGTTTTTGGCCAATCAGCAGGGATTTGTTCTATTGCTAAGTAGTTTGCGATGGGCGCAAACCAAGGGAGGGTTGTAGCAGCTAAAATGCTTTCATCGGGGAACTGATCTGGCAAGGTCATTATGTCATTCGTCATAAGATGAGAGAGATGTTCGGCCACTACATTGTGCAATCCCGCCTTATCCTTGATTTCCAGGTCAAATTCCTGGAGCAGCAGAATCCAACGGATAAGGCGGGGTTTCGCATCTTTCTTTGTCAGCAAATATTTAATTGCTGAGTGGTCGGTATATACAATGACATGTGACCCCAACAGATAAGATCTAAATTTTTCTAAGGCAAATACAATGGCAAGAAGTTCCTTTTCAGTAACCATGCAATTCCATTGTGCATCATCAAGGGTTTGGCTAGCATAATAGATCACAACGGGCTTCTTGCCAATTCTTTGCCCTAGAATGGCCCCCACAGCAAAATCTGAGGCATCTGTCATTAATTCAAATGGACTATTCCAATTAGGTCCCTGTAAAATTGGTGCCTCAGTAACCTCTTTCTTCAACCTCAAAAAACTCTCCAGGCACTTATCATTAAAATCAAATGGCTGGTCTTTAGTGAGAAGCTGACTTAAGGGCTTGGAGATTTGGGAAAAATTTTGTATGAATCGACGGTAGAACCACATGACCCAAAAAGGATCTGATCTGTTTGACAGTAGTGGGTGGTGGGAGCCTAGATATAACATCTATTTTTGCTTTATCTACCGTGATTCCTTGTTTTGAAATAACATGGCCCAAGACAATACCTTCTTGGACCATGAAATGACTTTTTTCCCAGCTAAGGACCAGATTAACTTCTATGCATTTTTGGAGAGTTCTTTCAAGGTTTTTGAGACAATGGTCAAAAGAATCTCCAAAAATAGAGAAGTCATGCATAAGGACTTCTAAACATTCACCTACCAGGTCTGAAAAAATTGCAAGCATGCACCTTTGAAAAGTCGCAGGTGTGTTGCAAAGACCGAAGGCCATCCTTCGGAAAGCAAAGGTTTCGAAGGGGCAGGTGAAAGTTGTTTTGTCCTGGTCCTCAGGATGAACTGCTACCTGATTATAGGCAGAATAACCATCCAGAAAATAGTAAAAATCCCATCCGGCTAACCGCTTCAAGATTTGATCAATAAAGGGGAGCGGGAAATGGTCCTTCTTGGTGGAAGTGTTTAATTTTCGGTAATCGATACACATGTGCCAAGAAGAAGTATCTCGAGTAGCTACATTTTCCCCATTATCATTAGTGACGACTGTTAGTCTAGCCTTTTCGGGTACAACTTGTGTTGGACTAACCCAGGAGCTGTCAGAAATGGGGTAGAAGATATCAGCATCAAGCCACTTAATAATCTCCTTTTTTACCACCTCCTGCATAATAGGATTCAAGTGCCTTTGTGGTTGGCGGGAGGGGCGAGAATCGTCCTCTAAATATATACAATGAGTACAATAGGATGGATGAATACCCTTAAGATCAGAAAGGGTCCAGCCAATAGCTTTTCGATATTTACTCAAAACCTGGAGGAGTTTGTGCTCTTGTGCCCCAGTAAGTCCAGAATTTATAATCAGGGGCAGGGTCAGATTAGGACCCAGGAAGACATATTTAAGGGAGTCGGGCAAAGGTTTTAATTCCAATTGTGGGCCCGGCTCCGAAAGAGTTTCTGCTTTGTGGGTTAGTGGTGAGGTGAGAGTGAATGGGTCAGCTGGAATGTTAGCTGGACATGTGGTTGGGGTGGAAGGGTGAGAAAAAGTGGATTGTTCAGGAACCGTATTGATAGCAAAACAGGAACCTAAATGGGAAATCTGCAAAGTTTCCTCCACAATGTTTTCTATTTCTGAATCTAAATCATCAAAGAAATATGGTTCTTGGAACCAACTAGAAGCTTGAAAAATGTGTAGGGTTACAGATTCACCGCCACACATGACTTCATCTTTCCAGAATCACAATCAATATTGGCGTGGGCGGTGGCTAAGAATGGTCTTCCAAGAATAATGGGGGCAAACTTTAATGCTTCTGGTACCTCTATGTCCAGGACTAAAAAGTCTACTGCAAATAGACAATTTTTGACCCGGACAAGAACATCCTCAACAATTCCCCTTGGTTTAATTGTAGATCGGTTGGCTAATTGGAGAGTAACCTCAACAGGTTTCAATTCACCGATCTTGAATTCCTCAAAAACAACTATGGGGATAAGATTAATTGAGGCACCAAGATCCAACAACGCACGATCAAATGAGGTATCATTAATGATAACTTGAATTAAGGGGTGCCAAGATCTTTTCTCTTAAGAGGCAGTCGGCTCTGCACAACTAAGCTGACTATCTCAGGAAGAATCACCTTTCCTAAGTTTCTGGGCCGCCTTTTCGGAGTACATAAATCTTTTAGGAATTTTGCATAGGCAGGGATATATTTAATGGCATCTAGGAGAGGGATATTAATTTCTACTTGCCCAAATAAATCCATTAATTCCTTCTCAGTGGGCTCGGATTTCTTCTTTTTCTTATTTGAAGAGTGGAGGGCTTGTGGAAATGGGGCAAGGTTTCCCTGTTTTGCATGAATTGGTTCCTGAACAATAGGAGGGGAAGAGTTAATCTATGTGTCATTAGAGCGGGTTTCTTTAACAGGAAGGGGATTGTGAGTGGTTTTCCCATTCCTCAAGGTAACTACATTTGCAGTCTGGTTGTTTCTAGGATGAGGACAGGGGGCCTGGCTGTTATTGAAACCTGGTGGATGCTGAGGTGCTGGTTGAATGGGTTGACTGGGATATCCACCTTGGAATTGATTCCTTTGATTATTTGGGTTGGGCATGGTTTGGGAAGGTAAATTCCCAATAGATCGATGATCAGATGTAACCTTAACTTGGTGTTGCAAGTTGGTAATCATGCGGGTTACTTCTGTCATTTGAGTCTGCATTCCTTGCAGAGTATTCATGACCTGATTATTAATATCATCCTGGGATGGTCCAGGTTGATACATAGGTTGCCCATAATTCCCAAAATGGTTTTGTTTAGGAAAAGGAATCAGATTCGGATTTTTCCAAGAGTGATTCGGGTTAGTCCTCCAGTTTTGATTGGAAGTGTTCGAGGGGTTTCTAAATTGCTCTTGGAGGGCATAAATATTTTCCGAGGTGGGATCAAAAATATTTTGATCAAAATTCCCAGTCAAATCTTGCGGGAAATCAGCCGGAAATTGCTGGCCAACAGATGTGGCATCAATATTGTGTAGATTTTCTCTTCGGAGAATGTGTGGGGGGTTAGTGTGTGGAGAGTGGACGTGTGGAGCTTGTTTGTTTATGAGCTTTTCTTCCATTTTCTTTTGGTGAATTTGCATCTGGTCCAGTCGTTGAGCTAACATATATAGATCATCTTGAGTGACTGGAACAGAGGTGGATTTGGAGTTAATTTCATGGACTTCGTGTCTGGGGTTTTGTGATCTGCCAAAAGTGTCCATTGAAGTCATGTGAAATGAGTTTTCACTCATTTCTTCAAAGAGAAGATAGGCACTTTTGGCGTCTTTGTTAAGAAAATTGTCCCCACTTGAGGCATCCACAAATCATTTCAATTGATCTTCTAATCCATGATAGAAGATCTGCACTAACTGCCATTTTGGAATTTCATGGTGGGGTTAACTTCTTAGAAGTTCCTGAAATCTTTCCCAGGCTTTGTGGAGGGTTCACCATTTTTTTGTTGAAAGGTTGTTATGGATCTTCTTAACACATTCGTTCGACCGATCGAAAATTTTTTTTTTAAAAAGCACTTTTTAATTGGGGCCAGGTGGTAATAGGGCGCCCAACCATTCTAAACCAATGAGATGCTTTGTCTTTAAGAGAGAGAAGAAAGAGTCTCATTAACCACACGTCTTCTTGCACATTGCGGGAACGAGTAGTTTGAGCGAGGACAGTTAATTCCTCGAGATGACAAAAAGGGTCCTCTCTTGGAAGACCATGAAAATGTTTGATAAGGTTTAGAATGGCTGGTTTGATCTCAAAATCCCCTTGCGGTATGACCACCCCTGGTCTTTCCTCATAATTGGAAGGATCATAGAAATCCTTAAGAGGAATGACAGGCTACTGGCAGGGTGGTGGATTTTGTCCTTGATTAGCTAGGTTTGTGACAGTCCTAGCTAGATCTTCTTGATTTTGTTGTAGTCTAACCAAATGGTCAACCATTAATGCAAAGGGATTTGTATTTTGGGTTATAATTGGAGGGCCACCTGGCCTTGCTGGTACTTCTGGTTGCTCCAAGTTAGGGAGGTGAGGGAGGGTGAAGTCAGCTTGTGGGTCGGCTGACGGGTTAGAGGTGGAAGTAGAATTTTTTTGACGGCTTCCTAGGTTTTCCATTTTTTTAGTAGAGGGGGAAGAAAACAATGATTTTTTGATGCGGGGGGCGAAATCAAATGGTCCCTCGAGTTGTGGTTTTTGGGACCGTTGCCCATGCATGCACTACTTGGGAAGAATTGGAGGGGAGGAGAAGAGAAAGAGATGAGAGAAAGTGTGCAATTCAAATAAACAAAACTAGACCTAACTTAAATGCAACTCCCAAATAATAAACCTAAGACTTGTTCTATGTAGGAAATAAGTAGTCAATAGTGAGTACCCGTTCTGTCAACAAATCTAGCCAATTTGCTTAAGGGGAGGTTTAGGGCTAAATGTTTCCCAGGGAAAACCCCAGGTGCTTGTACAAACCCGCGCCTGGTCGTTTGACATGACCCCTCAGCCTGAACACCAGATATAGATGACAGAAATGGTACTAAATAAAGAAAACTTAAGACTTGGATAGCAAGCCTAAGTTGATGAAGCCTTAGGGGTTAAGTTGCTACAAGTTTTAATTAGGTCTAGGATACTACAGTGCACACGGAATGTGGAGGGCATTAATTGGGTTGTTGCCCGATTATTTTGATTTTTTGTGTGTGTGCAAGAATTGGAGAGTGGATCCAATGAAAATCAAGTTGTCACACAATTTTTTTTGTATTTATGTCTTTTAGGATTCAATTTAATTGAATGTGTTTTAGGGTTTCTCTAGTTAAATTTTCAAAGTTTGAAATTTCACAATCAAAGGAAAAACAAGTTGTATGGGTGATTGTATATTTCCTTTAAATTGAGTCTCTAAAAAGAAAGAAGGAAACCCTAAGCCAATTATCCCTAAGATAGAAATTTAACTACCAATGAGTTGTTTTTAGGCTTTCTGAATAGATAGTGGTCCAAACAATGCAACTAACACCACTACCTTAAGTGAAATCAAACAAGGATTCCAGAAAAGATTTTTGTAAGATTTTAGGAATTTGTTTGATAATTATTTTGAATTTTTAATAGTACTAGTGTCAAAGTCCAGAAATTATACCTGTGGGTATTTTGAACTTTTCAGTATTATCACCGACCTCATAAAATTTTGATGATTTTATATGGTGTAAAATTTCACAAGAATTCCAGAAAGCTAAATGTGACAAAAATTGGATGAGTATAAAAATTTTAAAAATTCGTGGACAGTAGCAAAACAGGAAGATTAGATGGTGTGACCCCTCTGCAGTCCACGAATTTTTAAAAATTAAATACAAAGAGAATTGATCTAAAATTTGGAAAAGATGTTCCTAACTCAATTTGAAATCACTGTATGAAATTTTATGATTTTAGGAGGCATGTGGTGTTAGGAAACGATTTTTCAAGTCCGGACAGAAATCTGGACCCGAAAATTAGAACACCAATACTTGCAATGGAGTGGTGTTAAAGAGGCATTCAAGTAAACAATAGATTTTAAAATGCACCACTCCACTTAATCAAGTTGTTTAGGGTCTTGAAAGCCAAGTTTAGTGTATTTTGGTAGTTTTTAATTAATTATGTGACTAGAAAGAGGAACCTACCTGAATTTCATGGGAAGAAAAGGAACTTTGAGCTCTCGCTTCCAGATTCCCGCTTTCTTCCTGCAATAGTTCCTGCATACACGAAAGAGAAGAAAGAGAAGGGGATGAGATCTACTTCAAGCAAGAGGAGAAAGAATAGCAAAGCTGTGCCTCCCCAGCAACGGTGCCAAAAAGTGATGCGAAATACACGTGATTTGTAAAAGTGGGTTTTTAACGTCGTTGTAACACGCGAATTCGCATATGCTTTTAAATTTATATCCTAGATAGGGGAGTATCTACGGTCGTCCAAGAAGGAAAAAATTGCAATTCAATTCTCTTGCTAAAAACACATCTCAACTTTCTTTTTGGTATTTTAAATATATATAATTTTTTTTTGTGTTTTGAAATAATACGGGCAAAGTGCGAATTGTGACAAAAGAGTCCTAACACCTAAAATGCTAAGCTAAAACTTAAGAGATTAAAAAGTCCACTACCTAAGCTCACTCTAGGCAAGTGGAGGCCTAGAGTAATTAATGAGTGGAAGTAGAATAAATGCTAGAACTACCGTAACAATTGCAAAAGAAAATTAAAAAGAAGGCAATTTGATTAACTTGAATTTGTGTTCTTTTTCCAAGACAAGTAGAGGAATGCTTCTACAAGAAATAAAAAAATTTAAAAGCAATAAAAGAAACATAAATCCTCTTGCAAAAATTGGTGAAGAAGGGAGTCTTCTTACTCCAAGCCTAGCTGCTCCTTGGCTTGAAAAGTGGGCCTCCTTCTTCTCCTTCCTTGAGAGCTCCTCCAAGGTGGGTGCTACCACCGTGAATGCTCTCCTCCAAGGGGTGGGCGTGCACCACCCTCAAAAGCTCCTCCAAGGTGGCATGGACCACCTTCAAGATCTCCTCCAAAGATCTTCCTTGCCTGGCTTCTCCTTTGGCTGGCATGGACATAAGAGAGAAGACAAGAGGGGAAGGCACCAAGGGGACAGAATATCTCCTTAATCTTCTTCTTCTTCTTTCTTGGGCGTGGGCTTCTAGGTGGAATATGAGAGTGAATTTGCTACCCAAGGATGCCTTGAATGGTGATGGGTAGTGGTCTTTTTATAGGGTAGGATGGGGGGTTAAGGTGCCCCTTGAAATGGAGGGCTAAGATGGAAGGATGGAGGTGGTTGGTGATCCTATGGCAAAGGGAATTTGGCGCCAACCCAAGGGACTCCTAGGGGGTGGTTATGGGTGGTGAGACCCCTTGAAGTTGGTACCAAAATAGCTTCTAGAAGGGGGTCTTAGGTGTCACCAAGAAAGGTTCTAGAAGGAGGGCATATGTGGAGGGTGGAGATGGGTTTAAGGGGAATTGTGTGGTGGAGATGAAGGGGATTTTTGGAGGGAAAAGTGGTGCCAACAAGGGGGTAGTTAGGGTGGTTTTGACGCCACTTTTAGGTGTCTTTTGGAGGTGGTGGGTTGGTGGTCGGACCAGGTTAGGTTGTTAATATGGTGATTTTATCGTTGAAGTGTGTATAGTGGTTAACCTAAATCGGACCTAACCATCTCTTTAGAAAAATTTTTAACCTGGCCTACTTGATTTTATCTTGGTCACTTTTGGGCCCAGGGTTGAACTCAGGGAAGTGGGGTTACAAGTCAAGTTCTATGCCTTTCCTACAACGAATCTCTTCCCTTCGTTTATTGTGTTTTTGGTGTTTTTCTATTTAGATTTTTTTTTCTGATAATCTTTGTCCTTGAGGCACACCCTCAAAATTAGGTTCTCGGCTTTGAGCCAAATCAGGGTTCCAAAACGGGTCTTGCTATTCGTAAGACGAAGTACCTGCAAGTCAAGGATTATCTTTTCTCTTTTATATATATATTTTTATCTTTTTACTAGCAGGAAAGCGAAACAGAAATAAAGTAAATATAGTATATATGTATAAAGGGGTGGGGGTGGAGGTGGAGATGGAGTGTAGCATGGTGTTGAGTTGGTTGTCGTCTAGAAAGATGCAACCGACAGGACGAGGTGCCGCGTGGAGTGCAAGGTGGATGGCAGAAGATGTGTGCGACCATGCTTTTTGTACGCATGTATCAGGGAATATCAGCAACTGGTGCAGATATTCCCGGGATACAACGTATGGTAAGTAATGTGAATATATATATATATATATGTAAATATATCTATATGTATATATATTTGTATATGTATATATATGTATATGTATATATATGTATATGTATATATATATAAGTACGTGTATAGATATATATATGTATATATATATGTATAAGTACGTATATATAACTATATAGATGTAGATATATATATATATATAGATATGTATATATGTATGTATAGTTATATATATATATGTATATGTGTATATATATGTATATATATATGTATACGTATATAAGTATATGTATATATGTAGATATATAGTGTATATATATGTATATATATATATGTATACATATATAAGTATTTGTATATATGCAGATATATAGTGTATATATATATAAGTATATAGATATGCATATATATATATGTATATATGTATATAAATATATGTATATATATCAATATATATATATGTACGTATATATATATATGTATATATAATAGTGTATAGGTGTGTTTGTGTGTGTATGAAAGTGCGAGTATAGGTGTGCAAGTGTCGATAAAGTGAGTGAGAGAGTGCTGTGAGAGAGAGAGAGAGAGAGAGAGAGTGCTGCTAAGGGTTAAGGTGTCTAAAGCTTTCAAGCGCCGTCTGGAGGCTCCACGCGCGTGTACGGGCGCGTATGCAAGCACAGAGGAGCGTGCTGGAGGGAGTGCAGTGGAGAGAGGACTACAACACACAGTGCTGCATGGAAGGGCTGGAGCAGGCGCTCGCAGGCATACGCGGGCGAAGGGAGCAGGCGACGCGGGTGCACGCAGACGCGCGGGCGGGCGCGGGGCTGCACTCGCATGCGGGCAATGGTCGATAGCGGCGCGCCGGGTGACCAGATAAGTGAGAAACTCACTGGTCACCCCACTGTAGCCACAGTGTTCCGTAGAAATGCATGAACAGTGGCTACAGTGGCCAGGCGAGCCGCACAACCACCTGCTGCAGGTGCTGTGAGTGTGGACGGCTCGGCGCGTGCGGAAGAGTGGCGCCACTGCTAGCTTTCGGCGAGGTGGTTCGCGACAGAGCTCACGGAGAGGGCTTCTGGCGTGCGCGGTGGAGGGCAAGGGCGACCTGCTGCTTGCGCGGTGCTTGCGGTGTTGGTTGGTAGGCGTGGTAAAGCTTAGCCGGCCGCTGCAGGGGCGCGCGGTGACTGGTTGCGGGTGGACAGGCGAGTGCAGTGTGAAGGAGCAGGAGGAAAGGGTGCCTACAGGCACGCGTGGAAGGCCTGCGTGCACTGCTGCTGTGGGGCTTGGCCTGCTGCTGCAGGGCGTGCGGTGGCCAGTTGAGCTTTACAGCTTGAAGCTTTGCTGGTAATTGCGGAAGGGCTTCAAACGGAAAAACAAGGAAAGGGCCACCACGCCCACCGGCTCTTTGGTGAGCTGGGTGGTGGTGGACTCACGGTGGTGGTTGTGCACCACCGTGAGGTGCTCCTATCCACCGGGTGTCTCCTTTGAGGAGGAGGTCCTGCGTATGGAGGGAGAGGGAGGAGATGGCCTGGAGAAGAAGGTCTGCTGTTGGAGGAGGACCAGGCTGGCCTATGAAGAAGAAGCTGCCCTCTTCATATAGAAGAAGAAAGCGATGCACAGCCATGCCCTGGCTGTGCATGGCTTGCGCATGGCTTGGCAGGGAGAGCTGCATGCAGCTGCAGGCCATGGGAGAGTAGGACATGGAGCGAAGGAGATGTTGCCATGTAGCCGTAGGAAGAGTTTGAAAGTCAAGTAAAATAGAAAATAAAAAGATGGTGAATTTTGCAAAGATGCACTTGAGAAAAAATGTTAATTGCAAGGCCATTTATTTCACTCTCCTCCCCTCTCAATTAAATGCATGCATGCGTCTATATTCAAAAATGTGACTATGTCTACCTAATATGCATTGATAATGCTAGGAAATAGCACAAGATGGCACAATTGCAGGTGTATTTTTGTAGTGCAATCATACCCCCATGCCTATCTTTTGCTAGTCCCTAGCAAAATAGTATTTAGAAATGATCTTAGGCTGAGGATTTTCTTCTTGAGGCGACATAGGTGTGTTTATTATTGGATATTGTGAGAACTAATTGCAGAGAGGACTACCAATACTTTAAGTCTCACATGACATAGATCATCTCTCGACTAACCAGGAATCTTGATATTTAAACCTTAAGTACGATTTCCAGGACCCAGGAGGTTTTTGCCGTACTCGAGAGCTCAAGAGGTTATGGCTTGTGCTTAGTGAAGGATCAAGATTGACCAGATGAACATTAAGACTCAAGCCCAGGGTTTCACGAATTTTAAAGTACAGGTTGGTCCCAGTTTCAGCTCGTGCTTTCGGATTGACCCTTAAGAAGATGACGGAAAACTCAACTCCCATTTTCTGACATTTGTGGCTCACAGGAAAACAGGGTATTTGCGACTTGCCCTGAAGAACTTTTTTAGGGTAGAGACTTTAAAGACATTTGTGAGATATACTGACTTATTTGCCTTCTTTTTTCTTTTTTTTGAAACACGTGTCAGTATATCTCTTACAACATTATTTGGAGGAGCACACTTTTCTTTTTGGTGGGAGAGTTCTTTCTTGGTGGAAAGAGTCGCTTCTAAACGCAAGACTAAAGCCTGGGATAAAAAGTCTACCTACGCGCACAGGTAAGGACTCCACCTTCCCTAATGAACACTAGGGTTGGATCTTATGTTCACCTCGTCTTTCTTGATATGTGTAGTGTGAACCAAGATTACTTAAGCTCTCAAGTAGAAGCAAACCAACGGATCCTGTACTGGTGTCTCAGGTACAAGAATACGTCCTTAGTTAGGAGAGATTCTGATTTATCTTGTCAATGCTCAAGTGAATTAAGCCGAGCCTGAGCGAATCGAGCTTCTGTGGCTTAGAAAGTCTTCCAAACAAAGGTTGAATATCCATAAACATATTTTTTTGTTTCAGCCTTTAGATCATTACTAAACACCATTTTCATTTTTCTTCTTCTTTTCTTTTTTATATATATATAGAAATTGCACGATACCCTAAAATACCCAGATCCTAAGGATGCCTATCCACCCCCCCATGCCAAACGATTCTATGTCCTCATATGCATGTAGGGTAAGGTAGAGGAAGGACGAAAGATCGGGTAACGAGAGCTGAGGTGCAGGGTATACAGCAGGGTGGTGGGGTGGGTGGATGGTGGGTGGTGAAGTGAAAAGTGAAGTGATCATGACAATGAAGTGAAAAGTGATGGTGGATGGTGAGTGTTGTTGGGGTGCCTCCCAACGAGCGTTGAATTTAACGTCCCCAGCTGGACTCAAAATGAGCAAAGAATTAGTTACCCTCTAGCAGGGCAACGGTTTCTCCAACGGGGGTAGGTTCATGAGTCAGATAGGGTTTCAAACGCTGCCCGTTGATCGTAAATTTACGCCCAGATTTGGGATCTTCGATCTCGATGGCCCCGTTGGGGAATGGTCTTGAGACCAGGAAAGGACCAGTCCATTTGGACTTCAGTTTCCCAGGAAAGAATTTGAGTCGGGCATTATAGAGCCAAACTTGCTGAGATGGCTCAAATTCTTTCCACCGAATACACCTGTCGTGAAAAGCCTTGGTGCGTTGGTTGAAAGTTAAAGCAGAATCATAGGCTTCACGACGGAGCTCTTCCAGCTCCTAGAGTTGGAGTTTCCTTTCTCGACCATATAGGTCTGGGTCGAGGTTACATTGGCGAACTGCCCAATAAGCGCGGTGCTCCAACTCCACGGGCAAATGACAAGGCTTCTCGTAAATGATTCTATACGGAGACATACCAAAGGGAGCCTTGAAGGTGATCCAATATGCCCAAAGTGCGTCAATCAGCTTGTCGGACCAATCCTTACGGTCAGGCCGAACCGTTTTCTGGAGAATCTACTTGATTTGACGGTTTGACACCTCTGCCTGGCCGTTCGTCTGAGGATGATATGGGGATGCGATACGATGGTGGACTCCGTATTTCCTCAGAAGTGCCCAAAAGGAAGCATGGGTAAAGTGGCTTCCTCCATCTGAGATAAAGGCTCGAGGGATCCCAAAGTGCGCAAAGATATGGTCTTTGACAAATCGAGTGGATATAACATGGTCAGCACGGTGCGTAGGAATAGCCTCGATCCATTTTGAAACATAATCAACAGCCACGAGGATAAATTCGAAGCCGTTGGAAGGAGGAAAGGGACCCATGAAATCAATTCCCCAAATGTCCAAGATTTCTGCAGCTAGGATGGGTTGTAAGGGCATCTTGTCACGACGTGACATTGACCCCAATGACTGGCACCTAGTGCAATGCTTGGCATAATTGTGTGCATCCTGGTGAAGGGAGGGCCAAAAGACACCGCACTGCAACACGTTGGCTACAGTTTTCCTCCCAGAGAAATGGCCTCCGCAGGCCTGATCGTGGCAGAAGGATAGCACACTGGGGAATTCGCTGTCAGGAACACAGCGACGGATAATTTGATCAGCACCGATGTGAAAAAGAAGTGGATTATCCCATAAATAATACTTTGCTTCTGCCATGAGACGTGCGCGCTGGTTTTTAGGCCAGCCACGTGGAAGGGATCCAGATGCAAGGTAATTGGCAATGTCGGCATACCACGGTCCACTTGCCACATTTATTGCCAATAGGTGCTCATCAGGAAAAATTTCATTAATCGGCAGAGTAAGTCCAATATGGTCAGGGTCCAGTCTAGAAAGGTGATCTACCACAACATTCTGGGCTCCAGCCTTATCGCGAATCTCAATGTCAAATTCCTAGAGCAGAAGGATCCAACAAATCAGTCTAGGCTTGGCATCCTTCTTGTGCATGAGATGGCGAATGGCCGCGTGATCAGTGAAAACAATAACATGAGAGCCTAGAAGGTAAGAGCGGAATTTCTCTAGCCCAAAGACGACCGCCAGTAGTTCTTTTTCAGTGGTAGTATAATTACGCTGGGCCTCATCGATGTCTTACTGGTGTAGTACACCACGAAGGGGTGTCTATCACGTCTTTGTCCCAGGATGGCTCCGACTGCAAGGTCGGAAGCGTCACACATGAGTTCAAAGTCGAGGGACCAATCAGGCGGTTGGAGAACAGGGGCCTTGGTGACAGCATTACGCAACTACGTGAATGCTCGTATGCAGTCGGGGCCCATATCGAAGGGTACGTCGGTTGATAAGAGATGAGTTAAGGGTCGAGAAATTTTGGAGAAATCTTTGATGAATCTCCTATAGAAACCGACGTGTCCCAGGAAGGAGCGTATTTGTTTGACGGAGCTTGGCACAGGTAAATCAGCAATGACATCAAGCTTAGCTCTGTTGACCTCGATACCCCTATCGAAGATGATATGTCCGAGAACAATTCCCTCGTGCACCATAAAATGACTTTTTTCCCAGGAAAGTAGGAGGTTTACATCAATACATCTCCTAAGGATACGAGTCAGGTTGGCAAGACATTCGTCGAAAGATGGTCCAAAGATCGAAAAGTCATCCATGAAGACCTCGAGAAAGTCACCTACCATGACATGGAATATCGCCAGCATACATCTCTGGAAAGTTGTTGGCACGTTACAAAGTCCAAACGGCATCCTTTTAAATGCAAAGGTGCCGAAGGGGCAGGTAAAAGTGGTTTTCTCTTGGTCTCGGGGGCCCATTGCTACCTGGTTATATCCTGAAAATCCATCCAGGAAACATAAAAATTTATTTCCCACTAACCGCTCCAAGATTTGGTCAATGAATGGTAGCGGAAAGTGATCTTTATTGGTTGCAGCATTGAGTTTCCTATAATCTACACACACTCTCCAAGATGTAGGAGTGCGTGTAGGGATGGATTCGCCCCTGTCATTGACATGGATGGTGAGTCCTGCCTTCTTGGGCACAACATGAATCGGACTCACCCAGGGGTTATCGCAGATCGGGTAGATTATACCCGCATCCAGCCACATAATGATTTCTTTCTTAACGGCCTCCCGCATGTTAGGGTTGAGACGTCGCTGCATCTCGTGGGAAGGTCGAGCCTCCTCCTCCGTATATATACGGTGAGTGCAATAGGAGGGGCTAATGCCAGATAAGTCTGATAAGAACCATCCAATAGCTGCCTTGTGTTCTATGAGGACCTTAGTTAGTTTGCACTCTTGCTCCCTGGTCAATTTTGAATTGATGATTATAGGGAGCGTTTCATTTGGCCCTAGGAAAACATACTTAAGTGTACTAGGCAGCTCTTTCAGCTCGGGAGTGGATGGTGAAAGATCTGGCATTTCTTGGGACGAGAGTGTCCCAAGTAGGTTGGAGAACAAGTCTGGAGGAAGAAATTGGCCTTCAGATTGGCCAAGAAGAGGGGCTTCTTGGATAGATGGATCCAAAAAGGAATAGCCCTAGTGAGAAGTATATGGGCTCAAGGTCTCAGTGTGGATTTGCAAATCCGCCTGATTTGGTGGGAAAGAAAGGGTAACCCGATCTTCAAGAGTGTGGATCGGTGGTGAGTAGCCCGAATATGACTCATACCACGAGGTATGGGAAGCAGAGAAAACCTCGTCAGAAGTCTGGCCAGGAGAAGGTACAGGAATAGGAGGGATGGGGGAACGTCACAATTTGTGTTAGTCAAGAAATCATCAATGTTTATAGCTAATCTGCAATAGTCTGAATAGGTCCCAATTAGTCCGATACACGCGCTGACGGCTATGTCCTCGTCAGACATGTCATCCTCAATGCAATCGCAATCAAAGTTCTTGGCTGCCTTGAAGATGTTAAGCTTGAGCTTTTCAGATCCAACGACAATCTCAATACAGCTCGACTGGCAGTCGATATGGGCACGGGCTGTGGCCAAGAAAGGTTGACCAAGGATGATCGGACAATTAGAAAGTGAGCTAGGAACTTCCATATCTTACACAAGAAATTCAATAGGAAAATAGAGACTATTGACCCTAGCCACCACGTCTTCCACCACACCCTTTGGGATTTTGATAGAACAATCTGCCAACTGTAACATGACAGGGGTGGGTTTCAGATTTCCCAAGGAAAATTTTTCGAGCATGATGGTTGGTATGAGATTTATGGAAGATCCTAGATCAAGCAGGGCACGGTTAAATGTTCATACGCTTTCGTGCGGGTTTTAAAGAGAATATCACGTTGTAGTAAAACCGACAAAACGTTCAAACAAATATAGAGAATTTTATTACTCGAAAAACTAGAGTCTCCGAGGTCGAACACAAGGAGCAATCTCAGTACTTTCAAAACCAAAAAATACAACTTTTAAATGAAAGTAATTGATTAAAAGAGAGAGTTATATAAAAAGAATTTCTAAAAGAAAACAGAATTGGGCGTCTGATTTCTATATCAGACGTCTTAAATGTAATCTTCTTTCTCTCTTCTGCCTTCTTCTTTGTCTTCTCTGCTTCTTTTCTTGCGAAGGCTTCTTCTTCCTGCCTTTGTTCCTCTCCTGTCTTCCTTTTCTTTTTGGCTTTTCTGCAGTCCTTCCTTCTCTCAGATCTCTACCTTGCTCAGCTTCTTTTCTTCAGAGTTTCTTCTTCTTCTGCTCCTGTTCCTTCTTTGTGCTTTCCTTCGAAGTTTTCTCCTTCCTTGTCTTCTTTGCAAGGGCTTCTCCTTCTTTCTCTGCTACACTCAACCTCTTCTTCCTTCTTTTCTTCCCTTGCTGCAGTGGCTAAGTGTTCGCTTCTTCCTCTGCTCCTTTTCTGCGCAAACCACAGCCAATGCAAAACCTACCCCCGTCCCTCTACCCAAATGTCTCTCTCTTTCTCTTCGATTCGCTCAAGGACGCTCTCCCAGAGCCACATGGGTAATCGGCTCAGATTCGCACCCGGGACCAGGCGCACCTGCAGGTGGGTGATGCCCGAGGAGTGCATAGGTTAGGGTCGGGTCGGATCCCGCCAGATCCACGAGGTGAAACCGCGGACGAGGCAGGCGTGGGTTAGGTGAGGGACCTCACCCCTGTGCTTTCAGAGGCGGTAAGCATAAAACACAAAAATAATTTATATTATACCTGCGTTTTGCGTTTCAACGATGTGGGACTATCTGGCCCGCCCCAATTTCACGCGCGTCCGTAGAGGAGTCCTCGTGCAATTGACAAGGTTGGGAGCTTCGTAGCGTGCCTTGCAGGCCCTGCTCGCTTCGCAACACCCACGCAAGCCTGCTGCACCTGGAGCCTGGAGCTGCTGCGCTTGGAGCTGCTACAACTGGAGCTGCTTCGACCGTCATTGGTGGCAGGAGCTAAAACCTGTCAAACACGAGCACGGCCTATTGGCCTAATCAGACTAGCTGGGCACCTTCGCCGTGGCACGACGAAGATGGTGCATGGTGCTGCAGGCCGCAGGATGGCCTAGGTGTGAGTGCCTAGGTCAACCTGTGGCCGAAAGTGTGGGGTTGTTCGGGGGACTGTGGTGGAGGTGTAGAAGGATGATGGATGGGCGGAAGTTGCTCCTGGTGGTGAGGCGGAGCTTACGAGAGGGTTGGCGAGCTGTGTGGAGGGGCGGAGTGGTGGGAGCGGCTCGCCGGAGGTCGGTCAGAGGCGAGGAAGCTGGAGGTGGTCAGGCACTGTCGGGGGGCAATGTACTAAAATAACATGGGGAAAAGAGGGAGGGGAAGATGGAGAAGGTATCTGGAGTGGTTTGGAAGGAAGGGAGGCAGCGGAGTGGACAGCGCGTAACTGCCGTCATCAGGGAAGAAGCACCCTGAGGGAGGGAGCAGTGACGAAGACGAGGTCAGGGGCACGCGCGCCTGGTACTGCGCGACGCAGGAGCAAGAGGCAGAGTTGACTCTACTGCTGGTATGGCAGCAGAGCGACGAGAAGGAGGGGAGGAGGTCGCCGGAGCTTGCGGGTCTCTTGGTTGGAGATGGGAGAGAGGGAAATTTGGGGAAATCTTCGTCAAAATCAAGATGAGGATCTACGGCCAGGTCTGGGGAGCCTTTTATAGGTGTTGGCCGAACCTTCTAGCTCGTGGAGATCACGCAATCAATCTCTGTCGGCTCACCGGAGATGGAAAGAGGGTGGATGCCCAAATCTCTCGTGCGTTCGCACGAGAGATTGGGTTCACACTAGAGATTGTAATTGGCTTTAGAAGGAAGGGAATTCCTCAGAGAATCTCCCTTCCATTTCTGGGAGGGAATCTCTGAGGGATTAGAGAGGAATCCTCTCTAAACCTCATCGGAGATCGGTTCTGCCCTAACACTGGTGGCAGGACCTGATTGTAAAGGTGGCGAGGAACTTAGGGGGCTCTCTGCAAAGATATTCAAAAGATAGGGACCAAATTATGATTTGGGTGTACTAAATTGCAAAGTAGGTCAAGATGACCTCCCCTTAGGTCCAAATTTTGGTATAAACCTAATTTGGACCTAAGGAATCCAATAGTGAAGTTGGATTTTAGGTTTGACCACGTTTGACTGGACATTTTTCGTAGAAACCCAAATTAGGTTAATTGAAGAGCTAGGACCCTAATCTAGGTCAAACTAGGTTCCAAAAGCCAAATTAAGTGTTCTAAACCATAGAGGATGTTTTTCCATGATTTTTAGAGGGTTTACTTGATTTTTATCCTAACCGGAACCTTGTTAATTTAAGCGGATCTGTTTTAGGGTTACCAAGTGTCATTTAATTCCTAGATTGCGCATAAACCCATTTCTGATTGACTCAACCCACTTTTTATCTCATTTAGACCATTTGACCTATGTTTTGTCTCTGAGAGATCCCGTTTATGTACTGCAATGGTAAAATTACAGTTTTAACCTTTAATTTATGTTTTCTTCTCAAAGCACTTGTTCCTTTATTTAGGCCTTCTTCTAGGTTATGTAGGAGCTTTTATCTTCTTTATTGGGTTAAAAAGAGCTAGTTATGGCTCATGATGAGGTTCTCATCATACCCCCATGCCTATCCCTTAGCAAAATTTCAAAGTTTTAACTTCCATTCTAGACCTTGAGTGTCAACAATAAGTGCTTCTCCTTTTCTTTCGTGATTAGGTAGGAATGCCGACAATAGGCCTAGAGGTACTCAAGTACCAACCAAAATCCGGACCTGACCCGCTTTAGCCTCAGTCCTCCGCAAAGGTTTCTACGGCCCACAAAAACTAACCTTGGGTTTGTTGGACTCCGCGGTTAAAGCACCCGTGCTTGAGACAATTTTAGCCTAGGTTCAGTTTTGCAGTGTGTTTTTTTGTAAGAGAGATAGAAGAATTTGTTTGGAGAGATTTTTCTCTCTCTTTTCTTTTTATTTCTAGCTTCGGATTAGCTTCTCAACACGGTCTGTATCAGATTCCTCGTTCCCATCATCAATCCTCAAGGGTCCCTGGCTTTCGAGATTTTGAGATAATCTTGCCCATGGTGTTCCGTGGCCGAATTCAGACCCTGGCGATCGACATTTCAGGATAATGCCGCCCATGGTATCTGAACCAGCAGAGTGCTTACATGCCCCCAGTAGGATATTTAAATATCCTAAGAGACAAGCACCGAGGATACGATATGTTGTTACGCATCTTCGAGGGGAATTTCTCGCCTCTCCGCGCTGGGAACTCATCTAAATCAACTTGTGTTGATTGGCCGCTCCTAATCTAGGTGACTTTTTCAGAACATTAAACGCTTTTCACGTGATTTGGATGATTATGCGCACTGAACCAGACTGTGTGTGAATGTGGGGTGCTTAGGTTACCGAATCCCGCAAATCGGAAGTAAGTTAACGAGGCCGAATACTTCCTAAGCCTTAGACCTAATACTCAAGCTTCGCATTTTCCTCAACCTCTTGAGGATTATCCAGATTTTAATGGATACGTGAATTTTTAAGCTAAAGATTCTAGCCCAAGAGGCCTAAGACCAGCGTTCCCACTAATCTCTTGTTATGTTTCCTTAGCACTTTTTCTTTTTCTTGATTTGATCTAGAACTTCAGTTAACCCCTTAATCTTTTACTAATGACTATTTCTCTTCATTTTCATTTTGTGCTCCTTTTTGTCATTTTACTCTTTTCCTTCTCTCATTTGTATGACCCTGAATTGTTCCTCCCCTCTATCAAGTCTCTTTTTTTTTTTTTAATGAAACCCTTTCTTGATATGAATTTCCTAACATTTTGCACTTTCATACCCCCCCATGCCTACGATTTGCAATGTCCCCATTGTAAATTAGGTGGGTTCGAATTCAGCTTAGTTCATTCATTAGGATAGGTGTGTGGTGAGTGAATGGGTCGAAATGACTTGTTGCGAACGATTTCTAGTCTCGGGTAGGGATACCTGAGGTGAAGTCGGCTGTTCTAATGGATGAACCCTAAAGTGCAATATGAATTCCGCATAGAGATGTCAGAAAAGGTTTCAGGTTTTTCAAAGAATGACGGGTTGCCTCCCGTTAAGCGCTGAGTTTTACGCCATCGGCTGGGTGCAATGAGCTCAAGAGGAATGGAGGGTAAAGGATGACTCAGCCAAATCTATATTGGTCATGTCAATGAACGGCTTTAGTCTCTGACCGTTCACGACAAAGGGTTCAGAATCATGGCTGAGTGGACTGATTTCAATGGCTCCATTTATGAAGATTTGTCGGACTAGGTAAGGTCCGACCCACTTGGATCTTAGCTTTCCTGGGAATAATTTGAGTCGGGCATCAAAGGGTAAAACCTTTTGACCAGGATGAAAGACCTTTCTACAAATGTGTTTTTCGTGAAAAGCTTTAACCCGTTCTTTGTAAATTCGTGAGTTCTCATACGCGTCGTGGCATAATTCATCGATCTCGCTCATTTGAAGTCTTCTGTGGGTTCTAGCCTTAGAAAGGTCAAGATTACAGGTCCGTACTGCCCAATAGGCTTTATGCTCCAACTCGACGGGGAGGTGACATGCCTTCCCGTACACTAGTCTGAAGGGAGCCATTCCTAATTGGGTCTTGTGGGCGGTCCTATAGGCTCACAATGCTTCCGGAAGTCGAGAAGACCAATCTTTTCTATTAGGTCGAACAGTAACCTGAAGGATCTTCTTAATCTCTCGGTTAGATAGCTCAGCTAGACCATTAGTTTGGGGGTGGTAAGGAGTAGAGATTCGGTGTGACACCCCGTATTTGGTCATCAGTGACCTGAACTGAGCGTTTGTAAAATGAGTCCCTCCATCAGAAATTATAGCACGTGGAATCCCGAACCTTGAGAAAATGTTTTGATGAAGGAATTTTATAACGACTTTATGATTGTTGGTTCGGGTCAGAATGGCTTCTATCCACTTGGAAACATAGTCAACTACGAGTAAGATGTATTCAAAGCTATCCGAGATCGGGAAGGGTCCCATGAAATCAATCCCCCAAATATCAAAAATTTTGCATACCAAGATCGGCTGTAGAGGCATCATGTCTCGATGGCTCATGTTGCCTAGAGTCTGGCAATGGGAACATGCCTTACATTGATCGTATGCATCCTTGAAAATTGTGTGCCAGTAAAAGCCACACTGGAGGACTTTTGATGCGGTTTTATGTCCTGAAAAATGTCCACCGCATGCCTGGTCATGGCAAAATGAGAGTATGTCTTCGATTTCCACTTCCGCGATACACCATCGAATTATCTGATCAGCACCAATGCGGAATAGATACGGGTCTTCCCATAGGTAATACTTGGCATCGGAACGCAATTTGTCCTTTTTGGCCTTCGGCCAATCGGGTGGAATCTGATTTGATGGCAGGTAATTAACTATATCAGCGAACCATGGAAGACTTGTACTGATAGTCAGGAGGTGCTCATCAGGAAAATGTTCTGTAATAGGTCCGGAAGGGTCGATTATTTCAGAAGGAAGGCGGGACAAGTGATCAGCTACCACATTCTGCTTTCCCGCCTTGTCACGAATCTCGAGGTCAAATTCTTGCAACAGCAAGATCCATCGGATTAATCGAGGTTTCGCTTCCTTCTTTGCAAGGAGATGTCTCACAGCTGTGTAATCCGAGTATATGATAACACGGGAACCCAGAAGGTATGATCTGAATTTTTCCAGGGCAAATACTACGGCCAGCAGCTCTTTCTCAGCAACTGTATAGTTACGCTGAGCCTCATCCAATGTTTTGCTGGTGTAGTAAATGACCACAGGTTTCCCATCAATTTTCTGCCCCAGAACCGCTCCTACAGCGAAGTCAGATGCATCGCACATGATCTCAAAGGGTGAGACCAGTCAGGGGACTGTAGGATCGGGGCTTGGGTGACTCGGTCACGTAGGATCTCAAATGCTTGAGTGCATTCCTTGGGAATTTTGAAAGGCACATCCTTGGAGAGAAGATTTGTCAGGGGGCGCGCGATTTTGGAGAAATCAGGGATAAATCGACGGTAAAAATCGACGTGCCCCAAAAAAGATCGGATGTCCTTAATCGAGCTAGGCATAGGGAGCTTGGAAATCAGGTTAACCTTAGCTCGATCCACTTGGATGCCTTTCTCCGAGATTAAATGTCCCAGGACAATTCCCTCAGGCACCATGAAATGGCTCTTTTCCCAGGAAAGAACCAAATTCACCTCAATGCACCGCCTGAGTATTTGGACCAAGTGTTGGAGGCAATCGTCAAATGATTGTCCAAAAACTGAAAAGTCATCCATGAAGACTTCCAGATAATCACCTACCATATCTGAGAATATGGCAAGCATGCACCGCTGAAAAGTTGCAGGTGCATTGCAGAGATCGAAAGGCATCCTTCGAAATGCGTACATCTCGAAGGGGCAGGTGAAAGTGGTCTTTTCTTGGTCCTCTGGATGGATTGCCACCTGATTGTAACCGGAGAACCCGTCAAGAAAGCAGAAGAACCTATTTCCCGCTAGTTTTTTGAGGATCTGATCCATAAATGATAGTGGGAAATGATCCTTCTTCGTGGAGGAATTGAGTCTTCTGTAATCAATGCAGACTCTCCACGAGTTAGCTATTCGGGTTGGAATGACTTCTCCGGTTTCAGTCGTGATAATGGTAAGTCCTGCCTTTTTAGGCACCACTTGTATTGGACTCACCCAACGACTGTCAGAGATCGGGTAGATGATCCCTGCATCTAACCACTTTATGATCTCCTTTTTCACGACCTCTTGTAGATTAGGGTTTAGGCGTCTTTGCATTTCTCTTGAAGGTCGTGCACCTTCTTCTGTGTAGATTAGATGTGTGCAGTATGAAGGGCTTATACCAGTCAAATCATCGAGAGTCCATCCAATGGCTCTTCGATGTTGCTGGAGAACAGAAATCAAACGGAGTTCCTAGTCAGGTGTGAGTCGAGAGTTGATAATCACAGGAAACATCTGATTTGAATCCAAAAAGACGTACTTCAGATGTTCGGGAAGGGGCTTGAGTTCCATGACAGGATTTTCAGCAGCAGCGGGTGGTTCGGGGTTTGTATCAGGAGAAATGGTAGGAGTCATAGGTGTGTCTAGATCACGTTCGCACTCCTCTATTAGCGGGTTTTCATTCTTAAGTGGTTGATCAGGGATAATCAGGTTGTCTTCTATATGCAATTCATCAACCACGGCTCTGACATCACATATTTCCTCTATAACCCCGCAATTAATCCCTTGTTGGGCCTTAAAAATGTCAATTTTTAGGTTTTGGTTCCCAAATTTTAATTCTATTTGGCCCTCTTCGTAGTTTATGTTGGCCCTAGCAGTGGCCAAAAAGGGTCTCCCTAATATGATTGGTGTGTCCCTTGGGTTCTTAGGTGCATCCATGTCTAGTACTATGAAGTCCACCGGGAAATAGAAATCTCGTACCCTAACAATGACATCCTCGAGTATTCCTCTAGGTGACTTAATGGATCGATCGGCTAACTGCAATGTCACATCAGTGGGTTTAAGTTCAGATTCTTCAAGGTGGTCAAGGAGGGATGTAGGTATTAAATTTATGGAAGCACCTAGGTCTAGCAAGGCTCTATCAAATTGGGTTTCACCAATTTTACAGGAAATCAAGGGAATTCCTGGGTCTTTAGCCTTGGGCGGGGGTTTGCTCAAGATGACAGAGCTGGCTTGCTCTGACAGTACGATTGGATTCCCATCCTTGGTTCGAGGCTTACGTTTAGGGGTACATATGTCTTTCAAGAATCTTGCATAAGCCGGTATGTGGCGAATTGCATCCATCAATGGGATGTTTATCGGGACCTGTTCAAAGAGCTTGATCAGATCCTCCTCGGGAGCCACAGGTTTGGTTATTCTTTTTCCTTTGGTCAAGGCCTCAGGAAATGGGATCCTAGTTGGTTCCTCTAGGATAGGTCCAGGTTCTTGATCTGGAATAGTGGTATCTTGGATAACTATCCTAGGGTCTTGGCTATTATCAAGCTTGGAGTGGTTCGGATAATGTGGGTCTTGGGTTGTTCTACCACTACGTGTTGTTACGGAGTTCAATCCGGCCTGATTTGGGTTAGGTAGGAGGGGTGGCTGCTGCTAAAATCCAGCATACGATGTTGAAGCTTCCCTCCCATCTGGCGATGGAGCAGTAGGGGCCCGATAAATCACATGTGTTTGGCCTGAATTTGGATTCATAACGCGCTTCTGGGTTAGCACGTTATTTAGGTTGGGCAGAGGTTGCGAAGGAAGGATGCCAGGTTGGCGGGAATTTTCCATCTGGGCCAGTTGCTTGCAAACCTCTGTGATCTCATCCTTGTGCTGTTTTTGCATTGCTGCATTTGTCTTTTGAATGTCAGCCAGTGCTTGAAGGATAAGAGTCATTTGATCCTGGTTTTGCCCGGATTGGTAGGTGGGATTGGGCCGAGGCTGAGGCAGTTGATATGGACGAGAGGCTTGTGGACGGGGTTGATATGGTGGTCTTTGAGAATTTCCCACCCACTGAAAGTTAGGATGATTTCGCTATCCAGGGTTGTAGGTATTGGAGAATGGGTCATTCTAGATGGCGTTGAGGTCCTCGCAGTTCTGAGGAGCCTCAGGAAAGTCAGAATACGAGGGTTCAGAGTTTCCCCAACTCGAGTAGAATGGATCGGAGGTCACTCCGGTCCGAGAGGTAGACGGGGGTGGATATGGGTCCATCCCCTTAGCAGATTGGTGATAGATGTTTTGCACAGTTTCCCTTGCCAGAGGAGGTCGTGCAGAAGAGTTTTGCGCAGAGGTGGCTTGCTGCAAATGTCGAGTTAGCTTGTCCACCTTCTTTTCTATGATAGAAACCTTGTCCAACCGATTGGCCATCAGTTCCAAGTCGACAGAATTGGATAGGTCCTGCATCTCATGTGTCCCTCTCAGATTCGTCGATGCGCGGGCATTCGTCCTATCGAATAAGCCCATGGAGTCCTTATTTATGGAGTTCTCGCACATGTTTTCGAGAATCTCCCACACCGTGTCCTCGTGTTGACCCATGATGTTTCCTCCGCACGTTGCATTGACGAATAAACGAATGTCTTCACGGAGTCCCTGGTAAAAGGATTGGACTTGTTCCCACTTAGGAACTCCGTGATGAGGGCACTTTCGCATGAGATCTAGGAATCGATCCCAAGCTTCGTGAAGAGGTTCTCCCGGTTGTTGAGTGAAATGAGTGATCTGGTGGCGCAAGGCATTCGTCCGGCCAACGGGGAAGAATTTTTTCAAAAATTCGAACTGTAGTTCCTCCCATGTGTTGATCGGATGGGTCTGAGTTTGATACCAGTGTGCGGCCTTGTCCATGAGGGAGAACGAAAACATTTCCATGAGTAGGATATCCCGATTTTGTACATCTGACCCAAAGGTCTGGGCCAGATGCTTGAGTTGTTTAATGTGTTGGAATGAATCCTCAGAGTTAAGCCCATGGAACTTTGGTATGGCATGAATCATATTGGGCTTCAGTTCAGAATCAGGTCCTCCAATCGGGATTCGTACTCGAGGCTCGATTGCCACCGCAACAGGATTATAGTGATCTCGCATCATAGGTCACTGCGGTGGGTTTACAAAGTTCTGAAAGAGATCATTAAGGCGTTGAAGTTGGTGTTCAAGGTTGTTCTCCTCTTCAATGGGTTGTGCCATGATGGAAGAAGGAGAACCAGGGTCTGAATCAGATGAAAGATTTATATAGTGGGGTTGCTGCACAAACAAGGGCATCGAGGCTTGGCCTCGACGAGAATAAATTTCTAAAGGAGGTCTTAAGGGTGGCCTTAAGGACCTCCTACCAAACATGCACCGAAGGATGTGATGAGATTTAGAAGGTGCTGGACCCAATCAAGACACCCAAAAAATTGTTGGGTGACTCTAGAGGTTCGGGGCGGATGGACGCCTTAGTCAAAAAGGTCGTCCACTTGAGAAATACCTGGGTAGCTAGAGAGGGAGAGTCCCGCAAAGACCCCTACACGGTAGAGCATCCCCACGAGTTACAGGGTTTCCCCCACCCGACCTCTCTTGTCATTACGGTTCCAAGTAGACCAGAATGGGGACCTTGACCTCTTAAGTCTACCTTTTTTACTTTAAGATCAAGGTGCTTAATGTTCCACTTGAACTTTTAGGTATTTTCAGTGAAAAAGTGACCTAATTTTAAGGTTGCTTGACTCAAGGGATCAACTTCACCTCTTGTTCCTTTGAGAGTTTTTAGGTCCTTTTCTTTTATGGTTCAAATGGATTAAAAACGTGATTTGCTTAGGGTTCTTCTTGTGTAGATCTTTTGAAACAAGGTTTAGGCACACCTCTTTTTGGACAATTTGTTTCTTTGTTTAAAAGAAGATGTGTCACTAAAAACCCTAGCTTTGTAATCCTTAACTTGGATCTAGTGGGTCTAATTTAGTTGCCTCAGAAATTAGCACCTAGGGCTCAAGCAAGAAAGTTTTAGCCCTAGTTGCCTTAGTTGGATGAACAGACAAAAAATGTGTTGAAATGAAAATCAGGTAACTTGATGAGTTACTAAATATGAAACAGGTAGCCCTAAGTTGATTTTTCTTTTTTCTTTTTAGATTTTGAGAGGGTTAAGAGATAGGGCTTATGGAAATTACCTGTTCTTTGGAGTGTCTATTGTGCAGCAGCTCTTCTTTCCTTTTTGCTTTGCTTTCCCTGCTTTGAACACAACAAAAGAGAGGAGTTAGGTCAAATATTGGATCAAAAAGTTGTAATCAAAAGCTTTAAAAGTGCCCGTTGCTCCCTGGCAACGGCGCCAAAATGTTCGTACGCTTTTGTGAGGGTTTTAAAGAGAATATCATGTTGTAGTATAACCGACAAAACGTTCAAACAAATATAGAGAATTTTATTACTCGAAAAACTAGAGTCTCCGAGGTCGAACACAGGGAGCAATCTCAGTACTTTCAAAACCAAAAAATACAACTTTTAAATGAAAGTAATTGATTAAAAGAGAGAGTTATATAAAAAGAATTTCTAAAAGAAAACAGAATTGGACGTCTGATTTCTATATCAGACATCTTAAATGTAATCTTCTTTCTCTCTTCTGCCTTCTTCTTCTTTGTCTTCTCTGCTTCTTTTCTTGCGAAGGCTTCTTGTTCCTACCTTTGTTCCTCTCCTGTCTTCCTTTTCTTTTTGGCTTTTCTGCAGTCCTTCCTTCTCTCAGATCTCTGCCTTGCTCAGCTTCCTTTCTTCAGAGTTTCTTCTTCTTCTACTCCTGTTCCTTCTTTGTGCTTTCCTTCGAAGTTTTCTCCTTCCTTGTCTTCTCTGCGAGGGCTTCTCCTTCTTTCTCTGCTACACTCAGCCTCTTCTTCCTTCTTTTCTTCCCTTGCTGCTGCAGCTAAGTGTTCGCTTCTTCCTTTGCTCCTTCTTTTCTGTGCAAACCACAGCCAATGCAAAACCTACCCCCATCCCTCTACCCAAACATCTCTCTCTTTCTCTGCAATTTGCTCAAGGATGCTCCCCAGAGCCACACGGGTAATCGGGTCAGATTTGCACCTGGGACCAGGCACACCTGCAGGTGGGTGATGCACGAGGAGTGCATAGGTTAGGGTCGGGTCGGATCCCGCCAGATCTGCGAGGTGAAACCGCAGACGAGGCAAGCGTGGGTCAGGTGAGGGACCTCACCCCTGTGCTTTCGGAGGCGGTAAACATAAAACACAAAAACAATTTATATTATACCTGCGTTTTGCGTTTCAACGATGTGGGACTATCTGGCCCGCCCCAATTTCGTACGCGTCCGCAGAGGAGTCCTCGTGCAATTGCCAAGGCCGGGAGCTTCGCAGCGTGCCTTGCAGGCCCTGCTAGCTTCACAACACCCGCGCGAGCCTGCTGCACATGGAACCTGGAGCTGCTACGCCTGGAGCTACTGCACCTGGAGCTGCTTCAACCGTCAACGGCGGCAGGAGCTGAAACCTGTCAAACACGAGCATGGCCTATTGGCCTAATCAGACTAGCTGGGCACCTTCGCCGTGGCACGGCGAAGATGGTGCACGGTGCTGCAGGCTGCAGGATGGCCTAGGCATGCGTGCCTAGGTCAACCTATGGCCGGAAGTGTGGGGTTGTTCGGGGGACTGTGGTGGAGGTGTAGAAGGATGATGGATGGGCGGAAGTTGCTCCTGGTGGTGAGGCGGACCTTACGAGAGGGTTGGCGAGCTGTGTGGAGGGGCGAAGTGGTGGGAGCGGCTCGCCGGAGGTTGGTCGGAGGCGAGGAAGGTGGAGGTGGTCAGGCACTGTCGGGGGGCAATTTACTAAAATAACATGGGGAAAAGAGAGAGGGGAAGATGGAGAAGGTATCTGGAGTGGTTTGGAAGGAAGGGAGGCAGCGGAGTGGACGACGCGTAACTTCCGTTGTCGGGGAAGAAGCACCCTGAGGGAGGGAGCGGTGACGAAGACGAGGTCAGGGGCATGCGTGCCTGGTACTGTGCGACGCAAGAGGAAGAGGCGGAGTTGACTCTGCTGCTGGTATGGCAGCAGAGCGACGAGAAGGAGGGGAGGACGTCGCCGGAGCTTGCGGGTTTCTTGGCCGGAGATGGGAGAGAGGGAAATTTGGGGGAATCTCCGTCAAAATCAAGCTGAGGATCTGCGGCCGGGTCTGAGGAGCCTTTTATAGGTGTTGGCTGAACCTTCTAGCGCGTGGAGATCGCGCAATCAATCTCTGCCGGCTCACCGGAGATGGAAAGAGGGTGGATACCCAAATCTCTCGTGCTTTCGCATGAGAGATTGGGTTCACACCAGAGATTGTAATTGGCTTTAGAAGGAAGGGAATTCCTCAGAGAATCTCCCTTCCATTTCTGGGAGGGAATCTCTGAGGGATTAGAGAGGAATCCCTCTCGAAACCTCGCCGGAGATCGGTTCTGCCCTAACAATGGCGGCAGGACCTGATTGCAAAGGTGGCGAGGAACTTAGGGGGCTCTCTGCAATGATATTCAAAAGATAGGGACCAAATTGTGATTTGGGTGTACTAAATTGCAAAGTAGGTCAAGATGACCTCCCCTTAGGTCCAAATTTTGGTATAAACCTAATTTGGAACTAAGGAATCCAATGGTGAAGTTGGATTTTAGGTTTGACCACGTTTGACTGGACATTTTTCGTAGAAACCCAAATTAGGTTAGTTGAGGAGCTAGGACCCTAATCTAGGTCAAACTGGGTTCCAAAGGCCAAATTAAGTGTTCTAAACCCTAGAGGATGTTTTTCCATGATTTTTAGAGGGTTTACTTGATTTTTATCCTAACCGGAACCTTGGTAATTTAAGAGGATCTGTTTTAGGGTTACAAGTGTCATTTAATTCCTAGATTGCGCATAAACCCATTTCTGATTGACTCAACCCACTTTTTATCTCATTTAGACCATTTGACCTATGTTTTGTCTCTGAGAGATCCCGTTTATGTACTGCAATGGTAAAATTACAGTTTTAACCTTTAATTCATGTTTTCTTCTCAGAGCACTTGTTCCTTTATTTAGGCCTTCTTCTAGGTTATGTAGGAGCTTTTATCTTCTTTATTGGGTCAAAAAGAGCTAGTTATGGCTCATGATGAGGTTCTCATCATTAAATTTGCAGCCTTGGATGCTACAGGAAATAAGCGGTGTGCCCGAATCTTTCTGCTTCGGTGGTAGATTTGACAGTATAGCACAACTCTCATGAGGCGAGAGAACCATTAGATTCTTAGTTTTCTTTGACTGTCGCCTGGGTGTTGTGTAGTCTTTGAAAAATCTGGTGACAGTAGGTATGTGGTCGATAGCCTCATGCAGGGTACCTTGATTTCTACATCCATGAACAAATTACATAGGTTATCAAAGGCCAACGTATCTTTCTTTTTGCCTTTTGGCTCCCTCAGTAGTGCCTCAGGGAATGGAACTGATTTTGGCACCAATTTGGGTGTATCGTCCTCTCGCGAATGCGGTGCGCATCCCGAATGAGAGGGCGATGAAGAAGATGGGCCAGGATCAGTTCAAGGTGGATCGACGGTCTACTTACCACTCCTCATAGTGATAGCATTGGACGATGCGGGTCTAGTGAGATCATACGGCGGAGGAGGGTTTGCAATAGGGACATAAGAATGCGATGCTACAGTGGGATTAGCCTGAAATCCTGGTGAAATGCTCGGAGCTTGTAGAATTTGATTAACCTGCCCCTGAGAAGGTCATACCTGTGGTTGAGGACCACGGGGTACAAAATTTTGTGGGTTTGGAACAGGTTGGGCGGGAAGAGTGCCCTGAGATCTAGTCACCATGCGTAGTTGACTGATCTCAGCATTCTGCTGCGCCAATTGGTGCTGAAGAGAGGTCATGTTCTCTTCATGGCGCTTTGACATTTCCGTCATCATTCGCATCAATTTATCAAGAGGGCTTGATGCGTGTTCAGTTTGCGGTGCGCAAGGGCCTGATGGCGGATTCGCCAAAGGATTAGACTGGGCCCTTGGGATGATGGGTGCGGATGGTCACATTGGTCCACCCGCATGATTTTGGCACTGCAGGTTGTTGGACCATGGAAAGATCAGATGATTATGCCACCCTAGGTTATAAGTGGCAAAGAAAGGGTTGTTCCCCAGGGCGGAAGCATCTTCTATGCCAAAAGACGTGTCCACGTGTAAATATGCTTCCGAGCACACGGAGGCTTGGTCCTCTGTGTCAAAATGCTAGCTCGCAGAAGCCAGTTCCACATGACTTACCGAGTCGCTCGGTGTGACACTCGGTAAGGAAGGTCTTACGGGGTTTCTCAGGATAAGCCAGGTGTTGGAAGAATTTGGATTGTGATGAAGTGGTGAAGTGGGGGCGTTTGCCAAAGAACGGGCGAGGTTGGCCAGAAGCTCGTCCAGCTTCTTGTGCACGATGGAGACTTCATCCAATTTCTGTGAGATAAGGCTAAGATCAGTGGATGAATGGGAGGGTCCCATGTCAACTTCGTGGACATTTTGGGGCTGGCTGGTACGATTAAAGGTGACAATGGAAGCATTGTTCATTGAGTTTTCACTCATATTTTCAAACAATTCGAATGCTCCATTCTCGTCTTTATTCATGAAATTCCCTCCACAGGAAGTGTCAGCAACTGCTTCAAAGTCTCATTTAGCCCATAGTAGAAAATCTGGGCTATATGCCACTTAGGCAGACCGTGGTGCGGACACTTCCTGAGGAGGTCATTATATCTCCCCATGCCTCATGAAATTGTTCGCCGTTTTGTTGCGTAAATGAAGTGATAGCATGGCAAAGCGCATTGGTTCGCCTAATTAGGAAGAACTTCTTGAGAAACGCTATTCGCATCTCTTCCCAAGAATGGATGGTTCTCCCAAGGGTGCATAACCACTACGATGCTTTATCCCGCAATGAAAACAGGAACATTTTCATGAGGACTATAGGTAACCCGATATTTTTAGGTTTAATAGTTTCAGCCAATCGAGTTAAGTCTTCCAAGTGGAGAAAAGGATCTTCACTTGCAAGACCATGGAAGTGAAAATTTATTAGGCCAATTATGTTAGGTTTCAATTCAAAGTTCTCCTTGCCCATGGGGACCCGAATTTGTCCTATGGTCTCTATAGCAGCGGGATTCTGATATGAGCTAAGAGACCTAGGCTCCTCTCGTTCGGGAGGGTTTTGCATTTCCTCCAATGTTTCCTGAATGGCCTCAATTCGTTCATTATACATTTCCATTTGGGCTTGGAGGCAGGTTATGGGATCTAAGGCTCCACCACCTGGTGGCTTCTGAGGGCGGTTTCCTCCCTCGGGATTTGGGGGTGGGCGTGCAGCCATGTTTGTGGAGGAGGAGGACGATTCAGCTTCTTTTCTAGATTTATCAGGCAATTCAAACAGTTCAGGGTTTTGTGACCTCCTCCCAAACCTGCACTACAGCAGGAAGAATTGGAGGGATAAGAAGGGAAAAGAGATGAGAGAAATGACGCCGCTAAGGTACAGTTGATGACAAATCAATTCAATGAAATTCCTAACCTCTACAGTGTGCCCTTAGACCTAAAGATCTAAGTTACCTACTATCACGGACTACGAAATCGAATGCGAGCACCGCGGAACCACCAGGCCAGATTGAAAGGTCATTTACCCCAGTCTTAGACACCCAATAGCACGCGGGAACCCTCACCAGCACATAGACACTACACGCAGGTAGTTCGACCTCCAATCCTTAATAAGGGTCAAGTTACTACCAATTTTAGTTACAGGCTTAGGGTCAAGTGCTTTTGGAATGTGAAGGGCGTTGTTTACGGGTAATGCCCAAGTGATTGATTTTTCAAGTGTGTAAAACAAGCATGCAACGGGGAAATCTCCTCGAATTGAAGTTTTAATTGGTGAATGGTTTTTAGAGTTCAGCCTTTAGTAGTATGGATTTTAGGATTTCGTTAAAATACCAATTCAACCAATCTCCGGGTTTTTGAGAGAATACAGGTTTTCTTTAAAGCCCAACAAACCCTTCTTCAATATCAGTTACTTAATGCATGCTAAAATGCAATGGGCTTCCCTAATTGGAGATTTCTATGTGTTGATGCACGAATCAGTTTTATATTAGTGTGAAAGGGAGCTAGAGCACTTCAATTCAAGTGCTCCCAATCACCAGAATGATTTCCACACAAGGCTCAACCAAAAGATAAAGAAAATCAAATTGTTGGGGCTGAATTATTCGGGATTGAATCTTAGGCAAGTTGAAAAGTCATGGTGGGGTTGGAATCAACTCAATTCCAAGTCTCCCCACAAAAAATGTGATCCTGAATTTGTAGATAAGTGAGGCAAAGAGAGGTGCAATCAATCTTTTTGTGTTTGCCTCAAAGAATACTTCACACGGCGAAAAATTCAAGAATCAAGATTCTTGGATTTTCGCTTTACGAAGTAAAGCGGGAAATCCCGGGGCAGTGGGAGTAAAGGCAATCAATCAAACAAGTGAATTTTAATCCACTTGCCCCAAGAGATCCCAAGAAGTTTTTCTAGTTTTTAGTTTTTAGTTTTTTTTTTATTATTATTAAGGTGACAAGTTAACCTAAGTTGCAAAGAAAAGAAGACCTACTTGTGCAGCAACGTGTGCGGAGCTCCAATGCGGTGTCGGCGTCTTCACGCTCTCGTTCCCGCCTTGGATCTGCCCACTTCTCTGACTTCGTCTGCCTGCCTTCTCCTTACAACAGGTTTGCCTGCACACCAAGAACAGAGACACCCGTGAAGAGAGAAGAGAAAAATGAAAGGAATGGAATAGAACTTACTTGAAGGCGCACTTCCCTGGCAACGGCACCAGAAAAGGATGGTGGTTGGACCCGGTTAGGTTGTTAATATGGTCATTTTATCATTGAAGTGTGTATAGTGGTTAACCTAAATCGGACCCAACCATCTCTTTACAAAAATTTTTAACCTGGCCTACTTGATTTTATCGTGGTCACTTTTAGGCCTAGGGTCGAACTCAGGGAAGTGGGGTTACAAGGCAAGTTTCTACACCTTTCCTACAACAAACCTCTTCCATTTGTTTATTGTGTTTTTGATGTTTTTCTACTTAGATTTTTTTTCTGATAATCTTTGTCCTTGAGGCACACCCTCAAAATTAGGTTCTCGGCTTTGAGCCAAATCAGGGTTCCAAAACGGGTCTTGCTATTATCAAGACGGAGTACCTGCAAGTCAAGGATTATCTTTTCACTTTTATATATATTTTTTTATCTTTTTACTAGCAGGAAAGCGAAACAGAAATAAAGTAAATATAGTATATATATATATGTATATATTATATATGTATAAAGGGTTTGGGGGTGGAGGCGGAGATGGGGTGTAGCATGGTGTCGAGTCGGTCGTCGTCTAGAAAGATGCAACCGACAAGACGAGGTGCCGCGTGGAGTGTATGGTGGATGGCGGAAGATGTGTGTGACCACGCTTTTTGTACACATGTATCGGGGAATATCAGCAACTGGTGCATATATTCCCGCGATACCAAGTATGGTAAGTAATGTGAAAATATAGATATATATATATAAATATATCTATATGTATATACATATATATATGGTTATAAATATATAAGTATATATATGTACTTATATATGTATATATATGTATATGTATATATATATATAAGTATATGTATAGATAGATATATGTATAGATATATATATATGTATATATATATGTATAAGTATGTATATATAACTATATAGATGTAGATATATATATATATATATATATATATATATGTAGGTAGATATGTATATATATATATGTATATGTGTATATATATGTATATATATATGTATACGTATATAAGTATATGTATATATGTAGATATATATGTGTATATATATATATATGTATATATATATAAGTATATAGATATGTATATATATATATGTATATATGTATAATAATACTTAGTTATATAGGTACTACTATATATATAGATATAAGTATATATATATATGTATATATGTATATATATCAATATATATATATGTACGTATATATATATATATATGTATATAATAGTGTATAGCTGTGTTTGTGTGTGCATGAAAGTGTGAGTGTAGGTGTCTAAGTGTCAGTAAAGAGAGTGAGAGAGTGCTGTGAGAAAGAGAGAGAGCGCTGCTGAGGGTTAAGGCGTCTGAAGCATTCAAGCACCATCTGGAGGCTCCACGCACGCACACAGGCACATATGCATGCAAAGAGGAGCGCACTGGAAGGAGTGGTGCGGAGAGAGGATCGCAACGCATAGCGCTGTGTGGAAGGGCTGGAGTGGGCGCTCGCAGGCGCACGTGGGCAAAGGGAGCAGGCGAGGCAGGCGGGTGCAGGCGACGCAAGTGCACGTAGACGTGCGGGCAGGAGCTGGAGCGAGCTCGGGGCTACACGCGCGCGCGGGCAGTGGCCGGTAGCGGCGTGCCGAGTGACAGGATAAGTGAGAAACTCACCAGTCACCCCACTTTAGCCACAGTGTTCCGCAGAAACACGTGAACAGTGGCTACAGTGGCCGGGTGAGCCGCGCAACCGCCTGCTGCAGGTGCTGTGAGTGCGGACAGCTCGACGCGCACAGAAGAGTGGCGCCGCTGCTGGCTTACGGCATGGTGGTTCACGACAAAGCACGTGGAGAGGGCTACTGGCATGCGCGGTGGAGTTTGAGGGCGACCTGCTGCTTGCACAGTGCTTGCGAGTGTTGGTTGGCGGGCGTGGTGAAGCTTGGCCAGCCGCTGCAGGGGCGCACGGTGGCCTGTTGCGGGTGGACAGGCGAGTGCAGTGCGAAGGAGCGGGAGGCGAGGGTGCCTGCAGGCGCAAGCGGAAGGCCTGCGTGCGCTGCTGCCGCCTTGCTGCTGTTGCTGCAGGGCTTGGCTGGCTATTGTAGGGCGTGCAGTGGCCGGTTGAGCTTCACAGCTTGAAGCTTTGCTGGTAATGGCAGAAGGGCTTCAAACGGAAAAACAAGGAAAGAGCCACCACGCCCACTAGCTCTTTGGTGAGCTGGGCGGTGGTGGACTCACGGTGGTGGTTGTGCACCACCGTGAGGTGCTCCTATCCGCTGGGTGTCTCCTTTGAGGTGGAGGTCCTGCATATGGAGGGAGAGGGAGGAGATGGCCTGGAGAAGAAGGTCTGCTGTTGGAGGAGGACCAGGCTACCCGATGAAGAAGAAGCCACCCTCTTTATACAGAAGAAGAAAGCCATGCACAGCCATGCCCTAGCTGTGCATGGCTTGGCAGGGAGCGGTGCATGCGGCTACAGGGCATGGGAGAGCAGGACATGGAGCGAAGGAGAAGAAGTTGCCATGCAGCCGCGTGAAGAGTGTGAAAGTCAAGTAAAATAGAAAATGAAAAGTTGGTGAATTTTGCAAAGATGCACTTGAGAAAAAATGTAATTGCAAGGCCATTTATTTCACTCTCCTCCCCTATCAATTAAATGCATGCATGCATCTATATTCACAAATGCAACTATGTCTACCTAATATGCACTGATAATGCTAGGAAATAACACAAGATGGCACAATTGCAGGTGTATTTTTGCAATGCAATCATGGGTAGGCTAGGTTGGCGCCAAGTAGGTTAGCTTATGTGGAGCCTAGGTGGAGCTAGTTGGGTGGAGTTGTTAGGTGGGTTTTTGGGGTGGTACAAGCCAAGGAAGTTGGAGCATAGCTAAGTTAAGCTAAGCTAGCTTAGCTAATGGAGGAGTAGAGGAGGAGGTGTTGGAGCTAGGGTTTGGAGGGAGGAGCTGAGGAGGAGAAGTCTGGAGCTGAAACTGGAGCCGGCTACTGCTGAAGAGGCTGGCATGGAGCTACTCTAGCTGGCCTGGCTTGCTAGTTCTTTGCTAGCTACTAAGCCAAGCTAAAGTGAGCTGGCTTCTACTATAATGAGCTGAGGTGAGCTAGGTCTGGTGCTCCCGGGGAGGATCAAGCTGGTTGAGGCAGCTAAGGTAGCTTAGCTCAACTAAGTTGAGCTAAGCTGAATCCCCGGGAGCTGGACTTGAGCTTCCTGAGCTGGGATGAGTTCTTCTTCAGCTGGCTGGAGTTGAGTGGAGTAGGATGTAGCTGGATCTGAGCTGATGTGAACTCTTGTCAACTCAGTTGAGCTAGCTAGAGCTCCCTGTGAACTAGTGGGAGCTGAGATGATCTAGACTTAGCTAAGTTGAGCTGGATCTGAGCTGACTTTAGCTAGGGTGAGCTAAGATGAACTCTCTTGAGCTGCCATTCAGCAAAGATTAACTGAATGGAGTTGGGATGAGCTAACCCTAGTTCAAGTGAGCTAGGTTCCAGCTGTGGTGAGCTGGATCAAGCTGAGTTCCAGCTAGTCTGAACTCCTTCTTCACCAATTGCCTTCTTAAGTGCTAGGGTTTTAGGGATCTGTATATCTGTTCATCCCTAACACTCACAAAAACACATTAAAATAACAAAAGAAAATGCAATGCATGCCTAACCTAGTGAATGCCTAAATGCAGCCCAAAAACCCATTTGCGGAGTAAAATCCTAAGAGCTAGGTTTGTTTTAATGCATAAGATTGATGATAAACTAGCGTTTATCTGGTCCCTCCACCGTTATCGTGGAGGAAACCTACTCCGACGACCTTCAACTTGGATTTTCTCCCTGATTGATTGTTGAATCCCTTACAAAATTGGATGGAAGATTCATCAAGTAGTCCTCTCCAGTATGAACCCATTTAGATGCTTTGATTCTTTCCCAATCTCTCATGCGAATGCATGAGAGATTTAGGTCACTTGAAGCTCCCAAATCCAGTGAGCATTCGTTGCTTGGAAGCTTGACTTCCAAGCGTAAAACCCTCTCTGATGACCTATAAAAGACTCCCCAGGGTCCAACCGTTCTCCTCAGCTTGAAATTAGGCCGGAATTCCCCCTCTTCCTCTCTCCTCTTCAACCACAAGACTCCGCAAGCTCCGACGGACTCTCTCCGACACTTCTTGTCATCTGACCACAAAACCATTGGCGGATTCACCTTCATCACTGTCCTCCGCGTCGAGCAATACCAGCCATCACTGTTCCTTCCCCGTCTTCACCACTGCCTCTCCTACAGAGGTTCGTCTTCCCCTTGTCTGGCAACCACACCGGCATGGGATCCCTCCCCCATTTCATCCTTAAAGTAGACTCTTAGGTTCCCTATCTCTCTTACTTTCTACCCCTCTCTTTATTTCCCAAAATCGACCACCAATGCTACTGAACACCGTCATCTCCTCCATCTCGGGCGACTCCTCTGGGGAGGTGTTCCCACCACTATGCACCACCAGCCACCTCACCGACCACCCTACATCCTCCACTGCACCTTCCCACTCATTTCCCCTCACTCCATTCACTCCATCATCCACTCAAACACCTTCCCAAATAGACCCACTCTCTCCAACTATTCCCGTCACTGTCCGGCCACCACAACCACTTGTGCAACATGCCACTGCCACCGTCACATTCACCGTGCCATGGTGATCCTACTGAGCACTCTGACGTAGCAATAAGGCACCTTTTCTTGATTTCAGGTAGTAGGACAACACCTGCCATTGACGTCGAGCTTCGAGCGAGATTCAAGCTACTCAAGGGTGTCACTGCTTCAGGGGATACCTCCAGACTATGTGAAATAAAGGCCTACAGGAATCCAAGACTTCACGCAAGGGCTTCAACAGCTGCAACCCCATCAATTTGACCAAGAGTCTTGCAGCTGCATTGCACAGAAGGATGGTGGGACATTTAGTCCCACCTCGGATATGAAGAAGCACTTTCAACTGCATAAATTGAATAAGTGAATGGGGTTGTTTGCCTCCAAACACTGAGTGTGATGTCCTCCTCCACCTTCACCTGGCCTCGTCCGCAACACCTCACCCGCAGACCTGGCCAAACCAGACTCGACCTGCACTCCTCCCTCACCACCGCACGTCAGTGAGCCTAGACCAGGGTATGCACTGGGTTCGATTATCCGACCGACTATGGCTCTGGGAGAGCAAGATTGAAATAGAAAGAGAGAAAGAGATAGGAGAGTTGCAAGGGGGAAGGGGGGTTTTTGCGCTGAGAAGTTTGGCTCCGACACTTAGCCAGATTCAGAAGGCTGAAAGGCTAGAGAAGAAGAAAGCCAAAGGAAGAAGAAGGAAGAAGAAGAAGAAGAAGAGAAGGATTGCAGGGTTGGAGGTAGAAGAAGAAGAGGAGGAGGGATTGCTGAGCTGAAGGCCTGAGAAGAATAGAAGAAGGAGCAAAGTAGGGATTGAGAAGAAGAAGAAAGGAAGACTCAGAGAAAGAAAGAAGAAGAAGAGGCACAGTCAAAAGCAAAAGGGGTACTATAGCAATCGTCATTTAAGACGTTTGATTGCAAATTAGACGTTTGATTTCATACTCCTTCCTTTAGTAGACGTCTGATTTCATACTCCTCTCAACAACCTCAGAGATACAGATTGATTTTTTGCAAGTCATGCCAATCTACAATACAGAAACAAAGGAGTTGGAAGAGTGGGGTATTACTAGGTCTCCCTACAAGCCACAAACTTGTTCCCAGATCCAACAGCGACAACTTTTTAAGCTCAGAATCTATGAATAGGCTAGAACCAAGTCAGGTTGCTGAGTCTGCATCTTGTGATTTACTTTGTGGTGGAACCTCCGATCTCGAACCAAATTAAGAACTTGATTCTCGCAATTTCTCCGATGATTTCGAATCTTACTCTGATTACGGAGAACCACTATTTCCTGACAACTATGAGCCAATCTACGACCACAACACACATGATCCACTCTTCAACTCTGACTCTAAGGTGCCTAATCCCGAGATCACTTATTCAAAACCAGGTTCCACTGAGATGGAATCATTTCTTTTTGATACTCCGAAATCAGAAACAAAAAGTGACGAGAGTCACTACAACCCAGAATTCGAATCTTTTCTTGACTCAGATTTTCTTCATCCTATAAACACTCTTCAGGCATTTACCTTTGAGTCTGATGGCTACTATAAGGACTCTCTAAATGAACCCACCTGTGAACCCTTACTAGAAGAGCCCTCATACACAACTCTTATTGATGCCACCTCCTTTACATATATAGAACCTATTCAAACCTGTTTTCAATCCTGACCCACAACCGGACTTAATTTCTTTTATGATTCCCCTCCTAATGAGCCAGTTGCAGATAATTCTCCACCACACTTTTATCGAATTTCGGACATCGATCAGACTACAAATCACACCCCATCCTTCTCTGATCACTCTTGTAGGGTTCCTACATCCTCCATTGATTCTTTTTCATTTAAGGATCCCTGCTCTGGTCAGGATGATTCGACTCAGGCAAACCCTACCTATACACTTCCATACCATTTTGAATTCCAAGGTATATGGTGGGTTCCACATCTCTTGATCTGCATTTATCAAGCCACAAGAGTGATTGGGTTTGGGCTACATTATCAGCCTGTTGATCTGAACAAACATCTGGTTGGACCAACCAAGCTCTTGATCAGGGTCCTTGTTCTGCAAAACTCATTTGAATTGACCACTCCTTCTCCATACCATTTCCCACTCGGCTGAAGGCATTAAATTTAGTGCTTATCGGGGGGCAACTCGTCATTCCAAAAATCGAGATCCTTCTGATTATCCTTCTATACTTCACGTCTATTACACCCTGAGTTCAATTTTAGAACAGTCGATCCCACCTCTGGCACACGTGCCAGAGCTTGAAATCACCCACAACAGTTATTCCCGACCCGTTCGCCCACCCGATAATCCTGTTCTAAATTCCAGAACCCAAAATTGTTTCACACCCTCCGTTTATAATGAGGACATTGCAAAACTTAGGCCTGGGGGGGTGTTAAAGTGCAAGCATTCAAAAATCAAAAGTTCGGAAAGGTTCTCACAAAAAATCACATATTCCAAAAATACCAAAAAGATAAAAAATTCTTGAGAAAGAACAAAAATATGAGAGGAGAGGAAATTTTGATGGCATATCAAATTTCGAGGAGAAAAAGGGGAGGACATAAAAATATCAAAAAGGAGCACAATTAGAAAAGGAAAAGAGATAGTCATTAGTAAGAAATTAAGGAATTGACTTAGTTCTTGACCATTTCAAAATAAATAAAATGAAAGGAAAATAGTGCTAATGAAACAACGAAGTGATTACTAGGAACGCTGATTTTATGCCTTTTAGGCTATAATCCTAGGCTTAAAAATTCAAGTGCCCACTATGATCTGGATAATCATAAAGAGGTTGAGGAAAATGTGAAGCTTAAGTATTAGGTCTAAGGCTTAGGGATTATTCGATCTTGTTAACTGACCTCTGGTTTGTGAGACTCGATAACCTAAGCACCACAATCCACACATAGTCTAGTTCAGTGTGCTTAAGTATCAAAATCATGCAAATGCATTTAAATTATTCTGAAAAAGTCACCGAGATTAGGAGTGGCTGATCAACACAAGTTGATTTGGATGAGTTCCCAGCATAGAGAGGTGAGAAATTCCTCTCAAAGATGCGCAATAACATTTCGTCTCCTTGATGCTTGTCTCCTAGGATATCTACATATCCTCTCAGGGTCATGTAAGCACCTAGTGCTGGTTCAGATGCCATGGGTGGCATTATCCCGAAATGTCGATTGTCAGGGTCTGGATTTAGCTACAGAACACCATGGGTGGGATTATCTCAAAATCTCGAAAGCCAGGGTCCTGGGGGTTGCCATTGGCGATGCTATCCCAAAGTATCGATTGCCAGGGACCCTGCAAGGATATATGATGGGGACTAGGAATCCATTACATACCATGTTGTCAGGCTAATCCAAAGTTAGAAATAAAAAGAAAAGAGAGAGAAAACTCTCCAAAAATAAAAAAAATTCCTCTGTCTATCGCTGACAAAAAAAATGCACTGCAAACTAAATCGAGGCTAAAACATGTTACAAGCATGGGTGCTTTAACCGCAGTGTTCAACAAACCTCAGGATAGTTCTTGCGGGCCTCAAAAACCTTCATGGCAGACTGAGGCTAGAGGCGGTCCGGTCCGGATCTTGGTTGGTACTTGAGTACCTCTAGGTTTACTATTGACATTCTAACCTAATCCACAAAAGGAAGCATGCATCAAAGTTTTGAGTATCAAAAGATTTCATGGTTTAGAAATAAAATTAATACCTTGAAGTTTTGCTAAGGGACTAGCAAAAGCTAGGCATGTGGGTATGATGGGAACACCATCATGAGCCCTAACTAGCTCATTTTGACCCAATGAAGTCAATAAATGCTCCTACATAACCAGCTGAAGGTCATAATTCATTGCATAACCATTCTGAGAGAAAAATAATAAACTAGGGTTAAAATTGTAATTTTACTAGCTTACCATGAATGCAGTACAACCACGGGTTTTCTCCAGGACTGAATAAAAGTCAAATGGTCTTAATAAGATAACAAGTGGGTTAGGTCAGACAGAAAAGGGTTTGTATGTGTTCTGATAATTAAATGACTTTTGAAACCCTAAAAATAGACCCACTTAATTAACCAAGGTTCTGGTCAGGATAAATTTTCTTAAACCCTCTAAAAATCATATAAAAATATTCTCTAGGGTTAAGTACCTTCAATTTGGCCATTAGAACCTATCTTGACCTAAAATGGAGTCTTAGAACGATATTTGCCTTAATTTTGGTTTTTGCATAAATTACCCAGTCAAACGTGGTCAAAACCAAAATAGAACTTCACCATTGGATTCCTTAGCTCCAAATTAGGTTTGTACCAAAATTTGGACCTAAGGAGAACTTGTCTTGACCTAGTTTCCGAAAAGGTTCTGTCTGATTACATTTATACCTTTACTTTCAAAAACCATTGCATCCAGCCCCCTAACTTCTTCGTCATCTTCACAATTAGGTCCCTAAACCATTATCGCGGAGGAAACCTACTCTGATGACCTTCAACTTGGATTTTCTCCCTGATTGATTGATGAATCCCTTCCAAAATTGGAAGGGAGATTCATCAAGTAATCCTCTCTAGTATGAACCTGTTTAGATGCTCTGATTCTTTCCCAATCTCTCATGCGAAGCATGAGAGATTTGGGTCTCTTGAAGCTCCCAAATTCGGCAAGCATTCATTCTTGGAATCTTGACTTCCAAGCACAAAACCCTCTCTGACGACCTATAAAAGACTCCCCGGGGTCCAACTGTCCTACTCAGCTTGAAATTGGGTCGGCATTCCCCCTCTTCCTCTCTCCTCTTCGACCACAAGACTCTGCAAGCTTCGACGGTCTCTCTAAGAGTCTTCTTGTCATCTGACTACAAAACCAATGGCGGATTCACCTTCATCACCATCCTCTGCATCGAGCAATACCAGCCATTGCCGCTCCTTCGCTGTCATCGCCGCCGCCTCTCCTACGGAGGTTCGTTTTCCCCACGTCTGGCAACCACACCGGTGTGGGATCCCTCCCCCTTTTCATCCTTAAAGTAGACTCTTAGGTTCCCTATCTCTCTTACTTTATCCCCCTCTCTTTATTTCCCAAAATCGACCACCAACGCTACTGAACACCGTCATCTCCGGTGACTCCTCCAGTGAGGTGCTCCCACCACTACACATCGCCAGCTACCTCGTCGACCACCCTACAACCTCCACTGCACCTTCCCACTCATTTCCCCTTACTCCATTCCTCCATGATCCACTCAAACACCATCCCGAACAAACCCACTCTCACCGACCGTTCTCGTTACTGTCCGACCACCACAGCCACTCGCGCAACACACCACTGCCACCGTCACATTTGTCGTGCCACAGCGATCCTACTGAGCATTCTGAGGTGGCCATAAGGCCCCTTTTCTTGATTTCAGGTAGCAAGCCAACACCTGCCATTGACGTTGAGCTTCAAGCGAGCTTCAAGCTACTCAAGGGTGTCCCTACTCTAGGGGATACCTCCAAGTTGTGCGAAATAGAGGCCTACAGGAATCCAAGACTTCACGCAAGGGCTTCAGTAGCCGTAGCCCCATCAATTTGACCAAGAGTCCTGTTGCTGCCTTTCACGGAAGGAAGTTGGGACATTTAGTCCCACCTCAGATATGAAGAGGTGCTTTCAGCCGCATAAATTGAATAAGTGAATGGGGTTGTTTGCCTCCAAACACTGAGGGTGAGGTCCTCCTCCAACTTCACCCGGCCTCATCCGCAGCACCTCACCCACGGACCTAGCCCGACCTGACTAGACCTGCACTCCTCTCTCACCACTGCACGTCGGTGAGTTTGGACCCATGTATGCGCTAGGTGCGATTACCAGACAGACTGTGGCTCTAGGAGAGCGAGACTGAAATAGAATGAGTGAAAGAGAGAGGAGAGTTGCACAGGGGAAGGGGGATTTTTGCGCTGAGAAGTTTGGCTTCGACACTTAACTAGATTCAGAAGGAAGAAAGGCTAGAGAAGAAGAAAGCCAAAGGAAGAAGAAGGAAGAAGAAGAAGAGAAGGATTGCAAAGCTGAAGGCAGAAGAAGAAGAGGAGGAGGGACTGCTGAGCTGAAGGCCTGAGAAGAATAGAAGAAGGAGCAAAGCAGGGATTGAGAAGAAGAAGAAAGGAAGACTTAGAGAAAGAAAGAAGAAGAGGCACAGACAAAAGCAAAAGGGGTACTATAGCAAACGTCATTTAAGACGTTTGATTGCAAAATTAGACGTCTGATTTTATACTCCTTCCTTTAGTAGATTTGAGTAATTATTCTATGTATTAGACTTATAATTGGTGAATCAAATCGCCATTATTTTATCTAAAATTCTTTTTACTCTTCATATACTCATTTGCTCTAGTTGCAAATTAGTTTTTGAGTAATATTTTATGTTCAATTTGCATTAATTGTTGAGATTAGTGTGTGAATTCCATTTGCTCCCTGTGTTCAACCTTGAAACTTTTTCAGGTAATAAAAATTGTATTTGTTTTCAAAGCGATTTCGACTATACTGCAACACGACACTATTAAACACTGACTTAGTGCAAGTAAACATTTTGGCATCGTTGCTAGGGAGCAACGGGAAATTTAGAATTCTCGATTGCAATTTCTAATACAGATTCTAACTTTCTATATCAGTTTGGCTATGGTTGTTTCAGGAAGAAGATACATTAAGAAAGTCAACTGCACATCAAACATGCCAGGGGCAAGTAAACTCTTATTACTCTCTCTCTTAAGCCCCTCATTCTAAAAAGGTTAAAAAGTTAAAAATCAATTAGGGCTACTTGCTTTCCATTATTAGATAATTCATCAAGTTGCCTGATTTGATTTCAACAACAAAACCTGATTTGTACACCCACTTAAGGTAACTAGGGCAATCGCATTCTTGTTTGAGGCCTAGATACCACATTTGGCAAACTAAATTGGACCAATATTAGAGCCAATTAAGGATTCCAAGTTAGGGTTTTAGAGACACACTTACAAAATCAAGAATGGATCTTTCCAAAATGATGTGTGCCAAAGCCTTGGTTGAATTGATCGATTCAAGCAAACCCTAAAAATCATGCTCTTAATCTCACTTGAATCCTAAAAGTGGGACCAAAAAACTTCTCAAAGGACAAATAGGTGAATTGACCCGCCTTGTTGGTCAACCAATCTTTCAATTAGGTCACTCTTGTGCACTCAATATATCTTAAAAGTTCAAGTGAAATCCTAAGCACCCTTGCTCTTAATAAAACTGGTAGACTTAAGAGGTCAAGTCCCCATTCTGTTCTACCTGGAACATCAGTGACAAGAGAGGTCGGGTGGGGGAAACCTTGTAACCTGTAGGGATGCTCTACCGTGTAGGGGTCTTTGCGGGACTCTCCCTTCCTGGCTACCTAGGTAATTCTCAGGTGGACAACTTTCTGATCCATGGGTATCATCCACCCCGAGCCTCTATAGTCATTCAAAAATCTTTGGGTGCCTTGATTGGGTCAATATCACAATCGAGTCCTTCATCCCTCCTATTTAGAGCACACACATAGATTTCCTTGGAATCTTTTTCAGATCTAATCAATTTCGATCTAAACTTGAATTTTGATTCTACATCTTGATTCCACTAGCTAATTCAAAAATGCAGCCAAGCTACTTAGGAAAACCATTGAAGAGACCTGAATTTCAAAGATCCATGAAAGATAGAATGGTTGAGGATGCCCTTAGATTTTATGAGATTGATTACAAAACCTCAAAATTGATTGAAGACATTCAGGTTAATGTATCGACAACAACCTTCATTGTAAACTGTGCCCAATTATTATTAATAGAAGTAACAAATGGATCAACCTAGGATATTATCATAATAGGATACATTGAGATAGAAAAATTGCATAACTTTGAATATCTCCAATGCATGACAAATTCTGTACTTTGGGACAAACACCAAGATGATCTTAAAAAATGGGAAGAAATGATGAAATTGTTGAAGCAAGTTATCGATCAAAAATACACGTACATAACCCAAATAGTTAATGAAACATCTTGGAATAATACTAAGGATCAATCTGATTTCCCAAATCCTTGGTTTCAGACACAACGTTGTTGTGGATTCCCAACCTAGACGGAAAATGATATGCCTGATCTTGAAATAGGTTCGGAAGTCCCAATTCTAGGAGAACACGATTTTGAGCTAGCCCTAGAAATCCAAACCCTGGTTCACCAAGCAGAGAATTCCTAGACTCCAGTAATAATGAGATTGAATCAGAACCTCTTGAGGGTGTAAATCCTACCCCTTACTCTAATAAGGTGACCCTTAAAGGCAATTCTAACCTAGATTCTAGTAATTCAACCCACATCCTTACCCTAGAATCTAGATCTGAATCCTCTTGAGATAATTATAAGGCCCTGTATGATGAAAATCAAAGTTTGAATTTGGATTATGATTTTGGGCCTTTATTTGATGAATGTACCTCTCCAACATCCTCAAAGATACAGATTGATTTTTTGGAAGTCACGCCAATCTATGATATAGAAACTGAGTTGGAAGAGTGGGGTTTTGACTGTGTCCTCCATACAAGCCACAAACCTGAGCCCAGATCCAATAGGGACACCTTTTCAAGCTCGGAATCTACGAATAGGCTAGAACCAAGTTAGGTTGCTGAGTCTGCATCTTGTGATTTACTCTGTGGTGGAACCTCTGATCTCGAATCAAATTCAGAACTTGATTCTCGCAATTTCTCCGACGATTTTGAATCTTACTATGATTACGGAGAACCATTATTTCCTGACAACTATGAGCCAATCTATAACCATAACACACATGATCCATTCTTCAACTCTAACTCTAAGGTGCCTAATCCCAAGATCACTTATTCAAAATCAGGTTCCACTGAGATGGAATCATTTCCTTTTGATACTCAAGAATCTAAAAAAAAAAGTGCCGAGAGTAACTACAACCCAGAATTCAAATCTTTTCTTGACTCGGATTTTCTTCATCCTATAAACATTCTTCAGGCATTTACCTTCAAGTTTGATGGCAACTGTAAGGACTCTCTAAATGAACCCACCTGTGAACCCTTACTAGAAGAGCCCTCATACACAACTCTTATTGATGCCACCTCCTCTACATATATAGAACCTATTCAAACCCATTTTCAATCCCGACCCACAACCGGACTCAATTTCTATTCTGATTCCCCTCTTAATAAGCCAGTTGCAGATGATTCTCCACCACACTTTTATTGAATTTCGGACATCGATCAGACTACAAATTACACCCCATCCTTATCTGATCACTCCTGTAGGGTTCCTACATCCTCCACTGATTCTTTTTCATTTAAGGATCCCTGCTCTGATTAGGTTGATTCGACTCAGCCAAACCCTACCTATACACTTCCATACCATTTTGAATTCCAAGGTATATGGTGGGTTCCACATATCTTGATCTACATTTATCAACCCACCAGAGTGATTGGGTTTGGGCTACATCATCAGATTGTTGATCTGAACAAACATCTGTTGGATGAACCAAGCTCTTGATCAAAGGTGCTTGTTCTGCAAAACTCATTTGAATTGACCACTCCTTCTCCATACCATTTCCCGCTCGGTTGAAGGCGTTGAATTTAGTGCTTAATGGGAGGCAACTTGTCATTCAAAAAATCAAGATCCTTCTGATTATCCTTCTATACTTCACGTCTATTGCACCCTGTGTTCAATTTTAGAACAGTTGATCCCACCTCTGGCATACTTGCCAGAGCTTGAAATCACCCACAACAGTTATTCCCGACCCATTCGCCCACCTGATAATCCTGTTCTAAATTCCTGAACCCAAAATTGTTTCACACCCTCCATTTACAATGAGGACATTCCAAAACTTAGGCCTGGGGGCTGTTAAAGTGCAAGCATTCAAAAATCAAAAGTTCGAAAAGGTTCTCACAAAAGATCACATATTCCAAAAATACCAAAAAAATAAAAAATTCAGGAAAAAGAACAAAAATATGAGAGGAGAGGAAATTTTGATGGCATATCAAATTTTGAGGAGAAAAAGGGGAGGAGATAAAAATGTCAAAAAGGAGCACAATTAGAAAAGGAAAAGAGATAGTCATTAGTAAGAAATTAAGGAATTGACTTAGTTCTTGACCATTTCAGAAGAAAGAAAATGAAAGGAAAATAGTGCTAATGAAACAAAGAAGAGATTAGTAGGAACACTGATTTTATGCCTTTTGGGCTATAATCCTAGGCTTAAAAATTCAACTACCCGCTATGATCTGGATAATCCTCAAGAGGTTGAGGAAAATGCAAAGCTTAAGTATTAAGTCTAAGGCTTAGGGATTATTCGGTCTCGTCAACTGACCTCTGGTTTGCGAGACTCGGTAATCTAAGCACCCCAATCCACACACAGTCTGGTTCAGTGCACCTAGGTATCAAAATCACGCAAATGCATTTAAATTATTCTGGAAAAGTCACCTAGATTAGGAGCGGCTGATCAACACAAGTTGATTTGGATGAGTTCCTGGCACAGAGAGGCGAGAAATTCCTCTCAAAGATGCGCAATAAAATATCGTCTCCTCGATGCTTGTCTCCTAAGATATCTACATATCCTATCAGGGTCATGTAAGCACCCAATGCTAGTTCAGATGCCATGGGCAGCATTATCCCGAAATGTCGATTGCCAGGGTCTAGATTCAGCTATAGAACACCATGGGCGGGATTATCTCAAAATCTCAAAAGCCAGGGTTATGCGGGCTGCCATTGGCGGTGCTATCTCGAAGCATCGATTGCAGGGACCCTGCAAGGATTGATGATGGGGACTAGGAATCCGATACATACCATGTTGTAAAGCTAATCCAAAGCTAGAAATAAAAAGAAAAGAGAGAGAAAACTCTCCAAAAAAAAAAAATTCCTCTGTCTATCGCAGACAAAAAAGACGCATTGCAAACTAAATTGAGGCTAAAACATGTTACAAGCATGGGTGCTTTAACCGTGGAGTTCAATGAACGTCAGGATAGTTCTTGTGGGCCTTAGAAACCTTCGTGGCAGACTGAGGCTAGAGTTGGTCAGGTCCGGATCTTGGTTGGTACTTGAGTACCTCTAGGCCAACTATCGACATTCCAACCTAATCTACAAAAGGAAGCACGCATCAAAGTTTTGAGTATCAAAATATTTCAAGGTCCAAAATCAAAATTAATACCTTGAAGTTTTGCTAAGGGACTAGCAAAAGCTAGGCATGTGGGTATGATGGGAACACCATCATGAACCCTAACTAGCTCATTTTGACCCAAAAAAGTCAATAAATGCTCCTACATAACCAACTGAAGGCCATAATTCATTGCATAACCATTCTGAGAGAAAAATGATAAACTAGGGTTAAAACTATAATTTTACCAACTTACCATGAATGCAGTACAACCACGGGTTTTCACCAGGACTGAATAAAAGTCAAATGGTCTTAATAAGATAACAAGTGGGTTAGATCAGACAGAAAAGGGTTTGTATGTGTTCTGATAATTAAATGACTTTTGAAACCCTAAAAACAGACCCACTTAATTAACCAAGGTTCTGGTCAGGATAAAATTCACTTAAACCATCTAAAAATCATATAAAAATATTCTCTAGGGTTAAGTACCTTCAATTTTGCCATCAGAACCTATCTTGACCTAAAATGGAGTCTTAGAACGATATTTGCCCTAATTTTGGTTTCTTCATAAATTACCCAGTCAAACGTGGTCAAAACCAAAATCCAACTTCACCATTGGATTCCTTAGCTTTAAATTAGGCTTGTACCAAAATTTGTACCTTAGGAGAACTTGTCTTGACCTAGTTTCCGAAAAGGTCCTGTCTGATTACATTTATACCCTAACTTTCAAAAACCATTGCATCCAGCCCCTAACTTCTTCACCATCATCACAATTAGGTCCCTACACCACTATCGTGGAGGAAACCTACTCTGATGACCTTCAACCTGGATTTTCTCCCTGATTGATTGATGAATCCCTTCCAAAATTGGAAGGGAGATTCATCAAGTAATCCTCTCTAATATGAACCCATTTAGATGCTCTGATTCTTTCCCAATCTCTCATGCGTACGCATGAGAGATTTGGGTCTCTTGAAGCTCCCAAATTTGGCAAGCATTCCGTCTTGGAATCTCGACCTCCAAGCACAAAACCCTCTCTGATGACCTATAAAAGACTCCCCAGGGTCCAACCGTTCTACTCAACTTGAAATTGGGCTGGAATTCCCCCTCTTCCTCTCTCCTCTTCGGCCACAAGACTCCTCCAGCTCCGACGGTCTCTCTCTGACTCTTCTTGTCACCCTACTATAAAACCAGTGGCGGATTCTCCTTCATCACCATCCTCCCTGTCGACCAATACCAGTTATCGCCGTTCCTTCCTCGTCGTCGCCACCGCCTCTCCTTTGGAGGTTCGTCTTCCCCACGTCCGGCAACCACACAGGCGTCGGATCCCTCCCCCTTTCATCTTTAAAGTAGACTCTTAGGTTCCCTATCTCTCTTACTTTCTCCCCCTCTCTTTGCTTCCCAAAGTCGACCACCAACGCTACTGAACACCGTCATCTCCTCCATCTCCAACGACTCCTCCGGCAAGGTGCTCCCACCACTACGCACCTCCAGCCACCTCGCCGACCACCCTACAACCTCCATTGCACCTTCCCACTCATTTCCCCATACTCCACTCCATGATCCACCCAAACACCATCTCGAACAAACCCGCTCTCACCGACTATTCTCGTCACTATCAGCCACCACAGCCACTCCCGCAACACGCCATTGCCACCATCACATTTGCAGTGACACGGCGATCCTACTGAGTGTTCTAAGGTGGCCATAAGGCCCCTTTTCTTGATTTCAGGTAGTAGGCCAACACCTGCCATTGACGTCAAGCTTCGAGCGAGCTTCAACCTGCTCAAGGGTGTCCCTACTCTAGGGGATACCTCCAGGCTGTGCGAAATAAAGGCCTACAGGAATCCAAGAATTCACGCAAGGGCTTCAGCAGCTGTAGCCCCATCAATTTGACCAAGAGTCCTGCTGCTGCACTACACGGAAGGAAGGTGGGACATTTAGTCCCACCTCGGATATGAAGAGGCACTTTCAGTCGCATAAATTGAATAAGTGAATGGGGTTGTTTGCCTCCAAGCACTAAGGGTGAGGTCCTCCTCCAGCTTCACCCGGCCTCATCCGCAACACCTCACCCACGGACCTGGCCCGACCCGTCTCGACCTACACTCCTCTCTCACCACTGCACATCGGTGAGCTTGGACCCATGTATGCGCTAGGTGCGATTACCATTCCAACTGCGGCTTTGGGAGAGCGAGACTGAAATAGAAAGAGTGAAAGGGAGAGGAGAGTTGCACGGGGGAAGGGGGGTTTTTGCGCTGAGAAGTTTGGCTCTGAAATTTAGCCAGATTCAGAAGGCAGGAAGGCTAAAGAAGAAGAAAGCCAAAGGAAGAAGAAGGAAGAAGAAGAAGAAGAGAAGGATTGTAGGGCTGAAGGCAGAAGAAGAAGATGAGGAGGGACTACTGAGCTGAAGGCCTGAGAAGAATAGAAGAAGGAGCAAAGCAGGGATTGAGAAGAAGAAGAAGAAAGGGAGACTCAGAGAAAGAAAGAAGAAGAAGCACAGACAAAAGCAAAAGGGGTACTATAGCAAACGTCATTTAAGACATCTGATTGCAAAATTAGACGTCTGATTTCATACTCCTTCCTTTAGTAGATTTGAGTAATTAGTCTATGTATTAGACTTATAATTGGTGATTCAAATCACCATTATTTTATCTAAAATTCTTTTTACTCTTCATATACTCATTTACTCTACTTGCAAATTAGTTTTTAAGTAATATTTTATGTTCAATTTGCATTAATTATTGAGATTAGTGTGTGAATTCCATTTGCTCCCTGTGTTCAACCTTGAAACTTTTTCAGGTAATAAAAATTGTATTTGTTTTCAAAGCGATTTCGACTATACTGCAACACGACACTATTAAACACTGACTTAGTGCAAGTAAACATTTTGGCATCGTTGCTAGGGAGCAACGATAAATTTAGAATTCTCGATTGCAATTTCTGATACAGATTCTAACTTTCAATATCACTTTTGTTGTGGTTGTTTCTCAAAAGAAGATACATTAAAGAAAGTCAACTGCACATCAAACATGCCAGGGGCAAGTAAATTCTGATTACTCTATCTCTTAAGCCCCTCATTCTGAAAAGGTTAAAAAGTTAAAAATCAATTAGGGCTACTTGCTTTCCATTCTTAGATAATTCATCAAGTTGCCTGATTTGATTTCAACAACAAAACCTAATTGTGCACCTAGTTAAGGTAACTAGGGTCATCACATTCTTGTTTGAGCCCTAGATACCACATTTGGAAAACTAAATTGGACCAAAATTAGAGCCAATTAAGGATTCCAAGTTAGGGTTTTGATGACACACTTACATAATCAAGAATGGATTTTTCCAAAATGATGTGTGCCTAAGCCTTAGTTGAATTGATTTATTAAGCAAACCCTAAAAATCAGGCTCTTAATCTAACTTGTATCCTAAAAGAGGGACCTAAAAACTTCTCAAAGGAGAAATAGGTGAAGTTGACTCACCTTGTTGGGTCAACCATTCTTTAAATTAGGTCACTTTGTGCACTCAATACTTCTTAAAAGTTCAAGTGAAATCCTAAGCACCCTTGCTCTTAATAAAATCGGTAGACTTAAGAGGTCAAGTCCTCATTCTGGTCTACCTGGAACATCAGTGACAAGAGAGGTCGGGTGGGGGAAACCCTGTAACCCGTGGGGGCGCTCTACCGTGTAGGGGTCTTTGCAGGACTCTCCCTTCGTAGCTGCCCAGGTAATTCTCAGGTGGACGACTTTCTGATCTAGAGGTATCTCCGCCCCGAACCTCTATAGTCATCAAAAAATCTTTGAGTGCCTTGATTGGGTCAATATCACAATCCAGTCCCTCATCCCTCCTATTTAGAGCGCACACATAGATTTCCTTGGAAGCTTTTTCAGATCTAATCAAATTCGATCTAAACTTGAATTTTGATTCTACATCTTGATTCCACCAGCTAATTCAAAAATGCAACCTGGCTACTTAGGAGAACCATTGAAGAAACCTGAATCTCAAAGATCCATGAAAGATAGAATGGTTGAGGATGCTCTTAGATTTTATGAGAATGATTACAAAACCTAAAAATCAATTGAAGACATTTAGGTTAATGTATCGACAAAAGCCTTCATCGTAAACTATGCCCAATTATTATTAATAGAAATAAGAAATGTATCAACCTGAGATATTCTCATAATAGGATACATCGAGAAAGAAAAAATGCATAACTTTGAATATCTCCAATGCATGACAAATTCTATACTTTGGGGAAAACACCAAGACGATCTTGAAATATGGGAAGAAATGATGAAATTGTTGAAACAAGTTACCGATCAAAAATACCCATACATGCCCCAAATAGTTAATGAAACATCTTGGAATAATATTAAGGATCAATCTGATTTCCCAAATCCCTGGTTTGAGACACAAGGTTGTTGTGGATTCCCTACCAAGAAAGAATATGATATGCCTGATCTTGAAATAGGTTTAGAAGTCCCAATTGCAGGAGAACACAATTTTGAGCCAGTCCTAGAAAATCACAACCCTGGTTCACCAAGCATAGAATTACTAGACTCCTGTAATAATGAGATTGAATCAGAACCTCTCAAGGGTGTAAATCCTGCCCCTTACTCTGATAAGGTGACCCTCGAAGGCAATTCTGATCTAGATTCTAGTAATTCAACCCACATCTTTAGCCTAGAATCTAGATCTGAATCTTCTTAGGATAATTACAAGGCCCTGTATGATGAAAATCAAAGTTTGAATTTGGATTATGATTCTGGACCTTTATTTGATGAATGTACCTCTCCAACATCCTCAGAGATACAGATTGATTTTTCGGAAGTCACCCTAATCTACGATACATAAATCGAGGAGTTGGAAGAGTGGGGTTTTGATTGGGTCTTCCCTACAAGCCACAAACTTGAGCCCAGATCCAATAAGGACACCCTTTTAAGCTCGAAATCTACAAACAGGCTAGACCCAACTCAGGTTGCTGAGTCTACATCATGTGATTTACTCTGTGGTGGAACCTCTGATCTCAAATCAAATTCAAAACTTGATTCTCACAATTTCTCTGACGATTTCGAATCTTACTATGATTACGAAGAACCATTGTTTCCTGACAACTACGAGCCAATCTACGACCTCAACACACATAATCCATTCTTCAACTATGACTCTAAGGTCCCTAATCCTAAGATCACCTATTCAAAATCAATTTCCATTGAGATGGAATCATTTCTTTTTGATACTCAGGAATCAGAAACAAAAAGTGTCAAGAGTGACTACAACCCAGAATTTGAATATTTTCTTGACTCAGATTTTCTTCATCCTATAAACACTCTTCAGGCATTTACCTTCGAGTTAGATGGCTACTATAAGGACTCTCTAAATGAACCCACCTTTGAACCCTTACTAAAAGAGCCCTCACACACAACTCTTATTGATGCCACCTCCTTTACATATACAAAACCTATTCGAACCCATTTTCAACCCCAACCCACAACCGGACTCAATTTCTATTCTGGTACCCCTCTTAATGAGCCAGTTGTAGATGATTCTCCTCCACATTTTTATCAGGTTTCGGACATTGATCAGACTACAAATCACGCCCCATCCTTCTCTGATCACTCTTGTAGGGTTCCTACATCCTCCACTGATTCCTTTTCATTTAAGGATCCCTACTCTAATTAGGTTGATTCGACTCAGCCAAACCCTACCTATACACTTCCATACCATTTCGAATTCCAAAGTGTATGGTGAGTTCCACATCTCTTGATCTACATTTATCAACCCACTAGAGTGATTGGGTTTGGGCTACATTATCACCTTGTTGATCTGAACAAACATCTGGTTGGACCAACCAGGCTCTTGATCGAGGTGGTTATTTTGCAAAACTCATCTGAATTGACCACTCCTTCTCCAGACCATTTCCCGCTCGGCTGAAGGCATTGAATTTAGCACTTAACAGGATGCAACCTGTCATTCCAAAAATCGAGATCCTTCTGATTATCCTTCTGTACTTCACGTCTATTGCACCTTGAGTTCAATTTTAGAATAGTCAATCCCACCTCTGGCACACATTCCAGAACTTGAAATCACCCGCAACAGTCATTCCCGACCCGTTCACCCACCTGATAATCCTATTCAAAATTCTTGAACGCAAAACTATTTCACACCCTCCGTTACATTGCAAAACTTAGGCCTGGGGGGGTGGTAAAGTGAAAGCATTCAAAAATCAAAAGTTCGGAAAGGTTCTCACAAAAAATCACATATTCCAAAAATACCAAAAAAAAAAAAACAATTCTTGAAAAAGAACAAAAATATGAGAGGAGAGGAAATTTTGATGGCATATCAAATTTTGAGGAGAAAAAAGGGAGATAAAAATGTCAAAAAGGATCACAATTAGAAAAGGAAAAGAGATAGTCATTAGTAAGAAATTAAGGAATTGACTTAGTTCTAGACCATATCAAAAGAAAGAAAGTGAAAGGCAAACAGTGCTAATGAAACAAAGAAGAGATTAGTAGGAATGCTGATTTTAGGCCTTTTGGGCTATAATCCTTGGCTTAAAAATTCAAGTACCCACTATGATCTGGATAATCCTCAAGAGGTTGAGGAAAATGCATAGGTTAAGTATTAGGTCTAAGGCTTAGGGATTATTCGACCTCGTTAACTGACCTCTGGTTTTCGAGACTCGGTAACCTAAGCATCCCAATCCACACATAGTCTGGTTCAGCGCGCCTAAGTATCAAAATCACGCAAATGCATTGAAATTATTCTGAAAAGGTCACCTAGATTAGGAGCGGCTAATCAACACAAGTTGATTTGGATGAGTTCCCGGTGCGGAGAGGCGAGAAATTCCTCTCGAAGATGCACATTAACATATCGTCTCCTCGGTACTTGTCTCCTAGGATATCTACATATCCTACTGGGGTCATGTAAGCACCTTGTGCTGGTTCAGATGCCATGGGCGGCATAATCCCAAAATGTTGATTTCCAGGGTCTAGATTCAGCTACAGAACACCACGGGCGGGATTATCTCAAAATCTTGAAAGCCAAGGTTCTAGGGGTTGCCATGGATGGAGCTATCCCAAAGCATCGATTGCTAGGGACCTTACGAGGATTGATGATGGGGACTAGGAATCCGATACATACCATGTTGTAAAGCTAATCCAAAGCTAGAAATAAAAAGAAAAGGGAGAGAAAACTCTCCAAAAGCAAAAACAAATTCCTCTATCTATCTCTGACAAAAAAATGCACTACAAACTGAACCTAGGCTAAAACACGTTACAAGCACAGGTGCTTTAACCACGGACTTCAATGAACCTTTGGATAGTTCTTGTGGGCCTTACAAACCTTTGTGGCAGATTTAGGCTAGAGCTGGTCAGGTCCGGATCTTGGTTGGTACTTTAGTACCTCTAGACCTACTATCGGCAATATAACCTAATCTACAAAAGGAAGCACGCATCAAAGTTTTGAGTATCAAAAGATTTCATGGTTTAGAATCAAAATTAATACCTTGAAGTTGAGCTAAGGGACTAGCAAAAGCTAGGCATGAGGATATATGATGGGAACACCATCATGAGCCCTAACTGGATCATTTTGACCCAATGAAGTTAATAAATGCTCCTACATAACCAACTGAAGGTCATAATTCATTGCATAACCATTCTAAGAGAAAAAAAAGAAACTAGGGTTAAAACAGTAATTTTACCAGCTTATCATGAATGCAGCACAACCACATGTTTTCTCAAGGGCTGAATAAAGGTCAAATGGTCTTAATAAGATGACAAGTGGGTTAGATCAAACAAAAAAGGGTTTATATGTGTTTTGATAATTGAATGAATTTTGAAACCCTAAAAATAGACCCACTTAATTAACCAAGGTTATGGTCAGGATAAAATTCACTTAAACCCTCAAAAAATCATCGAAAAATATTCTTTAGGGTTTAGTACCTTCAATTTGGCCATTAGAACCTATCTTGACCTAAAATGGAGTCTTAGACAGATATTTGCCCTAATTTGGGTTTTTACATAAATTACCCAGTCAAACGTGGTCTAAACCAAAATCCAACTTCACCATTGGATTTCTTAGTTCCAAGTTAGGTTTGTACCAAAATTTGGACCCAAGGAGAACTTGTCTTAACCTAGTTTGCAAAAAGGTCCTGTCTGATTACATTTATACCTTGACTTTCAAAAACCATTGCATTCAACCCCCTAACTTCTTCATCATCTTTACAATCAGGTCCCTTCACCATTATCGCAGAGGAAACCTACTCCTATGACCTTCAACTTGGACTCTCTCTGAATGATTGATGAATCCCTTCCAAAATTGGAAGGGAGATTCATCAAGTAATCCTCTCCAGTATGAACCTGTTTAGATGCTCTGATTCTTTCCCAATCTCTCATGCGAACGCATGAGAGATTTGGGTCACTTGAAGCTCCCAAATTAGGAAAGCATTCCTTACTTGGAAGCTTGACTTCGAAGCAAAAAACCTGCTCTAACGACCTATAAAAGACTCCCTAGGGTCCAACTGTTCTCCTCAGCTTGAAATTGGGCTGGAATTCCCCCTCTTCCTCTCTCCTCTTAGGCCACAAGACTCCACAAGCTCCAGCGGTCTCTCTCCAACTCTTCTTGTCGTCCGACCACAAAACTAGTGGCAGATTCACCTTCATCACCATCCTCCAAGTCGAGCAATACTAGCCATCGCCGTTCCTTCCCCATCTTCGCCGCCGCCACTCTTACGGAGGTTCATCTTCCCCATGCCTGGCAACCACACCGACGTGGGATCCCTCCCCCTTTTCGTCCTTAAAGTAGACTCTTAGGTTCCCTATCTCTCTTACTTTCTCCCACTCTCTTTATTTCCCAAAACAAACCACCAACGCTATTGAACACCGTCATCTCCTCCATCTCCGGTGACTCCTCCAGCGAGGTGTTCCCACCACTACGCACCACCAGCCACCTCGTCAACCACCCTACAGCCTCCACTACACCTTCTTGCTCATTTCCCCTCACTCCATTCGCTCCATCATCCACTCAAACACCTTCCCGAACAGACCCACTCTTACCGACCGTTCCCATCACCATCCGGTCACCACAGCCACTCGCTCAACATGCCACTGCCATCGTCACATTCGCCATGCCACGGTGTTCCTACTAAGCTTTCCGATGCATCGATAAGGCCCCTTTTCTTGATTTCAGGTAGCAGGCCAACACCTGCCATTGACGCAAAGCTTCGAGCTAGCTTCAAGCTACTCAAGGGTGTCTTTGCTCCACGGGATACCTCCAGGCTATGCGAAATAGGGGCCTACAGGAATCTAAGACTTCACGCAAGGGCTTCAGCAGCCGTAGCCCCATCAATTTGACCAAGAGTCTTGCTGCTACATTGCACGGAAGGAAGGTGGGACATTTAGTCCCACCTCGGATATGAAGAGGCACTTTCAGTTGCATAAATTGAATAAGTGAATGGCATTGTTTGCCTACAAACACTGAGGGTGAGGTCCTCCTCGACCTTCACCCAGCCTTGTCTGCGACACCTCACCTGCAGATTTGGCCTAACCTGACCCAACCTGCACTCCTCGCTCACCACCGCATGCTAGTGAGCCCGGACCTGGGTATGCACTAGGTCCGATTACACGACCAACTGTGGCTCTAGGAGACTGAGGGTGAAATAGAAAGAGAGAAAGAGAGAGGAGAGTTGCGTGGGGGAAGGGGTTTTTTGCCTTGAGAAGTTTGGCTCCGACACTTAGCTGGATTCAGAAGGCAGAAAGTCCAGAAAAGAAGAAAGCGTAAGGAAGAGGAAGGAAGAAGAAGGAAGAAGAAGAAGAAGAGAAGGATCGCAGGGCTGAAGGCAAAAGAAGAAGAAGAAGAAGAAGAAGAGGGACTGCTAAGCTGAAGGCCTGAGAAGAATAGAAGAAGAAGGAGCAAAGAAAAGATAGAGAAGGAGAAGAAGAAAGGAAGACTCAAAGAAAGAAAGAAGCAGAAGAGGCACAGACAAAAGCAAAAGGGGTACTATAGCAAATGTCATTTAAGATGTCTGATTGCAAAATCAAACATCTAATTTCATACTCCTTCCTTTAGTAGATTTGAGTAATTATTCTATGTATTAGACTTATAATTGGTGATTCAAATCACCATTATTTTGTTTAAAATTATTTTTACTCTTCATACACTCATATGCTCTACTTGTAAATTAGTTTTTGAGTAATATTTTTTGATCAATTTCAATTAATTGTTGAGATTAGTGTGTGAATTCCATTTGCTCCCTGTGTTCGACCTCGAACTTTTTCGAGCAATAAAAATTGTATTTGTTTTCAAAGTGATTTCGACTATTCTGCAACACGACACTTTTAAACACTGATCTCACCTTGTGAACAGTCATCTGACTCATGGCCATGAAAGTGGGGAATCAAAATCATCCCCACCCTGAGGTACCCTAACAAAGGGTTCAGGTTGGGCATTAGGAGGGTTACAAAAGTCACGGAGGGGCCAGTCTGCCCTTCCATTTTGGAGTCAAGTGGTGGCCTGCACTATGACTTCCATCTATCGGTCATGATGCTGGCCCTAATTAGTGATTTTCCTTTGTAAGAGAGTCATAGGATCCATATTTTATTCATCAATCTCTTCTTCCTCGTGATGACTAACCATTGCAGAGGGTTCAGATTTAGATCCTGGATAAATAGGTCTTCTCTTAGGATTTCTTTCTAATGGTGGTAACAAATCAGGATTTTGAGATCTTCAACTTTACAAGCACCAGAAGAATGTTTGTAGGTGAGAGAGAAGACAGATGAGAGAAACCTCGCCCACTCAATGTAAGCAATCAAAGTGGTCTTTAGAGTGTCAACCTTAATTAGACCTGATCCTAGCTCCCCAAAACATGACTGGGTTAGATCAACCCTTGAATTACTTGCCTAGCCAGAAGGGTGGAACCCCTTAGGACACCGCGCATGGAGGGAAACCACTAAAGGTTAACGCGGTTACCGTACCAACCTTACTTGTCACCTGTGGACCCAAGTAGACAAGGCCTTGATCCTAGCCCAATCTAGTTTCAAGTTCCCAAGTCTATTAGTCTTGCCTAAGGCACGTCTACTCAGTTTTAGGCATGGGTTTGATGTGCTTGTGGAATATGATGGGCGTTAGGGGGTGTTTTCCCTTAAAAATTGATTTTGAAAAGTGTGAAGTACTCAAGCAAATAGGGTTCACAAGCAATTTCTTATGATTAAGTGAATTTTAAGATTTGAATGCTTGTGTTAATGCATTTTAGGGTTCACTTGAGTTAATATTTTCAATCAAGGTTTTGATGAGTCACACAAGAGTTCTGCAAATCCCAATTTGTTTGATAGATTTCCTTTAAATATGGAAATGCAGTTGTGCTTGACCCTTAATGTGAAACCCTACGCATAGATAGTTGCTAGATGTTCTTTTAAGTTCAAATTCAAATGAGTGGTGCAACCCAAGCAATGCAATCAATTGGTCCTATTACACTACTAACTAGGCACTCAGAAAATATTTTTCAAAAATTTTTAATGCACATTTTATTTTTTTTATTTAAAGTGTATTAGGGGTTTTACAGTCGGTTTTGACTCCAGTTGGCGATTAGATAATCCGTCCAATCAAATGTATAAGAAATAATTTTTTCGGATTTTTCCTAAATTCTTGATTACCTCAAAAATTCAGTGCCATAAATTTAAAGTCAATCGAAGTTGTAAAAAAATTTTTATGATATTTTAAACTCCAAAAAATTAGGAACTATAACCAAATTGACAATAGATCAGTGCACAAATTTTTCAAAATATTATGTGCCCAAATTTTCGATATGTTGTTCCTGACTTCAAAACTTACGTCCAATAAACTTTTGAGAATTTTTAGATGTGAGAATCTTTGGGAATTGATTTTATAAGTTAAGATTTTATTTCAATCTGAAAATCAAGAGAAATTTTTTTTTCAATAAGCAAACAAATTCTAACTAATCCTTGGGCTCAAGAAAATTCTAAGTCTAACTAATTTAAACTACAGGTACTTACTTGAGGTTCTAACCTGCAATTCCCGTTGTTGCATTTCGTTCTGATTTCCTTACTTTCCTACACACACAAAATCAACGAAAATAACAAGTTAGAAATCTCAAATTCACACCAAAGAAAGCCTTAAAATTTTCCTTTGCCTCCTTTGCAATGGCTCGAACTTATTCGACGTGTAATTCGCGTTTTAAAAGTTAATTCAGTTGTAGTATAGCGTGAAAACACATCGACAAATAAATTTATAAAACCGGTGAGTACTGGGTCATTTGTAGGGAGGCAATTGCAATTTTTTTTGAAATAGAATGGAAAGTTATCGAATCACCGATAGCAATCCAGGAGAGCTTTTATTTATATAGAGGAAAAGGTTACAAAATCGAACCCCACATATGTATGAGAGTCCAGCACATATTTACAATATTATCCACACTCAGTAGTCTCTCCTGAAATAATTTCTCATTTCTAGCTCTCCAAACTGACCATAACACTGCCACCATGGACACATGAGGCTTATTTGTAACTAGAAAGGAGTTCCATAGATTCTCCCACGTGGGGTCAAACCCTTGCAAACCTTTCTCCAAACACAATCTGTAACCATGCAAGAAGAGAAGATGTGGCGACTGCAGTCATTATGTAACCCACATAGCTGGCAGAACTGAGCAGGGGTGCCAATCCTCCTATGTCACATGTCACCCGTAATCAGGCCATCCCTTCTACATAACCACAAAAAAATTTGCACCTTTAATGGGACTTTCGACTTCCATAAGTTCCTCCCAATCTCATCCACCTTTGCTAATCCGGACGATCTAATGAGCCTTTTGTATGCAGCCGCTGGGGAGAAAATCCCTTCCCATCTGTAAGTATCACACTCCTATGGCTTGGGTTTGAAAGCATGTAGTTCCTGTAAGAGGCGTTGATTCTCCATCCATGTCCTGGTTTCATAACCATTCCCCTCATCAATATTTATCTTCCACTTTTCTAATTCTATATCCCAATAATCATACACCACCGCATTTTTATCTGAAGCAGCCGAGTATGCAAGAGGATATCTATCTTTTAACACCCCATTTGGTGCCCATTTTTCACTCCAAAATTTGAAACTTCTTCCGTCCCCCAAGACTGATTGGAACAAATTCCAATTATCAGCCATAGCACACACCACAGAGGCCCAAAAAGGAGAAGGCTTGGTAGGATTCAGACGACTTTTCCATCATTTTCCACTTCGTAGCTATCATGCACAATCTCTATCCAAGGCTTTTGTTCCCCTTGCAACAACATAACTGCCCATTTTAAGAGCAAGGCATCATTAAATTCTTTGAGAGATCTTATTCCCATGCCACCATACTTCTTTGGATAGCACATTGTATCCCATTTAACAGGATGTAAAAATTTACCTTGGTGAGAGGCTCCTTTCCAAAAAAATCTCTTATGCATAACATCAAGTTTCTTATAGATTGACTTTGGAGCTCTGAGGATGGAGAAGAAGACTGAAATAGATGTAATCACAGAATTCAGTAGTATAAGCCTTCCCCATTTCGATAAGTATCTACTACTCCAGCCTTCTAACTTCATAGCCACCTTCTCAAAGAGAAAGTTCCAATCAATCTTCATCTTTGTACATTTCAGTGGTAGGCCCAAGTATATGATTGGCAGTGAGACCACGACGTGCCTAAGATAGAAGTGGTATCACTCTGATCATTACCATTCATTCCAAAACAAACTGATGTAAACATGTTTACACTACTTAAGATGTCTATTTATGCTTGTTCTTAAGCATAGGATTGCATTCCATGCTATAAATATTGCATAACATGCATCATCTTGCAATTAGAGTAGTTTGATTAAAATGAAGGTTAATTGTCTCCTTTTATGTTCATGGACAGGGAAAATTTTTTACTGGGGCCTCGGATCGAAGATCTAACCATACAGATGTGATCAAGGAGACTATTGGAGTTCAACAACTCCAAGATTGCCCTAACCAGACATCTGTAGCATCAGATAGTGACCAGGGAACCCTAGAAGATCAAGGGCCAAGATGATGTGAATCCACACTTCAAACGACAAATCCGATCGCATGGATGGATTCGGATCGACGATCGCAGCCTAACGGTGCAAAAATCGACTCAATCCGACACCCATGGCACCATCTACATCATCTAGAAGATGGACGGCCAAGATGGCGCCATGTGGCACCATTTCAGCCATCCAACTGGCCCTCAAGTCTGTCGTTGCCTCTCCAAAGAGAATCCAACGTGCGATCTGGGCCGTTGGATCTTTATCCAACGGTCCTGAACGCACGTTCAAAAGTTCGGCCGCCCGCCCATCCACGCGCGCAGCGTAGTGGATAAGACGCTCGGCTGCCTTCAGACGCACATTCAATTCGCAGGATGCGGGCGAGCATCGGATCGTCATCGAATGGCTGTGCGCACCCGATAGCGCTCACACGCTATTAGACGCGCAGTGAAGATGCGGCATCACACGTGATGGGGCGCACAGAAGAGGCGGGCAGAGGTGCGATCTAAGCCGTCCGATCTCACGATCGGACGGCTAAGATCGGCTAGACGTGCGCGCGCATTACATGCACAGGCAAGCGAGCGGGCGCGCGCGCGCCGCCCACTATGCCCACGTTCGGACCTTTAGCGACGGTTTTATTTCTCACTAAAGGTCCTGAATTACTGTTTTTAGAGTTGTAAAGACCAAATTGCCCCCACTCCTTGCAACTATAAAAGGAGACCCCCTCCATACGAAATTCTCATCCCTTCTCTTTTCTCCCTCTCCAAAGCTCAAGAGAAGCTTGTCCCACACCCGAGATGCTTCTCACGAGATAAAGACAATTTTTTGTCCCCCTTTCGGAAGCGGATCCCGCGCCGACGACAACATGCTGTCCCATTCCCATTCTTCCTGCATTGCCCTCCTTCGTCCTGCTCCGTCCCCCTTCGTCCAGGCGTCGTCCCGTCCGGCTCATCCTCCAACTGACCGTCGAGGAGGATATTTCTCTCTCCATTCTTTTAATGCTTTCTAGAGTAGATTTACTGCTTTCTAGTGTAATCGTTTTCCCGCTTTCTAGTCGTAATGTTTAATGTAATGAACAATCCTTTCGATAATGAATTCCATGTGCATTCTATATCTCTTTTGATTTTTGTTTGTATTATTCTCTCTCCCTTATTCTCTCTCTCTTCTAATTATTGTAAATAGTTAGATAGTTCTAATCAATTGAATTACTTTGTGACAAATAAAATAAACGCGAATTTTTTTAAATCAAACGTCCACCTCACTGTGTTCGACCTGGGATTTCCATTCCGGTATAAATTTTATTTGTTGAACACGAGTTCTTCACTTTCATACTACGACGACAAGTTTTCAAAAACCAAACACATTAGCGTAGCATCCCGATGTTCAACATTTTGGTGCCGTTGCCGGTGAGGCGAAGATCTTTGATTTTTTCTTCGCATTATACAACTTACAAATCATTTACCTCTCTTCTCTCCTTTCTTATTGTGATTGCAGGTACTCTTTTGAGATGAGCAAACGCGGTAGATCGAAGAAAAGTGTTGTGAAAGGTTCTGTGAGTTATCCCCCACCTCCCACTCATTAGATTTCATTCCACCATGTAATAACACAAACATCAATCAACCTAGGTGTTCTTATAAACTCTAAGGTTATATTATTTTGTTGTTTGACACCCACACCTGCCCTAAACTCTACATTTAAAAAGAAAAAAAATCTCACAGAGGTACACAACCTCATCTGATTTTCAAACTCAACCGGTAAACCGATCTTTGGAGCCAGTACACACATTCAAACAAATAATTGAGTAGAAATCTGATTAGGTAATTACTTGTGTGCCTATTTAAGTGGTGCAACAGGCCAATTGTTTGAGTTGATTGGGCTGCACCAATTCAATTAAAATCAACTCATCAAGCAGCTACCAGTTAGGTTCGACTCTTAAGGATTTACCAGGCACTCCACATTCTTTTTAAGCTTCAAAGGAAAATATCTTCACCTGCGCTTTCAAAACCTGGTGTGCCAACAAAACTTGTTTGAAAACACCTAAAGTTGAATCCTAAAAGCTACTAAGCAAGATTTGAACTCTAAAATTCACAGCATTAAAAATAATCTTGCTTGAAAATCACTGGTTGTGCATGCATACACAAATCAATCAATCATTAAGGGCACAACCCAGATAAAGGGCCCATCACATTCCAAAGCACATTCAAACCTAGCCCTAATAAAACAGAGTAGATGTTGGCCTTAAGGACTCGACTCTCTCTTCAGAGCCCAGAACGAGATTATTTTCAATTAGTCTGTTTCTATTATTCAATCTGATGTTTAGCTAGGGGAGCAGAATCAAACGATCGCAGCTGGGGGGTACACTAGGAACCGGAGGCGCAAGCCAAAGGAAGAACCTTCTTCCCAGTCCCTCCTTCTAACTGGTTGTATTAAACAGACAGAAGTAGATCAAATTGTTTCTCTATCTCAAGATGGGTTTTGGGAGTCTGTAGGTCTTTAGGCTAGCCCACTTAAGGACAAGTTAGATTGTTTGTATTGTAGGGTGCCTTTCTTCCTCCCATCTCTCATGAATCCTTCCACATATTACACACATTCCCGTTCTTTCCCTCCTATTTTGAATTATCCTCAACATGACAATTATTCTGACTCGTACTGTAATCAACCATCAGTTAGATGGGATAACTCGGATTGGGGTACAGTTCGGGACCTCCGTGTTTAGGGTCTAACCCTAAACACTATGATTATGATTTCTATCCTTCTCAGAGCTACATTGATTATAGATCGTCACCCTTTCATGAACAGCCTAATACGATCTACAATCAAGAAGGATACACTGATTCTTACCCATCCTTTGATTACACTGCCTTTAGGTCATCACCACCTTTTGAATAATCTGAAATGACCTATTATCAGGAAGGGTATAACGAATCTCAATTCATTAATTCCCCTGCATTGACCCCAAACCCACCCAACCCTGAACCAACTCATTTGGGTCAGGGTAACCAAGTTCAAGATAAGGTTCTGGCTAACTTGAGGAATATCATACAAACTTTAGAAGTTTAGCCAACACCTTCCATTGAAAGATTGGAGCCTTTGATTCAGATGATTGATGATTTGAATATGTATTTGTTGGATTGCTCCAGGATGTTAAGGATAAGAACCCGGGTGAGTTTTTACTTGGGAAGTTAGCGAAATTGAGGATGAGATTGTGGTTGCTTTAGTTCAGTCGTGGGATGACTCCCAGGATGAACTCCCTTTAGGAAAGCCAATGTCAGAACCTGTTCAGGCACCTATTGGGGGGACACATGTTACGAGGCTGACCAAATTGAATTAGAGCAACCAATTAAGCAAAATCTGATTTCTTCACCTGAGATCCCTGAGCCGGGGTCCGAGGAAACGTATGTCTCCTTGGAACAGAAAGTGACAGATGATTTTGGGACATACATTAATACGGATCTTGATTTCTTTGATTCTGATGGTGAAGATTCACGTTGCGAAGTCTCACGCGAGTTTACAGAACACAATTTCTGTTGGACGATTAGGCTTGAGGAATCTGATAAATCATCTGATAGCCCAATAATTGAGGAAACTGATCTTATTAGGGCTCACATTATGGATCCAGAATCACATTTTCTGGAGGATTCAATTAAATGCCCTAATTGTCAGTTACACCCCATTGAGCTTATCGATGATTCTATTTCTTAGATAATTAAACCCAAGTCAATTCTGATTCAGCCACATCATTTAGACTTGGAGATTTCAGATGGGGTGATTAATATGCAAGAGGTCCTAGAATTTGACATGCTGAGTGAGGAGGATAGGAGCAGGGAAATTTTGATTTGGGAAGCAAGTTCTAGAGGAAGTAGAAGGCTGAGTCGAAGAGTTCCTATTAAGCTGAAACCATCAAACCAAAACCCTTATGACATCTGTTCTGAGGATGTTCAACCCAAACACACATTCAATGATTATCCTTTTGAGCTTGAATTCTCTATAACCCGACTCTTTGGTCTTGGGTTGCATCCTCATAAATCGCAGGCTCGACCTCACTTGCATAATGATTTTAGGTTTTGGGTAATTTTTATCCAGAACCTAAGATATTCTAGATTATGGGGTATGGGTCTGCACCACAATCTGGTCCACATCTGTGGACCTCTGCTGACAGGTCAGAGGTTTCTTCTGTTTATTTTGATTATGACCTACACCTGTGAATTCTTCATTTCTCTTCTTTGTATAGTGTGACTAGCTGAAGGCACTAAATTCAGCACGTATACAGTTCTTTTTAGTTTTCATCTCGGAGCAGACCTGGCATTCATACAATTCAGGTGCTTTCTACGCTATTCCACTCTATTTTATGTCTTTTTAATACAATGAGGACATTGCATTAGATAGGCATGGGGGGTGGATATTCATCTCTGAATTTATTCGTCAGCTCCGTAGATTTGTTTTATTTTCTTTTATTAAAAAAATTGTGGAATTAGGAAAGAGAACTTGGGTTTAAGAAAATTTTCAATCTTAGGAGATACTACATTATGATTTGAACACAAAGACCCTTCAGGTCTTTGGACTAAATCAGCCCGTGTATCCACTAAAATGTGGATTTGTTTTTCGAGTCCTCGCCAACCTAAATTCTATTTTAATTAGAGTAAATAAGTTTGAGTGATAAGTATATGACTTATCAACCCACCCTCTAATTTGAGGGAATTTTGAGTTTTAAGCATCTACATACTATCTTGTCACTGAGTCGTTGTTTGGCGATTCTAACGGAAATTGGGTAGCTAATGAACCTTCTAGGGTGATATGGCTAGCAAGTTATCATAGGTAATAGCCCATAGGTAGGTTGTCCAGAACCCAGTCACTGGACCTTTCTCTTTTTGCTACCTTTAGGTAAATCTTAGACCAGGGAAGCCACCTACTTAAAAAAAAAAAAGATCAAAAAGAAAAGGAGAAAAGAAAAAAAGAAATAAGCCACACTTCGCCACACGAGTATGGCTGGCAAGTTGTCGGTAGTAACAGCTCATCAATCGGTTGTCCAGAACCCAGCTCAATAAATGCACTGAAAAATCCCAAAACACTTTGGAAGAAGTGGAGAAGTAGAATAAATCGGGGAGATATACACTAGATCCACCCTTGTGTTGACCCTGTAAAAAATAAAAGTAGGGAGAAAGCTACCGGTTGTAAAGATACACCTTTGGGCAGAATTCTTTCTTAGGTCACCTAAAGGCGTAGAAATCCGAAGTCTGTTTTAATTGCCGGTCAACGAGTCTATCACATTCACAATAAGATGCTTAGAACTTAGGGTTCTCATTAAATCTTGGGTAAGTTGAATGGCCGTAGAAAGCCACTCTTAAACCCTAAAACTTGAAAATCCAAAAAAATTAGAAAAGTGGAAAAAAGAGAAAAATAAAAATTTCTTTGAATAAGGTGAGGGCTTGAGGCGATTTGCATTTTGGCAAATACTCAGGTACTATTGTGTTTTTGAAAGTTCAGATCCTAAGTAAACATTTTCTTAATGACTGAAAATAAACTTAAGCCTAAATAATCCAACCTGATTCTTTTATAAATAGCATATAGTTTTTGCTAGGGACTAGCAAAAGATAGGCAAGGGGGTATGATGTAAACACGTTTACACTACATAAGATGTCTATCTATGCATATTCTTAAGCATAGGATTGCATTGCATGCTATAAATATTACATAACAAGCATCATCTTGCATTTAGAGTAGTTTGAATAAAATGGAGGTTAATTTTCTCCTTTTATGTTCATGGACAGGGCAAATTTTTTATCGGGGCCTCGGATCGAAGATCCAACCGTACAGATGTGATCAAGGAGATGATTGGAGTTCAACGACTCCAAGATCGCCTTAATCAGACATCTGTACTATCAGATAGTGATCGGGGAACCCTAGAAGATCAAGGGTCAAGATGGTGTGAATCCATACTTTAAATGACAAATCCGACTACACGGATGGATTTGGATCAACGATCGTAGCCTAATGGTGTGAAAATCGACTCAATCCGACACCTGTGGCACCATCTACATCATCCAGAAGATGGATGGCCAAGATGGCACCACGTGGTGCCATCTCAGCCATCCAACTGACCCTCAGGTCCACCGCTACCTCTCCAAAGAGAATCCAACGTGCGATCTGGGCCATTGGATCATGTTCAAAAGTTCGACCGCCTGCCCATCCACGTGCACAGTGCAGTGGATAACGCGCTCGGCTGCCTTCAGAAGCGCGTTCGATTCGCAGGGTGCAGGCGAGCGTCGGATCGTCATCAAACGGCTGTACGTGCCCGATAGTGCTCATGCTCTATTAGACGTGCGGCGAAGATGCAGCATCGCACGCGATGGGGTGTGCAGAGGAGGCAGGCGGAGGCACGATCTAAGCCGTCCGATCTCGCGATCGGACGGCTGAGATTGGCTGGACGTGCGCGCGCGTTACAAGTGCATGCAAGCGAGCGGGAGTGCGCGCGCCACCCACTACGCCCATGTTCGGACATTTAGCGATGGTTTTATCAGTCACTAAAGGTCCTGAATTAATGTTTTTAGAGTTGTAATGACCAAATTGCCCCCACTCCATGCAACCATAAAAGGAGACCCCCTCCATACGAAATTCTCATCCCTTCCTTCTCTTCTCTCCCTCTCCAAAGCTCAAGAGAAGCTTGTCCCACACCCGGGATGCTTCTCACGAGATAGTCAATTTTTCGTCCCCCTTTCGGAAGTGGATCCCACAACGACGATGATGTGCTACCCCATTCCCGTTCTTCCTACTTCGCCCTCCTTCATCCTGCTCCATCCTCCTTCGTCCAGGCGTCGTCCCGTCCGGCTCATCCTCCAAGTGACCGTCGAAGAGGCTATTTCTCTCTCCATTCTTTCAATGCTTTCTAGAGTAGATTTACTGCTTTCTAGTGTAATCGTTTTCCCACTTTCTAGTCGTAATGTTTAGTGTAATGAATAATCCTTTCGATAATGAATTCCATGTGCATTCTATATCTCTTTTGATTTTTGTTTGTATTATTCTCTCTCCCTTATTCTCTCTCTCTCTTCTAATTATTGTAAATAGTTAGATAGTTCTAATCAATTGAATTACTTTGTGACAAATAAAATAAACGCAATTTTTTTTAAATCAAACATCTGCCACCCTGTGTTCGACCCAGGATTTCCATTCTGGTATAAATTTTATTTATTGAACATGAGTTCTTCGCTTTCATACTACGATGACAAGTTTTCAAAAACCAAACACGTTAGTGTAGCAACCCGACGTTCAACACAAACCAAAGAAGATTTGCTTCCATTTAGCTTTAGACCTGAAATTTCTCCAAAGATTTTAACCATATAAGAGAGCGCTTGTGCTTCCCTTTTCCCACCTTCTCTAAAAAAGACTATGTCATCTACGTATTGAAGAATGGGGGCCTGAGCCCTTCTATTTGTCATCGAGTAGCCCCTAATCAATCCATATTTTGCCAACTTGCATGCATATCTGGCTAAAGTATCCACAACAAAATTAAAAATCAACGGAGCCAGGGGACAGCCTTGCCGCACCCCACATTGAGGTTGAATCCAGGCTTTACAAGGTTTCCCATTTATCAAGTGAGAGTAGGAGGCAGTCGTGTTACACTGTTTCATCCACTAGATCCAGAGGGTGGGGAACTTTCTTCTTTTAAGGATTTCCCATAAGTATGACCCTTCCTTCTATGCCAACCCGTCACCATCTCTTGAGCCATAATAAATGATTCCTGTAATGACCTCCCAGGTAAAAAAGCAGACTGAACCGGCATAATCAGGCCTTGCAGAACACCATGGATTCTATTGGCGAGGATTTTGCTAATGATTAAGTATATGGAATTTGACAGCGCAATAGGCCTATAGTCAAAGAAACATTCCACTCCTGACTTCATTGGTAACAAGAAGAGGTATGATTTGTTTAGCCTTTCGAATCCAGAATTTCCCTTTTCAAACTCATGTATTACCCCCATCACTTCCTCTTTAAGAACACTCCACATCTCTTTGTAAAATAAAACTTGAACCCCATCTGGCCCTGAAGCTCCCTTATTATTTAAATCTTTGATGGCATCCATAGCCTCCTGTTTAGTAATAAGCGCAACCAACATTGTAGCTTGCTCATCACTGACACATGGGAATGCAGTCGCAACCATCCTCCACATACCTCTTGGCACAGCCTTTGATTTTTCCTTGAAGTAGAGCACAACTTCCTTCCAGATTTCACGAGTTGAGATGTTTCTCTCACCAATTTTGACAGCAGCGATGAGGTTGAATCTCCTTTTAGCACTGGCTACAAGATGAAAAAAAGTCATATTTGCATCCCCTTTCTTGAGCCACAATTGTCTAGACCTCTCGTGCCAATCCATCTTTTTCTTTAAATCCTCCTCAGCAATAATCTGCTACCAATATTTCCTATCTTCCTTATCTTGAGCATTCAGACCCACTGTGTTTTCCTTCATATCAAATAGCTATACCTCAGCCGATGCCTCAATTCTCTTCTGCTCTCTAATAGCTGTTACTACCTGTCGATACTCCCTTAGCAGTATGCACATGTCTGCCAACTTCAGAGCCCGTCATTGGGTATCAGAGCCTGTAGCCTTCTTATTTTTCCACCAGCTAGTCAGCATATCTTTAAACCCCTCTTCTGTAAACTAGGATTTTTTGAACTTGAAGTATGAACCAACATCCGCATTCACCCCAATGTCCCACACAATTGGCGTATGGTCTGAAAAAGGCCTCTCAAGGTTCATGGCTGAAGACAATTGAAATTGCCCCAAGTGACTAGAGTTACCAAAGAATCTATCCAATTTGGACATGAGCCCATTGCCATTTCTCCAAGTAAACTCAATACCACTGATCGCATATTCACTGATGCCTAGATTCTGCCCAACTAGTTGGAAACCTGCCTCTGCAACATTTGTGTTACCCTTAGGACGGTCCCCACTTGATAAGGTACAATTGAAATCTCCACCCACGAGCCAAGGTAGCTCTTGGACCTTCTGATGTGCTGCTGATAAGTCCTCCCATAACTCTAGCTGGCTAGCTGTTGTATAGGGACCATACACACACAATACAGACCAATCCAACTCCCCCTGGTGACTCTGGCATCTACATGTAAGCATATGCCTGACCCGATGAACTTCAATCACTTTAAAGTTGGACTTTCTCCACCAAATAGCCATCCCACCAGATTTGCCATTTGCAGCCATCCCCACACAATCTACTCTCCCAGATTGCCTCAAGGTGTCCTAGACAGGATTATTGTCTTCCTCTAGATGTGTCTCTTGAATAAGAGCACAATCAATATCCCACTCCATAAGATATTTGATTAGAGAAGCTCTTCTCACCTTATTGCGTAACCCACGCACATTCCACATTAAAATTCTCATCCCTTAAAAAGGATGATCCCCTTGCGCCTGGTTGTCCACATATTCAACCATGATGGACTTTGCAATGGTTTCTTCCTCAATGGGGCTCATATTTTCCTTTCTCCACCTCCTAAGCATGTAAGAAGATCGCCCAATCCCTTTCTTTTGACTAGGTCCTTTCCCAAATTTCAGATCTTCAGGAGTGGGGAGTGACAATTGATTCACATCCCTGAGTATACTTCTCCCACTGCTACCTTCTATTCTTTCCTTTGTACAGTTAGTGATAATACCAGGGTCCTCATGCCTTTCTTTATCACCCCTCATGACAGTGTCACTCACCACCACCATCATACTCCCCGCTAAATCCTCCTCATGGCATTTTTTCTTCTTCTTTGGCCCTGGAGCATCCTCTAATGGCTTACGACCCTCCAGTTCCACTTGTGGCACCTCCACAGGATTTTCTTAAGATGTCTTAACCTGTCCCAATTCTGAGCTTATGACTTCTTGCCCAATCACTGACACATGAACAAGCCAAGAACTTCCTCCACATCTGAGAATAATTCTATTAGGCAGTGGCCCACTTCTGAAGATTTCGGCCCCAATTTTCAGTATCCGTGCATCTCCTTCCTTAATTGCAACCACCGTGTCATCAAGAATAGATGTAAACCCAGCAATCATCTTAGAGACCACACCTTTCGATCTCAGGTGCAGAGGCCGACCCTTGATGGCTAATGTCACACGTTGAGTACCCATCCTCTAGGGTGGACGATTAGGGAGTGCCCCATCAAAGGGAGAGACCAACCTCCATAACACATTAATGTTTTCAAAAATACTTGAGCGAAATCTTAGCCTCTCCACGTCTATCATCCCCAAACCAAAAACAAGAAAATGGGTCTGGGATAACATAGCAACCTTCCAGCCTGACGAGACAAGTGACAGGGAACTCACCAGTTGATGGAGTTTTTCAGCAGATGGGCTTCCAATCATGACCTTGCCAATCAATGCGCCTCTCAACATCATCTCTACATATAGTATATCCTCGAAGAAGGGGATTTCCACATCGATCATATGGCCAGCCTGTGCCGGCAATGGGGGTAGCTGTGTCTCACGTACCTCTAGTTTCGGGCATTGAGGGTTCTTCCTCATATACTGAAGCCGCGTCCTGCTGCACGAATCGGGCTTGTGCCCTTCACCTCCACACAGAAGGCACACAAGGGGGTTCCTACATATCAATGCCATATGCCCTCTTCTTTTGCATCTATAGCATAGGACCTCTCCGTTCGTCCTCCTCCATCCCACCCTCGATCCAAATCTGACAGTCCCACCCACAAGAGACAGCCATCTCCTCTCTATTCTCCTCCAAATCTTCGATCTCCATGTCTTTCAGTCACCCTCATCCCCAACCCTAGCCGTCGACATTGCCACCCGCTGCCCTTCGCCCCTCTCTCTCCATCCTCCTTCCCCTTCTCCCGACAATCGCAATTTACGCAGAAGCATTTCAATAGAACTTGTTCTAAACAAATATTTATATATGTATATATGTATAAGAATCTGATATATGCATTCATAAGATCAGAATTTTATTGCAATTAATATAGAGTTCTCACAATAGAGAATGCTACTAGAAACAAATAGATAGATAGATAGATAGATAGAGATAGAGAGAGAGATATAGAAAGTGGCGTACAGACGACGCCACTTGTAGAAGGCTTATGCGAGGTGCGGTAGCACCTCAGATCCAGAGCACCAGGATGAAGGTCGAAGCGGAGTTGCAAGAGGATGGAGAGTTGTTGAGAAGGTGGAAGATATCTGGAGTTGATGGGAGAGAGATGCTTCAACTGGGGGGCTTTGGCCTTCTTTTATAGCTTTTATGGAGGGCAAAAAGGGCATTTTAGCCCTTAATCTCATGTAACTCCTGGGCAATCATATCTGTCGATCGGAAGATCAACGGATTAGATCTGGCCTCAAAATAACCTCCAATGCACCCTCTACTCACAGATTCAATCTAGGCTCAACAGGTGGCTCACTCTCATGCGTCGGATCAGGATCGGACAACACCCACTCGTTTGCACACTTCTCTTCTTTTCTTCATGTGCCTGCTCACCTCTTTTCTGCACCTAATCTTCAGCCGTTCAATCTCACGATCGGACAGCTCTCGTGCGCGCGCGCCTCACCTCTTTTCAACAAAACCCGTGGTTTACAGCTGTAAAGCGTCTTGATCATGCCATGCGGTCGCGTCTACATGAATCGATGCAAATCTAGCGGGCAATGGCACCTACGCACCATCGCCTTCCGAATCCTCGTGCATCACCACTCGAACGCACGTCTCACACTTGTGGTTGAGTGCGCTCACCACTGTGCTATTCATCCACATTGTTAGGTTTCTGTTTTAAGGAAACTTATTCTCATCCATTGGATGACGATCCAACAGTCCAGATTTCCTTTCCTTTAATGAAGTGTGGCTGGATGGGTGGCATGGCACGCTCATGGCTTTTGGATGAAGATCCAATGACCCACAACATGCGAGGGTGGCCTTTCCAGATGGGGCGGTGATGAGGGGGCGGCTGTAATGGTGCCATGTGGTGCCATCATGGTCGTCCATCTTCTTTTCCTTGTATCTGGTGCTATAGACCTCCGATCAGGCTGATTTTTCCACCGTTGGACTATGATCGTCGATCCAGATTCATCAGTGTGGTTAGATTCTTCATCTAAGGCTCAGATCTTTGTCTTTTGGCTTTATGATTTTCATTTTTTTATGGACTACACAAGATGCCCTAGTTGCCTAATCGAGACGATTTCAGAAGCATTGACTCCATTATTCTGATCAAATCTGTACGGTCTGATCTATCATCCATGGCTTCGAATCATCTATGATTAACATCATCTTTCTTTTAGGTCATAAAATGATAATATTATCTATATGACTAACAAACTAGCTATTGTGCAAATTATGATGCCAATGAATGCATTATTCCTAAGTTGTGCTAGAATTTAGCTTAATTCAGGTGATTTAGGTTGCATGATTGCTGTGCAATCAGTTTGGTTCAGGGTTGGGTGGGTTTGGGTTCATTCCAGGGGAATCAAGGAATTGAGCTTCTTGGTACCCTCCCTGATAATAGGTCACTTCAGGTTGTTCAAAGCAGAGTGGGGACCTATATGTAGTGTAGTCCTCGGGAGGGTAGGAGTTGTAATCAGGATATCCTTCTTGATTGTAGATCGTATTAGTTTGTTGATAGGAAGGTAGTGATCTATAATCGATATAGTTCGGAGAATGATAAAAATCAAGATCATGGTATCCATGGTTAAACCTTGAACACGGAGGTCCGGAATTATATCCCCAATCAAGATTATCCCAACAAGTAGATGGGTGAGAATAAGTCTGGTTAGGATAATAATCATCTTGGGAATAAGTCGTGGTAGGAGGGTAGGAGTGGACATACAAGTAGGATGTGGAAGGATCCATGGTAAAGTGGGAGGAAGAAAGGTGCCCTCACTACAAAAAAAATGATCTTTAGTGGCGAATTAAATAGTGGCATATAATGCATTTGCCACTAATTCCTTAGATTTAGTGGCAAATTTTTTGTATTTACCACTATAACATTTTATCAAGCGATAATCAGTAATAGTAGCAAATATATTTGCCACTATTGACTTTGATTTAGTGGCAATTATTATTTATGCTACTATAATATTTTTGTCAAATGACAATTTGCATTAATGGCAAATATATTTTCCACTATAGTATTTGATTTAGTGGCAATTGTTACTTATGCCACTATAATATTTTTATAAAATGACAATTAGTATTAGTGGCAAATATATTTGCCACTGTAGACTTTGATTTAGTGGTAATTGTTACTTATGCCACTATAATATCTTTTTTGAATGACAAATTGGTGTAAATGAAATGAGGCCACTATTTTATCTTCAACATGTTTTTAATAACATAGGGAAAAGCTAAATTAAAACTTATCCCTTCAAACAGAAGAAAAACTCTTGATTTCATTTATTTAAGATACATGTAGCTAGTATTAGTGTCAAAAATATCTACCAATATATTTATAATACAAATTATCATTCCAATCTTTCAAAAGTAACTTAACGGTAATAAAAATATATGTAGGTAAAAATACTTTGACAACATTAAAACTTTATATTAGGTTGATTATTGTGCTTATTCATATAATTTCTTTAAAAGTAAAAAAAACAAAGCTTATCCTTAATTAAGAAAAATCGATTGTAGCTGATTTTTTAAAAAAGTAAATAGGATATTATGAATTGGATTTAGATAATGGGTTCCCTTTCCCCTTGCCTCCTCCGCTGTTCTCTCCTCTCCGACCTCTCCAACCCTAACCCTTCCCCGTCGTAGTCCCCCTTCCCACCTCCTCCCTTTCCCCCGCCTCCACCATCCTCCTCCCATGGCCCGCTCCCACTCCAACACCACCAACACCACCCATTCCCACCCAAAACCACCCAAGAGAAAGCATTGCTGGGACACCGCAGAGAAACTCCTCCACCACCACCTCAACATATGCTCCAAGCACAGCGACCTCCCTGAGGCCCTCCACCTCTACGACAAGGCATGCTCCCTCTCCATCCACCTCTCCCTCCCCCACTACAACATCCTCCTCTACCTCTACTCCTCTCCCCCATCTAATAACCCTAGCTTAGACGATCCCCCCACCAAAGGTGCCACCACCTTTGGGATCGCAGCAAAACAAGGAGTGGCGAAAGGTGCGACCTTGTGGATGCGGTTGGAGAGGGGATTCGAGATATACCGACAGATGAGGGCCGACAGCGTAGAGACTAATGAGGTGACGTTCACAAGCCTTGCGAGGCTTGCGGTAGCCAAGGACGACATGGTCCTCGCATTCTGACACGCGCGGAATGAGTTGGTTTAATTATGTCATTGTAGCATGTGCTCACATCATCAATTTTAAATTAAGATATGGATTTGTGAGTCCAAGTGTTGATCTTAGGGAGGCATGAAATTAGATTAGCTTTAGTCGCTTTGGCTGTCACAAAATGGTAGCATGGTTTGCTTGCGAAAATGAGAGCTAAAGAGAGAGAGAGAGAGTAGGGTTAGAGAGTGCATTTAAAACATGACAATCACATAAGGTGATGTGAACTATGATATAAGAAGCAACATCAACATATAGCATGCAATTAGAGATCGTTTACAACTACAACATTAGATGAAAGCTTAAAATAGTGCAACATAAAACTAGAGTAAAAGAGATTGTGAGGAGGAGGTGAGGCGGCCACGACAGTGAGGGGGCCCCGTCGGCAGCTCGACAACTCAGGGGGTAGATATAGAGTGTTTGGTGGAGCTAGGAGAGGGCTAGTGTTGCATGGAGAGTGAATGAGAATTGAATGTCCTTGAATGGAGTGGTTGATTAGGTTTATATAGAGAAGAAGGGTTTCCAAACTAGGTAAGGGTTCTAGCGACGACCAGGACGTCGGTAAACCCATTCTAGAAGTGTCGGTGAAGCACCTCGCCCACCGATCCAAGCACCCGCACGTGCTTCTTCCTTCAATCCTCACCTGCACATCCTCAACTGTCAAATCTGAGCTGCGGATCGCCATCCAATAGTTGAGGGTGTGCCACGTCGGCCCCCCACGCCTGTGGGTGCTGCCTTCCCGCCCTTCATGCGATGTGAAAGCATCAACCGTTCGATTGTGCCTCAATGGCCAAGATTGCACATGACCAGATGCTTGGATCGTGCCCTATGCACGTTGAGCACGCATGATGGTGCATGTTTGTGCTTGGATGCGCTTTCATCTGGAGGTGCTGCATGGACTCCATCTACGCCATTCGTGCCCGCATCGACGGTTGTAATCGACCACGCTTTCGGTTGAGCACGATTTGGCAGTGTGTGGAGCTTCGAACGCTCACCGCTACTTATGAGGTTGAGGCACTGCCCACAGCTCCATCTTCGCAGTTGTTGCAGAGTGAAGTCGAGTGGCGGCCGATGTCGACCATTGGATGGAGATCAAACGGTCACGATTTGAAGGTGCGATGGTGGATGCAATGCTGGGCTCGAGATCATAGCTCCTCAGCCATCCAATCCTTGGATAGAATGGCTTAAAGTGCTCCTTCATGATGACCTTGGCTGCTGCGCTAGTGAGGGCATGGCAGATGGTGCCACATGTCTGCTTGTGGGCCATTGATCATTAGATCAACACCCAGAACTTCTTGGGCTAGTTGAGGGAGCTCTGAATGTTGGATTTAAGCGATTTTGAGTCTGTTGGACACCGTTCGTCGTTCTGGATCCATCTGTGTGGTCTGATTGCTCATTTAAGGCCTGTTCTAACATGAACTTATACACATGACCATTAAACAATGATTTACAAGCAACCTTAATTCGCAATGCATGTAATGCTCCCATGCCCATTATGGTATGTTATTAATGCACATATATCCTCAAGATGATCCCTTGTTGATGGAATTATCATCATCAAATCCAGAGTTATCATACCCCCATGCTCATCCCTTGCTTGTCCCTAGCAAGGTTTATCCTAGCCGTTATTTCCAGTCGGAATTAGGATTTGATTACTTAGACATATGTTGCTTGCCAACAGGAGGAAGCATATACTAAGAGCCTAATCCACAGAGACTAAACAATGCCCGTATGTCTGCCACAATGCAAACCACCCAAGTCCTCGCTTTAAATTTAAGCACATATATTTTTTTCCTTTTTCATCTTTTCTAATTCTTTTGGATTTTTGGAGTTGAGAGTGTGTAGGTAACCTTTTACAGCTACCCAACCCACCCATAACTCGAAAAAGACTCTAAGTGCTAAGCATCCTGGTGTGAAGATTGTGATAGACTCACTCAATGATAATTAAAACAGACTTCGGGTTTCTACGCCCCTAGTTGACCGGAAAAGAAAATGCTTGCCAAAAGGTGTATCCGTCCGAGCGGTGGCTTTCTCCCTACTTTTATTTTGTGTGGGGTCAACACAAGGGTGCTTCCAGTGTATATCTTCTAGGATTGCTCTACTTCCCTGCTTCTTCCTTAAGTGTTTTGCGCTTTTTTGTGCATTTAATGAGCTGGGTTCTGAACAACCAATCGATGAGCTGTTACCACCGACATTTACCAGCCCTACTTGTGCGGTGAAGTGTGGCTTTTTTTTTAATTTTCTATTTTCTTATTTTCCTATTTCTCCTTTTTTCTTTTATTTTTCTTTTGTTGTTTAGTAGGTGGCTTCCCTGATATAAGATTTACCTAGAGGCAATAATAAAAGAGAATGGTCCTGTGGCTGGGCTCTGGAAAACCAGCTAATAGCCTGTTACCCACGATAACTTACCAGCCATACCACCCTAGAAGGTTCATTAGCTACCTAATTTCTGTTAGAATCTCCAAGGAGTGAGTTAGTGCAAAAATATGTGCAGATGCTTAGACTAAAAGTCCCTCCGAGTTGGAGGACGGGTTGATAAGTCGTATACTTATCACCTAACTTTATTGATAATATTAATGTAAATTATGGTTGCGAGGATTCAAGGCTAAATCGACATTTTAGTGGATACCTGGGCTGATTAAGCCCGAAGGCCTGAAAAGTCTAAGTGTTCAGGTTCTTCTCGTATTATTTTCTACAGTTGACAAGCTCTTCATGCCTAAGTTCTACTTCCTAATTTTCTCTTTATATATATATATATATATAATTCAGGCTGATAATATAAACTCAGAGAATGAGAATTACCACCCCCCATGCTTAAGTTAGACAATGACCTCATTGGCAAATAAATGTATGCAAGGGGGTACAGAAAGAAGTCACCTAAGTGCAACTGTGTACCTGATCAGCCTAAATCTTCTGGGGTGCCTACAAGGAAGTTCTTAGTTTAGTGCCTTCAGCTGGGCATAATGCACAAACAAGAATGGTCTAGGTCAAGAAGGTGTAGGCAAAATCAGCAAGACCCAAAATCAGAAGTCCACAGATGCAAACTAGGTTGTGGTGGAGTCCCATCCCTAAGGGATGGGAACTCTGCAACAGATGTGACATGCATGCCCGTGTTTGTTCCTCTCTTAGTCTACAGGCATGCAGAGAAGTTGATGTGGATGAGATATCCCCGAATATGAAATGTCGGACACTAAAAATGTAGGTTTTATACTCAGCTTGTGTCCCTATAAAATTGTAATCCCTCAAAGGTGTATCAATTCTAGTGCATTCAGGCTGTGGGATCTTTATTCTGATAGCGCATGTACCAAAATCAAGAGTTTCATAATGAGCCCTAAAATAAAGCATGGCATCCCTCTCCAAAGAAAAATCCATCTCTTCTTCAATTATGGTTTCATTGCTTATTCCCTCCAAGTCCTTGACCCCAAAAATATTCTCTTCAACCTCTTTCATATCGGACTTATTATTCGAGGTTGCATTAGAGGTAGGGCTGATTTTATCGTCTTGCTTAGATTCTTTCTCTTGGTCCTCCTCTAAATTTGTGACGGGGATTTCAAATGATTTGAAATCAATTATTTCGAAGTTGCAATCCCATTCCCCATCTCCAATGTTGGATGTCTTTTCCATCGAATCACTTTCCTCAGGAAGATTAGATTTGGATTCCAAGACATCACCCCCTAAATTCTCAGTTTCCTCCCAATGTGTGTCCTCAACTCTCCCCAAATCATGTTCTGAGGAATCCTTAATGACATTTTCTATGGAGTTTTCCAACTCCAGGGGAGTATCAATGGTGGACTAAACCAATTTTGGGTAAATAGGTGTAGTCCAATTGAACACGATAGGGCCTTGCTTCACAAATTCCGTAAACAGAGTTGTTTTCAACAGCTTTCTTTGACCCACTTCCTTCAGTTGTTGGAACATATCCATCATGGCCTATTGTCCTTTCATCAATTCTTGATTCTATCTGTGTAACTCCAACTGGAAGTTATCAAGAATTGACAGGGTGTCAATCTGTTTCCCTTGGATTTCTTCCTTCAAATCATGGCTAAGAAGGTGTGGCTGAGGATATGTACTAGAATCTGCACTGTGGTTTAAGTTCTTGGGTGGGTCTTTTATTCTATCATTTTCAGGGTCTAACTCTTCAAGAGGAACCATTCTCTGTTTAATCCTACTCCAGAATAATTGAGGTTCTAAGTCCTCCTCCCAGCCAAATTCTTCATCAGGGGACCAAATCAAAGGTTGGTCATTCTTGAGTTGCCTAGGTTTCTAATCATCCTTTGATTTCCATTTGTCTAGAAGCCCTTCCAATCCAAAGGTCAAGTAGGAGAGATTCTTGAATTCAGATGATCATTCTTGGTTATAGTCCTGGGATGGGTAGGGCTCTTGGTGTTCTCCTAGAGTGTAGGTCCCATCAAAGTGGTTAGTGAGAGGGTGGGACCTAAATGGAGAGTCATCATGAGGAGAATCAAGATAAGGATCCCAAGGTTTAGATCGTACCCTTGGGTGGGTAGGTTGGAAGTATCCCAATAAGAGGTTGGTGCGGGTTGGTTACAATTGGGATAGTTGAGGCATGAGGGGTATTCTAGGTTATATCCCCAACTAGGTGGCTGGTTATCCCAAGTAAGCTATGGATATGGTCTACTTGGATTAGAATACAAATCATGTTGGGGATAGTTTGGGTAAGATGGATAGGCATTGAAATCCATGGTTGGGAAGAGGTCGAGGGGTGAGAGAAGAACAAATGTGAGAATTGTGCATGCACAATGAAGCAAACAAATCTAGTCCTTATAGTACAGACCTAGGTGACGTAAAAGCCCTAGAAGGAATAACTAAACTTGAAAGCACTTAACCTCCCTTCCCAAAGTTAATCTAGCCAAGTTGATTACGAGGGTATTGAGGAGAAGGTTCTTCCTTTGGCTTGTGCCGCCGGTTCCGTAGACCCCACAACCATGGTCGTTTGACACTTCCCTTCAGCCTAGACACCAGATTCCACAATAGGAATTAAGGCTAAGCACTTGACAAACCCAATTACTCTAGGACTTAGATTGGTCCTTTCTGGGGCATGTCTAATTGATTTTAATGAGGGCTAGGTCAGTGCTTGTGCTCAGGATATGTGATGAGGCATCATCTTAGTTAGTCTAATTGAGAGTGTGTGTACACTCAAAAAAACATGGTTTTCAAGCAAGGCTTTTAGGATGTGGTGACTTTTAGTCATTTGTCCTTGCATTAGTGCTTTTTAGGGTTGAAGTTCCTTAATATTGTCAAACAATGTTCAAGTGGGCACACAAAGTTTTGCACACAATGGGCATAAGTTGATTTCCTTTAGAAGGATGTGGCCTTAGAGAAACAACCCTAATGTATTCACCCTAGTGTTCATGCAGTTCTACCAAGTGAGTTGATTTTAATTATGGTAAGTGGTGCAGCTCAATTCAAATCACGGTAGCTTCACAAACACCACTCAAAAGAAAGAAGAACACTCCAAAAAGATTATCTCTTCAAGAATGTTAGAGTATATTTTTGGTTGGGTGAAGAGTTTGGAATGTAGGTCAAGTAGCCATTCACCATGCCAATTATGAATTTATTTTCTTTTTTGTATTTCTTTTAGGCAAGCAAACAATTAATGGGTGGAGTAACACACACAATCGTCTTTACAAAACTTTACTCCCTGTCTACTATCTTGGATCGCGCTCCTTCATCGCCCAAGCACCGAGTTCCTACAACCAATCAAGTAGAGAGAGAAAAATGAGTTAGAAGATGTGAATACTAATGCGAGATGAGAGCAACAAAAGAAATACGTTGCCTCCCCAGCAACGGTGCCAAAAACTGACGCGCGCTGAATGCATTAGTTTAATTATGTCATTGTAGCATGTGCTCACGTCGTCGATTTTATATTAAGATATGGATTTGTGAATCCAAGTGTCGATCTCAGGGAGGCGTGAAATCAGATTAGTTTCAATCACTTTGGGTGTCACAAAATGGTAGCGTGGTTTTCTTGTGAAATGAGAGCGAAAGAGAGAGAGAGAGTAGGGTTAGAGCGTGCATTTAGAACATGATAATCACTTAAGGAGATGTAAAGTATGATATAAGAAGCAACATCAACAATAGATGAAAGCCTAAAATAGTGCAACATAAAACTAGAGTAAAAGAGAGTGCGAGGAGGAGGTGAGGCGGACACGGTGGTGGAGGGGGGCTTCATCGGTGGCTCGACAACTCTGGGGGCAAATATAGGGTGTTTGGTGGAGCTAGGAGATGGCTAGTATTGCATGGAGAGAGAATGAGAATTGAATGCCCTTGAATGGGGTGGTTGAGGAGCTTTATAAAGAGAAGAAGGGGTTTCCAAACTACGTAAGGGTTCTAGCGATGCCTAAGACGTCACTGAACCCATTCTAGAAGTGTCGGTGAAGCCCCTCGCCCGCTGGTCTAAGCACGCGCGCGTGCTTCTTCCTTCAATCTGTGCCTGCGCATCCTCAGCCGTCGGATCTGAGGTGTGGATCACCGTCGGATCCGAGGCGTGGATCGCCACGTCGCCCCCCCACGCCCGCAGGTCCTACCTTCGCGCCCTTCATGCAATGGGAAAGCGTTGACAGTTCGATTGTGCCTCAACGACCAAGATTGTGCATGACTGGATGCTTGGATTGCGCCCTGCCTGTGTTGAGCATGTGTGATCGTGAGCGTCTGTGCTTGGGCACGCTTTCATCTTGAGGCACCACATGGACTCCATCTATGCCGTTCATGCGCACATCGACGGTTGTAACCGACCGCGCTTTCGATAGAGCGCGATTTGGCAGTGCACAGAGCTTCGAACGCTCGCCGCTACTTATGTGGCTGAGGCACTACCCACTGCACCATCTTTGCAAATGTTGCAGAGTGAAGTCAAGTGGCGACCGGTGTCGACCGTTGGATGGAGATCCGACGGTCATGATTTGAAGGTGCGATGGCAGATGCGGTGCTGGTGTTGGTATGTGATAGATTCGAGGTTTTGAAAAGATGCGTTCATTGTAGTAATAATTCCTCAAAAATAGCTCAAACAACAGATAAAATTTATAACTCGAATGTCAGAAATGAAGTCCGAGGTTGATCGTATGGGTTTTGCGTGTTTGAAATCAGGGTTACGACTAACCCGTCGTCGTAGTTGCAAAACTCGTGATCCAATATAATTTATACTGAAACTCCAAGGGAGTCCTGTGTCAAACATAGGGATGTGATGTTTACTTTGTATGAAAACTGCGCTTCGATTTGTTTCTTTTTGGCATTTTAGGGTTTTGTTATTTTTTTTGTTTTTGAAATAAAATGACAATCATTCACAAGAGAGATAGAATTGAATCTGATATATTGCATGAATGTCAATTACAATAATATAGAAAACATAAAAAGAGAGGGAGGTGGGAAGAAATCCCCCGAAGCGGTTGTTCGGTGAGACGGTGGTGCCAGATGGAAGCTCGGATGAAGAAGTTTGGAAGTAGGATGATGGAGGTGAGAAGCGGGAGGACATCGGGTAGAGGAAAGCTTCAACACAGCTCCGGAATGGAGGTGAGAAGGCAGAGATGATCTACTACCGGAATGGATGTGGGAGGACGGCTTCAAGGCGACCTATGAATGGGGATGAGAAGTTGGAGGAGTATTTGGTGGGGCAGAGTCTCGTTACACTAATATGCGTCTTGGGAGATTGAGAGCAAACTCTAACAGAGTGTTGGTAGGCTTGTTAGAGCTTGAGAGTAGGTGGGAGTAGAGTAAGTAGAGATGGCTTCAAAGGGAGGGGATGTAGGTCCTTTTATAGTGGAGAAGAGGCTAGAATAGGCATGGGACCATTAGTGACCTCCAAGTCGTTGCTGTAAGTGTCGCTATAGGCAGCTCATGCCTGCTCCCACCCACAGCTAGCCTTGCTAGCGTGCGAATAATTAGCGATGGCTGTAAGCATCGCTATAGGTACAGCTCAGGCGTCACTATAGGCTCGCACCAACCGAGCATGTGCCCACCCGTAGCTAGCTCGCGCATCACGCACCCTTGATCGCTCGCGCGCCTATGGACATGCGTGCTTGCGCTGGCTGTGTGTTGGCTATGCGCCCAATTTCTGATTTAGGGCACCACGGGTCACGAACCCGCATCCCCTTGATCCGCAAAGAGCGCTCAGCCACTGCGCCGGCCTCTCCCTTGAGTCGCAAGGAGGCGTGCGGTGCGGCAGCTTCTCCGCTGTTGGATCAAGATCCAACGGCTGGGAATGAAGGTCGTGGATGATGCTGGCCGATGTTGGGTGGCCTGGATGGTGCCACGTGGTGACATCTGGGTTGTCTATTCTTCTTTCTATTGCAGGGGGTGCCACGGTGCTCAGATAGAATGATTCCTGCGCTGTCGGACTACGATCGTTGCTCCAAATCCATCCGTATGGTCGGATTTTTCATTCGAAACCCATATGGATGTTGCATTGTCCCCTGGCCGTTGTTCTTCCTCGAACTTCGTATGATGCTACGAGACTCTGATCAAGACAATTTTAGAGGCATTAGACTCCGATCATTGTCCTGATCAGATTCGTACGGTTCGATTGTCCATCCGAGGCCCTGAAATAAGTCTTCTTCTCTCCCGACCATTAAAAGGACCTAATTAACCCAAAATATATACAACTACTGTAAATGCAAAATGATGCATACTATGTAATATTTATAACATGAAATGCAAACCTAAGCCTAGGAACGTGCATGAATAGGCATTTTAACCTAAATAGATGTGTTTACATCATACCCCAATGCCTATCTTTTACTAGTCCTTAGCAAAATTAAACTACATGCTATGTATAAAACTAGAATTAGGATTAGATCTCTTAGGCCTAAGTCATTTGTTAACAATAGAAAATTTCAATTAAGGTCCTAAACAATGAAAACTCAATAGTACCCAGGTGTCTACCAGAATGCAGATCGCCCAAGTCCTCGCCTTATTTCAAAGGGGAAGATACATTTTTTTATTTTTCTTCTTTTCTAATTTTTTTGTACTTTTGGAGTTTGAGAGTTCCGAGATAACTTTTTACGGCTACCTGACCCACCCAAGACTCGATAAGGACTCTAAGTGCTAAGCATCTTGTGAAAATAGTGAAAGACTCACTAGGCGGCCGTTGAAACGAACTTCGGGTTTCTACGACCCTAGGTGACCTTGCTTAAAGGTTTATCTTTTCGATAGGTAGCTTTCTCTCTATTTCTTTTATTTATGGGGTCAAGACAAGGGAGAAACCAGTGTATATCTCCCCGATTTATTCTACTTCCCTGCTTCTTCCCTAAGTGCTTTGGGAATTATTGTGCATTTTTTGTGAGCTGGGTTCTAGACAACAGGCCAATGGGCTGTTACCCACGGCAACTTGCCAGCCATACTCGTGCGGTGAAGTGTGGCTTTGTTTATTTTTTTATTTTTTTCTCCTTTTTGTATATTTTTTTTCTTTTTGTTTGGTTTTTTTTTAAGTAGGTGGCTTCCCTGATCTAAGATTTACCTAAAGGCAGTACAACGAAAATGGTCCTGTGACTAGGCTCTAGACAACATGCCGATGAGCAGTTACCACCGACAACTTGCCAGCCATACCACCCTAGATAGTTCATTAGCTACCCACTTTCCGAAGACATCGTCAAAAAGTGAGTCAATGCAAAAAAAGTGTGTAGATGCTTAGGCTTGAAGTCCCCCCAAATCAGAGGACGAGTTGATAAGTCACATACTTTTCATCCCAATTTATTTACCAACATAAAATGAATTTTAATTGAAGAGGACTCGAGACTAAGTCCACATTCGAGTGGACAGCCGAGCTAATTAAGCCCGAAGACCTGAAAAGTCTAAGTATTCAGGTCCTATCGTATCATTTCGTAAAGTTAATAACTTTCAAATGCCTAAGTTCTCTTTTCCTAATCTCTTTCTTTTTTTTTATAAGAATCAAATAATTGGAAATTACTGTTACAGCTAACAGAAAGGTTATAAAATATGTCCACCCGTCCTTGCTTAGCTATTGCAATGTCCTCATTGTGAAAGATGAAAGCATGCAGGTGAGTAGAAGTGGAAGAATAGCACCTGGTTTCCGTGAGACTCTGGTCAGCTTGGAATAGTCTTTACATGTGCTGAGCTTATTGCCTTCAACTAGGCGAGATCCTCAATCAAATATAACTAACATTGAGGTTGCAATAACACAGTTTTCGGGCCCCAAGATTTAGGTCCCGAAGAGTGAAAATGCACTTGCCAAAGAGATGATCAATGAAAGTGGCAAGTTAGTGGTGCACGGAGAGCCCAAATGGTCTCCAATAGGAGTTTGTTAATTTATTACAGAGGAAGTGTGGTTGGGTATAGAATTTGTGCAATGGTTGGGTGAAAAAGGACAATGAGGGTTTTGTGATGTGATGGGGGTTTGTGGGTACTCTAGAATACCTAATGTTTGAAGTGTTCTTCCCCAATGTTCAATGTCATCCTCACACTCTGGGTTCTTAAACCAACCATTCTGATCCTCAGGATTCCCACCCACAAGTTGGACCTCAAACTCTAAGCATTCAAGATAGGATGTTGTTGGGTTTTAACTTTATTACGTGAATCATCCAACAAATTTCTGATTTATATATATCTTCCTCATCTTGTGTTGCTACAATTGGTCGCATTTTTGCTTTGTCCTCAATTATTTCCGCAACCGTGTGATCTTCTTCCCGAGTTTGGGTTGACTTGGCCATTAAAAGGTTGTTTAAGGTATGTATGGCCATTACTTCCTCTATTCTACCAAGCTCCTCCATCCAACCACACTTAATTTTATTCTTCTTCGAGACCTCGAAAGTATTGAATCGATTTGTCTTATCCCCTGAGGCCATTTCTATATTTCCCGATTCACAATCAATCCTCGCCTTGGCAGTAGCCAGGAAAGGTCTTCCCAAAATAATCGGGGTGTGGTTGAGTTGTTTTGGGGCTTCCATGTCTAGGACCTTGAAATCAGCAAGGTAATGCAAATCATTAACCTTAACTAAAAATCCTCCAAAATACCCCTTGGTTTTGTAATGGATCTATGCAAGGTTATGTTAGTGTGTTTTAGGTAGCCTAGACCCAATTCCATGTGCAGTGAGGTGGGGATCACATTAATGGAAGCACCCAAGTCGAGGAGGGCCCAGTCAGAAGTAATGTTTCCTATTGTGTAGGAAATCAGTGGGGCTCTCGAGTCCTACTTCTTAGGAGGTAGCTTGTTTAGGATCAGTGTGCTTGTGTTATCAGACAAAACTACTCTCCTATTATTTTCAGATTTTACTCTACACCTTTCTTTATATGCATTCAGTAAACCTATGGCATAGGTGAGGATTGATCCGATAGCCACGAGGAGTAAAATGATTCTCAATTTGAAAGCCTGAAGTAAGGACATCCTTTCCTCCAATTTCTCCCTTGACTTTTTCTGTTTGCCCATACAACAACAACATACCGCCGAATTATACTCTAATGTTTCGTTGATCACATTCTTAGTTGGGAGTTTGGAATTCTTGCTACGGGGCCTAATGGAGTTGACATGGTGTTGGGTAGGTCCCTTGTGTCTACTACCACTCCTCAAGGCATTGGTGTTTGCAGTGGCAAAATGCTATTGGTTAGTGTCTTAGGGAGGGTTGGGCAAAATAGGAGGCTCCTGGTTGATTATGGTTGGAACATGGTTCGCTCCAGGAGGGACTGGGGTAGCCTGATAGATAGCATGAGCTTGAGCATATGACTCCCCATTATTACCAAACCCTTGAGACCCAGCGCCTCGATTTTATACATTCCTTGGGTTTGGTATAGGTTGTGATGGTAGAGATCCGGGCTATCAGTTGTTTGCACCAAGTCCGGATTGCAAGGTATCCAATGAAGTTTACATTTGCTGCATGAGCTAGAGCATGGACCCTTGCATTTCTACCATCTTCAGGTTTAAATCAGGCTTCCCGGCAGGTTGTTGAGCATTCCACACAGACTGATTAACTTGATTCAAGGGCAACTGAGTATATACATGACCCTGACCCATTGGTTTTTGCAGTGCATAATTGTTGGGTCGATATTGGGTCTGTTGCCCCTGATCTTTCCAAAAGAAGTTAGGATGATTTTTTCCAACCATAATTATAGGAATTCAAGTAAGGGTTGGACCTAACAATCTCCTGCATAGTCTGAACATCCCCAAAAGATGAGGATGAAGAACGATCAGTAAAACTAGGATCAAAGGCCCCAGTTTGGAACCCATAAGGTTCCAAGAAGAGTTGGCCCGAAGGTCGGGCTGACTCCAACTGGTTCACAAACTCTAGTCTCATAGGAGCTTGCGATGAATGGAATCCCGATCCCTATGCTTGAGTGGATCTAGAAAAATTAAAGTTTCCGGACATCCACACTTCCATTCGTTTAGCAACCAAACCCATCTTATCTAATCTATTGCAGATCAATTCCATATCAGATGTATGAGAATCTTGGACCTCATTGGCATTTGATCTAGTTTGCTGGGATCGGTTGATGGTTTCCATGGATACATGATGTGCATATATCTAAATAGACAAAAATGTCTATTTTTTCATGTTCTTAGTATTATAGTTGTATAATACATTATAAATATTGCATAACATACATCATCTTGCATTTAGGTTAGGTTGTGTAAATTTTAGGTTAATTTTTCCTTTTTGTGGTCAGGTAACAGGATGACTTTTAATCAGGGCCTCGAATCGAAGATTGAACCGTACGGACCTGATTAGGGCAATGATCGGAGTTCAATGACTCCAAGATCACCTCGATCAGACTTCTATAGCATCAGATATAATCTGAGGAAGGTCAGAGATCAAGGGCCAAGATGGTGTCAACTTTCACTTCATATGGCAAATCTGACCGCACAAATGGGTTTGGATCGACGATCACAACCCAACGGTGTGAAAATTAGTCTAATCCACCTTCCGTGGCACCATCTACAATACATAGAAGATGGACGGCAAAGATGACACCATGTAGTGACATCTCAACCATCTAATTCAGCCCAACACGCGCGCATCACCTCTTCACATGTTGATCAACACCTCTCAGCTGTTGGATCATCGATCCAACTGTCGAGATTGGATCTCAGACCGATGCCCTCACCATTTGAATCTAAAGAGAATGCATTCTTGACCGTTCGATTGAGATCCAACAGTCCAAATCACGCGGTGCACGAGTGGTCTCCTCGCCAATCAACGCATGCAACGCAATGGTTAAGGCGTTCCTTTGCCTTAGGACGTAGGATCGAATCCTAGTGCCACCTCTCTTGAGCATGGATCCAATTTCAATTAGAACCATCTGATCCCATGTGGACAGCTCTGATCTGTCCGCGTTAGGCGCTCAAAGACTGAAGTAAAGCATCGCACATGCTTTTGAATGTGCGATCATACACACTGAAGGCATGAGCACGATGGCATTTAAGCCATCTGATCTCTTTATCGTCCGGCTAAAATCGCGAGAACGTGCGTGAGGCATTTGTGTCGAGAAGAAGAAGAGGCGTGCACGGGAGGTGCGCACGTCGCCCACGTTCAGACCTTTAGTGACAGATAAATCCATCACTAAAGACCTGACATTAATGTTTTGATGACGAAAGACCTTTTTACCCCCTCCAATCTACACCTATATATAGCCCTACGACCCCCACATATTTTTCATCCCTTCCTCTCTTCTCTCACCCCCTCCAAAGCTCTAAGAGCTTGTCCCAAACCCGGGATCTCCTCTAGAGTAAAAATTAGAATTTTTCCACCTTCTCCCCCCTTCGTGGAACATCCCGCGATTGTCCTCTCACTCCATTCGGGAAGCGGATCCCACGACGATGACGACGTCTTGCCTCGCCCCCGGTTCTTCCCACTTCGTTCTCCTTCTTCCTACTCTGTCCTCTGTCCTCTAGGCGTCGCCCCATCCGACTCATCCTCTAAGTAGTCATCGAGGAGAATAACTTCTCTCTACCTTCTCTTTTACCGCTTTCTAGTGTAGATTTCCTACTTTCTAGTGTAGTGCGTAGTTGTAATTGTAATGAACATCAGCTTGTGATAATGATATCCATGTTTATTCTACCTCTCTTTTGTCTTTATTTGTAATATTCTCTTTCTGTCTTCTATTCTTTATTCTTTAAGTAGATAGTTAGTTTAGATTCAAATCGACTAGCTAATCTACTTCATGACAATTAAATAAACATAGTTTTGAATTAAACATTTGCCTCCCTATGTTCGACTTGGAATTCTTAGAGTTTTGGTATAAATTTATCTGTTGATGGATTTCTTCACAAATCTAACTACAACGATGGGTTTTCAAAATCCAATTCTAATTGCGTAGTTTTCCGCTATCAACATTTTGGTGTCGTTGCCGGGGAGGCGGTGCTCTTTGATTTTTCACGTTTTCTTGTCTTACTTATCTTTTACCTCACTTCTCTCCTTTCTTATTGTAATTGTAGGTACTCTTACCAGGCGAGCAAAAGTGGTAGATTGAAGTGCTGTTGTAGGATTTATAAGTTTACCCCACCTCCCCACCCACTAGATTTCATTCCATCACTTAATAACACAAACCCTAATTAACCTAGGTGTTCCCTTAAACCCTAAGGTTAGTTTTTATTATTTGTTTGTCACCTCCACCCACCTCACCCTCCACATATAAAAGAAAAATTAAAAAAATCTCACAGAGGTACACAACCTCTTCTGATTCTTCATACTCAACTGGTAACTCGATCTTTGGAACCGGTACACTCACCAACACATAATTAAGTAGAAATCAGATTAGGTAATCATTTGTATGCCTAACTAAGTGGTGCATCAGACCAATTGCTTGAGTTGTTTAGGCTGCATCACTTCAACTAAAAATAACTCATCAAATAGCTACCACATAGGTTCAACTTTTAGGGATTTACTAGGCACTCCACATTCTTTTAATCTTTAAAGGAAAACATCTTCACCTGTGCTTTCAAAACTTGGTGTGCCAACTGAACTTGATTGAATACACCTAAAGTTAAATCCTAAAAGCTACTAAGCAAGATTTAAACCCTAAAATTCACTGCATCCAAAAAATAATCATGCTTGAAAATCATTGGTTGTGCACACACACATATCAATCAATCATTAAGGGCATAACCCAGATAAAGGGCCCATCACATTCCAAAGCACATTCAAACCTAACCCTAATTAAAATAGAGTAGATGTTGGCCTTGAGAATTGGACTCGCTCTTCGGAGCCCAGACCGAGATTATTTTCAATTAGTCTATTTCTACCATTCAATCTGATGTCTAGCTAGGGGAGCAGAATCAAACGATCACGACTGGGGGGTACATTAGGAACCTAAGGTGAAAGTCAAAGGAAGAACCTTCTCCCCAGTCCCTCCCTCTAACTGGTTGGATTGACCGAAAAGAAGTAGATCAAATCGATTCTTTATCTCAAGATGGATTCTGGGAGTCTGTAGGTCTTTAGGCTAACCCACTTAAGGACATGTATATTTGTTTATATTGTAGGGTACCTTTCTTCCTTCTGTTCTGCCGTGGATCCTTCCACATCTTATTCGCACTTCCACTCTTACCCTCCTACCACTACTTATTCCCAAAATGATTATTATTCCAACTAGACTTATTCTCATCCATATTCTAGTTGGGATAATCCTGATTGGGGATATAATTCCGGACCTCTGTGTTCAAGGTTTAACACTAGACACCATGATCTCGATTCTTATCCTTCTCCAAGCTACACTGATTATAGATCATCGCCCTCATTTGGACAACCTAATATGATCTACAATCAAGAAGGATGCACTGATCCTTACCCCTCCCCAGAATACACTGTCTTTAAGTCATCACCACCTTATGAACAACCTAAAATGACCTATTATCAGGGAGGGTATCAAGATCCTCAATTCATTGATTCCCCTGCACTGAACCCAAACTCTAAACCAAACCATTTGGTTCAGATTAACCAGGTCCAAGAGAAGGTGTTGGCTAACTTGAGAAATACTATATGATAAATGCCAGTTTATCATCATTCTTATGCATTAAAACAAGCCTAGCTCTTAGGATTTTACTCCGCAAATGGGTTTTTGGGCTGCATTTAGGCATAAAATAGGTTAGGCATGCATTGCATTTTTTATTGTCTTTTTGATATGTTTTTGTGAGTGTTAGGGATGAACAGATATACAGATCCCTAAAATCCTAGCACTCAAGAAGGAAAATGGTGAAGGAGAAGCTCATACTAGCTGGAATTCATCTTGATCCAGCTCACCACAGCTGGAACCTAGCTCACTTGAACTAGGGTTAGCTCATCCCAGCTCCATTCAGCTAATCTCAGCTGAATGGTAGCTCAAGAGAGTTCATCTTAGCTCACCCTAGCTAAAGTTAGCTCAAATCTAGCTCAACTTAGCTGAGTCTAGCTCATCTCAACTCCCACTAGTCCACAGGGAGCTCTAGCTAGCTCACCTGAGTTGACAGGAGTTCACCCCAGCTCAGATCCAGCTACATCCAGCTCCACTCAACTCCAGTCAGCTGAAGAAGAACTCATCCCAGCTCAGGAAGCTCAAGTCCAGCTCCCGGGGACTCAGCTTAACTTAACTCAGTTGAGCTAAGCTACCTTAGCTGTCTCAACCAGCTTGATCCTCCCCGGGAGCACCAGACCTAGCTCACCTCAGCTCATTATGGTAGAAGCTAGCTCACTTTAGCTTGGCTTAGCAGCTAGCAAAGAACTAGCAAGCTAAGCCAGCTAGAGTAGCTCCATGCCAGCCTCTTCAGCAGCAGCCAGCTCCAATTTCAGCTCCAGACTTCTCCTCAGCTCCTCCCTCCAAACCCTAGCTCCAACACCTTCTCCTCTACTCCTCCATTAGCTAAGATAGCTTAGCTTAGCTTAGCTTAGCTATACTCCAACTTCCTTGGCTTGTACCACCCCAAAAAACCCACCTAACAACTCCACCCAACTAGCTCCACCTAAGCTCCACATAAGCTAACTTCCTTGGCTTGTACCACCCAACCAAACTGCAAATGCAGTTACCTTGAGGAATGGGAAAACCACTCACAATACCCTGCCTGTTAAAGAAACCCACTCTAATGACACACAGATTAACTCTTCCCCTCCTATTGTTCAGGAACCAATTCATGCAAAACAGGGCAACCTTGCCCCATTTCCACAAGCCCTCCACTCTTCAAAAACGAAAAAGACAAAATCCGAGCCCACTGAGAAGGAACTAATGGATTTATTTGGGCAAGTAGAAATTAATATCCCTCTCCTAGATGCCATTAAATATATCCCTGCCTATGCAAAATTCCTAAAAGATTTATGTACTCCGAAAAGGCAACCCAGAAATTTAGGAAAGGTAATTCTTCCAGAGACAGTCAGCTCAGTTGTGCAGAGCCGACTGCCTCTTAAGAGAAAAGATCCCGGTGCCCCCCTAATCCAAGTTATCATTAATGATACCTCATTTGATCGTGCTTTGTTGGATCTTGGTGCCTCAATTAATCTTATCCCCACAGTTGTTTTTGAGGAATTTAAGATCGGTGAATTGAAGCCTGTTGAGGTTACTCTCCAATTAGCCGACTGATCTACGATTAAACCAAGGGGAATTGTTGAATATGTTCTTGTCCAGGTCAAAAATTGTCTATTTGCTGTAGACTTTTTAGTCCTGGACATAGAGGTACCTGAAGCACTTAAGTTTTCCCCCATTATTCTTGGAAGACCATTCTTAGCCACCGCCCACGCCAATATTGATTGTGATTCTGAAAAGATGAAGATCATGTGTGGCGGTGAATCTATAACCCTAGACATTTTTCAAGCTTCTAGGCGGTTCCAAGAACCAGATTTCTTTGATGATTCGGATTCAGAAATAGAAAACATTGTGGAGGAAACTTTGCAGATTTTCCACTTAGGTTCCTGTTTTGCTATCAATACGGTTCCTGAACAATCCACTTTTTCTCACCCTTCCACCCCAACCACACATCCAGCTAACATTCCAGCTGACCCTTTCACTCTCACCTCACCTTTAACCCACAAAGAAGAAACTCTTTCGGAGCCAGGCCCACAATTGGAATTAAAACATTTGCCCGACTCCCTTAAATACGTCTTCCTGGGTCCAAATCAGACCCTGCCCCTGATTATAAATTCTGGACTCACCGAGGCACAAGAACACAAATTCCTCCAGGTTTTGAGTAAATATCGAAAAGCTATTGGCTGGACCCTTTCTGATCTTAAAGGCATTCATCCGTCCTATTGTACTCATCGTATATATTTAGAGGTCGATTCTCGCCCCTCCTGCCAGCCACAAAGGCGCTTGAATCCTATTATGCAGGAGGTGGTAAAAAAGGATATTATTAAGTGGTTGGATGCTGATATCATCTACCCCATTTCTGACAGCTCCTGGGTTAGTCCAACACAAGTTGTCCCCAAAAAGGCTGGACTAACAGTTGTCACTAATGATAACGGGGAAAATGTATCCACTTGAACCGCTTCTTCTTGGTGCGTGTGCATCGATTACCAAAAATTAAACACCAGCACCAAGAAGGATCATTTCTCGCTCCCTTTTATTGATCAAATCTTGGAGCGTTTAGCCGGACGGGATTTTTACTATTTTTTGGATGGTTATTCCGGCTATAATCAAGTAGCGGTTCATCCTGAGGACCAGGACAAAACAACTTTCACCTGCCCCTTCGGAACCTTTGCCTTCCAAAGAATGCCCTTCGGTCTTTGCAATGCACCTGCGACTTTTCAAAGGTGCATGCTTGCAATTTTTTCAGACCTGGTAGGTGAATGTTTAGAAGTCTTTATGCATGACTTCTATGTTTTTGGAGATTCTTTTGACCATTGTCTCAAAAATCTTGAAAGAACTCTCCAAAAGTGCATAGAAGTTAATCTGGTCCTCAGCTGGGAAAAAAGTCATTTCATGGTCCAAGAAGGTATTATCTTGGGCCATGTTATTTCAAAACAAGGAATCGCGGTAGATAAAGCAAAAATTGATGCTATATCTAAGCTCCCACCTCCCACTACTGTCAAATAGATCAGATCCTTTTTGGGTCATGTGGGTTTCTACCGTCGATTCATACAAAATTTTTCCCAAATCTCCAGGCCCTTAAGTCAGCTTCTCACTAAAGACCAGCCATTTGATTTTAATAATAAGTGCCTGGAGAGTTTTCTGAGGTTGAAGAAAGAGGTTACTAAGGCACCAATATTGCAGGGACCTGATTGGAATAGTCCCTTTGAATTAATGACAGATGCCTTAGATTTTGCTGTAGGGGCCGTTCTAGGGCAAAGAATTGCCAAGAAGCCTGTTGTGATCTATTATGCTAGCAAAACCCTTGATGATGAACAACGGAACTACACGGTTACTGAAAAGGAACTTCCTGCCATTGTATTTGCCTTAGAAAAATTTAGATCTTACCTGTTGGGGTCACATGTCACTATTTATACCGACCACTCAGCAATTAAATATTTGCTGACAAAGAAAGATGCGAAACCCCGCCTTATCCGTGGGATTCTGCTGCTCCAGGAATTTGACCTGGAAATCAAGGATAAGGCGGGATTGCATAATGTAGTGGCTGACCATCTCTCTCATCTTATGATGAATGACATAATGACCCCGCCAGATCAGTTCCCCGATGAAAGCATTTTAGCTACTACAACCCTCCCTTGGTTTGCACCCATCGCAAACTACTTAGCAACAGAACAAATCCCCACTGATTAGCCAAAAACAAAACGGGATAAGTTCTTTGCTGATATTAAATATTATTTTTGGGAGGAACCCGACCTTTTCTGCATTTGTGCCAATCAGGTCATTCGACGATGTGTCCCCGATTCTGAAATCCATGATATCTTGACACATTGTCACTCAATGGCCTGTGGAGGACATTTTTCGGGTAAGAAAACTGCAGCTAAAATCCTTAATGCGGGATTTTATTGGCCCAGCTTGCACAAATATGCTCATGACTTCGTTCGGTGCTGTGTGCATTGCCAGAGCATCGGCAACATGACTCGGAAGGATATGATGTCCCTTAATCCTATTTTAGAGGTTGAAATTTTTGATGTTTGGGGCATCGACTTCATGGGATCGTTCATCAACTCTGGTGGGATTTATATATATTAGTCATAGTCGACTATGTTTCTAAATGGATAGAAGCAATACCCACCCACACTAGTGATCACCATGTGGATGTCGAATTTTTTAAGAAAAATATTTTCTCAAGATTCGGCATACCAAAAGCCATTATCAGTGACGAAGGCTCACATTTCACCCACTCATAATTCCGTCACCTTCTTTCTAAATATGGGGTTAATCATAAAATTTTCACACCATATCATCCCCAAACAAATGGCCAGGTTGAAATTTCTAACTGGGAAATTAAAAATATTTTATAAAAGACAATTAGGCCCGACCGTAAAGATTGGTCCTCCAAATTGGACGACGCTTTATGGGCCTACTGTACCGCTTTTAAAACTCTGCTTGGCATGTCTCCCTTCCGTCTGATTTTTGGGAACGCTTGCCATCTCCCGGTAGAATTAGAACATAGGGCTTTTTGGGCACTAAAACAACTCAATATGGATTTATCTGACATCGGTAACCATAGAAAATTACAATTAACTGAATTGGAAGAATTACGTAATTTTTCCTATGAAAATGAGAGGATTTATAAAGATCGAACAAAGAAATTTCACGGTAAATATATTGTTCGGAAACACTTTGACGTTAATCAACGCGTTTGGCTTTTCGATGTGAGATTACGCCTTTTTCCTAGCAAATTAAAATCTAAATGGACCGGCCCCTTTATTGTCCAGAAAACATATCCATACGACGTTGTTGACCTTTTTGATCCGAAAACTAATTTGACATTTCAAGTCAATGGCCAGCGTTTAAAGCCTTATTTTGACCATACGCCTAAAATTCCATCTGAATCTTTTCATTTTACTGAGCCAGCCACCCTTGATCACTAATGCACATCACGCCCGGCTGAATGGCGTAAAAGATAGCACTGGATGGGAGGTAACCCATCATTTTTTTCTTACTTTCTTTTCTTCTTCTTTTTCTAGGTTTTGTTCATCCTAAACTCGACCGTTCTTCACTAAGGTGATCCCTTTTCCCTCCTAATGCATGAGGACATGGCATATCTTAAGCATGGGGGGGTGTTTTTAAATTTGACGATCGATTTAGGATTTTCAAAACCTAAAAACATGCATTTTTCTTTAATTTATTTCCTGCTTGCATACCCAAGAAAATATAAATGTTGAAAACCTTTTGAGGAAAAATTTTGAAATCGAAACTAAGGTCGAAAAATTCACTTTTGGTACAATGGGATTTAATCTTTAACAAACTAAGGATGAGGATATGGATCTGATCATTAGAATTCCAGGGTCTATTTTAGACTAGATCAGATATCCTTCTCTAAAACTCCACCTGAACTCATGATAGTTCAGGTGACTTGATCCTATTTTGTAATGTGGAAAGTATTTGACTTAGCTTCTGATTCAAAAACTTGCATGTTTTGAGAAACTTCTTGTGTCACTCTTCACACACAAGCCAACACTTAAAAATAACTAAAATTTTGAAAAACTCCCTTGTTTGGACTTAGTAAAAGTATGAAGCAGATCATTGGTTTGAGTTCCCACCGCCGAGAAGGAGGAAGATGCCTCCTTTGAGGATGCGATGTCAACATGTTACCGCCTCGACGCTGCTCCATATCTATATTTCATATCTTTAGACGGAGCATTAAAGCGCATTTTAGCAGCTCAAGTGTCTTGGACGGTGCTCTACCTATAGTGTCGGAGCAAGAGCTTGAGTTTGCTTGGAGCGCCCCTTTTCACCGCATCGTGTTTTGGGGTTGTGAGCTCCTGGGTGGTGTCATGGACAGTGCTATCCCGAAGTACTGGCTCCAGAGCCCCCTCGAGGAATGGTAACGGGAATGATGATCCTAACACATCTGTTGTAAGATCAAGCTAAAAATAAGCGTGGGGGAGAAAAAAAAAGTAATAATAAATAAATTAACACGCCCTTATAAATGTTGACTTTTCACAAGCATAGACACAAGGTTTTAAAGGATTTTGCAAGTTGCGAATCAGATTCATGAGCCAGAAAAATCCTAAAAACAAACATTTCAAGTCATCCGAATTAACAAGGGGTTAATTTGTGAATTTTCTGGAGGATATATTGATCCCATTCTATCTAATGGTTGAATCCAAAAATAAATCCCCATGTTTATCTTTAACAAATCCCGTACCTCCTGTGTTTTAATCTACCAAGGTCCCTTAATCTCTTTTTCTCCTCAAAAGTCGAAAAAATTAGATTTCCCAAAAATTCCATTTTTCAAAAAAATTAAAGTTTTGCTAAGAGACTAGCAAAATATAAGCATGGGGGTGTGATAAACACCAGTTTATCATCATTCTTATGCATTAAAACAAACCTAGCTCTTAGGATTTTAGTCCGCAAACGGGTTTTTGGGCTGCATTTAGGCATAAAATAGGTTAGGCATGCATTGCATTTTTGTTGTCTTTTTGATATGTTTTTGTGAGTGTTAGGGATGAATAGATATACAGATCCCTAAAACCCTAGCACTCAAGAAGGCAAATGGTGAAGGAGAAGCTCAGACTAGCTGGAATTCAGCTTGATCCAGCTCACCACAGTTGGAACCTAGCTCACTTGAACTAGGGTTAGCTCATCCCAGCTCCATTCAGCTAATCTCAGCTGAATGGCAGCTCAAGAGAGTTCATCTTAGCTCACCCTAGCTAAAGTTAGCTCAAATCCAGCTCAACTTAGCAGAGTCTAGCTCATCTCAACTCCCACTAGTCCACAGGGAGCTCTAACTAGCTCAGCTGAGTTGACAGGAGTTCACCCCAGCTCAGATCCAGCTACATCCAGCTCCACTCAACTCCAGCCAGCTGAAGAAGAACTCATCCCAGCTCAGGAAGCTCAAGTCCAGCTCCTAGGGACTCAGCTTAACTCAACTCAGTTGAGCTAAGCTACCTTAGCTATCTCAACCAGCTTGATCCTCCCCGGGAGCACCAGACCTAGCTCTCCTCAGCTCATTATGGTAGAAGCTAGCTCACTTTTTCTTGGCTTAGCAGCTAGCAAAGAACTAGCAAGCTAAGCCAGCTAGAGTAGCTCCATGCCAGGCTCTTCAGCAGCAGCCAGCTCCAGACTTCTCCTCCTCAGTTCCTCCCTCCAAACCCTAGCTCCAACACCTTCTCCTCTACTCCTCCATTAGCTAAGCTATCTTAGCTTAGCTTAGCTTAGCTTAGCTTAGCTATGCTCCAACTTCCTTGGCTTGTACCACCCCAAAAAACCCACCTAACAACTCCACCCAACTAGCTCCACCTAAGCTCCACATAAGCTAACCTACTTGGCAACAACCTAGCCTACCCACCACCTCCAAAAGACACCTAAAAGTGGTGCCAAAACCACCCTAACCACCCCCTTGATGGCGCCTCTTTTCCCTCCAAAATTCCCCTTCATCTCCACCACACAATTCCCCTTAAATCCATCTCCACCATCCACCTAACCCCCCTTCTAGAAGACCCTAGGTTGGTGCCAAAATGGTGGTGTCTCTCCACCACCAAAAGCCACCAACACCACCATAACCACCCCCTTTAACACCCCTTGGGTTGGTGCCAATTGACCTTGGCCATTGGATCCTTAACCACCTCCAACTCTTCATCATAGCCCTCCATTCCAAGAGTCACCTTAGCCCCCTTCCTATTCTATAAAAACCCACCACCTACCACCATTTTGGGGCATCGTCCATTAGTGTATTTTGCTACCTATACCACCTATACCTACGGCCAAGAAGAAGGAGTAGAGAAGGAGATTAAAGGGGCACATCACCAGCCCTTTTGGTGCCTTCTTCTCCCCACTCTCTTCAACTTGGGCCACGCCAAGGAGGAGGACTCTTCCACTTCAAAGAGGACGGCAAGGCAAGGGAGAAGGACCTAGGGTGGACGTCCACCCTTGGAGAGAAGCTTAGGGCATGCCTCCTTAGGGCTTGCCTTGGAGGACATCACCTTGGCGGAGCACAGCAAGGAAGGAGTTGGAGGACTCTTTTCAAGATTGGGAGCTACCAACCTTGGAGCAAGAAGCCCTCTTCTTCACCATCTATCTAGAGGATTTATGTTTGCTTTTCTTATTTGCAATTTTCTAGTAGTAGAAGCATTCCTCTACTAGGCCTTTTTGTAAAATACTTTTTCATTAATCTAGTTGCCTTCTTTGCAATTTCTTATTTGCATTTCTACTTGCTTTGTTTTTAGCATTCTTCACTCCCTCTCCCTAATTATTCTAGGCCTCCACTTGCCTAGAGTGAGCTTAGGGAGAGGTTCTACTAGCCACTTTAGAAGTAGTTTATTAAATTTGAAGTGTAAATCACCTTTCCGTCACCATTTCGCATGTTATCTTAATTGAAAAACAAAAAAATGATATATTAAAAAAATACCAAAAAGAAAAGTTGAGATCTGTTTTCCAAGAAAGAGAATAGAATCACTTTTGCAAACATTTGGCCTCCTTGGATGACCCTAGATACTCCCCTATCTAGGAATATAAATTTAAGAGTTGATCGATTTTGCATGTTACAACGATGTATTTAACAAACCGCGTGAAATCGCTATCACTATACAATCTTTAGAAGCTCAGCCAACACCTTGTACTGAAGAATTAGAGCCTCTGATTGAAATGATTGTTGATGTTAACAAGTATCTGTCGGATTGCCTCCAGGATGTTAAGGATAAGGGCCCGGATGAATTTTTACTTGAGAAATTATCAAAATTGAGGATGAGATTTGTGATTGCTTTAGTTCAATCTTGGGATGATTCCCAAGATGAACCCTTTTCAGGAGAGCCAATGTCAGAACCTGCTCAGGCACTATTTGGGGGGACACGTGTTACGAGATCAGGTTCAACCAGGTTGTTCTAGTGCAATCAAATAAGGATGATTTGATTTCTTCACCGGAGATCCCTGAGCTGGGGTACGAGGAAAAGTATGTCTCCATGGATCAGAAAGTGATTAATAATTTTGAGACATACATTAATGCGGATTCAGATTTCTTTGATTCTGAAGGTGAAGAATCATTATGCAAAGTCTCACATGAGTTTACAGAACACGATTTTAGTGAGACAACTGGGCCTGAGGAATCCAATAAATCATTTAATGGCTCTAAAATTGAGAAACTTGATCCTGTTGGGGCTCGCATGGCAGATTCAAATCCTTTTCTGAAGGATTCAATTTATAGCCCCGATCCTCAATCACACCCTATAGAGTTTACTGACGATTTTGAATTTGAAATCACTAAACCCAAGTCCATTCTGATTCAATTACATCTTTTAGACTTGGACAATTTAGACAGGGTGATTAATATGCAAGAGGTCTCGGAATTTGAAATCATGATTGCAGAGGACAGAAAGTGGGAAATGATTATATGGGAAGTCAATTCCAAAGGAAGCGAAAGACTGAGTCTAAGGGTTCCAATTTGTCTAAAACCACCTTTCTACCAGGACCCTTATGACATCTTCTCAGAGGATGTTTAACCCAAGCAAACATTCATTGATTGTCCTTTTAAGCTTGATCTCTCTGTTATCTAACTTTTTGGTCTTGGGTTGCATCCTCACAAATCACAGGCTCGACCCCGCTTGCATACTAATCTCAGGTTCTGGGTAATTTTTATCCAGAACCTTAGATATATTTTGACCATGAGGTATGTGTTTGCACCACAATCTAGTCCACATCTGTGGACATCTGCTGCCAGGTCTAGAGGTGAATCCTTTTATTCTGATTTTGACCTGCAGCTGTGAATACTTTGTTTCTTCTTTATTTGTACAGTGTGCCTAGCTGAAGGCATTAACTTTAGCATATATATAGGTTCTTTTCATCTCGGAGCCGACCCGTTATTCACGCAATTCAAGTGCTTTCTACTCTACTCCACTCTGTTTCATGTCTTTTTAATACAATGAGGACATTGCATTACATAGGCATGGGGGGGTGGATATTCATTTATGAATCATCTTGTTAGCTCCATTGATTCTTTTATTTTCTCTTAATTTTTGAAAAAAAATGAATTAGGAAAGAATATTTGGGCATTAGGACTTTTCAATCTTAGGAAATAATATAGTAGGATCTGAATACTAAGACCCTTCAGGTCTTTGGGCTTAATCAGCCCAAGTATCCACTAAAATGTGGATTTGTTTATCGAGTCCTCACCATCCTGAATTCTATTTCAATTTGATTACATAAGTTGGGGTGATAACTACATGACTTATCAACCCGCCCTCTGATTTGAGGGAACTTTAAGTCTAAGCATCTACACATTATTCGCACTGATTCATTGTTTGGCGATTTTAATGGAAATTGGGTAGCTAATGAACCTTCTAGGGTGGTATGGCTGGCAAGTTATCATGGGTAACAGCCCATAGGTAGGTTGTCCAGAGCCCAGCCACTGGACCATTCTTTTCCAGCTGCCTTTAGGTAAATCTTAGACCAGGGAAGCCACCTACTTAAAAAAGGAAAAAGAAAGTCCAAAAAGTAAAAAAATAAAAAGAAAAGAAAGGAGAAAAAGAAAAAGAAAACAAAAGAAATAAGCCACACTTCACCGCACAAGTATGGCTGGCAAGTTATCATGGGTAATAGCCCATTGGTAGGTTGTCCAAAACCCAGCTCAGGAAATGTATGTAAAAATTCCTAAAACACTTAGGAAGAAGCAGAAAAGTAGAATAAGTCAGGGAGATATACACTGGATTCACCCTTGTGTTGACCCCATAAAAAATAAAAGTAGGGAGAAAGCTACCGGTCGTATAGATACACCTTTAGGCAGAATTCTTTTTAAGGTCACTTAGGGGTGTAGAAACCCGAAGTCCGTTCTGATTGCCGATCAACGAGTCTATCACATTCACAAAAGAATATGCTTAGAACTTAATGTTCTCATCAAGTCTTAGGTGGGTTGAGTGGCCGTAGAAGGCTACTCTATAACCCTAAACTCAAAAATCCAAAAAAATTAGAAAAGAAGAAAACCAGAAAAGGAGATTTTTCTTTGAATAAGGCAAGGGCTTCTGGCAATCTGCATTTTGGCAAATACCCGAGCGATGTTGTGTCTTTGAAGTTCAGGTCCTAAGTAAAAATTTATTAATGTTGAAAATGACTTTTGCCCAAGTAAACCATTCCTAATTCTTTTATAAATAGCATGTAGTTTTTGCAAGGAACTAGCAAAAGATAGGCATGAGGGTGTGATGTGCATATATCTAAATAGCCAAAAATGTCTATTTATGCATGTTCTTAGTATTATAGTTTCATCATACATTATAAATATTGCATAACATGCATCATCTTGCATTTAGGTTAGGTTGAGTAAATTTTAGGTTAATTTTCCTTTTTTGTGGTCAGGTAACAGGATGACTTTTAATCGGGGCCTAGGATCGAAGATCCAATCGTACAAATCTGATCAAGGTGACGATCGGAGTTCAACGACTCCAAGATCGGCCCGATCGAACTTCCGTAGCATCAGATATAATCCGAGGAAGGTCAGAGTTCAAGGGCCAAGATGGTGTCAACCCGCACTTCAGATGACAAATCTGACCGCATGGATAGGTTTGGATCGACAATCACAACCTAACGACGCAAATATCGGTCCAATTCGACATCCGTGGCACCATCTACAATACATAAAAGATGGACGGCAAAGATGACACCTCGTGACGCCATCTAAGCCATCAAATTCAGCCCAAGACAGACGCATCACCTCTTCACGTGTTGATCAATGCCTTTTAGTCATTGGATCATTGTTCCAATGGTTGAGATTGGATCTCCGACCGGCGCCCTCACCATTTGAAGCTAAAGAGAATGCATTCTTCACCGTTGGATCGAGATCCAACAGTCCAAATCACACGGTGCATGAGCGGTCTCCTTGCCAATCCAAGTGCGCAACGTAGTGGATAAGGCTTTCCTTTGCCTTAGTACACAGGATCGAATCCCAGTGCCACCTCTCTTGAGCACGGATCTAATTTCAATAAGAACCATCCGATCTCATGTGGATGACTCTGATTCGTCTGTGTTAGGCGCTCAAAGGCTGAAGTAAAGCGTCATGCAAACTTTTGAACGTGCGATCATACGGGCTGAAAGCATGTGCGCGATGACATTTAAGCCGTCCGATCTCTTGATTGAATGTCTAAAATAATGAGAACGTGCGTGAGGCATTTGCACAGAGAAGAAGAAGAGGCGTGCGAGGGAGGTGCGCACGTTGCCCACATCAGACCTTTAGTGACGGATAAATCCATCACTAAAGACCTGACATTAATGTTTTGATGACAAAAGACCTTTTTACCCCCTCCAATCTACACCTATATATAGCCCTACGACCCCTACATATTTTTCATCCCTTCCTCTCTTCTCTCACCCTCTCCAAAGCTTTAAGAGCTTGTCCCAAACCCTGGATGCTCCTCTAGAGTAAAAATTAGAATTTTTCCACCTTCTCCCCCCTTCGTGGAGCATCCCATGGTTGTCCTCTCACTCCATTCGGGAAGTGGACGCTGCAACGATGATGATATCCTGCCTCACCTTCAGTTCTTTCCACTTCGTGCTCCTTCTTCCCACTCCATCCTCTGTCTTCCAGGCGTCGCCCAGTTTGGCTCGTCCTCCAAGCAGTCATCGAGGAGGATAACTTCTCTCTACCTTCTCTTTTATTGCTTTCTAATGTAGATTTCCCACTTTGTAGTGTATATTTCCTGCTTTCTAGTGTAGCGGGTAGTTGTAATTGTAATGAACATCAGCTTATGATAATGATATCCATGTTTATTCTATTTCTTTTGTCTTTATTTGTAATATTCTCTCTCTGTCTTCTATTCTTTATTCTTTATTTTTTATGTAGATAGTTAGTTTAGATTCAAGTCGACTAGCTAATCTGCTTTGTGACAATTAAACAAATGTGATATTGAATAAAACATTTGCCTCCCTGTGTTCAACCCAGAATTCTTAGAATTTTGGCATAAATTTATCTGTTGATGAATTTCTTCACAACTCGAACTACAACAATGGGTTTTCAAAATCCAATTCCGATCGCATAGTTTTTCGCCACCAGCAAGGCGTGGTTTAAAGAATTTTCACTCATTTCCTGAAACAAATCTTACGTGCTATTTATCTTTATTGAGGAAATTGCCTCTGCAAGAAGCATCCACATGATTACGAAGTTGATCATTCAACCCGTGATAAAAAAATTGCACAAGTTGCCATTTAGGCACCTTGTGGTGTGGACAATTCCGCAATAGATCCTGGAATTGCTCCCAAGCCCCATGAAACGGTTCCCCCTGCCGCTAGGCAGAAGTGGTAATTGCCCATTGAAATGCATTGGTTCGCCTAATTGGGAAGAATTTCTTCAGGAAGGCCGATTTCAAAGCTGTCCAGGTAGCAATTGATCTTCCAATGGTATGAGACCAATGTGTGGCCTTATCCCTGAGTGAATGGGGGAAAAGCCTCATGAGCATCTGTTCTTCATCCACATTCCGCGATTTGGTGGTCTAAACCAGAGTGATCAGGTCGTCTAAATGTTGGAATGGGTCCTCTGAGCCAAGCATGTGAAAGTGTTTAATTAGTCTTAAAATCTGGGGTTTGATCTCAACATCTTCGGTGGGGATCACAATGCCGGGACGATCCTCATAATTTGAAGGATCATAAAAATCCTTCAAGGATCGAGCGCTCTGACCATTCATTCATTGGAACCATTACTGCATCTGCTGCAATTCTTCCAATTGCCTCTAAATCAGCTCCTCCTGGTTCGGGGGCGAGGGAGGTGGTTGTTGATCAACCATGGGATCTTCTTGTCTAAAGCTCAACCTCCACCTCTAGGAATGGTCTAAAGGTCCTTCCAATCTAGGGTTCAATGACCTCCTTCCAAGCATACACTGAAAGGAAGTCTGAAGGATAGGGAAGAGAAGGGATCCTGTAGCACAAGAATACAAGCCTGCCCTTAGGTTGGGTAGCCTAAAGGTCTACAGACTCTCAGAATCTGTCCTAAGATTATGGACGATTTACTCTACTTATGTCCAGGCAATCCAACCAGTTAGAAGGAGGGATTGGGGAGAAGGTTCTTCCTTTGGCTTGTGCCTCTGGTTCCTAGTGTACCCCCTAGCCGCAGTCGTTTGATGCTACTCTCCTAGATAGACATCATATTGACTAGTATAAGTAGGTTAGTCATGAACAATCACAATCTGAACCCCGAAGAGCGAATCAATCCTTATGGCCAACGTCTAATCAATTTTAGTTAGGCTTGGGATATTGGTGCTTCTGGAATGTGATGGGCCCTTAATGGGTTGTGCCCTTAATGATTTGTTTGAGAATGTGTGTATGTACACAACCAAAATGTTTTCAAGCAAGATTATTGAAGATGACGTGAATTTTAGGGTTCGGATCTTGCTTAGTAGCTTTTAGGATTCAAATACTAGGTATATTCAATCAAGTTTTGTGAGGCAATCCAAGTTTTGAAAGCACAAGTTCAAGTATATTTCCTTTGTAAATCAAGAAAATATGGAGTGCCTAGCTTGACCTAAGTATTGAATCCTATGGGGCAGCTACAAAATGAATCTCTTTTAAATTAGGTGATGTAGCCCAAACAATTCAATCAATTGGCCCAAAGGCACCACAGATTAAGGCACACAGAGATGATTAACCTAGATTGATTTCTACTCCTTTATGTGTTGATTTGCATGTACTGATTCCACAAGTCGGAACCCCGATTGAGTAAATGAAAATCAAGTTAGGTTATGTGCCTCAAATGTAGGTGTATGAAGTGTGTATATTGATTTGTCCCACGGAAAGTATCTTTTTATTTTTTCTTTTATAAAATGCTGGGGAGAAATGGATTAAGGTGGCAAACAAGACACACAAAGTCTATCCTCGGGTTTGTGCAAACACCTAAGTAGTTTGAGGCTTGGTTATGGGTGTGTCGAAATGAAACTACTGGAGGGGGAATGTGGGGGACACTTACAAAACACTCTACCTGCACTTTACTCTGATCTACCGCACTTGGATCTCCATGCTAGGGTACCTGCAAGAAAGTAGATCAAAGACAAGTGGGGTTAGTGCTCTGTAAATGCAAAGAAGCGTAGAAAACAATAAAGTAAATTTCGTTGCTTCCCCGGCAACGACGCAAAAATGATCGCATGGGTTTCACATGTTTGAAATCAGGGTTACGAGTAACCCATCGTCGTAGTTGCAAAACTCGTGATCAAATATAATTTATACTGAAACTCCAAGGGAGTCTCGGGTTGAACACAAGGAGGCGACATTTAGTTTGTATGAAAACCGCGCTTCGATTTGTTTCTTTTTGGTGTTTCAGGGTTTTGTTATTTTTTTTGTTTTTGAAATAAAATGACAATCAATCACAAGAGAGAGATAGAATTGAATCTGATATATTGCATGAATGTCAATTACAATAATATAGGAAACATAAAAGAGAGGGATGTGAGAAGAAATCTCCCGAAGTGGCTGTTCGATGAGACGACAATGCCTAGCGAAAGCTTGGATGAAGGAGCTGGGAAGTAGGACGACGGAGGTGAGAAGCGAGAGGACATCGGGTAAAGGAAAGCATCAGCATAGCTCTGGAATGGAGGTGAGAAGGCAGAGATGATCTACTACTGAAATGGAGGTGGGAGGACAGCTCCAAGGCAACCTTTGAATGGGGATGGGAAGTTGGAGGAGTATTTGGTGGGGTAGAGTCTCGTTACACTAATAGGCACCTTGGGACCTTGAGAGCAAACCCCAACAAAGCGTTGGTAGGCTTACTAGAGCTTGAGAGTAGGTGGGAGTAGAGTAGGTAGAGATGGCTTGGAAGGGAGGGGGTGTAGGTCCTTTTATAGTGGAGGAGAAGAGGCTAGAATAGGCATGGTACCATTAGTGACCTCCAAGTCATTGCTATAAGTGTCGCTATAGGCAGCTCATGCCCACTTATGCCCACAGCTGGCCTTGTTGGCATGCGAATAATTAGTGACAGCTGTAAGTCCAGCTCAGGCATCACTGTAGGCTCGTGCCTACCGAGCATGTGCTTACTCGCAGCTGGCCCACGCATCATGCGCCCCTTATCGCACGCACGTCCTTATGCACTGGCTGTGCGCGTGCCTATGCGCGTGCATGCTTGCGCTGGCTGTGAGCCCAATTTCTAATTTGGGGCATCCATGGGTCTCGAACCTGCACCCCCTTGATCCGTAGAGAGCGCTCAGCGGCTACGCTAGGCTTTCCCTTGAGTCACGAGGAGGCGTGCGGTGTGACGACTCTCAACCGTTGGATCAAGATCCAATGGCTAGGAATGAAGGTCGTGGATGATGCTGGTCGATGATGGGCGACCTGGATGGTGCCACGTGGCATCATCTAGGCCATCCATTCTTCTTTCTGTTGCAGGGGGTTCCACGGTGCTCATATCAAGATGATTTCTATGTTGCCGAATTGCGATCGTTGGTTCAAATCCATCCGTATGGTCGAATTTTTCATCTGAAGCCCATATGGATGTCGCATTACCCCCTAGCCGTTGATCTTCCTTAGACTTCGTATGATGGTACGGGACTCCGATCTAGATGATTTTGGAGGCGTTGAACTTAGATCGTCTTCTTGACCAGATCCGTACGATCAGATCGTCAATCTAAGGCTCTGGAATAAATATCCTTCTCTCCTGACCACAAAAAGGATGCAATTAACCTAAATTATATACAACTGCTCTAAATGCAGAATGATGCATGCTATGTAATATTTATAACATGAAATGCAAACCTAACCTTAGGAACATGCATGAATAGGCATTTTAACCTAAATAGATGTGTTTACATCAGAGGTTGTTCGCTGGGAGCAAATATGTAATTCACGTGCGAATCTCAACAATTAATGTAAATGAGCACAATTAATTACTCAGAATCTAATATGCAATGTATGGCATGAGTTATATGATGAGTCAAAAAGTAATCTAGACAAAATAATGGTGATTTGTATCACCAATTATTAGTCTAACACATATGGCAAATACTCAAATGATATTAACTATTCAAACCAAGTGCACACTGCACTCCCTGTCAATGGAATTAGACGACAGATTCATTGCTACAATGCTGAGAGGGCACTGTACTTCTCTTCTTTCTCTGGTCTGTCTTCTTCACTTCTTCTTTCTCTACGTGCACAGGCCCTTTTCCTTCTTCTTTCTTCTTTTGCCTCTCCTCTTCTTTGGCCCTTCTGATGCACAGGAGGAAACTCTTCTTCAAATGTAGCTAAGTGTTAGCCATTACACAACAGAGCAAAACCCCCCTTATCCCTGCGCGCTCTCTCTCTTTCCTTCTCTCTGGTTTCTCCTCTTTCCCGCCTTCATAAGGCCATGCACAATACCGAGTTATCGGGTAATCAGTCTAGAGCTCACCCGAGACCAGGGTTGCCAGCATGGGGTAGCAGCCGAAGTGTGCATAGGCATAAGCGGGTAAACGGGCTAGACCAGGCCCGCGTGCACAGTGTCACGGGTGAAGTGTGTGAGGGGAACGGGGGACCTCACCCCCTTGTGTGACTTGAGGCGAAGAGCCTCTATCACTTTTTCTTTTAGGCGGGGTAACAGCGCCACTGGTTTCCAAGATGGGACTAAATGTCCCACCTTCTGCTTGCATGCACTTGAGAATGAAGATGTCTTCGCTTGGAGTAGCAGCAGGTGGTGTGGTCTCCAATTGACCGCCTATGTGTGTGTCGAGAAGTGTTCCAGGTCAACTGGAGGTGACGCCTGGATCAAATGCCGCAAGAATATAGCTTCGAACTTGCTTGAAGCAGCTCTGGTAATGGTAGTGGTGGCGGTGAACTTGAAATGAAGAACACGGCCTTGCGGCCTCGTCAGATGGCTCAGCAGCTTCACCATAGCACAACGAACGTGGTGGTGGGTGCAGCGTGGCGTGCGTGGAGGTCGTATGACCTCAGTGAGTTAGTGCGGAGAGGGTGGAGTTCGAGAGAGTCGTGGATTCATGAATCAAAGAAATTGACAGAGGGATTTTTCCCTTCATGTGATGGCGGAGCTTGTAGAGTCGATGGCGAGGGGGATGGATATGTGTGGCGAACGGGAACCCTCACCGGAGTGGTTGTCGGAGATGGAGGGGATGAAGGTGAACGGTGGTGTCGAGGGTTTGTTTTTGGGTTTTTGGGGTGTAAAACTAACCTAAGATGCTAAACTAACTAAACTAACCCTAATATACTAGACAAAGGGGGAAGAATGACACCAGTGTTGGTAGGCTAGCGTCAGGGAAGATGAATCCTCCATAAGGGGGACGACGGCGAGGAGAGGGGAAGATGGTGCCTGCTGTGACCAGCGAGACGCGGAGGAAGATGGGGAAGGTTGCTGTGCTTCCAATTTGGCCGTTGGAGGCACAGAGGAGAGAGATCGAGAAGGTCTGCCAGAGCTTAGGTTGGAGGTGGCCGGTGATAGAGAAAAGAAGAGATTTTTGGCCTTGAACCTAGCTGAGAAGAATGGGCAGGCCCTAGGGATCCTTATATAGGCCTCAGAGAGGAGTTAGAGCTTGGGAAGCAAGCTTCCCAAGCTTGGAAGGCTCGCTAGAGTTGGAAACCCATTTCTTTGAAGGATTCACATAAGGATTTGGGCGATTTTTGGGACTTCGGATCTGGCTAAAAAGGAAGTTAATTTCTTGACGAATTCCCCTTTCAAATCTGAGAAGGATTTGTCAAGAAATCAAAGAGATCTTGCCAAATGAAGCTCGCTGGTGTTATAGGATTAGGAGTTCATGTGAGGCGGGGACCATTTTGTGAAGAAGACAAAGAAGCTGGGGGGCTTTTTTTGAGGAATTCAAAAGCTGAGCAACTACTGGAGATAAAGTCAGACTTGGACCAAAGTGCAAAATAGGTTCAAACAATCTCAAATTGGGCCTAAATTTTGGTACAAACCTAATTTGGACCCAAGGAATCTGATGGTGAAGTCATATTTTGGTTTTGACCTCATTTGGCTAGGTAATTTATGCAAAAAACCCAAATTAAGGCAAAACTCTATCTAAGATTCAGTTTTAGGACAAATTAGGTTATGATGGTCAAATTGAAGGTACCAAACCCTAGAGAATATTTTTCTATGAATTTTAGAAGGTTTAAGAAAATTTTTTCCTGACCAGAACCTCAGTAAATCAAAAGTGTCTATTTTTAGGGTTTCAGATGTCATTTAATTCTCTAAACACGTGAAAACCCATTTTTGTCTGCACAGACCCTCTTGTTAGACATTTAAGATCATTTGACCTTTAATTAACCCCTGAGAAATCTCGTGATTGTTATGCAATTAAGATATGTTGTTAAAACTCTAGTCTTACCCATATTTTCTTGTTATTCTCTCAAAATGGATTTGTAGTGAATTATGGCTCTTTGCCAGTTATGTAGGAGCATTTATTCCTTAATTATGACTAATTAAAGCTATATATGGCTGATGATGACGTTATCATCAGCTGGGTACGAGATCATGGCTCCTCAGCCATCCGATCCTTGGATCAGACGGCTTAAAGTTCTCCTTCGTGATGAGTGTGGTTGCTGTGCTGGTGAGGGCACGATGGATGGTGCCACACTGCCGCTTGTGGACCATTGATCATCAGATCAACACCCAAAACTTCTTGGGCTGGTTGAGGGAGCTCCGGATGTCAGATTTGAGTGATTTTGAGTCCGTTGGACTCCATTCGTCATTCTGAATCCATCTGTGTGGTCTGATTGCTCATCTGAGGCCTGTTTCAACGTGAACTTGTACACATGGCCATTAAACATTGATTTGCAAGCAATCTTAATTCGAAATGCTTGTAGTGCTCCCATGCCCATTATGGTATGTTATTAGTGCACATATATCCTCAAGATGATCCCTTGCTGATGGAATTATCATCATCAAATCCAGAGTTATCACGTTCCAGCTGGTGAAGGAGATGAAGTCGGTGGGGATCGACCCGAGGCTGCGGTCTTATGGGCCAGCACTGTTTGGGTTCTGCGAGAAGGGGATGCAAAGATGGCCTACATGGTGGAGAGGCACATGGAGGAGTGTGGGGTGGCGTCGGAGGACTCCAAGCTCGCAATGCTGATAGGGGTGAGCTCGGTCGTAGGGAGGGGGAGTGAGGTTGGTGTCGGAGGCCACCGTGGGGGTCGTGGAGAGGTGATTTAGGATGGAGGTGACAATGGGGGTTGGGGTGGCGAAGTGGGTCATGGAGAAGGTGAGGGAGGGGTGGTGAGGGGAGGGGGAGCCTGGCACGGGTAGGGATGGCTAGGGAAAGGGAGGTGGGATATCGGGAGGAGCGAGATAAACAAGGGTGGGGTCTGCAAGAGGTGCAGGGAGTGGCTGGTGTGCATAGATATTGATCCATTGGAGATGGAGAATTTCACAAGGTCGGTGGCTAATCTGGCTTGCAAAAGGGAGGCCAAGGTGGATTTCCATGCCTTCGACCATCCGCACTAATTCAAAGGTAAATATCAACAAATTAAACACTTTGATGTTTCACAGAGTTCTGATTTTCTTGATTGGTGAAGGCACTTTACTATATATCCTGTATGTGCTGTAGAAGAGGTGGTTTCTTTAAAATCATTAACCTCTGTGTCAGAATCAAAGGACGGGTTGTAGTCGCTGAGGTCGTAAATAGGTTTGGAGTTATTAGGGAACAACAATTCTCTGAAATCAGAGTAAGATTCGAAATCATCAGAGAGCATGAGAAGAACATGTTCTGAACTTGATTCTAGGTCAAAGGTTCCACCACAGAAAGGATCAAGGTAAGTAGAATCAACAACCTGAGTTGGCTCTAACCTATTTTTAGATTCCAAGCTTAGAAAGGTGTCCTGATTAGGCATGGGCTCAAGTTCTTGGCTCTTAGGGTAGACCCAATCAATTCCAAACTCATCCAACTCCTCAGTTTCTGTATCATAGATTGGCGTAACTTTTGAAAGATCAATTTGTCTCTAAGGAGGTTGGAGAGGTGTATTCATCAAATACAGGCCCAGAATCATAATTCAAATTCAAAATCTGACTTTCATCATTTTAGGCCTCATGATTATCCCAAATAGGCTTGAATCCAGATTCTAGGTTAAAGGTAAGAGTTGGATCACTAGAATCTAAGTTGGGCTCTATTGGGATGTTAGAGTCATTCTCAAGAATCACCTTAATAGGATAAAGCTCAGGATTTACATTCTCGAGAAGTCTTGTTTTAAGCTCATCATCACAGGTGTCAGGGAAATCTAAGCTCGATGGACCAGCTTCTTGGTTTCCTAGGGCTGGTTTGGAATTGTTAACACCTGCAATTGGATCCTCCAAACTTATCTCAGGATTAGGCATATTAATCTGTATGTGATTTGAATTGGATTCTATTTGGGTTGGGGGTCCATAACAACCTTGATCATCGAACATGGGATTTGGGAAATTACGTAGATCACTAGAATCACTCCAAGATGTCTTATTAACTTCTGATGAGTGTTTTTGATCAATGGATCTATATAAAATATTTTGCAATTCTCCCCAATTTTCTAAAAAAATCTGGAGTTCTTCCAGAACTGAAGGATATGACCAATATTGCAGACAATCGTTGTTGTGTAATTTCACTAATTCAATGTGTTCTGCTAAGGGATCATCTCAAGTTGAATCGTGGTTTATTCGTATCCATATTATCTCCATACGGTTCAAAATGTTGTCCATTATTTTCTTGTATTTATCCTAAATGCCCCTATTAAAATATTCTTCGTGGGGTCTGTAAGCATCCTCAATCATTTTGTCTTTGATGGTCATTTGGGACACAGGTTTCTTAATCACTTTTCCTAACATGTCAGGTTGCATTTTCAAATCAGGTGGTGGAATCAAGATGTAGAATCAAACTCAAGTTAGATTGAAGTTGATCAATCTGAAAGAGATTCCCAAGAAGATCTAACGAGGACTTTTAGGTCAAAAACCTAATGACCTTCCTGTGTATGTGCTCTATAGAAAAGATGAGGGACTAGATATTATTGGACCCAATCAAGGCACCTAAAGATTTTTGGATGACCAAGGCAGTTTCAAGGCGGATGATACCTCTGAATCAGAAATTCTCACACCCGAGAAATACCTAGGCAGCCAAGAAGAGAGAGCCCCATAAAGACTCCTACACAGTAGAGCGTCCCCACGGGTTACAGGGTTTCCCCCATGCGACCTTCCTTGTCACTGCAGTTCTAAGTAGACCAGAATGTACGGACTTAAGACATTAAGTTTGCCAATTTTATTTCTAATTAGTGCCTTCAATTTCACTTGATTTAGAAGTTGATTTGACTTGTGACCTAATTTGGAGATTGGTTGGTCTACAATGTTGGTCAACTTCACCTGACCTACCCTAAAGATGGTAGAATGAAATCTTGGTCAACACCCAGAAATGACCATGAATGACTGTCAGGTTATTAAGTCCATAATTTTTAAGGTTCAAGTGAAATTAGAGCCTGATTTTTAGGGTTCTTCTTGATTAGATCTTTCCAACTAGGGGCTTGGGTAGCACACAAATGTAGGAGGGTTAATTCTCTTTAGTGCAGGAAAATGTGTACTAACACTTCAAACCCTAATGTTGAAACCTTAATTAGCTCTATTTTAAGTCCAATTAAATCTCAAGTTGTTCTTCTTGGACTTCAAACAAGAAGTGCATAGTCCAAGAAGATTAGAAATTAAGCATAATCCCTAGTAGGTATAGGAAATCAAGGTCAGGATTTCTAAATAGAATCGCATCAAGATTCAATCAGATATTGATTTTTTCACAAATTAAGAAACTTGCCTCTTTAATGATAATTTACTAAGATAATAAGGCAGGTAGTTCCTGATGGGAACACCATCATGAGCCATAACTAACTCATTTTGACCCAATTAAGTTAGTAAATGCTCCTACATAACCACCAGAGAGTCATAAGTCATTGCAAAATCACTCTGAGGGAACAACAAGAAACTAGGGTTAAAATTGCAATTTTATCAGCTTATCATTGTAGTACAATCATGGGTTTTCTCAGAGTTTGAATGTAGGTTAATTGGTCTTAAAAGGATAACAAGTGGGTTAGAATAATCAGAAAAGGGTTTGCACATATTTTGAGAAATAAATGACTTTTAAAATCCTAAAAACAGACCTGCTTAACTAACTGAGGTTCTGATCAGGATAAAATCCACATAAATCCTCTAAAATTCATATAAAAATATTCTCTAGGATTTAGAACCTTCAATTTGACCATCAAAATCCGTTTTGACCCAAAGCTGAATCACTAACAAACATTTGCACTAATTTGGGTTTTTGCATAAATTACCTAGTCAAACATGATCAAAACCAAAATCTAACTTTACCATTGGATTCCTTAGGTTTATATTAGGTTTGTACCAAAATTTGGACCCAAGATGTGTTTTTCTTGACCAAGTTTGCAAATTGGTCCTTTCTAATTACATTTCTACCCTTAACTTTCAAAATTCTTTCAAATAGGTCCCCAACATTGTCGTTGTTCTCACAAAAAGGTCCCTACCACACAGAATTGGTGCTAGAGCACCACGATCATTTGTTTTGATGATAAGAAAACACGTGTTATTTAACATTTGCAATTTGAGTCCTAGATTTCAGGTCAATTGCAAATGTGGACGTGTTTAGACGGAGTTCGAGCTCGCATCCAAGACGGATTGGAGGAGCTTGACGGAAAACAGAGGAGGTTCGCGTGGAGCGACAGATTGAAGATGGAAGGAAATGAAGAATAGGATAGATTTCCTTCTTTTGTACTTGTTGTATTTTTCGTTTCTTTTGTTGATCTTTATTTCCTTAGATATTTCATGTTAAAGAGCCTCAAAGAACCCTAACAGTAGTCCTAGGAACACCGGCACAACCCTAGGATACTTAGGTTTTCTGTAGAATACTTAGAAAACCAATATAGGGTTCAAACAGACTTTCCAGACGTCTAATTCCCAAATCAGACGTCTGATAATGTATTTTAAGACGTCTGACTGTTGTTTCAGACGTCTGATAACTGTTAGGCTGGACATAGTTAGTTCTGTCTGATGAAATCAGACGTCCATACCCTAGACCAGACGTCTTAGGAGACGTCTGATGACTTTGCCAGACGTCCAGTTAGTGGACCGTTGGCTAACTCAGCAGGCACTCAAGAATATGACCGTTAGAGCCTTATCAGACGTCCTTAGGCCTTTCCAGACGTCTGATAAATGACCGTTTTGCCTCGGCTGACCCAAAATCTCTTCTCAGAGATTTTCTAGCCGTTGCAACGTTTGGAAATCAATTCCCACAGTAAAAGTAGGTTTCCAGACGTCCAGACACAGTGCCAGACGTCCTGTATGTCGTCCGATGGACTTGCACAAAAACCCTGTTTAGATCTGATCCAAGTCAGGGAGAGACCCGCCCAAAATCAGACGTCTGACCTTTTAATCAGACGTCTTATAGTGAACTTCCAGACGTCTAATGCTAGAATTAGACGTCTGATAAGCCTGTCAGAACAATGATTGTTCCTGATTTCGAGCTGATTCACCTGGGCTTTGCACCCAACGGCTATGGAAGCTTTTCCAAGCCTTCCAAAGCCTTCCTAAGGCCTCTATAAATAGAGGGGAGCCTTTACACACAATATACACACCTAGAGAGACCAAGATACACAAGAAACAATTTGTATTACAGTTTCCACTCTCTTGTGTCCTAGCTAGCTCTTGCTCTCCAAGCTCAAGCACCATTCTCTTGAGAGCATCAAGCTGTTGCGCACCCGCTCTCCCGCCGTAGTTCACGAGAGCGAAGTTGCGCCGTCGCGTGGCTCACGCACCGTGTCATCGTCGACGCACTCCTTGCAAAGGGGAGTTTCCTAAATCTTATAGAAGATTAGGTTTATTACTTTGTTGGCTCTATAGGTTTGTTGTTTATTTTACCTTTGTCTTTTGGTTGGGTATTCGCTTTGCGAATTCCCGTCTCCTTCGTGGGACAAAATCCTTCTCGTGGAGAGAAGGGGTTGAGGAACGCTACCCTCGTACTTGTAGCGTGGTTGTACTGAGGTTGAATCACCCTCGTTTTAAAGTGATTCGTTTAGTGGATTTGATCAACTAGGTTGATCGGAAAATCCTAACTCGAGAGGGTTAGGTGGTGGTTTTCACCTGGTTTGGGTTTCCACCTAAAAACTCTTTGTGTACTCTGTGTGATTGATTATTTGTGAGATTGCTTTATATTTCAATTACGCATTTTTTCGTCACACTGATCTCACCCCCTCCAAGTAGGGAAATCACATAAATTACCCAGTCAAACATGGTCAAAACCAAAATCTAACTTTACCATTGGATTCCTTAAGTTTATATTAGGTTTGTACCAAAATTTGGACCCAAGATGTGTTTTTCTTGACCAAGTTTGCAAATTGGTCCTTTCTAATTACATTTCTACCCTTAACTTTCAAAATTCTTTCAAATAGGTCCCCAACATTGTCGTTTTTCTCACAAAAAGGTCCCTACCACACAGAACTCCTACTCCTACAACTCCGGTGACAATCAAATGAGGATTTCTCCTTGCTTGATTGATGAAACCTCAAAATTAATTCGGAGATTCCTCTTGAAATCCTCTTTCAATCAGACTGATTCTTGTACTTCAATTCTATCCCAATTTCTCATGCGAATGCATGAGAAATTTGGGTTTCCAACTCCGATGACCTTCCAAGCTTGAAAGCTTGGCTTCCAAGCTCTAATTGACCCCCTGACACCTATATAAAGACTCCCCAGGCCTGCTCGATCCTCTAAGCTTGAAATCGACCAGAGAAACCCTCAAATTCCTCTCTCCTCCTCCGGTCAATTTGCTCTTAAAGATCCTGCAACTCTCCCTACCTTCCCTCATTGTCTGACCACAATACCAGTGGCAGACTCTTCCTCCTTGTCTTCTTCCACGTCACGTAGCACCCGCTAGTGCTCCTACTCCCCTTCATCCTCGCCGACCACTTCTTATCAGAGTAGCTTCGTCTCCAGTGCTGGCCACACTTCAATTGGCACCAACTCTGATCCCCTTTGTCTACCTCCCCTCCTAAACAACTCCTCGTCTTCCAATCTTCGTTTTCAGACACTTGCCTCTCTGTTTCGATCGTTGTCTCGCCCTACCATCCTCCATTTTCCACCTCACCGGCGTACCTCCAGTGAGCTCGCACTACCACTACGCTCCACAAATCGATTGTTGTTCATCCCTACACTTCCGCCTTGACCCCAGGAGCGAAAGCCCTAACTTAGTTAGGTCGATTGCTCCTCCACAACCTCCACCGAACACCGCACTTTCGCACTTCACCTTCTGTCACTGTCCGGCCACCTCACTCACTCTCACACCTCACGAACACTACCGTTCACTTCCTCACATCACGGTGATGCTATTGAACCTTTTAAACAAGGCTTTTAGCCCGTATTTCATGTTTCGTTTAGTAGGTCCTTCAACTACCATTGACGAAGCTTCGACAGAAGCTTGAAGCTCTCATCAGGCCTGTAGGTTCCAAGCGTCGACTCCAGCTTGCACGAAATCACTCAAGGAGTCTGAGTGGACCAGCAATTGAAGCCTTTGACTGCCATCTTGTGCGAATTGAATGAAGAAGCATCTGCAGCTGCACACAGAAGAAAGGCGGTGGGATTAGTCCCAACTCGGAAGTGGAGGAGCGCCCGTAGACGCATAAGTTGAATTCCTGCCATGGGCTGTTTGCCTCAGACACAAGGGGTGATGTCCCTCACACCCCTCACGTGCCTCGTTCGCGACCTCTCCTCCGCAGACCTAGTACACCCGACCCACCTAAAA